>JASUAB010000006.1:36297500-36925000 GCA_037013595.1 Dicorynia guianensis
GGATGTTGAAGACTTGTTAGTGCATTGACCAACCAATTGACCAAATACCTTGCCCTGCTACTGAGTGATATGAGCCCCACTTCGTCTGCATGGTCCAATCCCCTGCAGTCAATCTCTATGCTTCCATTCGCCGCACCTGTTCTGCCCGAATCAGTTGATTCAAGGGGTTTCATCTCCACAATTTCTGATGATGATGATGCCTCTCGCTTTGTAGACATTTCTTCACTATCGTTCGGCTCTAAAGTTTCACTTTTTATCTGCTGGGTGCTGGGCAAAGCAGATTCATCACTCTGCATCTCGATCTCTGTTTTTGACTCGGTTTCTTCTTCAGGGAACGGAGGTTGTCTATATGCTGGGGCAAGGCTCACAATCCCTATGCTTGTGGCATTGGCTGAATCTTTAAGAACACAGATGCTGGATTTCTTAACAAATAAGCACCCAAATCCTGATGGGTTTTCACCAAAAACTTTGTAAAATGAGCAAACCAGGAAGTCAGGCTTAAACAAAGAAAGGCCCAAGGTGTCCATCTCCTTTGGTCCTAACGCGCTTGCATCAAGCAAGACATGCCACCCATTTTCCTGAGCCAAGGACAACCAAATATAAGAATATGGCGCTCCTGTTACCCTTGAGTGAAGTGGAAAAACAAACAGACCTCTCTTTCTCTTCTGCCTTTTACTCATTACCATCTTCTTCAATTTCTTTGAATGAATCCTGAGACTGGGCCAGAAGAACTCAGCTGACATGATCTGCGCTCCTTGCTTCTTGCAGGCCTCAATCATCCCATCCAATGCCTCGCTGCTATGGTCATAAACTGTTAGGAGGTTCCCATTGGACTGAAATTGGAAAGAATCAGCTAGAATTCTAAAAGCGGATAACTGGTTAGCAGTGAAAACCAGGGCGTAATCATCTTCAGAAATATTCATAAATGACATGATTCTTTCCTTAATTCTGATCTCTATTTCTGATTCCTGGCCACCATAATGTATCTGAGAATGCAAACTCACCGACTTGTAGCAAATATCGAAGAAAGGTGGTTCTAAGGTAGAGTGAGGCAATGATGGCGGAGGAGATGATGATGAAGAAGCAATTGATCTTTGGTGCTGAGTAAAGGAGAAAAGGCCATGTCCAGTGTAATCAAAACAGATGTTTGAGAAATTCAAGTGGTGATATTCTTGGTCTCGAATTTGATCAGCTTTCAAAGTGATGGAAAATAAAGGGTATGCTTTGGTGAAGTTCATATATGAGTCGTGCAAAGAAGGGAGAGACTCGTGGTTGGTGAATTGAGTATTTGGGTGAAGAGCGGAAGTTGTGGCTGCGAAAAAGTCATGGTATGATTTTGATACAGTGACGGTGGACTTGGGAGTTGAATGGGATTCCCCAGAAGCAAGTGTAGGGGATGGAAAACAGCCATTAAAGCAGGCTTGGGATGCTTGTTCGGTGCAAGATGATTGCATTTTCTTTTCTTCGCCCTCATAATAATTTCTTATATTCCAATTCTTGATTTCCTTGTCTACAGGATTTCATTGGAAATTTCACAAGGAACTAGGTAAATTTCTAAATTAACGTCAGTTAGAGAGGTTGTCGTCTGGGGCATTCAACAACCCTCTTCCATTATACACTATATTCACCCACCCCACCCCCCCCCCCCCCCCCCGGACGCTCCTTCTAGATTTTGTACAACGCCCCCGTAGTGCACACCCGTTGCTTACGGCGTTATCTCACACCTATGAACTTGGGAAATCCGTGACAAATTTAATTCAAAGAACAATTAGATAGGTTCATCAGTCATCACATTAATGGGTTTGAAATTAGGTTCGTTGAACATCTCTGTCCAGACAGCAACCTTCGCTGGTCCATGTGCTGGTTTCGTAATTCGTATTAAGGACCTCACCTGCTTTTTAGCTAGGTCGAGAAGTGGGTGTGGTCCTTTGCAAGGGCTAAAAAGATGTCAAGGTAGCTTTGGGGTTACAGTCGCGAAGAAGATGCGGTTATGCAAAACAACAAGAGGTAAAAGGCAAAGGCTGGGTATCATAGTGGCCGTCACTATCATGGTAGACCCGAATTGCTCTTTGGAATAATTCTACGGATCCGCCCTCGAGTTTACTGTGCGTTTACCGCTTTATGTTTTAGCGTTTAGCAAGGATTCACAGTTTACATCGACTTGACCTTCGTTATTTCGATAATATCCAACTTCGTGACCAGACTGCCGGGTTTCCCTTGTATTTTTGTGACCCCACCAACCCACCATCTGACAGCAATTTTGTGTCTGTCGTCTGTCGTCTTAACGGTTAGTGGAAGACTTGTTTGGCCAAGTCTTCCCTGAAGTGTAGTCTTCAGTCTAGTTTTGTTTTGCGACATATGGTCAGAAATTGATTTTAATACTTTGTTGGTCCAACCCGAAATGTGACATACAGTAAGATGCCATTTACTACAAGAAATGGTGCTTTCCTTGCAAGTTGCAACCAAAGAAGGACATAGTTTCAGAAGACTGAACAGGCACACATCAATGCGCACTAAAATAGGGGTACTGTTTTTAGTTCGTAAAAAATCTATATAAGTACCGTATAATCTCTCATATCTAAATAATAACTACATTTTTTATTTTAAAAGATTGTGAGAAGACGTACCATTAGCATTATTTTAGAATAATATAGGGTTTCTCAGATTAAGAATTTAGATTACTTTGGATTTTGGAGGTCTAGGTGAAAATTGAACTCATATTTGACTACAGGAACACATCACAATGATATAAAGTTGATTGCACTGTCGGGAGAGTAACAAAAATCACGATTTTGCATAATGTCGTTTAATAAAACATATTAACAGAGATTATTGAAAAAAATAAAGGGGTTAGCCTTTTCCATAAAAGAAATAATAGAACATGTTGAGAGTGGGATTTGAACCCACGCCCTTTCGGACCAGAACCTTAATCTGGCGCCTTAGACCAACTCGGCCATCTCAACTATGCACGGTTTGAATTCAGATAGTATATCATAGTATATCATAAGAAGAAAAGTATTCAGATAATTTCATGGTTAGAATTCTCATGAGAGAAGTGCAGTGTAGGAACCAGGGAAACATTGCCTCCACATATATAATAGGAGTCTAATCTGAATCACTGATTTTGAAGAGCTCATTCAAATAAGCCTTGAATTCAGGTTGCTTTGAGTAAAATTTTTTTTCTGCATCATTCTAAATTGTTGGAGATATAAGATATAAAATTATTTATGTACCTTCCCTTAATAATTTAAACTGATTTATTTTTTGATGTGATATTAAAACTTTTATTAATATGTTAGTCTTATGTTAAGACTCAAGTGAAATTGATTTTTCTGTTCTTACCTATTTTCACCCACTTTGTGTAGGACTGGACTTGTCGTGCTAATTAAGAAACTATCTTTGATATTTAACAGAAGCTGCATCAAAATCATATGTATTTTAATTTCTGTATACTAATCACCGTCAAAGGTCAAGCCAGTAGTTTACACAATCATCCTTAATATCATTGGAATGGAGGCCCATAAATTAATAACACAGGTTTCAATTCAATTATAAACGTATTCTTGTATGAAACTTGTTTGAAATGATATCAGTAAAAAACTCATTTTATTCATAAAATAACTTCGTGTGACAGCTGATAATCTCCTGATCCTATTATGCTTACATCTTTGTCCACTCGAAGGCAAATCTGGGTAGCTAAAATGTCTCATGCTTGCTTAATTTCCTGGATGGGGAGGTCTACTTGGACTCATAATGTACTTCACTAGTGCATTAGTTAGAAGACAGAATATACAGCAAGTGTCTCGAGCTTGTTCCCGCCTGTTCTTCACTGTTCTTTGAGGTTGTAATTATTGAGTTGTTGGTTATTAACAATGCCGTACCAGCGCACATTTTAGTTGAAACTACGTATTACGCTCCATCTACAACATCAGTTACCTACCCACAATCATGCTCTCACTGCTGGGAGTGGAAATTATAAGTATGGATATATTTAAATACTAAATCATTGCTATGCTTTTTGTATATTTGGGGTATTTCAAAGATTAAATATGTTACAATTTACAAAGTTCATGGCCTTATTGTATCAGAATAAATTCTTTGTAACCACACAATTAAACCATGAGTTATGTTGCTATAAGTTGCCAGAATTAATAGCTTCATTGTGTTTACCCATGATTGCCAGGAGTCAATTTCTTTCCATAACCTCTTAACAACTAATTAATTACCAAAGTTAATTACTGTATTTCATAACCCATCTTCATCCGTTACTTATCCCAACATCTCTTTATTTTTGCTTATTTATACCTAAGTTAAGGGATACTCCGGAAAAATTTGTCTTCGTCTGGCGGATAAAAAACACTCTGGGGAGATCAAAATAAAAAACTCTAGCTGTGAAGGGAGGTGTTGGAGCTTAGGCATTCCTCCTTTCTCTTCATCAACTGGGTTGAATATGGTGTTGCTACTTCCTGGTACTTAGTTTATGGATACACACTGCCGATACTGCTAGCCATTTCTTGTACCAAGAAGGCGGAAATATCCTTAAAGATGGCGTCTACACGCATCTCAGACTTCATTTTAGAGTATTTTTTTTTCCAACAATTTCAACTTGGAATATCTTTGATTAAATGATTAGTGCATGAATGGCAGTTTAGAGACTGAAAATAAAATCCGATGCATTTACATTTTACAATTAATTAATACTAACATGTCATTCTTTGAGATGCACTTTAGACATAAACTGTATATAAAATCAGAAAACAGAGCAGCTCCTTTTTAACTTGGGATATGATGATCGATGCAGATGATACGTACCTCGTATCAAAATAATGGCAGGCACGATCGATGTAGAGGTCTTGATTCTGGAGAGCATGCGGAAATGAATATAAGCAGAATCAGTTACAGGGCAACTCTCCTTTGGCGGGTCACACGATAGTTAAAAAGAACATACATACAAATATACGCATGTGCCTGCCAAAGGGAGAGGCGCCCTACAACTAGTAATTCGCTTAATTTATTGGTCACTCTGGAACTTTTCTCTGAAAGCTGCATGAAATAATTACCACAGGAAAACTCCGATGACTTTTGTTGATGCCAGCCCAGACACTCTGCGAGACATATATATAGGAACTGAAGAAGTGAAGAAGTAGCATATGCTCCAAGAACCAGGATATCCTTTCATTCCATGATTTATGATGCCTGCTTTCTACGCATTCCATTCCATTCCATTCCATGCATTGCAAGCCTACCTTTTTTCTCCGTAAAAGAACACTCTCTATTGTTCATTCTTACTCCAATGTTACAGATTCTTCTCCCCATTTCTCTTTCTCTATCCTTCCCGACCATAGATAGAGAGATGTTGGATTGAGAAACAACGAGAAAAAAGGGGCCGTGGCCCCTTCAAAGATGCAAGACGAGCTTGTCAGAGGGCAGAGATGCTTTCTTCTTTTGCCTATCACTAGCTGGCAACAAAATCTTGGCTTGAAGTATATCCCATGTCATATTCTCTTGAAGTTTTTTTTCTTCTTCTTCTTCTTTATTTTATTTCTTGAGTTTTTATCTATTCTCTGTACTGTTTTCAGAGATTAAAATCGTACGAAATTAGCTTATTTAGATAGAATTTACAAATATTCTCCATGATATAGACTAGTGACAGAAATTAAAATATATAGTGATCATCCCGTGGTAAGTTTGGCCATGTGCAATGCATGTTGCCATTTTTTTCTTCTAGACAAGATGATCTCGCCACATTGAAATTCTTAAACTACTGATACAACTGCGTGCGTTTGCTTGACATATACATATTTTTATCGGAATCTACCTATTGCATATGCATATACTAACAGAAGAAATTTAACTAGCTCTCGTAATTTACCAACTATGCTAGCCTGATGGAAGCTATAAAAATATTTCATTCTATTTTTATAAATAAAATTTTATTAAATATTTATCATTAAGTGAATAAAGTCCTGGGACTTACGCTCTCCTTAAAATATGGGTCCATTGAAAGCTCATTCCCATAGGTTATAATATACCATAGAATGCAACCTTTCTTCAAAACTTTCAATTCTTTGAGAAGACATTTGATCACTTTTATTCTAGGGAAAACCTTCACTAAGTTAAACTATTTGACCACACTTTTTTTTAATCTTATATTATATATCCGTAACAAAAAAAAAAAACTTGTAGTTACCACATGCATGATAGATGCCATTAAGCACTGTATATTACGTCCAGCTCCCTCGTATATTTGCAACCGATATGATTCAGAGTATATAGCTAAATCATTAAAAAAATAGTTTTCAATTGAACAAACAGAGATATTTCTTTACTTTATTTTCTGAATGCAATTGTAAGGTCACTTGATAAAATCTACAGTTCTCAATAGAGTGAATTTCGTATTTGTTTCTGGATGATCTGTCACATCTTTTGATGAATCTCAAATAACTTACTTCTCTGTAGCAAGTCTCTCCCTCAAGATTTTGACACCCATATACCTGCGCCAATTCAAATCAATTAGAAATGGCAACAATTAGGCAGAGGGGGCTATGTCATCTATGTGTATGTATGTGTGTGTATACATACCTTCCCAGCATCATAACAGTGGCTTGAGGATTAGTTCCGGGAGAATAATTAAAGGTGGAACCATCAATGACACGAAGTGCGTCCACGCCTAGAACCTTGTAATCAGGATCCACAACTCTCCCAACTTGGCAGCCCCCATGATAATGCCAGATGGTCATCACCGTGTCCCTGCAGAACTGCTCCAAAGACGTTGAGGCATTCGCATGTTTTGGCAACAAGTTCACTGGGGAGCTTGCCGTCATGTTCAGAAGCAATTTCACTGGCATATTCTGGTATCTGAATGGAGAGAATGACTTGGACTCTATCACTTTCTCAATCATGCTAATGCCTTCCACACATCTCTCCAGGTCTCGGGGGTCCTTGAAGTAGTTGAAGGTCACTGACGGGTTATCATTTGGATCACGGCTTTGGAGCTCCAAATGCCCTGTTGAGACTGGACCCATCACTTTCTCTAGAATGAATCCACCTTGGAATGCTGCCTTTTCAAGCCCCTCCATCAGTTCTATTGCTTTTGTTACAGCTTCCGGGGTCCTTTGCTTTGGTGGCACTTTGGATAGTTGACCGATCTGCATTTCATGTGATAAAGTGGGCCTTAGTTACTTGTTAGCAGCCCATTAGTTGGCCCATAGTGAGGAATTATTCCATGGTATAATTATTATACAAATAAAAAATATAGATTATTAAATTTATAAAATTTTATAAACTACACTATAAACTTAATACATCTAAGAAATTAGCTTTTAAGTTAGTTACAGTTTAGTAAGGCGAATAAACTTTTTGAGCACTATAATGGGCATGAACTGAATGCAAGAGCGTGTGTACCTTTGGGGAGAACATTCCATAGTCTCTTGGAGAACCACCGGCGAAGTTTTCACCACTGGCGGCTTCAATGTAGCTTCCGAAGCTGGTGATGCCGACGACCTGTATGAGGGAGACCTCAACGGGGACAGGAGATGGGATGAAGACAGCGTTCATGGGGTTATCTGACATCCCTTGTCCTACCAATGGTTGGTCCAGTACCACACTAATGTTATGGGCCCTAAGGTGGTCTACTGGCCCCACACCACTCAACATTAAAAGCTGTGGGCTTCCAAGGGCACCAGCGGACACGAGGATCTCATTATTGGGCCCAGGGTTGAGATAAGCCCTGTGTTTGGCGCCGGATGCGTCCCTGAATACGACTCCATGAGCCACTGGTCTTGATCGTTTTCCAGTTTTAAACACAATCTTATGGACGGTGGCATGGAGAAGAGTAGTGATTTTGGTGGGATTAGCATATTGCAAGAGATCAGCGGCGGTATGGCGGTAACCTTGATGGTCAAAGATGGTGCCACCAACTTTAGTCCCAAGCATATGATCGTACGTGAAGCCATTGTTGGGGACCACACCCACTTCCACCAGCCCATCCCGCACCGCTGACTGCCACTGCCGCATCGCTGGCTGGAACGCCACTAGCCGCTCCACCCATTCATACGACTCGTTCGCTGCCCTTCCGTCCCAGCCCATTTCCCTTACATGGCGAGTGCTAGCACGTGTGTAAAAGCCAGCATTCAAACAGCTTCCGCCGCCAAGTACGCGAGCTCTTGCGTTGATGACGCCGTCTTGGGAGATGAAGCGCTGGGAGGGAGAGGTAGGGGAAGTGTCGGAGAGGGCAGCACCGAAGGAGGCCAAGTTGGTGATGTTGGGGTTGCCGTAGGGCGAGCCACCGCGTTCAAGCAGCAAGACGCTGTAGTTTTGGGAGAGGGTAGCCGCCAAGGGGCACCCCGCGGTACCCCCACCAATTACGATGTAGTCGTAATAGGATATTTTGGGAGCTGAGGTTGCATCGTGCATGAATTTATACTTCGGAGCTGCATATACAGAAGGATAAATAAATGAACACTCAGATTGCTGTGTTATCAGTGTCAGCCTCCTTGAATTCTTAAAAAACACAATACCATAGTAAATTGATTGGATTTGAATGTGAAATTTTATGTATAAATTAAGGTAAACTCAAACAAGCTACCATGAATAATTGGTTATTTTATGCATATGGTTAGACCTAGTTGTGGGTCGATCCTCCGTACCATCTTGATTAATAATCTACAGTGAATTTTGTTGTGTTGTGAGTATTTTGTAATTTTATTCTCTTACCATTTTTATTTAATTAAAATTATTAAATTAATTAAATTTTATAAAATTTAATTAATGTCTCGTAACATATTAAGTGTAAGAAAAATATAAAACTTTTGATATAAGAACATCTTTAGATACTAATATTTCGTACAAACTAGAATTATATAAATTCTCCACAATTTTTATTTTCTCTCTCTTCCTTATCTCTCTCCTCTCTAAAAAAATGTTTTACGTTATATGTTGTACACTACTAGCATTATCCTTTGCTTTCTCCTTGTAACTGTAGCACTTCCCATCCCACTAGTGATCAGTTGTCACTAACCCACGTGTCAATCATTATAAAGAGGGCCGAAGCCAAGTCAAAAATAGTACATTATTTGGCGGTGCATTTATGGAGTGTGTGAAATAACGCATGACCGCCTCCATGGTAGATCAAATGCTATTGCAGTGGATACTAGAAAGCAGCAGTAAACTGAACTCAGTGGCATACAAGGACAAATCCTGATCAGAAACAAAAAGATTTGGGGCATTCACGTTGTCAGCCATGTCAGTATCTCTCGCGACCATGCAACAGCAGCTGCGTGATCTTGTATTCTAATCACAATCGATCGACCTCAAGATTAATTAGAATCACTAATTTCTAGCTAGCTAGCTAATAGCGTAAGAAAATAGTTTTCTCTGATTAACCTATAACGTACTCAAGCTCAACAAAGTGGCACGAGTTCGCTGTGATCAGCCTACAATTAATGTCATGGCCACCTAGTATTGTCCTCGTTCTAGCCATTGACGGAAGACTCCACCGTCCATACTATGACATAACTAACTAATCAACGAAAACTATTTAACCCTGAAATTCATCTGCAAGACGTAATTATCTTGACCAAACCAGGAACCGAACAAAAATGTTGTAATCACTATTACTATTGTATGCTACTATTACCTTTCTGAGAGGCGGCACAATGTTGAGGAAGGAGGAGAAACCCAGCTGTAGCAACAGCAAGAATAAGTCTCCTCCACCAAATCCCCATTACAGCTCACTCACTTGTTGTCGGCACCACACGGACAACACCTTTTCTAAACTTTAAGTAAGACTTCGTGTGGATCGATTTGTGATCAGTGGTGATCTACTGAAGGAAACCAACCAACTCCCTTCTTTTTTTTTATAAACTGCAAAAGCCAACGATCTCGGCGGCTATGAGGTTGACCAATATAAAGATCACCAACTGCCTTGTCGCCGAAATTATATAACCTACAAATACAATGTAATTATTATATTTTAGGTGTTGAAAACCACATGACCTGCAAATATTCAAGAAAATGAGGATATTGTGACTTGCAGAAGCGTTTGGCTCGTCCAATAAATAAATTTGTGGTTAGCGCTAATGTTGGACTCAACCAAACACTGGAGCACCACAAGATAGAAACAGAGCTATATGTATAATATATATATATATATATATATATATATATATATATATACGTTTATAAAGAAGAGGAGAAAAGAATTTGGGAAGAGCAAGTGTGAGCAGAGATACGAAAGAAGAGGAAAGACAGTTAGGTTATTAATAAGGACTTAGTGTAGTAATTGTTATTTTTTAAGTTAATAAATTTAAAATTAAAGATTTAAATTTTTAAGATTTAAAATTATATTTATTTAAAAAATTATTAATAATTAATTTTAAATATATATTAATTTGCATATATAAAAATATTACATATAAAATAAAGAAAAAGGCATTTAGCTTTTGTTAATTGCACCTAATATATAAATGCGACTGACATCGATTGACGTTATCTTTTTATGACAGTGTGTGTGGTGACGGGAAAATTGATGGTCTTAAGCGAATTTTCTGTACAAGCAAGGGAGCGAATGGGACCGTTCACTCCCTGACTACCACGTAAAGCTAGAGTACGTTGAAAAATGTATTTCTATCTTCAGTAGAATATATGTACGTCTTATATCTATATATTTTTTATATTTTTTTAAAAAATAAAGTTAAACAATATATTTCAATGACTTAAAATGCACTGTTAAATATCTAAAGCAATGAAGGCATAAAAGATTCGTGTATCAAAAAATATAAAAATAATAGAGTTGATCTATCTTTTTTCACTTTTTAATTTATGCGTTACCAAAAATTGCTTATGAATAGCACTCTTCATGAGGGGTGAGTAAAGAAAATGACAAGACTACACTCTTTTGCTTACGTGGAAGAACTACACTTTTTAAAAATAATGAAAACGAAACGGTTCATATTAATATTTTATGAAGAAACATATAGGATACGTAAGTATAGTGATGTGGGTGTGACACCGTTCGGTGGGTAAACATCATTCTCTTCCAACTTTCCACAGGTGGCGTTCAAGTGGGCACCAACTTGGTTTCTTCATTTACTTTAAAGGTACTAGCTTAGTCTCTGTTAAAAATAATTTTACTTTTGAATAAAAAGGAAAGAAAAAAAAAGTGAAAGTAAGAAATTAGAATAGTACTCGGTGCACTTTCATGGCTATATATTGCAACTTTGAAGTTTTTTTTCATTCATGAAATATATTCTATTGTCACTACATTTTTTAGTGATTGTATTTCAATAGTTCGTTATCAAACTGAATAATACAAAAAAAGGAAAAGGAAGAAAAGTCTACATATCATAAGTAACATTTAAAAAAGTATAAAGGAAGAACCCTCAACTTTAGCTGCCCATTCATGCACCCTATAAATTTTAAAACAAGACAAAACCCTAAATTGGCGACTCACCAAAGCTTTGTTAATATTATGGATTCGTGTTATTAATTGATGCTTCAGTTCTAGAAATTAAAGAAAATAAATAAAAAAAACTGAGAAGAAATAACGTTCTGGAGCAAAAAGTTGATTGATTCCTACTTCCCACTTGTGGTTATGCAGTACTATTCACTGGATGGAGCCAGCGGTGGGGAAGGATCCTTAATGACATTCAACGACTTCAGGTGTAAGTGGTTCAGATTCACTTAAAGCACCGGAAGGTTCATTATTACATTATCTTTTAGATGGAACGAAGTGAGACCGTTCAAATTTCAGTTCGCTACATTGATTATACCTACCGCGTGTATAGTTTTATAGCTAGGTCAAGCTCATCTCGTCAGCTATTTGCTGCCTTTCCTCTTCTTTCATTGATTTTAATTTTTTTTTTTAATTTTTGAGGACAACAAGACCATGACCATTAAACTCGTTCCAGCTGGTTCCCCATATATATATATATATATATATATATTCATATTTTAAAATATATTCACGAATTAAGTATGAGGTTAATCGTATTTAAAATTAGATATTAATATCTTCTCCTAATAATACAATTTTAAAACTTAAACTTAAATCTTTGATTTCAATTCCTTCAACTTACAATACAAATAACATCCATTGCACTAACACAGTAGTTCCCATGTATGTATGCTCATGTTTTTGGATGAGAAAGTTACTCACATTAATTAGTTGGACGGCTAGCGTGAAGAAATTCGATTTACACAACTGGCTACATGGGAAATACGCTCTTTGGGAAAGTCTTTTTCATATCATAATGCAATTACTTTATACTATTCCTAAGGAAATAAGACAATAACGTCTTTATGATTGGACCGTAATCCAAGAAGATTGAAATATGCAGATGACTGCAAATCCGAATTTCATATGTAAGTTCAATACATTGGTACTTTGTTTTTTGGCGATTCAATGGCCTGAAAATGTGCATACACGATTACAAATGAGCAGCTACGTGAAGAAGATGATGATTAGCGTAATCATGAACTTTCTGATACTTAGATTCAAATTAATCATATTTATTTTATCATCAATGTTGGAGCTAAAGGGAGGCCAAAGGAAGCAGGTGGCCATCTGGTGCACCTCCTCATAATGGTTAACTAGTTATATTCTTCATGATGCTTGATTTTGTTAGGCACATCATAAAGAATATAAGTAGCTGAACTATTAATCAGAAGAGCGAAGTGGCTCTATTTATCAGGCCTGGTAGTTCTCCTTAAGTGATTAATCATCACTGGCATCGATATTGAAACTTTAAAAGAAACCAAATAAGCTAAAAATTCACATTTGGATGACCTACATTAATGACGTGAGCTTGCTAGCCTATCTAGTATCTACACTTGTTACTTTATGGAACGGCTGAAAAAATTGAATGCAGATACGAGGAGATTGAGGATGTGTTGAACGGATTCTCCTAATCCCGTCCTCCACTCCCAGCGCAACACAAATCAATAAAGGGTATTGTAAGTGTAGCAGGTTGCGATGATGGAGCTTATGCAGATGAAAAGCGAAGGAAGTAGGGTAACATTAAGGAGCCTACTCACACCCAAGTAGCCAACCAGAGTAATAGTTGCATCAGCAATCACTCGTGCTATTGTCCCAGCCTCAGTAGAGAGAAGACCTCCATTATAGGTTCCACGAGAAAGCCTTGATGACATGACCCGAGAAAGGAGTGACAAGTTGACACCTGAAACAAATGATAGTAAAAAGTCATAACAATCAGTAACATCAGGAACAAACAGCATACTTGTTTCTACCATGGGTATACTAGTGTTAGGAGACAAGTAGTTTAAATCTGTTCCATAACCCACTTGCATCACAAAAGATAAAGGGACAAAAGGAAATCAGTACAAAAAGCTAACATGGCTTGTACTGTTACAAATTTCATTGGAGCAAAACATTTTTCCTAAGCATTTTACTATATTTTTATGTCCATCGTCACTGATAAAATTTAACCCATAGGTAAAGCAACTCACTGATAAAATCTTACCTTCAAGTACTTCAGCAGCTACAAACATGAGGAGACCCGAACAGATATACTGTGGCTCAGAGTACGGAAGAACTGCATGGAAGCTCAGAAGTATTCCCAAACAAACCATAATTTCCGACACCAACAATATTTGCCTACAAACAGAATAAAACAAAATTTTCTCTTAGCTGCCTTGAAAAAAAAAATTTCAACAGATTAAAAGCTCTGCATTGATCCTGGAAACGACTAAGAGAATGAAAAACCTAGTCGATTTGAGCATGAATTAGCTTTAGGGGTTGACAACATAATAAAGCATGGGTTCAATGGTTATTACCTATCCTCAAACAAGTTGCTTATATAACTTCCAACCACAATATTTACAGGAAGAACAGTCAAGCCAAGGCAGGCAAGAAAAATTGCGACCGAGCTTGTTGACCAACTGAAGTAGTATGTTGTGATAACACTGGATTCTGATAGCAAAATCTCCATTACATATTTGAGCATGAAATATATCAATAGCTGGACCTACAAATGTCAAAGAAATTTGGCCAGGAATCAGGTAAAACTTTCATGTGTTTCATTACTTTAAACATCTCTAATAGGATAGTGATGGATGCTGATGGGTCACAACATTGAATAGAAAAGCAGCATCTTAATGCGCGCAATAGAAATGTCAAACAATCAAAACTATTAACAAGGGGAATATGAAAATCTTTTTTCATCTCACAATAACATTTGATGCCTAAATTATCTATATGAGAGCAGAAAGAGTCCATTCAGCCAGAATAGTAGTACTTCTATGTGGTAAATCAATACTGGGTTTAAGTGATTGTTTTTAGTACACGCTAACACCATAGTTACGTATTATAATCATATTAATGATTAAATCTTGCATAATCTAAATTAATGTCTAGCTTAGTTTCCATAGTTTTATCACAGTATTAGTTTCCATCTCATTGCTCACTCAAACGTATATGGACTCAAAATAAATATTACAGTGGCACCATATATAAACCATGACATGTTCTAACCCGTTACTAGCAAAATATGCAATATGTATCAGTGCCACCACACACTATGACATGTCCCAGCCAGTCCCTTTGTCTTAATCATGTACATTAAGTTTAAACATAGTATGAAAACAAATATGCAAGCAACTCAAATCATATAAACAAACCAAGTAATGTTCTCCAAACTTGAGATGAGAACTGGAATCTGAAAGCCACTTTTGTGATAAATATATGGGCAAACACCCCAATGTCTTAATTCACGAGTTTTGATTCAGTCTAACATTAAATAAATGCAAACAGCAGTTCAATTTCTCATCATAACTTTCCACAATGTAGCATTTTTGTCATGCAGCACACTTAATGCCAGCCTCACTTTCATATTAATCAATTTATTTTCCATGTTACTAATGACATGAAATACATAAATTTAACTGAATCATCATCTGATAGAAATTAGACATCAGATGGGTTGATAAACCAACAATAGAGAAACTCACAAACCTTTACAGAAGGCGTAAGGAGTTTGTATGCTGATCGAATTGAATTTGCTGGCTGGCGAGAATCCTCAGGAGCTTCTTCACTATCATCACAATCCTGGTCAGCATCTTCATCTACCTTATCTTCCATAGTGATCAGCAACGGTTGTTTAAGGCCTTTTTCTAGTCGATCAATATTATCATTTTCTGCACGGCCAAAAAGAAAAGGGATCATTTTCTCGTACTCCAATCCTATTATTGAACAATCTTCTTAAAAGAATACAAATTATAATTGCTATGAAAGCATGCGAGATTACATAGTAGTGCTAGGTATTTTTTTAATAATATTAGCGAGACATATAGTCAAATCACTCAATCATCAGTCTAGGGCTCTCCTAGAACCAAAAGTACCACATATGTTTCCCTATCATTTTGACAGTATTACATTTTGGGAGTAGTTTAACCAATGGAAAAAGCTGAGTGCATAAGAGATCAGTGCACAATCTGTGCACAATGCATCATTAGAAACTGGCCATTAACAATGCGATTTGCATTGCACAGTTGCACCATTAGGAATTGATCCCTAGTGTAGCATTGTGCACTGACCCTTTGTGTAAATAGCAATACTCTAACCAATTTAATTGATAAGGCATTTTTGGGAGGACTAGAGCTTAGGCCAAATTTAACAATAGAAACCAAGCAAGTCTGACAAAATTTAAATATTATTGAGTTCACTGACCCAAAGAGCCTATACTGATACTCTAGTATTAATTAGCAAAAAGAAGTGGATAATAAAAAAAGAAAAAAGAAACAGACTCTGGTCCAATATTCCAACTATATGCATCAATTTGCATTAGTAGTAATATAACTCTTTTTTGCAAATCAATAAAATTCCTTCCTTCCTTCCTCTCACTCAATCTTTTTGATCCATTGGAGGCTACACGACAAGAGTAGCCTACCCTGCTTCCTCTCACTTTTCATGTAGCAAAGTTTTGATATTTTCTTATTAAGGAATGATTTCAGTTACTACAAGATGGATAAATTATATGGCTCACCAGTGTGATTAATGGATTGATTTTTAGAACTCAATTGTATTCTAAAACTTCAAGATTATCAAATTACTCTGGAAAATAGAAATATTAGAACACAACACTGAGATTAGAAGATGCATGAATCCAATAACAGTGCATCAATGATCTTCTAAGGACACAATAGCAAACTTATAATCTATCAGCCAAAAAACAAAAAGATGAAAATAAGTCCAGTACCTGCATTAGATTGAGGTGGTGAAACATTCTCTTCAACCTCACGAGCAGGTTCCTTAAAAGTGATCCACAACCATATTAAATATATCAGCCAAGCAACAGCCATGACCCACCCAGGCAAGGTGTCTTGGTTAAAGGTAAGCTTGTATATCTTAAACTTGGTCTGAAGTAAGCCAGCTAATGCCGGACCACAAGCCATTCCAAGAGCACTGGCACTAACAAAACCTGCTGATGCTTGCATGCGGATTTTTTGCGGCACGCAATCACTAATATAACGCCGGTTAACAGCTCTGGCAGAACCAAATCTGCAATTAAAGTAAAGTATTTGTTAACTTGGTCTTCATGTGACAAGAATCTCATAATAGTTTCAGCTTGATCTCTATAAAAACCAAAATCACCCCAACTAAATTGATCCTACAGCAAAGTTCTTGTATGCTTTGTACGCACAACTCAACTGAAATAATTCAAAAAGTCTGCATGCACCATAAAAATCAGGCTATAAACAGATACCTATTCGACAAACCCAGAACATCGCTTTGTCCCCTTTACTACTTCAATTAAAGTCGGCTTATGTCTTCGTCCTAATTTTGTGAAGTATATTATTCTACACTATGGGAAAATTGTGATAAGACTGGGGGTAAGATGATATAGTTCCTTTCTAATGTGAATAGCAATAAAGACACAATATCAGAAGTTGCTTGTCAAGTGACAACAAAAACTGGCAGAGATAGAAGCTACTTACCCACAGAAAAGACGGCCAATTAAGAGAACCCATATTGAATTAAGATCATAAGCCAATGCATACAAGGCATTGCCCAGAAGAAGCACTATACTACTGAACACAAGTGGTCTGAAGTATGATTTATTTGACCACGCACTAAAATAAACTGAAGAAAACACCTGTGCAACAGCCATTGCACCAATCACAATACCACAAACTGTTGCTGCAGCCCCAAGACTCATAGAGTAATCATCTGCTGTAGGGACAATAACATATGTATTGACCATATACAAAAATGTATTTGCCAAGTTCAGTAGAAGCGACATAAAATGGTATTTTTGATCATCAACATGTTCCTCTGCAGGGGTAGGTAGCTCTTCTTGCATAATAAGTGCATGTTGTGCCAAAAAGTTGAGAAAGTTTGTTGAGTGGGTTAACCTGTCTACAGCTGCTTTTATCGAATCAATGACAGGATCCTGCATAAAAGACCGAGCAAATGCAATGGTGGAAAATTACCAAAATGATTAATGCCATGCAGACAGCAACTAAGGGTGGCCTGAGAGAATTAAGAAGGCAAATGACAAATTAACATCTTTGCATGAAGCAAAGTAACCACAAATGAAACCTGAAGGGGAAGAGTGGGCTGATCATAAATTGATAAGTAGCTCCCTTGACGGTCCTGAAGTTCATGAAGATTGCGAGATAAGGCTCCCACAACAGCTCCTATCCCCTGCAAATTTCTGTCTGTCAGCCACGGTTCATTCAAACAAAAACTGTGGATGCTGCTAGTTTCTTCACCAAATATAAGATATTGTCAAGGCCCAAAGAAGGCACTATGTGCTTGAATTAAACGTATTACCACATGCTTGAACACTTGCTGCAGCTGGGAGTAAGGATGATTTGCACGAGTTTTAACATAGTAATCAGTGAATCTATAGCCAAAGCGTTTATCAAACTTCTTCAATATCTTCCGCAAACCGATAGCATTGATATCAACAAAAAAGAGGAGCTTCAAGAGATCTTGTCCCACTGCTCTATAAGCTTCTCGTAGTTCAGATATTTTGCATATTTCTGGCTGCTGTTGAAGAGCATCATGCTGCTTCCCCAGCTTTGCTATCCGGCTCGCCAAAAGTCCTTGTTGTTCCAAAAGGAAAAGGACAATCTTCTCAATCTGAATTATGACAAGAAGAAAGCGAGAATAATAGATGTAAAACATAATTAAGTAATACTAGATATTCCTTAACAAGACCCCTAGGTTAAACAATGGTTTTGATTCATTAATTCCCAGATAATAACATTCCTCGTATGAGATGCATCTAAATTGAGAAACTCAAACTAATGGACAGGTCCAAATTTCATATACAAAGTGCAACATTACTATGCATATAAAAATAAAGATAACAAAACCTGATTGTCCAGCATTCTTGAAAAATCCTTGAGTACATGCCGCCGATCTTGTGTTCCAAGTTGAATTTGTTGAGCATATTGTCTCACTTTTTTCTTCATTAGTTTGTAGTTTATGTAATATCTAAAACAGAAATATAAATTGTGAGTCTGCAGACATAAATCCGAAGTATTCTAATAAAATGAGTCATTAGTATATCACTTGAGGTTTGTGGCCCTGAACACATTGGCATACCAACATACCCTTGCCATTCTTGAATTTGCCTTTCTTTCAACTTTTTCCCAAAGGCAACCATCTCACTCTGCAATCGATAAAGCTACAATCAATAAAGTAGAGTATAGCATGATGAAAAAAAAGTAAGGGAAACATGCTAGTATGCAACTCATTGTTATAGTAACTAATAACATCATAAGTGGTTCACAACACGAGGAAATATATCAGTCAGACAAGCCATGGTAGGAATCCAACATAAGAATTATGCCCACTTCGATATCTATAACTCAAAAACTTGTTACCTAATGATGATATAACCTGCTTTTCTCTCCCTAACCCAGTATAATACTTTGTACAACAAATATACTAAAGTATGCGAAGCATCCATCGAAAGCATAACGTGGAAGTACAAGTCTCATAGGTGGAGGTGGATGAGAACACAAGAACATCGATGCCCACACCAAAACCACCAAAATCAAACATCTGCACCTAGGTCAACGTGACACGGGATTTAATTGACATTGTAAAGCAAGCACAAAGTGGTTTATCACAACTGTCATGACACAGCCCAAAAGCAAACATATGAAGCCTGGTCCATGTGATATATGGTTCAGCAATGAAGAAAACGGCAGTCTTTTCTAACATCTGTGGTCAAACGGACACAATCTGCTAAGCCATCTCGCTTGATTTCGATTGCAGAGCTCATTATGTAACCATAAAGGTCAAGTCAACAATCTAGCTAATAAGAAAAAATACCATTCACGGAACTGCCATCAACTGCATATTTGACTATGGTCAACTTCCGTCTTATAATAAAACCTATGTATGAGATTGATGGCTATGCATAAACCAATAGCAGCAAACGAAAAAATTCGCTAAAATTTCAAAAATCTCCCAAACTGACGAAAAGCCGCTACAAAGTCGAGCTATCGTAATATTGGTTCAACTATAGCAAATGCACGAACACGTCATTTCAACTTTAGCAGCGCCGCCCCTAATCCCATTAGAAACAGAAGGTTTCTCTGAATATTTCCAGATACAGACGCCTACTCCAAAAAATTAATATCATGAAATCTGATCAAATAGGCATGCCTCAGTTCAGGAGTTGGCTAAAAACACACTTGCCAGGAGCTCAAGGGAACTCGTAGAGCAGAAACACGATCTTTTCTCCAAAATTCTTAGCAACCAAACAGAGTATCAGTATATGAAACGCGGAAAATGTCAATAGAAAATGAAAGAATAATAATTAAACAAATAGATCCTTACGGAAGTGATATTGAACTTAGACAACCGTGGACAAACACCAGCACCAACACCAACAGAAGAACGACTCTGGAAGCAGATAACTGGGTGAAGAAGAAGAGAATGATTTGAGTTATCCAAAAGAAAAGAGAGAAACGATTTGCGTAACTTTAAAGCTTTTCTTTCTTTCTGCGGATAAGAGGTTCAGAGTAGCCGCAAAGCTATGAAGGAGAAGGATAGTGAGAAAGGCTTATTGGAGCGGAGGCGGGGACGTTAGATATAGAACTGGCATGGAAGGGAAGGAGTGGAGTGTAGCGGAAAAAGGCTAGCCGACTAAGCGGATCCTTAGATTAACATTTTTCTAATACAAATTCAATATTAATAAATAATTGTTTAAATTATTAAATTTTATTATATAATAAAAATTGAATTATGATATTTATAAATTTAATATTTTATAAAATAATTTATAAACTATTAATAACCTAACCCAGAAACAGAACAGTGAGAAGATAGGAGAGTTCTACTCCTGATACATAGCCAAAACTGTTAGTAATGATAATCAGGTAAAAGATAACGAAATTCATTTATGCATAAGAAAATCATTCAAGTATGTCATTGACCTTTCTAAAAAGACATTTTCAAAAAATTATCATGTAATTGCGTTTATTTAACAAAGCAACATGCATTATGTTTTTGTCCATTCTAGGAATGACCATGTGAGAGAAACCGCCATTTTGGAGAAACACAAATTGGTTGTGACTCTATGTAAGGCTCCGTGTCAAACTTGTAGTTGTTGTAGGGGTGGTGGTGAGATCAATTCAGTTCACCAATTAGAGGCTAAGAACAGGCGCCGTTGTATTGAAGAACCGAAGAAGGAAGAATGCGTGTTCATGTGGTCATCCTAACTCTGCGTACCCATACCAAATGTGAAGACATGTTCGGGTAACGAATCCAAGCAAAATTTGATTTCTGGGGAATGGGTTTGTTTGTTTATGTGTTATGTATGTATGATACAAGCTTTAGAGAAAGTCGTCCTTCTTATTAGATCTTTTACTTTCGCCAATGACCCACCAAAACAATTGAAAAGGGATCAGATCGATGCACTTGAAAGCCAAACCAGCTAGGTTGCCGGGCAATGAGCACCGCATGACCCACACCAAGTTGATTTGCTGGAGCCGCTCGTGATACTGCTTCTTCCATGCAACGCGACAGTGCCGATGGCTTGTCCCATACAAACCGACACCATCTATTGTCTCTCTCACGCACACGTCTTTGCATTGGAACTATGGAAGCAGCCAGAACAATCAAATAATTCCATGCTGGCATGGTTAAAACCTTTATTAGCAGTTCGTAACGTATCACAGTTGAGGACATTGAAATCAGTTTTGTGTCTGTGTCAGTGTTGTGTCTTCATTTAGTATCAGACAACAAATGAAGATCATGAGACGTCGCTCATTGACGGCAACACAACAGATAATGATATTTTCTCTTAAAGACGTTTCATGTTCTCTGCGGACAATCTGGTCTTTCCAAAGATACGTTAACTAGCTTCGTCAATTTTCATAGTCAGTAAGATTTGAGCTGTGGAATGCTTTGTTACAAGCGCAAACAACAGTTCAGAAATTTGTATTTAATGTTATGGTTCATTAATTAGGAGAGGTTATTACATAATACAGTTGCCCTTAAAATAAGAGGAAGAAACATGTGCAACAAGCTTACCAGTCCGGTCTGACCACCACTGGTTGCACTCTTCTTCCACGTAAAGTGATCCCTTAACTGGATCTCATCATCACGATCTTGAAAAAATATAATTAAAACAGTAACAAAAAGTGGCTTTAATGTTGGCGTTTTTCTTATTATTATTTTAGTGGAATCTTCACGGCAATCATTAGGTGGGCTTAATAATGTATTGGAGGCTAATTATGACTGAGAAGAATACTAAAGCAAGTAGTGCTTACATAAACATCAAATTATTTTCTAGAAATAAGTCAATAACTCCTCCTAGAGCCAAACTCAAAAATGCACAAGTGACCAACCGCTCTAGAAGAACCTCTATTATTAAGAGGCATATTGCTATTTTTACATAATTTTTGTGATAGCGAATTATCACAAAATTTTTGTGGGGCATATGATGGAGTTAAACCCATGTGGATCCAAATAAATCCTAATCCATCAAACAACCCACAAAAATTTTGTAAATTAATCATTTCTTTATTCAGAGTGATATTCAATTACCAATCATGATTTTTTTTTTTTGGTGATAAATTTTTTTTCTATACATTTACACATTTGCTTCGTGTAAGCACAAAATTGTTTGTTTAGATAATGCAGTAAGTGATTTTTTGTGGTTTACGTATCTCTGAACCTAACAATCCTACGGTTTCCTACTTCTCTTTGGTGCTACTGATAGATAGACCTAAATGATCCACCAGAACCCACAAAGTCAGATTTTCGTTTCAAACGGACATAACGTAGGCAACTAGAAAAAGGGGAGGGGTGAGGCCACGTATCATGTTTTAAATAATTTTAAAGTAAAATTTTATTTTAATCTTTTAAATATGAGATTTTTATTTTAATCTCTTATTATTAAAATTTTTTATTTTAATTTTTTAAAAATTAATTAATTTTTATTTTAATCTCTTATTATAAAAAATATCAACATAACACATCAACTAAATTCTATTACATCATCATAATACATTAACAAATTTTATCACATCAATATAATACATCAATCAAATTTTATCAGGTAAGCCTAACACATCAATAAATTATGTCATATCATCATGACACATAAACAAATTATATCACGTTATTATGATACATTAATAAATTTTCTTATATTAATAATTATCTTAATTGATAAACTTAATTGATATAAATTTTAATATATAAAAAATTTAATTAAAAATTAAAATAAAAATTAATTAATTTTTAATAAATTAAAACAAAAAGATTTAATAATAAAAAATAAAAATAAAAATTTATTTATATATAAAAAAATAAAATAAAATTTTACTCATAATTTTATCAATGCATCAGGTATCGGGTTACCTTTTACAAACTTCTCGCTGCTGCTTCCATTACATCTTTTCTGCCTGACAGAATGAAGGCAAATAAAATATAACAATGTTATTTCTACATCTTTACGCTTATAATTTTATCTATAACTTTCATTTTAATCCTTCAATTTTTTTTTCAAAATTTTACACTTCATTTTTAAATGGCTTTGCCTTGAGCCACGACTGAGACGTGGCCCAAGGCGTGGTGATACTGACGTATCCCCAATATTTTCCAAAAAGTATAGGTGGAAGAAGCAAAAGAAGCAACGGGAAAGATACACTCAATCTTTTTGTCATAAAAAGCAAAAAAGTTAGGCTGTAATGTCACATGCTTTCAACTTGTATACTACCCACTTTTAAAAGGTCCAGCTTCCGGAAATGCAAAATCTTCAAAGTCATCATCCTGATTAGATGCATTACCTCCGTTAGACGAGCTAAATCCCTCAAGCTACTTGGGTTAGTTACTACACAAATAGCTTACAAGTTAGCCTTCCAGATTATTCACCTTTTGGCTATATATTTTCATGATTGATTCGAAAACATCACTTATATTATAGTCTGCCCATCCAGATCAAAGGCAGTCCCTTATCATGCTTGGACATGTATAGAGAGATGCCTTACATGTCACCATTTTCCAATCATTTTTCCTTATCATTTCTGGGGCAATTATCTTTGGAGTAGAAAGAATGCACTTACTGTATAAAAAATCTTCAATGCCCTCATCTGTCTGACTATATAAAAGCAGCGTAAATTTTGATAAGAATGCCATCCAACCTGTGAATCACAAAAGAGGAGCATAGGGTTGACAAGTTTCATAGAATGCATTTGAATCATGCATAACCAATTTGACATTGCAAATTCACACGACTAATTCTTAATCTTTATAATATGAGCTCAGGATCCATTTATATCATATATACTTTCTTCTTTACTAGTAATGCTTGCTCCATGAAGGCTGCTTTGGACTGAAGTTTTCCTAATAGAAGTGCAAAAATTAGCTCCAGATTAGTTTCTAAAATTGCATATAGATGGAAAGGATTCCATCATATGACCAAATGCCCATGAACCCTGTAAAACATTTCTTTATGCTATGTTTTTCTTAATATTATTTTTAGAAAAAGTTGGCTGCATCCTATTTTAGAAAAAAAGAAGGGGGAGGGGGAAATGTTTCACGTTGACAGTAGTCAAAAACCAGTAAACCGAAAGACTTGAAATGACTGCCTCTCAACGGACTCCCATTCAGGGAATATTTATTTGTTTGGGAATGCAACAAACATGAAAGAACCAGATGAACCCAATAACCACTGGCATTGGTTAACTTAGTTCATGAGTGGGTAATAAGATAATTACTTTAAACAATAACCAAGTGGGTCTTCAAAAGCAAATATCACCCACAGCAGGTCCCCATCCTCAATTTTCCCAAAGTTAATCACTTACTCCGTTTATACATTAGCATATGAAAAAAAAAACTACATTTTGACCACATAAATCAGTCTTCTTTTACCCACTTACACAATTACTCGTACCTTCATGTCTTGCGGTTCAGTGCCAATGTTCTCATTTTTATGAGGATGAAAATACAAAGCCTTCATCACATCACAGTTGACTTGTCCTTCACACTTAGTTGCTGATCAATAGAATACCTACATAGACAACAGCCACAGTTATACAAACAATTATCTGCAGAACATAGGCCCCCAATAATGTTAAGGAAACCTAAACCAGCGGACCCAAGAAAAGAAGAATAATGTACGGTGGCTAACCATACACTAGCTAGCTCTGTCCAACTAAATGCATAAATTCAGTTGACATAATGTACAAGCAATAAAAAACAATTTTAAAATCAGTTCACCTTTTTTTTTCTTTTTAAAGAAAAGTTTAGACTCGTTAAAAATGAAAATCTGGAAGGGAAAGGTAAAACTTCGAAGTTATTGCATAAGTTAACTGCACCTGCTCGATGTAAATTGAACTGCTAGAGTGGTTGGCTATCAAGATCTTTCTACGGCAGACCAACAGCCACTAAAGTTGACTGAAAAGCAGCAAAATAACTTATTCAAATTAAGCAGTCCAATGTTGGACTAACCGTTCTCCACTTAGAAAGAACCAAGGTAAACAGACAGTAGTGTCACAGAAAATATTGTTGAAGACCACACATAGTAGTACATGATGCAGTGATACTGCTACACAGATTATGAGTTCAATGCACGATGCTTTCAAGCATAATTCTATAAGACAAATAATGCAAGACACAGCATGAACCTATTTTAGCCTTATCATGAAAAACAAATGGTTCAGGAACCTGTTTATATTCTTTTTCAATTTGCAAAGTACCATTCCCCAGTGCTATAAATGTTTCAGGAACCTATTTGAAAACTCATACCTTAAACATAATTTGACCTCAAAAATGATTTATATAAAATATAACTCAATTTAAAAAAAGAAAAAACCAAAAACTCGAGTTTCGTATTATTAGGTGTTGAAATCCTTTATAAACATGGGCACGCAATGCGATCAATAGAGATCCGGAACGTTTGACGATTAATGAAATATTAAGGAGGAGCAGGGATAAATTCCATGACAATAGCCACATTCCCCTCAATCAATGTGCATTTTCTATGGCCGACCAAAGTCACCAGCATTATTCTCTTATGGTACATAATCTACAGCCTCTAGAGGACTAAAACACAACTTGGTTTTGCAACACTGGATCGAAACCAATGACACCTTGAAAAAATTTGAGATTCTGTAAAAGGGAAAATTGAAGTTGAATAAACTATAAATTACAATTAGAGGCTCAATGTAGCGCAATAATGTATGCCAATCTCCCTTGCACTCTCACGGTACAGGGGCATATTCTTGGATGGCTGATGCCAGTTTATTTCGATCTTCGTCTGTTTTCATCCGGATCAAGAATGTGCAGGCCATAACACCATCTTTATCTCCATTTCCATCAGCATCACCCTGCAAAAAAGACAGTGGTGTCAACCATTTTATTATTGACAAAGGACCACAGGACCTAAACTATACGTTAGAAGATGGGCTAAACCCCAACTGGTTGAACATCTCTATCAGTTATCAAGGAACCACAAGCGCTGTCGCTTGTTCAAAGATTTCAGGTTTCCTTTCTACTGTAGAACATTCCACAATCCACAGAAGTATTTTTCTATACTGATTTTTTTTTTTTTGAATTTATAATTATATTTTAAAGTTTAGCCATACTTAAGTGCTTTATCATCATCCAAGTAAAATAAATGCCTTACCGAAGTATGGAATATTGCAACAACGGAGTTCTTTTGCAGATTTGTCTTGATGCCCGGATACAGTAAGGCATTAAGAAGAATTTTTCCTGCCTGCCATTATTAGAAATCGGTACAATAAACATGAAGTTCTCAGAAACAATCACATAACCAATGAGAAAAATTGTCATAAAAACAAACCTCATTTCGAACAATGATTGTAGGTTTGGATTCTTTGGTAGCCTTGCTGACACCCTCTTTGCATTTAATAAACAGATGGCCCATTCCTTTATCCTTCCATACATTCTTATCATTTGGATCACTTGACTGAACACACCAAAGGAAAGAAGCGTAACCATTGGTGTGTACATCAAGACAGGGTCATATTAAATTAAATCCAGAAATATCAGTTATACCACAAACCTTTACATAAAGCTTGCACTTCACTTCATGCACCACTTCGATGCCCTTCTCTTCTGACTTCTTCACTGATGGGCTGCTAGGCTGCTCCAAGTCATTTTCTGTGGCAAAATGAAAACGATTTTATTCCCCATCCCTTTCTCATCTTTGTCAGAAAAGTTATCCATGTTATGTAGAGAGTATCAAATGTAAAACCATTTGTTGGCAATCAAGAGTATCAAAGGCAAATTTGATCAGCTCAAGTTCACATGGTATCCAACCAAATTACAGGGTCACAAATAAAACCAAATAAGCAATATGAGCTTATGCCACAGAATGTAGGTTGAAAGGGGTATAATGTATTCATCATATTCCCAAAAGCAGGAATAAAAAAAAAAAATTATATTTTTCCTCAAAGTCAACACTAGCATTTATCACAGAAAAGAAATGGTGGACAAAATTCTCACATTCTCCCTCAAAGAAGCCAACATTACACAAGTCAAAACAACAAAAAAGGTGTTTTCTACTTGATAATCAACCTAAATAGCAGTATCCATTTTATAAAAATAAATTCCAATATATTCAGGCTCCATTGTCCTTTAAGAAAATCTTTAACAAGTAACCAGAAAACAATAGGCTCTGAAGTATTCGGTTGATGTGAAATAAACAAATAAACTATCAAGTCTCAGAATCCATTTTCATCTTACAACAATGGTACCAGGTGTTGTTGTCTTCTTTTCAGTAGTAGGGAATCCTTCATCATAAGCACTGCAGTGTTGTACATACAAGAGAGGTACATATAACAAACTACAGCAACATATAAACAACAATAGATAGAGTTATCAATACCACCTACCGCCAAGCAGAGAAAGCAATCTGCATTTATTGTCATTCAAGGTACAAACAACTTAAACACCACTTAATAAGTGAAATAGCTCTTGAAAGCAGCCAGCAGAAAAAAGAGAATGCATTGACTGAAATCACATAGATAGTACAAAGATGGATGGGACATGTTTATATGCAAAGAAACTGCTGAAAGATTTAATTGTAAACAAAAAGGGCAAAGGTGTTAAATTTTCACCGCCATCCACATCATCTACAGTGGCATGGTTGGAGTGAACTGGACTTTGATTTCCTAAAACAAAAAAACAAAGACTCAGCACTCAATCTTAATATGGCGGCATGTGAGATAAATGGCAGAAAAGATAATTAAGCATGTCAGATAGACTTCACTGAAATGCTTTTCTGTTAGAGAAAGGTATATTACTCTAAGAATTAAAAATGTAAATTCAATATATAATTCCAATTATGATATGAATATTTTTGTACATACAGAACTAACTAGCTTTACAAATGGAGGGATCATTGTATTAGTATACACTTTACAAAGCTACAACTTATCATTGAATTCCTAAGCCAGCATGATTTTTGCAGACTCTATACAAGGCATTCTGTAATATAAGCTTCACAAAAATTTTAACCACAAAAAGTTCAAAACTATTTGCTTTTTGTTTCCTGAGAGTAAGACTCATGGACTAAAATTTCTACTTGAACGTGGTATGCATGCAAGCATTAAAGGCAACCAGTTCAATGTCTCCACCAATGTGACCCCAATTCAGAGGCACTACTACACAGAAAACTTTCATATGAAGGAACATATTCAGTAGATCTTTAATTGCGAAAAGTCCTACCAAACAAAACAGGGGCTTGATTGTTGGAGAATATTCCAGAACTTTCAAATTTTGTAGTAGTACTTAAAGGAGCAGAGCCAGTCTTCTCTCCAAAAATTTCATTTTCTTTATTGGTCACTTCAGGCAAAAATTTCGTCACAACTAAAGAAGCAGCAGCAGCAGGCAAATTCTCTCCCTCGGTAGCATTTGCTTTAAGCCAGTTAACAACATCACTAAATTTTTCCTGAAATGATACAAGGTCAATGTTTTTCAACTCTCCTTAAAAAATGACTTACACCACTACATAGCATGCTTAGGCAGCAATCTGATTCTAAGTCAAACATGGACATGAGGATACTAGCTTAAAGCATTCAAGGTGCATGAAGGACAGTAAAAGTGAAAGCATTTGTTTCATTGAATGCCTAAAACAAGATATTTGTCGTTTCTGGCTATAAGAAACATATTCCATTTTTTGGAAGAACAGACCCCAAGGAGGGTATCATAACAACCATTCATGCCTAGTTCTCAAGTACAACCTGCAAAGTGTTTTTGCACATGAATAGTATCTTATAGACATTATCTTGAAAGGGTATAGAAGAAACTTGAAATCATCTCTGGAATACATAATACAACAACTACAAACAAAGTTTTATCCCACTAGGGATATTTGACTATATGGATCAAACGACACTATTAGATTCTATCTGTAACCAAATTTTTATAAATACCATTTATCACAAGAACCCTTTTAACAATTTCTCCAAATGTCTATTTTGGAATTCCTTTACTCCTTTTCATGAGGCTAAATACATTAACTTTTCTCACTGAGACTTCTAGTAGTCTTTTTTGCATATATTCAAACTACCTTAACTGAGTTTCTATCATTTTTTTCTTAGTAGGCTCTACAGAAGCTTTTTCGTAAATACAATAATTCTAAATCTTATTTTTTCTTATTTTTTAAAAGGAAAAAAAAGAAACTTTTAAGAGAAAAAAGAGTAGTAGAGTACAATGAATCAATCAACATTAGCCAAAATAAAACTTGTATTTTGTTAGCAAGTTGGAGTAGAAAATAATAACTCATCACAACGGATAAAAAAAGCATGACTTTAAAGCACTATTTTTATTAATTATTATTTGGGAAAAAAGGGTTTAGAAACATGATATATCTCACCATAACTCTAAAATTTTTATCAAAGATATCATGCAAGCAAGTCCATGGTTAACATTATGCAGCACACAGACATGAGAAACAACAGTACCAAATAGCAAAGCCACTATCGGTACAATGACAACTTCTTTATTAAGTTGTTACTTAATTTAGACATTCAACTCCAATAGAACTTCTGAGCAGTAAATCATGTGAAAAGTTACCATAATGCTTGAAGCATGAGCTAAGTAATCTCTGACACCATCTTCCCACAGTTCATCAGGGTGATTTTTCAATTGTGTTTGAACCCAGCTGTGTATAAAGAAAAAATGCAGAATAATAAGAGAAAAGTTAGTAAAGTTGATGACAAATAATATCAGGACAAAGAAGCAATGCATAATGGCATGAAGTAGGTAACTGTCACAAGAACCAACAAGGCATTCACAAGCATGAAAATGCAAAATTCTTCACCCAGGAATTTAAAATATCAAGACATGATGATGTATGACAATCATCAAACCAGATAAGCTAATTTCAAAGTACAGAACAAAAGACCACATCCATTAATCAAAATCATCTGATGAGTTCACTTTTTGTCACTTACAAAAAATAAATTAAAAAACAAAAGAAACAAGAGCAAATAGTAAAAGTAAACTCTGACATAGAATAAGAGATGGACCTTGCAAACTGGGTATTTAAAGCTCTCACATGATGCTGTGATGACTCAACACGCTTCATATCCAATGGTGGTGTTTCCACCCATGGTTGTTGAGATGGTTTAGCCCTATGAAAATCAAAAGGAGATCCTTCAATTATTCTTTTATTCCGGAACTGCATCATGTTAAATAGAATTAATAAGCTTCCGCATGTAAACTATAGTTTAAAAGCACAAAAGAAAACTTAACATATGCCCCTTAACACAGCCCACAAGAAACGAAACACACACACATTCTTGTCACCATCAACCACTAGGAGTCACTTTAGGCAATACGCTTAAGATTCCTCTTCATCAATTTTTATCCATGTCATCTTTATGTTACACCTTACAAAGAAATTTAACATTTTTAGAAATTGTCAGTACAAAAGGTTTGCCAAATCTCATCGGCTCACATTCCAATTTCTAGATACCTTTTCTAGCAGGCTTTCTTGCCTTCTTTTTAGCCTAATAAAACAGTATCTGGTGGAGCTTCATGGTAAAATAAATTGTGTCATTCCGTACGAGTCATAAACCCTTAAGAACCAAGAGGAAGAGACCTTTTTCAATTTCTGAGGTACGATAAGAAGAATAGTTAACAAAAACAGCAATGAAACAGAAGCTTAATATCAGAATTGACCAATTCCCAATTTCTGAAATTCTCCAGCAATTGAAAACAAAGAAACTAATAGACTCTAAAGAGTGAAAATTAGCCTTTCTCCGATGATTCTTAATAATCCTTCGCATGGTTGAAATACACAGTAGCTGTCTAACATTCTCCACTTCCAAGCACTATGGTTTCTCAATCTAATGACAACTTCTAGTAACTACGAAGGAGAACCTCTAAGAATGCGAATGCTAATTACAAGCGTCTCCAAAACCTTTGGTCAACACTCAGTGCTAAATAAAAGTTCCAGCCTCAGCATGTAAGTACTTCAGTCACAAAGAAAAGTACAATATGGAAAGTGGTAGCTTTACAGCCAATGAACGCAAAACCACAAGTCAAATTCCGAGACAGCTGCAGCTTTCAATTGCATCAAAAGAGGACTTCGGGTCCTCCGAGCAAGAAGAAAACGAGATGGCAGAAATATCGTGAAACACTTACGGCCGCTTCATTGACATCGGGATTGGGCTCCGAGACAGCCAAACGCTTTGTGCCTTTCATGGTTCCGCCTTTTGAATGCGCAACAAATTGGGCCAAATAGGGTATAGAATAAGCACAGAAGTATTGGCTCTGGTTTCTGGCAATTGCTAACCTGAGGGAGACAGTGAAAGCCTCCTGTTCGAAAAAGGGGCCTTTCCGAATTATAAATTAAAAAAAAAACGACTATTTACTGACAAAATAAAATGCGCCAATAGGAATCGTTTGATCAGGTGGGGAACTAACTTTCAATTTGACCCGTACGATTGAGTCTCCTGCATTAGAGTTTAAGATTGGGAACCTAAGATTACGTGGCGCACGTGCCGTTCTAATTTTACGTCGACACTTAAGAAGCCCACATGTGTCGACTTGTTAAGCCCAGCCCAGTATTGGGGTGGCCTTTTTAGATTTGTAGCCAATCAATACAAAAGACGATGAGGCTTCTGAAGGGGAGTCTCTGTTCATTAGTCCAGAATCTCATGCTCTTGTAGGCGTGTAGCAAATATAGTTCAGGAAAGGGAAGACAACAAAGAGGGGGTGGGGTATAAAATGCTTACGTAGTGATGGCACACATTCTGTAAAATTGTTAGTCTAGCTCAACATCAACGGCCAAAAATGAAAACAAACTGATAATTCACTTAAAAAAATTGAATTCAATTTCTAATCTGCTTGGAACGGTTAATCATTCTGAAGATTTACCATCAATCAGCTAAGGATCTGTTTCTTCCTCTATCAATACTTTCTAGTAAGCAGGAAACTTAAAACGTGAGAAAGGAGTAAAGACATAAGGGAGAGCGGGAAGACGAAGATAACAACCAAAACAGTCAAACCAAGGCCACTTTTTCTTCATCTTCCACATCGCCCTTGGTAACTGGTTTCTTGTCCATCTGGAAGGAAGACATTCCCTGCTTAGCAGCTAATGACAACGTGCTCCGTCCTGGCATTCTACTATCTGGCAACATCTTAAGTACAATTCCCATGGTTATGAGCAACAGCCCTGTCCCATGCTGTTCAGTCATTGGCTTCGTAAATATCAAGTATGACAGCAGCAAAGTGACTGCCTTTCTAGCAGTCGTTACCTGCATGCCAAATCCACCTATCACCATATGAACTAGATAAAAGAATCGCATCATAAATATTACAACTTAAGCACAAAACAAAATTGGCATTCAGAGTATTTCACCAAAAATAGAAAAGGAGGAAACAAACAATTAATGGTTGCTGCAAACATGTTATGTATCCCAAGTCACATGTGAAACGCAGCAGACTTACCACTCGTCACTCAATAGATTTAGATAGGACCATAGGATATTAAAACATCAAATAACAAATAAAGACATCGAATCAGCTTGTACCAGAACTACGTATTTACCATGGCAGTGGTGGCAGCCCCAAATATAGCAATGAGGGATAGAACAGAAACTTGACCAATGTATGTAGCCATTGCTTCAAAAACTAACACCGCATATACATATGGATACTGCAAAACATTGTCAGTTACATCATAAGAAAAGATGTAAAAATAATAAAAACGATACGCTAAAAGTTAATTACATGATGATGATAGTAGTACACTAACAGATAAAAGACAAAGGCACCAAAAACATTAAAAAATGAATGAGTTTGATATTTTATAAAATATTGCACCAGCTTCCAGAGGGTGTAACAGAGAAAGTGATAATATCAACAACTGCCCGCTCTGACCTACACTGCAACGTCAAGCTCAAATGAGCAATGTAGGAATTGTGTGCATCTGGTCATCTAGGATACATACTACTTATGCTCTCAAAATGCATGCTATATTGCTGCTAAATAATTAACTTGTAATCCTCACATTGTCCTTTTCATAACATAACATTCCCTGAATTGGAATATTTATTGAGTCAGTGGTAAGTATGTTATTTACTCAACGGATGCCAATTGCATCTGAACATTTTATTTAGTACAAAAATTTTCCCTTTTTTCCCATGGGAACCCCCGCCGTTGGTGGGGGGGGGAGGGGTTTCATAGTTATGAAAGACATTCATTTGGTACCTCAGCACAAGAGTTCCAAGCCTCAAATAGCTCTCCACTAAGAATCATAGGTAAAATTAGGAAAGGCGACCCCACTACCGTCGAGCAGAAGAGCATCTCTGTCTGCGGGAATTGAAAAGGATGCAAATTTATGGACAGAAAAATGAGAAACTAAACTTCTTGTTCCAGGCCTATTTACATCTTGCACCAAATAAAACAAATAAAACTGAAGGTCACCTGTGTGGTATCTGGACTCATCGTAAAAATTGCTTCTTGAAAATTCCCCACAAAGGCATCCATGATTAGAGCACCGACAATCATTATAATACCTATAATGCTAAAATTTGGGGAAGTCTGTGCATCGGCTGATGTGAAAAGGATCAGACCAAGCACTAAGAGTACTGCAGATATGTATTCATGAGCAGGATATTTTCTTCTGAGTCCAGGAATGAAAGCACCCATCACCATGACGGGCAGCACCTGAATTATAATAATCACATAAGCTTACTTTATGCATATACTGTCAGCATCCAAAAAAGGGGCATTGAAAACCATATGTCCTCTGTATTAACAGAAATCACTCTGTTCTGACAGCATTTCAAAGAAGTAATTTCAGGATTTAGAAGATAAACCGTGGTCCATTGCAAACTTCTCAATGTTCAATATCATAAAAGATTCAAGGAAAAAAAAAAGAAGTAGCAGCTTGGACATCCTAATCGTTACCTTTGTAGATTTGAACATGATCTGTGCAGGATAGTTAAGAAATGCCAAAGATCCCTTGGTTAACCCATGCGAACCCATAAGAACAGCAGAAAGTTTCACATATGTTCTCCAAGGGTTGACGATATGCTTGGTGGTGAAACCTTGGAAGTGTATGAGTGTTAAGTAGACAAATCCTTGTACAAAAGTGAAATACCAACCAAAGCTGGAGGGATCAAAAGAAAATGAAAATTGAGTATGCAGGAGGCAAATCATAAATCACGAAATTAGAAAAACAAACAAAAATGCATGCCTGAAATGGAGCCGATTATAGACATATTCCTGAAATCAAGAAAAAAAAACGTAAATTACTAATCCGCTGAATTTCTTGAAATTTTAACGCTGGCAATTAAATTGATATACTTCTAGTTGTTCGATAAATTAACAAGAGTGCACAATCGAGTAAACTAATAAATTCACCAGGAAACTAGGAAACAAAGAACGAACACACACCCAGGGAGAGAAATTAACCAGGGAAAACCATCCAACAGAAAGTAAGCCCCAAAAAAATATATAAATATGTCATTACTGTTCTTTCCACATTTCCAATAAAAGAAAAAAATATAATCTTGGATGTTATTGGTGCATTCTAAGAGCCAGAACAAGGTGGGGATTGTATAATGTTCTTTTCCTAATGAATTCCACGGGCCAAAGGTAAGAACCATTGAAGACTAAGGACAAATGAAGTGACAGATTCGTTTCAGGAGTGAAACTTCATAACCACACAACAAACAACAAAAACCTGCCTGACCAGCGATCACACGCCTCGCAGTAAAAAATTAAACCCAGAAAATAAGTGGAATGAGAGTATAAATCCAGAAAGAATCGAAACCTACCTCACAGATGCCGTTAACGAGGTAGCCAAAAAAGAACCCGGAAGTACAGATGAGAAATTGTTGCCATCTGGGACGTTCAGAGAGAGAAATCCCCAACAGGGACCTAGCTTGATCCTCGTTCTTCATGCTTTCGAACCGAGACCCTGGCCTTCTGATTGAGTCGACCAGATATCAAAGCCAAAAGCTTCAGCCGAAATGTATGAAGCTAGAGAAAAGGAAAAGGCTCCAAAGGTTTGCTTGTGCTAGCGTTACGCCTGCATGTCGTGGAGTCAGTCCGGCGCGATATAAAAAAAAAAAAAAAATCTGAAAACAGAGGGGGTATTTCACAACAAGAAGAAAGGCATCAGAGGAAGAATCATGGTCTTTTTCTACCACACTCTCCCTCTACAATGTGGTATCACATGGAGAGGAGGTGAAAAAGATAGACAAGAGAGAAAGGGAAAACAGAATAGATGGAAAGGGTGCTATATAGGGAAATGAAAACAGGCTTGGAGTCAATATCGAAAAAAAAAAACATGCTTGGAGTCGGGAACTTTTTGGAAGTCAGAGAAAAAGGGCATACACTGTGGAGCGGATCGGGCATTAGAACGTCTAAAAAGGGCAATATCTCTTGCGAGTCGCGAGTCGAGATGACGACGATCCACTCGCTGTACTTTGGGATACACGCGAGATATGCATCAATTAATTCAGACCTTAAATTTTATTATGAATAATGACGATGGTATACAGTTATTTTTTGTTTTATATAAAATAAATAATTATTATATTTAAAATTAAGAGTAATTAAATTTAAATATTATAATGTAACAATATACTATACAAAATATTTTATTATTTTATTTCAAGTGTTGTTCTTTCCACGGAGGTTTTTATGATATTTAACTTAATTGTTAAAGTTTCAAAATTTAAAGATGATTATGATATTAATTTAAAAAATATTTTTGTATAAATTATTTTAACAAATAGTGAGTTTTTTTATATTTAATCAAATGATTATTTATAAGAATATATGAATAGATAAAATTATTTAAAAATTGTATATATTCTTTATATTTAAATAGGTTATCCTAAATATATATTCTATAAAGTTTAATCTTAATATCATAAAAATAACCCTTTTTTAATATCACAATGACACCACTATAAATTAGGGTATGTATTGTGTGGAATAATATTTGAAGGACGTAGAATTAGTAGAAAGCTAACAAAATAGTGCCTCTGTTAATTATAAAGGGTTGAAAAGTGGCATATTAATATAATTGATTGAATATCACCAAAGATATAACTTCGTTTTGAAGCAATGCTCCACAAAGAAAAATTCCTTTTGAAATGAACAATAATGGCGGTTGTACCTAATGTGTATATCAATTTGACGCCAGAAGCTACTCTTTATCAACAAGTTTCCATCTTGATTTATTTAAGTCACAGCAAAGTAGTTGGTTTACTACACAAAAACACGTGTTTAAAACTCTTGAACGCTCAACTTTAACCATGCAAATTAATTTGCAATCTCCAAGAAGCAAACCATGAGATTTGCCATCATAAAAGGTCATCCAGCAGGCACCATTGAATTCCAAGTAAATATAAAAATAGAATTTGAAGTGTGTGTATATATATATATTTATTTATTTATTACAATACTTTATTTGTGAGGGCAAAGCATTTTCATTAACATTGGCGAGATATTGAGACAACAATACATATATCGTGGTGATTAGACCAATACGGAGGACTAAATATAATTTTACGCCACGTGTAAAACAAATTGCGCAAGTGGGGCCTTTAGTAACCGATTTCAGATGCTTTCACCGTTTCCCGGTTTTATGTCCCCACCGATTTGCAATTTGCAAGTTTGCCACCGAATCCTCTGCGGGGGGGCACAAGGGCGGACCGCTTCCGAGCTCCCTCCCAAATCGAATTTTATATATTTTATTTCAAGGTCCCCAAAAGAAATAAAAATGAAATATAATTGATTTGGGCCCTTTGAGTTGGGGAAGTTTCGGTTTGTTGCGATTGCGTGGGCATCGTGGCTAGTATCCGTTTCTCCCGGGCAAGGACTGAAACCGGCAGCAGCCAGCAGCATCGGTTATGGAGTGAAGACAGTGATAAGTGCGTGGGGATGTGGCTTCATCGCAACCTGTTGTCAGGAACGTACCATACACGCCATGTTCGTAATCATCGAAAGAAAGCCTACAATTTTATTCTTTTTATATAATTAATTTTTTCTTTTAATTCTATATATTTTTTAAAAAAATTATATTCCTGCCCATTCTAAAAGACTCGCATGCATCCCCACCATCATTTTTTCAATTTCTTCACGCCCAAGGTAAAATTATTTCTTTTTATTTCTATTGCACACTTTTTTGTTTTTTTTTTTTAAAATAAACTTAACGCAAGATAAAAAGGGAAAAGTCTTCCTACTTGTACGTCTTTATTTATGCAAATTATCATTTACAACAATCTATAATGTAAAGAAAAGCATCAAACTGCTCATAAATTTTAGCATTTACAATTACCCAATGATATAAAAGAAAAGTTAATATATTAAAAGAAATTTAGGAAATATAAAAAAACAAAGCAAGGCTTGATATAAAGCGGCTTTTACGATTACCAGGGAAAATTTCTCAAAAGAAAAGATTGCAACTCTCACAAAGGACAGGGAATAGTAGAACACAATTATAAATTAAGTAATAATAGTTACATAATTATATTTATATTTTTAATATAATATGTGATTTAAAATTAATCTTAAATAAATTATAAAATTTTACATCATTTAAAATTAATCTCAAATTATATATTATAAAAAATATAAAAATAAACACCTGCAATTACTTTACTCTTACAAACTCCAGTGAAATTGTTTAGATTTGGAATAGTAAAACCCTGGACCCGGGGAAATGGAAGGGATCCAAGTCCAGGGCCGAATTTGTTGCTGCTTGGTCCCTGGGCTTACGAAGTTGGGTCAACAATTTTTAACTGGCGTGTCTATTTTAGAGTCCATTTTTTGCAACAAGTCCCTTCCTAGTCCTAGATTCTCTTAAAGAAAGACCAAAATAGATATTTATTATTGCCAAACTTGTCGTCTTCAGATTTTTGTTGGTTTTATCTTTCCTTTTATTGGTAATTTTGTTGGTTTTATATTTTCATAGGTTGTTATTCATGAGCCATCTTTACTCGTATATTCTCTCAAGTCCTAAGGAATTCAACTTGTCTAAGGAATACGGATGCAGGATATAGCATAGGGAAAAAACAAAAAATGATAATAATGTTGATTAACGCGGCAAGAAATTCAGATTTGAGTAAAACCAATTTTTCCCGCCTGAACGGTTACAGAACTTGGCAGCCCTGTATCCCTGGATAGGGAGAAGACAAAAAAAAATTGACCCAAAAATAGGAAGAAGAAAGGTTCACGGGGTCTAGCAGAAGGAGAGATCAAGCAGGAGCTCGTTGACCAAAGCAGTAAAGACCTCAAATTCCACCTCAAAGAGGAGTTCTTCTTTCTCTTTATTAGAAATTCTCCAACTTCCACACTGATCCATCTCTCTGATATACACTTGCCTTCCTTCCCGTACTTCCCAGCCCAAATATTGTTCTTCGAATTGCCCATTTATCCAGTCATCCGCTACCTTGCATAGCTGCAGCTTCTTTGAGTCGTTACTATTTTCCACAATGCTGTGCCTGAAGAAATCAAACAACAAATTCTCCGCCTTAAGAGTCACAAACTTGGGCGACATTGACCTTTTAACATGGTTAAGAAGGTCCCGAGCTTTTTCTTCTGCAATCTCGTCACGAAGCAAACTGTTGCTGTCATTCTGGACAGAAATCCGCAATTCTGGACAAGTTTTTGTAGGAGGTTTCTCTGGTTGATCCTCAAGTTCTGACAATGCAATTCGTTTCTGTAAGTCCACTGGCTCCAGCGAAGCCATGCGATTAAAATGTCGTCGGTTCTTCTGCACATGCTTGTGTTTGTTACCTGTTAACAGATAAAGCAAAATGAGTAATCCAAATCCAGTCGAATGTCAGTAAATGTTTGGGTGTGTTTGTGGGTGGGAGATAAAAGTAGAGAGAGAATGACCTTGCAAGCGGTTAGATGTACAATTATAAGGAAAGGTGATGTCTTCATCGTCTTCGAAAGGGCAATCTAGGACTGATACAGGACTAAATTGTTCCTTCTCCTCGTTTCGCCATTCCTGCTATATAATACAGGGTTAGTTTTGAACATTATAAAATTTAGGTCAAAATGCACATAACCCTCCTGACCTTTAGGTCGATTTTAAAAAACCCTCTTGAACTTTAAAAAGTTACAAATGACCCTCTTAAACTATGAAACATTTGCAAAACACCCTCCTCCGTCAAGTTTTCCGTTAAAATTTGGATGTTTTTTGGTCAACTTCCACTTTTACCTGATAAAAAGACAAAAATACCCTTCAAATGCATAAAAATTTTCAAATCTGCCATAAATGCCAAAAAAAAAAATCTAATGTAGATTGTAATTTAGGGTTTAGGGTTTAGAGATTTAGGGTTTAGGGTTTAGGGATTTAGGGTTTAAGGTTTAGGGTTTAGAGTTTAGGGTTTAGGATTTAAGATTTATGAGTTTAGGGTTTAGGGTTTAGGATTTAGGGCTTAGGGTTTAAGATTTAGGGTTTAGGGCTTAGGGTTTAGGGTTTAAAGTTTTAGGATTTAGGGTTTTAGGGTTTAAGATTTAGGGTTTAAGGTTTAGGATTTTAGGATTTTAGGGTTTAGGGTTTAGGGTTTAGGATTTTAGGGTTAGGATTTAGAATTTAGGGTTTAGGTTTTAGGGTTTAGGGTTAAGGTTCAATGTTAAAACTCCAAAATTTTACTATTCACAGCCTTTAATTTCTTAATTTTACAATGAAGGTCATTTTTGTCATTTTTTTAAATTTTGACGGAAAAGTTGACGGAAGGGGTTTCTTGCAAATGTTTCATAGTTCAGGAGGGTCATTTGGAACTTTTTAAAGTTCAGGAGGGTTTTTTAAAATCGACCTAAAGTTCAGGGGGGTTCTGTGCATTTTACCCTAAAATTTATGAAGAAAAACACAGTTCATGCATTAAAGATCCCAACCTTAAAAGATTCAAATCTTGTATATAATTTATAATAATTTTATCAGATTCCTTAGCCCACTGGCCCTCTAAAAAAATAGAAACAAATTTATCATATTTTACATATTAAAAAAATAGTTATGATAATATTCACCTAAAACGAATAAAGTTTCCATTGCAGGTTGCAGCATACAATTGTGTAAGGTTAGTTGGCTACTATAACCGGCTAAAAAAGAAAATTATTGACTACTTTAAAAAATTATTTGTGAGACTTGAATTTAGTTTAAGTAATTAAAATTTTTTTAAATTTTATTTCATATTATAACTTTTTAATATTTAAAATATAAAAATCATTTATCGTAATACAACCTCTTCTGTTTCTACTTAGCACACAAGGAACCCAATTTGCTGCTGAAACAAATCTATATGGACAACCAATCAGCGTCCCTCGCCACCGCCGACACATACTAGGTTTAAAAAAAGCGTCGGTTTTGCTACTGAAACAAATCTATATGGACAACCAATAAGAGCCCCTGGCCACCGCCGACATACGCAAGGTTAAAAAAAGGCGTTGGTTTTGCTGAGTACCCCACGTGTTCAATTGAATGACCAACTAAGCACCTTATTCCCCATCGAGACTGGAGCTTCTTACAGCAAATTACAACTAAAATATAGAAGAGAGGGCAGATAAATATATATATATATATATAAGAGGGGGAAAATATTAGTTTGAAAATGGTGATTGTGATCCAGTCTGAGAAACTGAGTTTCAGCGGCGTAGATGGAGCATAGTGGACAACACATAAGGGATACAGGCTTGAAAGATTGGCGCTTATCAATTCCATGGTCCCAAGATGTACTGTATCTATTTTCCCTAGCACATCCTCCCCACGTGGCAGTCATGCGATCTCGGGTCCAGTTGCTCCACTCCAAATCTCCCTACCAACTTGAAAAATAAAAAATCCCCAACGACTCTTAATCCAAGTTAAGATGAAATCCTCCTTAACTTGCCTTCTCTCCCAGACAACTCCATGCCGCCATAATTATTCACTAAGCTAAAATTAAAATTTGAATTAAATAATTAAAAGTATAAAGTTTCTTGCTTGCTTACCCTTGAATTTGTTAAGGAGCGGGTGGTGGTGGTTGTTGCTCCGTCCATGGATTCCTCGCCGGCTGTTACGCTTACTCTTTTGCCCACCCTCTTCTTTCGCGTAAACTCTTCACTCTCAACTGCGTCGTTTTCCGTGGAGCTCTCCCAATTACCGCTGGATGACCGTAAGATCTCCCAAGTGAATTCGCTCTCCGCCCAGCTGTTACACTTACCCTTATTGCTTCCGCTACTACTGCTGGTTGAAATTCTGCCAGAACCGAAGGTTTGGTTTGAGATATTCATGGTGATGCTGAAGGTTTTGATATTTTGGTCCGACAGTTTATCTCCACCTTCAAGGAATTCACAGAATGATCTCCATGGTCGGTTGTCGCTTGTTGCCTCTTCCTTAGTTGCTTTCCTCCAGAAGCTCCTGCTTAACAGCTTCCGAGAGAGGCTTCTCGAAAGGAGACCTTTCTTGGCTTTATTTCTTTGGGACAACGGGGGGGCAGACATGGACGTAAACGATAGTAATTGAACGGCCTTAATTATTGCTTCGGAAGCTTTTTGCAGAGCGGATTTTGTGGAGAGACGGCGCTTATTGAGTGGAAATAGACGACGGTTCCTTGTGGGTTGAAGATCTGTCTCCACGAGAAATCGAACGGAGGTGCAGCACTGTCGGCGTGGAAACGATTTGAAGTCGCCGGATGAGCACGAACTCAGATCGTCCCTCAGGTAATCCTTTAGCAACATGGAGGGTCTTGGGAGTCGTTTGGTGGTCAGCATTTGATCACAAAAAGCTTTACCAGAAGCCATGTTTGGGAGAATTACTGTTGAAGGGAAAAGAACGATTAAACTACAGAAGTAACTTTGACGATGAAACAAGCAGAGACAGAGAGAAATTGACGGGTAGGGAGGGAATTAATAAGTAATACCGAGATTCAGAAAAACGAGAAGAAACAAACAAAAAAAATGGTGGAGTAGTTAGGTATGTTATGAGAGACAGCGGTAAGCAATAAAAGCAAAAATGCAGAATGTGGGTTGTTAACAAGGGAGAAACAAGGGATTCATAAATTCACCTTCTGAATGATCAGATGCCTTTTTCTGAATAAAGTTAGACAGCGCTGCAAGCTTCATTACATGACAAGCAGCAAATAAAGGCACCCGCATACACAGACGGAGTTAATGGAGTCTGTTTTGGGAGGGGGCGGGGAAGAGACTACAGAGAGAAAGAATTTATATTGGGAGGGAAAGTGAAAGACAAAAGAAGGTTCGGCGGTGAAGATCTCAATGAACTGTGAGATAAAATAAGAGAGCAAATTGCTGGAAGAGATGCAGTGAGAGTGAGCTTGGCTGGCATGAAAGTATAAGAAGGAAGAGGAGAAGAAGCTTGGATGTTTCTTCATAGAATCATGCTTGATGGTAAAATTTTTGAAATCTCAAGGTGAGATTTGTTTATTATTAGTTCAAATTGAACTTTGCTGTCTATAAATGGCAAGGATTAATTAATGAATTTATGGTCGTGGACGCAAAATTGATTGCCGGGTTTGGAGTTTGGACTGGTGCGAGACCAGTGGTTGACTATTGGGAATCTGATTCTTATTCAATCATTTGCTATCTTCCTCGCAGACCTCCCATCTTCACATGCTTAGACACGTGCCCCTGTCTGTATCTTCAAGTTGACCTGAATCTTCTATCAGCTATCTCATTTATAGTTTCTTCGTTTTCAGATTTTTTTTGCTTAAGTACAACCAAGATTGATTCTTGTTATTATATAGTTCAATCAAATTACTGAATAAGAACTTCAAATTCAAATCAGTTTTGATAAATTGTGTATGACAAATTTCCTGTATCATGACGACATGCATATTAATATACATTGATCTGCTTATTAACGAAATTCAGTGGAAAAAAAAAAAGTAAAACCTCTAAATATAAATTAGATTGAAAACGTAATGTCAAAAAGAGTACATGACGTTTTATGTGGTACGATTCTCATAATTATCTTGAAGCTAATAATTAAAGTTGCACATTTTGTACCAAAAAAAATAAATTTGCACATTGTGTCATTGACTGACGACAACCTATGGCTGAAGCATGAGGATGGCTTCCAAGAGTACATTCTCAATTTTTGAATGGCCTAATGATTATGATACTACTAATTATTTTGGGATATTTTTACTTCAACGAAGCTACTACTAATTAATTTGAATTACAACTTGGTAACAACATTTTCTGCGGTGCTCAAGAATTTAAGATTCGCACACATAAAGTCAAATTCGAATCATGAGAACAAAAACAATCTTAAATTAAAAAAATAGTTCCTATTTAAAAATGAAAACAAAATGCGTGAAAAGGTAACTTTCACTAATTAATGAATTTTTTATTTAATTCTAATCTTTAAATTTATTGTATTTATAAAATTTAATAAATTAATATTTTAAAATAAGTATTTAATTAATTTAATATTTTAATATTTTAAAATAAGTATTTAATAAATTTTAGATTATAAAAATATATCATCTAAATTGGCAAAACTATCCAATTGATTGTATATGTTGTGGATCTCTAAAATTATTTTGTGGGCTCCTCTTATCACCAATGGAACGAGAACTGTGTGTCTATCGGTGTGTAACCCACAATATACAAGAAATAAGTAAATTTATATGTGTACGTAATTTTATATTTTATATATACATATATTAAAATAAATTTAAAAAAATAAAAATGTAAGAAAATATATAAAATTTATACAATGTAAGTATAACAAAACCTAAAAATTAAATACACCACTATATGTTTTTGCTATTAATCAGTAGACCATTCTTTAAATCAATGCTTCAAAATATACAATTGCTTTTTACAATAATGCCACATATGATTGTGACAGAATGATTACATTCTATCTCGCACGAAAATTAGATGGATGCAACTGTATAAAACGAAAAGTATACAGTTACATGTTTCACTTATATATCCTAATCCAACTACACATAGTACTTCCTTTGTACATAGTACTTCTTTTGTACATAGCTTTTCTTCTTATATAATTGTGTACAACGTGTAACTTACTTTTCTCCCTATATAATTATGTTACAACTTGAAAAAGATTGAAAGACAAAAGTCAGAAACAGTGACAAACTCAAACTAAGCCGCCGTTACATCAAATGGAAAAGCTCCACAATGACACCTCTGCATCAATGTCCATGTCGTTCCAGCCCCTTCCGTCTCTTAGGAAAGGAGATGGAGATCTCAAAGGCTCGTCCGCCCAACTCATAAGCAATTCATTAAGATCATCAAACTCGGTCACTGCCGGAACTAGATTCAAGTACATCCCTTCTTCTTGCATAGGCTTTGCATCTCCCATAACCCCAACGATACTGCTGCAAAATTCAGAATCATCAGTACCTTTTTCACTCCGCAGCTGCAGGTTCTCATCCCCGAATGCCTCAGCAGCCTCGGCCGCCACTCTCCTTATCTCCCTCGCGTTCGATGATGCCGGCATAGGCAACCGCCACGCCGAGTCAGCGAAATTGAGGCAGGCTGACTTCCCTCTAAGTGCGAGCGCGGCAACATCGTGTGCTCGTGCAGCCATTTCAGCTGTTGGATAGGTTCCTAGCCAAATCCTGGACTTGTTATTCGGAACGCGCACCTCGCAAACCCACTTGTTGTTGTTCCTGCGACGCACTCCTCGGTAAACGGGGTGCCTTGTCTCCTTGAATATTCTCCGGCCGGCTCGCTTCTTTGGTCGTGCCGATGCTAATATGACTTCCTCGTCCGAGCATGAAGTCACCTCTGACTTATGGGTCAACCCGTACCCGTAGTTTGATTCATCAAATGATTGGCTGAAGATATCCATTTGAGAAGTGAGAATGTTTTGCTGTTTGATGTTTGTGATGGGATGCAGGCTCTAAGCTATATCTGCCGGAGAGACTGCGCTGAGCAAGTGCAGTGTGGGCTTTATATAGCTTATCGTGACGTGGCGGTTCAACCAAAGGTCACGTGGACACGGACACGGAGACAGTTGGCAAATGCTTTTGGCTTGTTGCCCAGCCGAAGTGGAAAACCACGGTTACCACTTGGCATATACCATTTCCTCTTACTACTTCAAATAACAATTATTTACGTCTTTTTATACGGGGAAAAAAGCAGTTGACAAGGAATCTCGGATACCAAGTTGTAACTAGCTGTTGTTGACACTTTGACCAGACAGCGTCCCACTTCTGCTCCAGCTGTTACTGCAAGTAGACCAAGTAGCACAAGAAACTGCCAGGTGTTTAAAACGTGTTTTTTAGAATGATGACGTGTCCTCACTTACTTCACAGAGCACGTACCACAACCCAGTGTCCCTCTAACTTTTGCTGGACAGCTCAATCCTTGCAGTCACTCAAAATTTAACTACTGTTTCATAGTCACTAAATAATTGTATCAACCTTTTATTTGTGGACATTTTCAAGATTTCATTTCTAAACGATTTGATTTATTTATGCTAATTCTCATCCACGCGTGTTTAAAGGGAGCAAGCTTGCCACATTTCTATAATTACATTATCATATTTTGTCATCTGTAATAATAAATTCAACACTTTTATTCTCAGCTTTTACCTATATGCATTCTTTTGAATTGAAAATGAAGTAAAAATTTATTATAATCTCATTTTTTAAAATAAAAGTCATCTCAAAATATTTTTTTAAAAATCTCGAATTTATCATGTGAAGTGTAATAGATTATAATAAATTAATTAACAGTGTGTTTAATTAGAAGAAAAATTACATTCAACTTTTACCCTATTTTTTTGGGGGCTTTCACTTCTTGGGTAACTTGGAATGACCATACAATTGCCGCTGTATCTTTCGCATCCATCATCCTTTGGGTTTGCTGTTGCAGCTATATGGGCTTGATCCCTCTTCCTGGACCGTTGGTTGTTTCCGTTTATGACCGTGAAGAACAAAGGGCAACGTACCGTGTGCTTGATTTAATGCAAGAGAGGGAAAGAAAAAAGAAATTTAATTTTGGGAAGGGAGGGGTATACTAAGGAGGGATTTTATTATTATAATTTTTTAAAAAATAATTATTAAATTATGAAAATAAAAATAATTTTAAAATAAAAAATAATTGAGGACGACTTATTAACATTAATTAAATGATATTTTAGAATTTTATCAAAACTAAAAGTTTAGAAATATTAGAAGTTTATCATAGACCAAAAAAATTATAAATTCAGACAAATGGGTTAAAACAAAGACTTTATAAAATTTAATTTATAAAAATAAAAAATATAAAAATATTAATTATTTTTTATTTAAGTAAACTAAATTATAAAAATTAAAAAATTTAATTATAAAAATTTTATAAAATAAAAATAAAAGAAGAACAAATATGGCCAACTACATGGCTTTCGCTTGCAAGGCCTGCCCGCTGTACCAATGGGCCGAAGCTCGAAATCTCCAGTCCACTAGCCCCTGGGTTTGGGGATAGTAGAAAGGCATTGTTCTCTTATAATGAATTTATATATTGATAAAAGAATAAAAGATAAACGTTTCGTTCTCATAATTATGCCCGACTCCTAGACACCATGATGATGAGATGAGATGTATCTTGCAAAATGCAATGAAAAGAAGGAAAAGGTCTAGTAAGCTAGGTAGGGATTGACTAAAGACGAATAGTACGTGACAACACTTTAAAAAACAGAAAGAAAAAGAAAGGATAATCATTCAACTTAAAAGCCAAAAGAAGTTTAATGAGTAGGCTCATTAAGGGGACATCTTTTTCCGACCACTTATTGCAGATTTTGAAGTCCAAACTCAGGTTAGCCTATTAGAGAGGAGCGCAGTGAGCAGAGAGCTGCCCTTTAAGCATGTCGAAAAGAGATACATGATTGTGTCTCATGGGATGCTGGCTTGTTCCCGTTCTTCCCAAACTTTCTTGGGAAATAAACACCTAAGTTAGAAGCACATCACCCAATAGTCCTATCCCTAATGTTGCCTCTAATACCTTGACGAAATAAAAGGGCTACTGTGATAATTACCTTAATTTGTTATTCTTTCTTATATTTGAATGTAATTACCGTAATTAAATTTGGTATCCATTCTTAATTGGCTCATGCATTATTAATTCACGCAAGGGAAAAGAACTATACATAAAGCTGCCAAGAAAAACACTGTGCTATTGTAGGCGGTGTGGGGCAGCTGGATTTGGGACTTGGGAGTGAATTCAATGATCTATCATATCTGGGCAGTCGGCTACAACGTATGGATCCTGTTTCTAATACATCATATGACTTCTACATTTCGATTACTGTTTTTTTATTTATATAAATAAAATTTTTATTCAAAAAAATTAAATTATTAAATTTATTAAATATTACATATTAAATTACAAGTTCAAAAAATTAAATGAATTAAAAATTATTTATGAAAATTAAATAAGACCATCTTATCATTTATTTCAATAATTTTCCTTTTGATTTATTAGAATCACAACGTTTGAAAAAGTTATTTAGTTTGTTTTGAATGTACACAAAATTAAAAAATCTAGTAGAAAAGAGGGAAAGAGAGAGCCCACCAACCGCTGAAACTGGATCAAATATACTTGATAGCTGGGAAGAAGGAAAGCGATAGGGGAAGGATAGGTGTCGGCCATTTCTGTCGCCCTCGTAGTCAAAACTCTTTTGGGTTCCTTCAAATATAGAGTTTAGGATACGTTAATTCGTCGGTATCATTAGCACATTTGACTACACAGACAAAACCACACCTTGTAACGTACGTGGCTGATCTATGTGTACCTTTGCGATCTTGTGGAAGAATAAAGTGATTCAACAACACTAATAAAACCAAATATTTGAACATAAAAGATCACGTACCAGCTTTTTGGGATTTCATGGCCGACTTGCGGCCGCATTCAATCTTCCAGTCTTCTACCCAAATAAAGTTTCATCATTGTTGACTGATCGATATATCGATGTTTGTAAACGAGTATAAATTCTTCGAGTGGTTATTGTTCAAATAAAAGAGAAAAAATGGGACATTTGCCACAAGTGTAAGAACAACGATGAAATGACAGTACGCAAGCCTTATTTGTAATTTGATGAAGAGCTAACATATTACTAATTAATAATTCAAAGAAAAGGTGTTTATCCGTAAGTATGTCTCACGCCACAATATATAGATGCTTAACAGTTCTGTCTCCTCAGAATGCAAATATTACAACAATTTTTTTACTCTCCTCACAGAAGAGACGTTCTGTAGGCCCTGTGTGTTACCATCTCAAATCTGATAAGGTAACATCCCACTAAACCTACACTTAACAATTCTCAGTTATAACATAACTTGATCCTACAGTTTAATCTATAGACTTAATAGATTTCATGATTCAAATTTTGGTAAGTAAATATTTAAAAAGAATCAATTTGTAAAAATAATAGAATTGAAGCTGAAATTCACTTGTGAAACGTTTGAGAGGCATTATATGTTGGAACATGAGTACCCGCTGCTCTATTTACCTTAAACAGAGTAAGTAATCAAGAGAGAAATTGACAGAATAGTTTTAATTTCATACGTAGGGTGTGTATAGCAGTAATTTGAACTATACAATGAATGTCAAGGACTAAAACGGACGAAAAATCGATGTATATTTTTATTCATTCTGTTGGAAGTTTTTGTATTTCTATCTCAATTAAAAAGTGTACAAATATAGTAACTGCTAGGTAGCAGTATTTTTTTGGACAGTTCTAGCAGTATTTTTTGCCTATGTAGTTCTAGCCAAGCATCACAATTTTCAAACAGAAATTGAAGAGACATCTGGCTATAATCGCATGATTGCAACCCATACAATTGAACAGTGGAAAAGTATGATCAGATTGACATTTCCTCTGGATGTTGACTCAAAGTCCCAAATACATTATTACTGACAGGTGCTTGGTAATTTTATAATGCTAATGGGGTCTTTCAGAGTCGGTATTCCCTCATTTTGGGTTTTTTACACAGTTATCATTGAAGCACAACACCTGTACGCTTTCACTTTTCGCGTCGTTATAGGCAGTCATTAGATTCTCTCTTCATTAATTTTTTTTTTTTAAGTCCCAAGCTTCTGTTTTTGTCTCCCTGCTTCTTCTGGTTTTGGCAAGAGGTTCCCAAAGCAAGACAGCAGAACTGCAACACATGCATATACCATACGAAGAAAATTTTAAAAAAAAAAAAAGAAGTGTCATAAGAAGGCAAGAGACAAATCCTCAGAAGCATATATCGAAATACATACATGGTAAAGTAACAGCGCGGTACATGCTCTCAGGCGAGCGCGCAATCCCATCCTACTCTCAAAACTCTTAAGTACGGATCTTAGTCTTATTATCTGGTATCTTTCTATTTTTATTTATTTTCTAATTAGAAAGAGGGAGCTCAAAAATTAATAGCTCCACAAACTTCCTCCACCTGATCTCTCAGGTGAGTTATCTGACGGTGGTGGACTCATTCTGGGTGGGGACAGTAGCATTCCTTCAGCCATGTCCACCAGCAAATTCGGCATGTCGAATATGGCTTCCTCGTCCAGGAATTCTGTTTCGGACAATGAAATGGTGTTATTACCGATATCTGGCTGACCTACATTTACTGATGCGACATTGTGTGTGGATTCAGGCTTCATGAGTGCTGCTGCAGCAGTGGCAGCACTGCGAATGTCAGCGGAAGAAGTTGATAGTGGCACCGGATACTTGTCAACGAAGTCAGGGAAGTTGGGAACAGCGTCGCTACCTTTGAGGGCCAAAGCCGCCACGTCATAGGCAGCAGCCGCCATCTCTGGGGTAAGGAATGTGCCCAGCCATATGCGGGAAGTCTTACGTGGCTCCCTGATTTCGGATACCCATTTCCCGCTCCGGCAGCGGATTCCACGATACACCGGGTGCCTCTTGGAAGATGTCGAGGCCATACTCGGGGGGCGGAAGCCGTATGGGACAAGAGTTTTGGCACGTGGGCAATTGAGAATTAAAGAATGTAGATAGGACCTAGTCTAATGGGGGTAGGGCAGTAGACGCAGCAGCTGGTGTAAAAGGAGGCGGGGTGGGTAGGGGTCGTCAAGGGAAGGAATGGGATAGCTGGAGGCGAGGTTGCCGTGCAATTTTGGCCTTTTGGGGTTTTAATTAGTTTAGTTTACTCGGAGGAAATTAGAGGGAGTATTAGGGTCAGCCTCATTTATAGTACAGGATATGAGACTGTGTAGGTATTAAAAACAGAACAGTGGAATTAAGGTGAACATCGATCACCTTGTTTGATTGTTTGTTGAGAAATAGAGCAAAAGAGGATAATGGGTTTACATGAATAAAAGAGTAAAGATTTGTGTAGACTATATATATAGATGCATGTGAGGTATATGTGCTAAAAAGTGAAAAGCGTGGGGATTTCGCGGGGACACTGAGTATGTGACTTTGTTATTCTATACTTGGAAGATTGTGATGCCCAGTTGGGTTCCAGTTGCTCGGGTTTAGGGGATTAGACTTTGCCAATGGAACAAGAATTCTTTTTTGGAGACTGATCATTCATGATCGCAAGCTAGCTATGGCACATAACGCAATTCTTCTACATGACGCGCAAAAGACACTGTGTAGCCGCATTTTTAACTTCATATATATTGACCTCAACCTTAAGATGTTTTACATATATATATATAATATGTTTCTAACTTGTTTGCATATTTTAGCTATCAAGAAAAAAAAAGAAAGTGCTACGAACTTTGTATGCTGGTTGAGTGGTTCCTATCACAAATATAGAACTGTGAATTAACTGTTTATGCATAGTTCAATTGAAGTTGTATTCTGTATCTGTAGCTACAGTGGCTAGATGAACTTCCATTAAGTCGTGGACTCGGACTTGTAGAATAAGGAACTGCAAAATGGTATTACTTGCTTATGTGCTGATCAGTGTTTAATTTGGAAGTCTAATTGCAATATTCCATATGTACAATAGATTGACGTACGGATTTCTATTCATTGATCTATTGGCTTACTAAAAGTACTAAAATATAGCGCACTTTGGCAAACTAACTGTGTAATCCAAATAATTGAACATCGATCCCAGAATTAATTAATAAATTGAGAAGGAAAAAAGAATTAATAATTTAATTCTTCCTAAGTAATTTACTTAACATTTTAAAAAAAGTACAATTTCACTAACTAGTAAGTTATTAAATTATTATAAGGCACTAATATATTTATTTATTTATAGTGCCTTGTAAGAAAAAATTACAGCAGTAATTAGATGGCTTAGACGACATGTGCACGGTGCTCCTTTATACAGATTCCAAGAAGGGACGGCATTTATGTTTGGTTTCTTGATATTAAAAGGGAAGCAGCTCCTAACAAAATGAAAAAGATGTTGGAATTCTTTAGAAGTGGGTGTTTGCAGTCAAGCCTTCGTTTGAGCGCACTGCGGGCTGATGATATTAAATTGTTTGGAGCACGGCGCGCCAACAAGGTGCCTCCTGTCCTCCACGTATTATTGCGGCCAACAAGCCACAAGCCACTAGATCTCCTGTCAGTTTCTATTCTCGCGCATGGGCCGTTGACTATTCTACGTAGTGGTGCTCTTGATCCCCTTGTCGCCTGGATTTCATTCATAACCAAATCTCAAACTTTACATCAATGCCCGTTTTCTTGTTCTGTTTGTGGGAGATGAAATCATAAAAGCTTTGTAAACAGGACTCTACGGATACAAGGCTATTGTATTTTGTATAAATATACTGTCTCAGCTTCTCACAATTGCATTTTGAACAAATTATTTTTCAAAGTTAATCTCTTTTTCTTTTTTCGAGACTAATGAAACAAACGCATTATTTAATTTCTAAAGAAATATTTTAGAATAATTAATAAAATCATTAATTAATTATAGTTTCCCATGTATCCCTAATTCTATCACAGGTTTAAGTACCCTTGTTGAAAAAAAGAATACTATTTACAACTTTAGTCCCACATCCATACCTCATAAACAAATTATAAAAAATAAAGCTGACGGAGTCCTTCTCCTGTTGTAATTAGAGTTTCAGTGCCACACTGCCGTATAGAATGGAATAAGATCTTTTCCTACGGATGCTGTTTCTCGGTTGTTATACAATACTGTAACTCTCTAAGTAAAAGAAGTTAGGATAATGATGAAAACATTTTAGTAAACACAAAAATATTGATAAAAAATCTAAAAGAATAATTCTGTATGGTTAGTTTAATAATTTTAGAAATTCGGTATTGTGATCATGATGATAAATATAGATCGAAATTTTGTAATCCTTTAGATATTGAAATCATAACGGAATAAGTTGTTTATATTTCTTTGAGAATAAAGTATATTTTAAAATAATTTTAGAGATAGAGTTTGTTGAGGAATACAAAACTAATTACCCCATCGTCCTGTATATATATCACATCCTAGCCAGTTCTTATACCTAATTTGTTCTTAGGCTTCGTTTGATTCTTTTTGCTATAGTAATCTTCGGAAAGCAACCATGGCAGGGGGATATATCAGTACTACGGGAAAAGCTTATCCCGGTAAGCTCACCGGTAGGGTTATCATCACTTGTATCGTTGCAGCTTTTGGAGGCTTGATATTTGGTTATGATCTTGGTATTTCAGGTGAATATGTTCCAAGCTTTTTTTCCTCTGTTTTGTTTTATTTTGTCATCCTAGCTCGTGCTCTAATGTTTTTGAATGGATTTTATACACTAATTAAATTTTTTAGGTGGAGTTACGTCCATGGACCCTTTTTTGAAGAAGTTCTTCCCAGAAGTATATGAGAAAGAGCACAACATAAAACCATCTGATAGCCAGTACTGCAAATTCGACAGCCAGATATTAACGTTGTTCACTTCATCTCTATATCTAGCTGCTCTAGTGGCGTCCATTGGGGCATCCACCATTACTAGACTCATGGGGAGGAGAACCACCATGATTTCTGGTGGTATTCTGTTTTTGGTCGGTGCCCTCTTGAATTTCTGGGCCAGTAAAGTGTGGATGCTTATCGTTGGCCGCATGTTACTTGGTTTTGGCATCGGATGCGCCAATCAGGTATTTTACTAATAATTACGCTTGTAGAGCCAATCTTCCTGTTGCTGTTGCTTAGTTTCTTTATTATTATTTTTTTATATCTGTTTATTCTGGGCCTCAATTAGTTTTTATTTATTACGTTAATATTCAGTGCCAACTCACGTGTCTGAGGTTGCCCCATCCAAGTTCAGATGAGCTCTGAACATGTTCCAATCTATATGCGTCTTTGTGGCGAATGTGCTAATTTTTTTTTTTCGACTCCTGCTGATAGCTCTTGAAATGTTTGATTTAAGTTTTTCATGAAAATAAATAGGCAAATTATTATTAATGAAAATTTAAAGTAAGTCATTTTAAAATTATTGATAATTATCCACTTATTCATATTTTATTATTTGTATTTTTTTCATTATTATGAATATATCTTATTTTTATTTACAAAATATATGTTTCACCATAAAAGATCCAAAACGTTGGAGATCATTTGGGATACTCTTCTGTCATATATGAAAGTACGACATAAACTTAATTACTTGTTGATTCTTGCATAACTGTTCTTCTTTATTTTTTGTTTGAATTTCAATTTATATTTATTTATCTTCTGTCATGTAACATAACCTTAATTACTTGGTGTGCTTGCATAACTTTTTTTTCGAATTTCAACCATATAGTTATTTATCGTCTCATCCTAATCCTAGTTGGCTTTGTTTTTCCTATATTTGTCTTTCTTTTTACTCGTATATTTTTTTAGCCATTGCCTTTTACAACCCAATTTTTTCTCATAAATCTTATCTACCGAATTCAATGACATTTAATCTGTATAATTATGCTTGAAGGGCCAGTCATCTTTTGGTAAGACAGAGCCAATCTTGCTGTTGCTGTTACCTGTATTCTTTTTATTTTTGGTGTATCTGCATGTTCTGGGTCTCAATTAGTTTTTATGTATTGTGTTAACAGTCAGTGCCAATCTACGTGTCTGAAGTCGCTCCGTACAAGTACAGAGGAGCTCTGAACATGTTGTTCCAATTGTCAATCACTATAGGCATCTTTGTGGCGAATGTGCTCAACTACTTTTTTAACCAGATGAAGAATGGCGAAGGTTGGCGCTGGAGCTTGGGTTTGGCTGGAGTCCCTGCTTTAATGATCATTGTGGGCGCATATTTTCTTCCTGACTCACCCAACTCCTTGATTGAACGTGGTCTTGAGGATAAAGCCAAGCAAGAACTGATCAAAATTCGCGGAACTGAAGATGTTGACGAGGAGTTAAAAGATCTAGTGGCAGCAAGTGAAGCGTCGAATGCTGTGAAGCACCCCTGGGCCTCTTTGCTAAAGAGGCAGTACAGGCCTCAGCTCACATTTGCCATGAGCATTCCCTTTTTCCAGCAACTCACTGGCATGAATGTCATCACATTTTATGCTCCTGTTTTGTTCAAAACCATTGGTTTTGGTGGCAGTGCTTCCCTCATGTCTGCCATGATTACTGGAGGTTGTAATGCAGCTGCCACCCTTGTTTCCATTTTTACTGTTGATAAGTTTGGGAGACGAAGCCTTTTCATGGAAGGTGGTACTCAAATGTTCATTTGTCAGGTACAGATTATCTTTTGCATTAATTCCAAACATTAATTGGTTTTCTAACACCCAAAAAAGAAGAATATATACTAATATGTATATTCATCTGGCACAGATTGTGATAACAATTGCAATTGCAAGCAAATTTGGAATAAGTGGTAACCCCGGAGAGTTGCCCAAGTGGTATGCGATTCTTGTTGTGGCATTTATATGCTTCTATGTGATGGGATTTGCATGGTCTTGGGGTCCATTGGGGTGGTTGGTACCGAGTGAGATTTTCCCACTTGAGGTTCGCTCAGCGGCTCAGAGCATTAACGTCTCTGTGAACATGATCTTCACCTTTGCAATCGCTCAAGTTTTCACGGCAATGCTCTGCCACATGAAATTCGGATTGTTCATTTTCTTTGCCTGTTTTGTGGTGGTGATGACTTTCTTCATCTACAAGTTTCTACCCGAGACTAAAGGGGTACCAATCGAAGAAATGACGGTGGTTTGGGAGAATCACCCTTACTGGAGCAAGTTTGTCAAGTCTGATAAAAAGAATCAGCCCAAGGAATTAGATCCTTAGTTTTTATTAGTCGCAAGTAGTATTTTCTTTTTTGTCAACTCGTCAGCCCAAAGTAGATCCTTGATCCTTGATTAATTTAGCTTGGTTTTATTATTCGTAACTGTTCTTTTTTTTTTGGACATTCTTGTTGGTTTGTGGATTTAATTTTTATTAAAGGTTAAATGGTTTATATTAATTACTTGTTTTAAAAAATTTGCATGGGGAGATTATATCATGCTTATGCTCACACGAGCAAAGGCGGCCAAACAGTACTAGATTTTCCTTATTTGTTAGTATGCAGTTTTTTTTTTTTTTATTTCTTTGGAGTATTATCTATTTAATAACTGAAAATTAATTTTTTAAGATACAATTAAGTATCTATAAAGATTTTTTTTAAATAATTTTTTTCTATACATAAAATTTGAATTAAATTCAAAATAATTTAATTAAAATATTTAAACTCTTTCTGTTCAAATAAACTTATGTTAGTATGCAATTTAAACTGTTTGGGAAAATGAAACTGTTGTTGGTGTTTCATTGTCAAGTTACAAGCCCGTGTCAATGGAATCTGGTCTGTCCTTGTTAATTTGATTTTGATCTTACTCTCCCGCGATTGGACTTGGACCAATACAACGCGGTGTGTAGTGTGGGTGTGGTTGGTATTCTGCTTATATAACAAACTGGGCCTGGTCCCAAAACTTTGAGTGGAAAGCTCATTGTGTGAATGCCATTGGATTGTTCCAGTCCAGCTCTACTTGATCAACGAAAGCACGGCAACCAATAATGGCGACGGTCACGGCATCTTAGGCGTAAAAACTCAGTAAATTTCGTACCCTTTGACAAGGTCGCTTATTGGGGTACCCCACAAGATTTCTAGAAGAATAGTTGTCGTTGATTTGCTTTGACAATGGATAAGTTGGTGGATTAGTTTCGAGTGGATGAGGTTCAGAGGATAATTTGACTGAGTAAGAGCTTATAAAGTTATAATGGTCCACTTCCGCATATAGTGCCATCTCAATATCAAAAAAGAAGCCTTTTTTCAAAGTAGAAAGACATTGGTCTTAGATTTTTCATTGCATTTTGCACGCAGTAAACTATGCTAAAAGGCAGTCTCATTTTGACAGTGAGTCAACCATGAATCCTCTTTTAATTTGTGATTGACAGGCAAGATTTTATGCCGTCCTCTCCTTTCTTGCCACAACTGCCATGGTTAAGCTTTTGACTAAATGTGAACGCGCATAAGCGTCAAAATAAAATAAATTGACGTACACACTAAGGAGAATGTGTTGTTTTGCAATTTTGGTTTAGTGATTGTCAAATTCAAAGCAAGTCTTTACTTTTCAGTTTTGAACTCTTCTAACTGGATACCAAACAATAATTTTGTTCACTAATTTTCATTAGAAATAAAACCCCGGACACTGTATGCCAGCCGCTCAATTTAGAAAGTGCAAATGTAAGGCCCAAACAGCCTCAGCTGTTTTGCTGCATGTACTACCCATTCCAGAGTCCCCAGAAAAAAAAAAAAAAAAAACTGCGTCAATGAGTGGTAGTGTATGATTATGGGTATCAATTGATAATCATTAAAGAGAAGATTTAAATTTCAAATTTTATGCCATCTTTTTTCAATCCCACTTAAACGTTCTTTCAATATTAATGAAGGAGAGTGACTTTGGAGAGAAAAATAATTCCGTCTAAGATTATTTTCGTGCCTATTTCGTGTATGCCAAAAGCTATTGAACAACTAATTGACAACTCATGAGATATTAGAATAACAAAAAAAAAAAAAACAGAAGTAAGTGACTCAATCTGCGGGCACCTTCAAGTTTGTTTGGTGAAACCAGATAAGGCTGAGAGTAGAAAGTGGATTTGACGAAGGAAACAATGGGTAAAACAGAGGAAAAGCCACCATAAGATACTTGAAACTGGAATTGACTGTAGAAAAAGGAGAATATACCAGTGAATCTTGATCTTTTCCAGATAAACACGTGTTGATGTAAGGTAAGTAATGAGTTCCCCTTTTCACGTACAAACAATTTAAGGCAACTTATTTCTGAATGTTGTGGCATCTCCTTGTACGTGTGCCACTTTTTGAGTTGTCCCAAACATTCTGTGTTTGAATTTTTTTCCATGTATCCGTGTGTATGACACGCTAGGGATAGTGTCGAAGAGGAAGACATTCTTTGAGACAAAGAAGAGTCGTATACGAAGGTTTTGGTGTGGGCATGGCATTGACACCGTCGTTGCATTACTTTGACCAGCATACTTTTTTTTTGGGTAACGGAGCCTGTGTGCGTTTTAACAATAGTGTTAGCCGACTAGGGCATCAGGACAAATCCTTGGGGGTCCACTCTCTAGTCCAACTCTCATGGCAGTGTGACTTGTGATACGATACAGGCCGTCCGGCAACTTCTAAAACGCATCTAATTTTTTCAGTTATTTAAATCTAGTAAAGTACATTTTTAAAAACGGTCATGTTTTAATTATTGCAAAATATAGCTAGATTGAAATCTAACTCTGATGCACGTGTTTTATTTATTATTTAGCTCCATTTCGGCTGTTTTGTTCTTTTTTTTTAATTCTTAATTTTAATATAGTAAAACTAAAGAAAAAATTAAAGTTTATTTTTTTGAATAAGAGGTAATAAAAATGATCAATAAATAATTAATATAATAACAATTAATTATCTTTTAATTCACCTTAAGATAAATTATATGTTAAAAATTTAATTACTAAATTACTTTTATTTAAATCTGTAAATTATCTTTATTAAAATAAAATTATTATTCAACTCTCGTATTGAATGAGTATTAGTTTTATTTATAAAGTAAAGATATTTAGTAAAAATTAAAATAAAAATTGTTGAAAATAATTTGATTTGCATACTATTTATATACTTACTCAAACTATAAGATTTAACTAAACATATATGCACGCGCATCTTATTGGTGTCATGCTTTGCATCACCTTTTAGAGCCTCTTGCATTTTACGGTAGCAAGAAAGAATAGAAGAGACCCCACCACGGAGCAATATCAATAAAATCGTGCTTATCCAATGAAATTCAACAATATGGTTTTTTTTTTAAATCTGATTTTGCATATTTGTTAACTAAATTATGCCAAACCACTGACCTTTTACTCAGTTCAAATGGCCTAATATCTCCTTTCCCGGTTGAGGTGGCTAAGATATAAATCACTATTTTTGTATTTGCAACTGGGTGTTTAAACTTACATGGTATCATAATAATTATATTTTGGTCAATGGGAACATCGAATCTGCATCTGCCCCCTACCCACATGGGACTGGAGTTTTACCTTATCTGTCGGATTTTGGGATAAGTTCAAGATATTGCGGGGAAATATTAGATACCTCATATATGCCATAAACTGAATAGAGCCAAAGTATCGGTTTTTAAATCTCATAATTTCGATAAAACGATTTTTCAATTTTGGGCTAATTTGGAACTTCGGCAAAGTTTGCAAGAATTTAAGCACAATTTATGCGGCTGGGATTGGAACACAGTGGATTTAATTAAAGCTAACAAGGTATTGATTTTTCATAAATACTACGATCTAAAATCGCTCGAAACAGCAAGTCAGGCTCAGAATGGGGTGCGAGTCCTTGCAGTGGAAGCTGACTCCTTGCTGGCGGTTAATTTGGTGCTAAAAGGCTGTGCTAACTCTTACTTTTACAGTTCGTTGGTATATCGTATCAATCAGTTTATGCAACGAGAGTGAATAGCGCATTTTTTTTCATATTTACCGTGAAGTAATTTGACTGCGGATTAGTTTGCTTCAAGGTCCCACTCCATTCCAAAGGGGCATCGAATTTTACCACCATCCACCTAACGATTGTGGCACTGTATTCTTGAGGGATCTAATTGGGGCTGTGTACCCACTTAGTTTTAGATTGTAATCGTTTTTTGTTTCATGTTCAACATAAAAAAAAAAAAAAAGCAAAGCTCCCAAACTCAATTTTGTCTCTTCGTTCGCAAGCACCAATCCCAAAACGTTCTTCCTGCCACGGACCATTTGATGTGACTTTAAAAAGGATTTAAGGTTAGATACCAAGCATTAGTTTAGCGATAAGCTAACGAAACCACAATTTAAATATGGGCATTCAAATGTGGGAGTTTAAACTTAAAAGTTATTTACTGACTTTTTTTTTTTTTTTTTCAACTCATCTTTCTCATAACTACGCCTCTTACCCTGATTTGTGACCGCAATTTGCATCATTCTTACGCGCAATTCGGCGCGTTGCTGACCTCCACCTCTTTTTTTCTGTGTTTTGTGGGGAATTTGTCATTGCAGGCCCCAATAGTAATGTATGGTCGGTCATAAAAGAACGCTTGAAATTGAAAAGCTTCCAAGCCCTTTAGTTGGTACATGGAACCACTACCCCGTCAGCGCTATCCTCCTTCGACTTCCTTAACGGCCGTCCCCAATACTCTATATTCCATATAAGTCCAAGATTATATTAAAAGTACCAGATAGCCGCAGACCCTCCCCCATTTATATCCCACTCGCTATACTCTTGCAGAGTGCAAATTTCCAAGATTCATTTGCACGCTCTCTTTCTCTCTCTTTCTCATTTTGTGTGAAAATTGAAAAATTGTCCCAACCATGTGTAATTTATCATCTTCCTCTGCTTTCTGTAAATCCAATACGGGCCAGCAGAATCTATCCATAATGAATGCGCAGGAGCCCGACATATCTGCCCCTTTGATCCCCAAATCCCCAACATTTCAACAACAAACCCCAAAACCTCATAAAACCCATTTGTCTGTGGCCCTAAGTGAAACTAAATGCGTAGCCAATATAGCCTTACCTATGGTACTAACCGGTCTATTACTTTATTCTCGTTCCATGATCTCCATGCTCTTCCTTGGCCGCCTGGGCGAGTTGGCTCTGGCTGGCGGTTCTCTTGCAATTGGATTTGCGAATATCACAGGTTACTCTGTTCTCTCTGGCCTAGCCATGGGGATGGAACCCATTTGTGGCCAGGCTTTTGGAGCCAAAAGATTCAAACTTCTTGGCCTTGCGATGCAGAGAACAGTAATTCTGCTTCTTTTAACTTCAGTTTTTATCGCGTTTTTATGGTTCAACATGAAGAAAATATTGCTTCTCTGCGGCCAAGAAGAAGATATCGCCACCGAAGCTCAATCTTTCATACTTTACTCACTTCCTGATCTTATAGCACAATCACTGCTACACCCTTTGAGAATCTATTTGCGAAGCCAATCCATTACCCTGCCTCTAACATACTGTGCCACTCTGTCCATTCTTCTCCATGTTCCCATCAATTACTTTCTTGTCTCTGTTCTTGAGCTTGGAATCAAAGGCATTGCTTTAGGCGCCGTTTGGACAAATTTCAATCTTGTAGTTTCATTAATAATTTACATCGTTGTCTCTGGCGTTCACCGGAAAACGTGGAGCGGAATTTCCTCAGAATGCTTGAAAGGTTGGAAGTCACTCCTGAATTTGGCAATCCCAAGCTGCATTTCGGTTTGCCTTGAATGGTGGTGGTACGAGATCATGATTTTATTATGTGGATTATTAATTAATCCCCAAGCAACCGTTGCTTCCATGGGAATTCTGATTCAAACCACGGCACTAATATACATTTTCCCTTCTTCTTTGAGCTTTGGTGTGTCCACAAGGGTCGGAAATGAGCTAGGTGCTAACAGTCCTCAGAAAGCCAAGCTTGCAGCCATTATTGGACTCTGTTTCAGTTTCATTCTGGGATTTTCCGCATTGTTCTTTGCGATTTCCGTGAGGAAGGTTTGGGCTTCGATGTTCACACAGGATGCCGAGATCATTGCTTTGACCTCAATGGTCTTGCCAATCATCGGACTGTGTGAGCTAGGAAACTGTCCGCAAACAACGGTTTGTGGCGTTCTGAGGGGAACGGCAAGGCCAAAATTGGGAGCCAACATCAATTTGGGTTGCTTCTATCTCGTGGGAATGCCAGTTGCGGTGTGGTTGAGTTTCTTTGCTGGGTTTGACTTCAAAGGGTTGTGGCTGGGTCTTTTGGCCGCTCAAGGCTCATGTATGGTGACCATGTTGTTCGTGCTGGCTAGGACAAATTGGGAAGGCCAGGCAGAAAGAGCAAAGGAGCTGACGTCATCCGATTCTAGTGATGACGATGAAGAAGAAGGAATTGAGAAATTGAAAGATGGAACAGAGACTTGTTCGAGTTCATGCACAAATAAGGAGGGCTCTGATTTACCAGTTTGATTCCAATTTGCCGTGGCGCCCAGTTTTGATAATCACTGGAAACAATTTTGTTTTTAATATTTAAAAGATTTAAGATGAGTTAATTCTTTCTTGATTGTAATATAATTGTAAAGCAGAGGGGAACGACCATTAGGGAGAGAAGGGAAGCGATGTTGGGGGCAGAGTGAAAGGGCATTCTTTTTTTGGCTTATTGTTTCCATTCTCATATTTTAATTTTAAGAGAAATAGGATCCATACTTGGGCACATTTTCCAAAAAGAAATTCCCACCACCCCATCTAATTTTGTCTTCTGTTTGGTTATTGGTTTATAATGGAAAATACTCTGTTTTCGCGACCGTAAGCTTAAATGCCCAATGTAACACGGGACAAGTGAATGTGACCTGCCGCCGCGCATTTTCTTTGTAAAAAGGCACTAAGGCACGGTTTGGAATTCTGCGGGAAACGCGATTCCAGTAAATGATGATTGGCGGCCTCTGTGATTACGCGTGCGGTCTCTATAGAAGCTTGTTGCTGGCTTGTGTCGGTTGGTCGGCAACGAAAATTGACCGGTGGCACCAACTCCATCAGGTGGCTTGCTCCCTTTCTATGAGATTGCAACTTGCACACTTAAAAGTAGGTGTTTTGAAGGGGATAGTTACATCGTTTTGATGAACTCAATCTCAGCCCAGCCGTTTTGTCTACAGTTATTTGCATGTGATTTATTTGGTATGTTTCATTTTCCTCGTTTAGAAACGTACCATCCATTTCATTACCATTGTCATAAATCAAAATTTCCCTATTTTAATATATTACTTTCATTTATGAAATAAAATTCCTATCATATTCAATTCATATTGGGATGCTCAATCTTGTAAATTTATTAAATTTCCATATATCTTATGGTATCCAGACATGCAAAATAGTTGATTATATATATATATATATAATATGCCAATATGAATTCTTTTTGCACAAATTTCTTTTTAAAAAACTTTAGGATTTGTTTGCATTTCCAGATTATTTGGTTTTGAAACTTCTTCGTACCAATCCTGTCATCACATGTTGACGCTACCTACCTTTTTTAAGACAAAGGTTAAGATGAAAAAATGTTATCTTATTATAAAATGAAAATATATTATGTTTGAATAAAAATTTACAGTATTAATTATAGATCATTTATTAAAAAGAATTATTAGTGATTTCAAATGTTAAGTTTTTATAAGTAAAATATTTAGAATTTTGACAACTAAACTAATTTCCTTTGCGTTCTATGTTTAGCATTATACGTATTCGACTGTATTTATATGTATCAATAATCGTATGCTATACTGTTGGAAAGAAAAGAAAGAAACATGTTTTGCATCGGAAATCAAACAACCTAGGTGATGGAACCAAAATGAGAAAAGCCTGTGAAGACGAACCAGCAGAAGCAGCGGCCGCCGCCCAGGCCATACAGGATCTGCAATAAGTGAATTTGGAGGTATGTATATAATGCCGACTTGAAGTTTGAACCGCTAAATATCTGAATAACTAACGTATGGGAGTCACTTGAATTTGTCACGGACATGGTGTAGAAACCTGAAACAGGTTCCATCACCATACTAACGTTGCTGTGCTCTGCTCAGCTAACGCAACTCTTGCCTCAACTTTCCAACCACTATTCGATCAGCTCCATGATTTACTCTCGCTCTATACGCTATTGAATTGTTCATCTTTGAGAAGATTTCCCGAAGAGACACGTGACAGCTCAGGGGAAGTTCCTTCTGCAGAAAATTTGATCGAAATTTACGTACCTGTTAATTTTTTTTAAAGATTACGTCTAACTTCGAAGTTTATTTAAAAAGGAATGTGGATCCCTTACAATTATGTGAAAATTAGGAAAGAGGGAGATAATTTTAAAAAAATTATAAGGTAAATGAGAAAAATTAATATCTACAAGTTATAAAATAATTAAATGTAAATAAAAAGCTATCAAAATTAAGAAAATAAATGTAACAGATTCAAATTGAATTAAAGACAAAGTTGTGTGCCGCCGCCGGAAAAACATTTGGGGCTTCAAACCAGAACCGTTTTCAAAAGGCAGCGGTCGTCGTCGGGTTTATTCACCCTGTATGTATATACGCCATATGGTAACGTGGTACTAACTAATCTGTAAACTATATCTACACTGAGATTTAAGAAAGGGACTTATTAATATATATTTTATATTACGGGACAAAAATTAGATAATTACAACATAGATTGGTGAGAATTAAAAATATTAATTTGGTATCAAAAAAAGAAATATTAATTATTATTATTATTACTACTACATTATATTGAAAACGTGGCCCAAATGAGTCGATTGGAGAGAGGAATGAGGAATCAGCAAGGAAAAGAAGGGGACGGCTATGGCTAAGTTTAAGTACTGTCTCTTATGTCCCATAAATATTAATATAAGTTCCAACAAGACCAAATTAAATGGACAACATAACGAGAAGACAAAGAAAGTACAATTTTGTCACTCAGTAGCCTGCGAGGGTCGGTTTTTCTTTTCTCTTAACAAAAATAATAAAATTTTGTAGAGTCGGTTGTTGATACGCTACAAAATCTTATATTAAATCGTTGGGCCATATCGGTTGGCTAAGAACTCCTAAGAAAGCAGTCAAACGACAAGACAAAGAAGACAAACACCATATATCCTCTAAGATATTACAATTTCATGAATACACTATCAAATGATCGTGACATCAGCCATGATTTGTTTTTAAAGAAAGGAAGGTGACTATGATTTACGTTTTGGCATTTTTTTTTTCCTGTTTTGTTTTTGAATTTCTTTACATTTTTTTAGCGCTTTGCATGAATTCTTGGATGAATGGGGTTTGTTCTCATGCATGAATGTTGCCTTTTGGAAGTCAAACTTTATAAAACGCGCATTTCCTGGCCGCCCAAACATGCAACTTAGAATTGGCCTCCCATCGAAGGCAACCTTTTTGAAGTCCACTCTAACCAACCAATTTGTATTATATATGCTCACAAACTGAATTGGTTGGTGTTTGACCTCCACTTGTTCGTAAATCCACTTTCTTTACCTTTGTAGCCTAATGCTTCATGCAGTGTCCAGGCGAACACCACGAAATTTGCATTACGGCATATTAAAATAGGTTAATATGTCATATAAAGTGGATAGACACATTTTTTATGGAGGAATTTGGATAAGAATTTGACCATTGATCAATGAAAATTAATATTCTAAATAAGAGATTGATTGCTTTTGCCATTGTTTCCATTTATCAAACCACTCGTCTATCTGGTATAATATATGTAGTAACGCGCTGCATGCGTGTTTTGAAGATGACCCTTATCCTACATTATAGTACCGGCCAAATACAAACACGAGAGTTGGTGAAGTCTTTCATGTTGCAGGTTATATTACATTTTTTTTAATCATTTGAAACACGACAGCGATATTATATATTGTTAAATTTGTGAGTTTCACCAATTAGTTTATAAAATTTAATAAATTTTAATTATTCAAAATTTTTATAAACTTCATTTTATAAAAATAAAAAAGATTGATATCAATTTAGTGTATAACCATAAGGAAGATATAAGACTTTTTGCAAGTTAGATGTTTCAAACAGCTGAATATGTGGCAAAAGTTCTGGTCACAAAAGCTTTGCTTTCAAATTTCAAGAGATCAATTTTTTTTTTTTTATTTATGACCAGATAAGACTTGTTTTTCACATAAATAATTTAGAACCCAAAGAGCATGTAAAATGCAACCTTTGGTGGTGTTTTGAGTCATCCGTCGCCTGGAAATGGAGGTGAGATATACAAGAATGAGAGGCAGCGAAAAGCTATTTTCAAACAAGGCCGATCAATCTGACGTAGAATTGTATGCATTAGCAAATAAAATTCCAAGATAACGCGTTTATTTTGTCCATTATTATCCAAAATATGTTGGAATTGAATAGAGTACAGCTCAGTTTGATCTAGACGAGAGCAACATCAATCATCGTATTGTTGAATTTTGAAAGTTCAATGTACATTAAATATCAAATGCCGGCAAATTGGACAACAAGAGGATTGTTGAATATTTTGTTTGATAAAGCTATTACACCGACTTTATTACTGCATCTACACGTGACTACTATTCCATTTTGTCACATCAATTTTATTATTTACATAAATTAAATTTTATTAAATATTTATTTAAAAAATTTAAATTATTAAATTTATAAAATATTATTTATTAAATTGTAGAATATAAAATTTTAATACTTCACTTTTTTAATGTTAAGTGTGAACAAAGTCTTATTTATTAAGATTGAGATTTTTTAATTTTTAATTCTTAAAAGTTAAAGTGTATTAATAAATAAGAAATAAAATTAAAATTAAAAAAAATTAATTAAAAATCATAATTTAAATTTTAATATAAAATTAATTAATTAATTAAAATTAACCAAAAAAAAAGGAGAATCTAAATCTTGTTCATTGAAACTACTTTCTCTTTCCCACGTAGCCATGTACAAGAAGTTAATGTGACATTGATTTCAAGTTCCATTTGGGCCAGATCAGCCTAAAAAGTCATGGGTGGGAAACGTAGTTGGGCCGAATTAGTGTGAAGCGATTTCACTGGCTACTAAAACGATTTGACTTTCGCCATAAAATGACCAATCAACTATAATTCTAGAACAAACTGCGGTTTAGCAGGCAATAATTCCAAGGTTGCCAATTGCATTCACACGTAAAGTTCCAAGCATTTGAAATGGCTCGTGATTTTTTTCTTTTCTTTTGTTTTGTTTTCACATAAAAGGTCCAATGATGCGAGCATTTCTTGTAAGAACCTGTCCTAAAAGGAAAGGTCAATTAATTTCCTTTTCATGACGACGTACTGTGCTGAACATGAACAGGTTTAGTTCTGGAAAAAAAATTGACACGTGACATTACAGTCTAAAGCAGCCACTCCAGAACTGTTGCTTCTGGTTCAGGTGTTCCCATTCTACCGGAAAAATTGCTCCTTTTCTTGATCAAACCATGTAACAATGTCAACTAGGTTCTTAATTTCATTCGTTGGCTTCATTCCAGTTGCGTACTTGTTTGAAATGGTCCATGGCTACTGTCAAGTTCAATTATTGGTTACGAATGTCATAGGCCGTGGATTTGTTATACTCTTTGCAAAGAACTCAGAGTCCACGGCATTGAAAAATGAGTAACTAAATTGACTCTCGTTCATCAAGAAATGTGAAGGGAGGGATGGTATGAGACGAAAGTGGAAACCTTTTTTTTTTTTTTTCCTGGTTTCAGTGGCTATATGGGCTTTTCCACCAATTTACATGCTGAGCTTCAAGCAATTTTAAATGGTCCTTGCTTGATTGGTATTCAAAGAACTGAATGTGAGTCTGACGATCCATGATTGCAGTTAGACTCTGTTAAAGGTGGGCTACCCAGTTTCAGCCATCAATATGATACTGTCATTCAAGACAATGGAATTCTGCCCATTGGGATGAAGGACGAAAATAAATTGTAGATACAAAATACATAATTAAAAAGTCATCTATTTTAATATGTAGATTATCTTATAATATATTATATTATGTTTACAGATATAATAGAGATTTAGGGAACGAAATATAATTTCTATGATTCATCAATATTAATGTGTAGGGAACAAACTAACAATAAAATTACATATTTTAGGGAAGCATTAATAAGGGGAGAGAACTCTCTTTTAATCTATGATTCATCATATGTTCATATACGCAAGACTTACAGGGTTTCCTTCTTATGTGAGCATGGCTCATTTAATAAGTTTCCTTACTTTGAAATTTTAGTCAAATATGTATAAAGGCTATTTTAATATTTTACAAGTTTAATGAAGATCTTTGCAATTCCCTCTTACCAAGAAAAAAAGGAAGTAACTTCCTCTCTAAGAACCGAGAGAGAGGAAGAAGAAAAATCACAAAGTATAGTTTTGTTCTGGTTCTAGCAATTTTCATTATTTCTTCTTAGCTGTATTACAAATGTAAAAACTAGATTCTTTTAAGTTAGAACCAACATTTGGATTATTAAACTTCCACATGTGCTAAATCTTTTGTACTATTTTAGTGTTACTCCAAGTAAAGCTAGCATTTCCTTTGCATAATAATTTTTGCCATGATAAGCACATAAATATCCTCCACTTGATTCCTCACAACTTTTACCTACTTTTGCAAATTACACAAAACAATAACTGAGTCCTAAATTAATCGTAAACGTGTGGTTCTCCGTACTCAGTGAGGCAAACTGCAAACAATTTGTGGCAGAACTAAACGATGAATCAGTTGAGCGCATTTGCCAAAGGGGTTGATGGTCCCAAGCTGGCAACAAATATCATTTATCTCATTAATACCTTCTGAATATAATTAAATTTAGAGATATGATTGTTACATGGTCCCTACACCTGCTATCTTAGAAAAAAGCTCACAGCTAAGCACAACATACCGGCACACATAAGGGAGACACAAAGAGAGAGAGAGAGAGAGAGAGAGAGAGAGAATGATCGTCAGAGATATTCCACTTTTATTTCTTTCATATAATATTTTTTCAACTTAAATTTACAACTTGACAAACTTATTTTACTTTTACCCAAAATAAACGTTTTTCAGCTAAGAAGCGGCTTTTGGAATTGACAGTTGCAGAAGACTAGTTTATCCAGCAGTAAATCTGGAAAAGAATAGAAAGTAAAAAAGGAGAAGAGGAACAGCAAGCTCAGACCCAGATGACCAAATATGTTTTCATGTTCCCTTACTGAAACCACACTCTCAGTCGAATGTTTCCCATTTTGTTGTTACTACAACTGACTCGGAATGTTTCAACGGTTGCTGCTGCTGCCTAGGATTGTTCTTCCCTACTGTATTCATCTGCCTACGTCCTTGTCGATTTTGCATCGGTTCAAATTTTTTAACATCCACATGGTGCTTGCTCTCTTCTGCCATGTTATTGTCATTTTTCTGAGAAATGGAGTGGGTCATCTTCAGCATATCAAGCGTTTCAATGTGCTTCTGAACCCTCCTAATCTTTACATAACCATTCCAAGGCTAATAAATTAAACGTAAAAAAGGACATAAATAAATATTGATAATTGATTTGGCTAAACGTAAATTGAAGTCCGGCACATCCGAAGTTACCTGCTCTCTTCTCTGCGATTTCAGATCTCCCTCAGCTACACTATCATCCAATTTAACCAATATTCTCATCAAATTTTCTGTCAAGTGCTCCACATCCATCTCTGCTATAATTTTGCCAAGCGAAGCGGTTGCGTCTAATGCTGCTACCTACCCATTTTCTTTGAATTAAAGCCTTTGTTACGAACATTGATTTGTAAAACATTTTATGGTCTGGTAATTAGACTCTGATTTTATTAAATATAGTACCTGCTTGGCGAGTTTGTCGACCTCCATGTTGATTTCCATCAAGGATTTTGAAGTCTTCTCCTTCTTCGCAATTTTCAGAGTCTCTAGCGTCCTTCGTTCTCTGCTCTTAGTGTCGACAACCAGCACCATTTTTGATCCATCTTTTACTCTCACTTCGTCTAGATACGATTTGGAATCTCTCTCTTTGTTCTTGAAGAACAACTTCTGATCCAGAGGATGCAATCCTGTAGGTTCTGCCAACATCTTCTTCAATTCCCCTGCACCCCAAAGCCATATTCTAATGGTCTATGAACTCATAATCAAATTAAAATATCAGAAAAATATATAAGAGGAATTTCTCTTTCTGCATTTACCAAAACTTGCATGAGAACTTATGCGAATTTCATGATAGGATGAACCATATTTCACTTTGACTCTAATGGTAGAAACTATAGCAGAGTTTTGATTCACATCCGGGTCACGCTTCTGCACCAACATTCCCCCAGGCCTTAATTCGCATTCAGCCACGTTTGGGCTGCCCTCATCACCAGTGTTACTCTTTTTGGCCCTTGAAAACATGGCAGTAATCGTTGATTTCATTGTTGGCCCTATGTGTTTGTAATAAATTGTCTGCTATTACCTTTCAAGGCTTCTAGACACCTAAGAATGATTGGCTAAGTATCTCACAGCAGAATGGTGATCTAAAGATGTGCTTCCCTTGGATTAGGGGAAACCCGGGAGAGAAGAAAGAACCTGGAGCTGCCCAAAATTCTCTGCATATTAAAACGCTATCAATTTGAAAAAGGGCATGCTTTTCTTTCTAGAGTTCTGGAAAACAGAGAGAGTACAGTTCTCTGGAAGCTGATCAAAAAAGAAGGCAGGAAAATGAAAAAAAAAAAGGGGAGAAAAGGAATGGCCAGCGAAGAAAGTGACTGAAGGGAAGAATCTACCAATATGTAGAGGAGAAAAGGTAAAAATTAAAACTGGAGACGCGCAGAGGAGACCAAGAAAAAAGAGCAATTATGGAAGTTTCGCCCGCCATTGTTTTTGTTTTGAGAGATTTTATTGCATTATTTCAGAAACAGCTATATGAAGAATCCCATTAATTACTCTCTTACCTCTTTAGCTTTTTCAACTTTATTATATGCGCATCACATGCAAAAAATATCAATGTAAATATTACTAGGCTGTATTATTAAATGAAAAATCAACGGTGGCAGTTGTCTTCTGACTTAAAAGCAAACCAGGATATGAAGAGGAACACGCCATGGCATAAAGAAAAACAGCAAGAGACAAAAAATGGAAAGAGGAAAGGTGCATCAAAATCCGGAGCCAGTTGGCACCTGTCTGTTTGCCTTCCTAGTTTATCAGACGGCCATGGCATAGCATTATTGGCCATTCTATTTTTAGCCAAAAAAATGAGAATCTTCCACTTCAGGAATCAGTGCTGCTTGCTTGATATTCCCCAGAATCTCTATATTTTTTGCGAAATCACATGATCACAGCTATGATTATTGGTGTCACGGGTCTCCGCAAATCACATCCTCCTTGCAATTTTTACTTAAATGGCATTGTCATTTTCCTTAGTCTCTGAGGTAATTGTTATAATTGACCACATATTTAGTACAAATTCTCACGGCCTAGACGCTGTGGATTTGTGCCATTCCAAATTCCAAAAGAAAAATGGAACAGCAAGTTACTACTATTTTGGTTTGGACCGTCAGATTAGCTCTGAATTAAACTAAAAGAATTAAGAATTAGGTTTAAGAAATTTCGATCTAAAAAAATTCAAACTGCATTAGCCAATAACCGAGCTGAGCTAACCCAAACTTCACATAATTTTTTATTTTTTAATTTTTGGAATTATTTCTAATTATTTTATCTTACAAAATTATAGCATATAGATGATTAATATATTTTTAATATAATTGTGTAGTATATAGATTTAGTTTATTAATAATCAATTAATTATTTATCAATAATTGCATTTAAATAATAATTAAATATATAATTTATTTTAAATTTAAAATCAAATTTAAAGTCCACCTGCAAAGTCAACTTATTTTAGCTTGTAAATTATAAAACCCATTCGTATTAATTTATGATATGTATAACTAACCTATATTAGTCTGTAATCTACAGGTTAAAAATTAAGCCCAGAATTTTTTGTTTTGGAAATATCCAAACTTTTTTTGGGTACAAAAAAAAATGCCAGTGCTTATCTTTCATTGTCACCGGTTAAAACTCAGTTTCAGCTACCACAATCCTCGTAAAGGCTGCGTGAGATCGTACGACCTGACGTTAGCTTGGAGTTGTTATTGCATATGCAATGCCAAGTCAGGCACCGAGCCAGATTCCCAATTCTCTAGGTCTTACATGTGGTTGCCTAATAAATCACTTCGGATCACCTTAAATAACTGCATTTTAATTTTAGATGATGCCACCATTCACTGCCGTATACCAATGAAGGAGGTTCAATATAAGGAGGTCGTTTATTTTCTTTTTGGGGTGAATGCAAAGCTGTTAAAACTCTATAAATTTATTTAGAAAATTACGGATTCAGTTGCATTTGGGAGTTGTGAATGAGGAGGTGTAAATTATCTCATTAGCAGAACTACCAAAAATGGATCTGCTTTAACAACTGCGGCAACCGTGAGGACTGAGTCGTCAAAATCCCAAGAGACAGGAACCAATGGGTTTGTCTAACTGACTATCTTCTCAATAATTCCTTCCATGGACCACCAACAAAATAATGTTTCTAACCACAAACAGAAAATTAGGCCAAGCAGTGCTGCTACATGATGCAATGGCGAAGACCAAAAGAACTGTTACAAATCATTTAATATCAAGCCACTCTCTCCCATTATCCTAATCTCATTTCAAAAATTCCGGAGAGAAGTAAATCCATTGTCTACCTCACTGCTCCTTCCGAGCTTTAGATCTGACTGGCTTTCCAGGTTTGATTATGTAACCAAGTAGAAGTATTACAATAGGAAGAATAGTTCCAATATAATACACGCTTCCATATGAGGCAAGAGTTTCATGCAGACTCAATACCTATTCCAACACAATCAAAGGAGCATCATAAAACTTAGAACTTTGAATTCAAAAATGTTTTGATTGTGTCTTGTGTGTATTTGCATGTAAATTGTGCGTGTATGCAAGCGTGTTTTTGTCTCACACAGAGAGAGAGAGAGAGAGAGAGAGAGAGAGATGATTTACCATGAAACCAACACTAGAGTAATTTAGAACCAAAAGTGTATAGACAAAATTCATAAACACCAGCACATTCTTAACCAGACCCATTGATGGAGCCACAGCTTGCTGCCATCTATAAATGACTGCTTGAAAGAAACACAGGAAGAAAAGAAAAAGTTAATTATGCGAAGAAAGGACGACAAAAGCGTGTAATCCAAATAATACCTCTGGAACCAGCAATCATCAATGCTGACTGAACAAAGAATATGATGTACCCAGGATATAATCCCTGTAATAATCAAGTCAAAGTGTTACGGAAACAAACAAGTTGATATGAACATGGGACCTTATAGAAAAAGTGTGATTAAACAGCATGAGGGTGAGAAAGACATAAGAGATACGTAGAATATGATGCATAACAAATGTCTTCCATGAATGGCCAAAAATTAGCCTTCCAAGCAATTTGCACTTCCACATCAGAAAAAACTAGTGTATTTGGCAACTGAGATTAACATCATCCAAGCTTCAAGCACTAATAGTGTAGATATTAGATGTACTACTACTATATAAATAGTCAATTTCAAATGCTAGTAAAATTGTACTCACATGCCAAATAGCACTAACAGTCTGTGTGGCAAGTAACTGAAAGAAACCAGGCTTCTTCCCCTTCTGAACAAGCCTGTCGTAAACATCTAGAGAAACATAAACGTAAGAGCTATTAGTTTACTACCACATGATAATCACATTATATGAGAGGCAATCTTCACTAATTTGCATCTTTGCCTCGTTTACAGGCCTTGTCCGTTGATTGATCATGCTATATCTTATATTGAACAAATTAATGTTATAATTTAAGAGGACCAGTTATTTTAAAATGAGCCAACTAAAACTTATTAAATCTAATTACAGATAGTCACAACCAAACAGGTAAATACCTACAAGGCTAAAAAATCTTATAATCAGACTAGTGTCAAAGCTTGAAAGTTATGCAGCTTGTCCCTTGTTTCTTTCAGGTCTTAAATTGAACAATGTCTATATGTGATTGAGAAGCTAAGAGAAACCATGTGAGAAAAGCATCAAGACTTAAAAATAAGAAACTCACAATGGCGAAGCCAGGTGCTGACTTGTATGTTCCACACAAGTGGAATCTGAACAGCGCTCTTAGCGAACTCAACACCAATTATATCTACATTTTTTGCACGTTCCCAACATGGTTTTGGAGGGGAAGATTCAGTCCAGCCACTGAAACCTAAGCCAGAAATGATAATAGAAGCCTCTGAAATTGACCAGATGAAATAATATTTCCAGCGTGCTGTAAAGCCAGACATATATTGGTAGCTCAACCGTTTCCAGAACCCCCATTCTTGGTAAATAGGATCAGTAAACCTGGAAAGAGGAAAATGAGGTACAAGGTACAAATACATGGCCATGCAAAAACCAGCCTGTAGAAGAGCTCGAATGGTTGCCCCATATGGTGATGGAGATGGTCCTTTTGCTGATGTGCTCCAAACCTACAATCAATTAAAACAGAAATTGGAATAGCAAGCCCCAACGTAGTTATTAATTATTAATATTGAAAAATCAGAAACCACAACTTACATTTTCCAAGGGATGGAAATAAATAGTTGAAGAAAGGAAACACGAATTAGAGGTCCTAGGCTCAGTTCAGCAGAAATTGGCTACTCTGTTGTATTTAACAAAATAATAAGAACATGAAAAAAGAAAATCACAATTAACGTACCCCCTTTCCTTCTGTCCAATCTAGATAATCCTTCATTTCATAAACCGGACCAGCAAAGTGACTCCCACAGCATAGGCAGTAACCGAAATACTCAATAAGTGAGGGCAATTGAATCAAACGGTTCTTCTTCTGAGCCTCACGCAAGCCTTCCTCTTTCAATAATCCATCATTATAATTAATAGCACATGAGATGACCTTCAGTGTCAGCACCATCAAGGCTCCTTGCATAATGAAACAATAAATGATTTACCAAAACAGTTAACGTTAGGGAGTTAGGAACAACAATGACAAACTTCTTCAAAAAAAAAAAAAAAAAAGTTTGAAAAGCGCTCACCTGTTGCATCGATACCACCTTCCTTCCATGCATCTCCACTCATGTAATATACATGGCTGCACAAACGCATGCCCAAAAAAAAGTCAAATTTTGACAGACTAGAAGAGGCTTGTATCCCTGCATGCTCATGTATATGTTTAATAAATTCATAAACATTCTCCAATATCTAATCTGATGGTAGAGTCGTAGAGTTGATATAATGCAGCGTATTGATATTGATGAAATCAGATCAGAGACTAATCCACTGACACCCAATCACTCAACTGAAATTACTGAACAGAGAAAAGCCCGTCTAATTTCACAGAGACACAATTTGATATAGAAATTAAAAGAAAGACAAGAGATTAAATTGAACCCTTAACATACCAACCAACGAGGTAGCCAAATCCCAAAAAGAACGTGAAGATCCCACATCGGGGGCGATAAAGGACCATGGAAGCGTAACCGAGTAACATGGGAACCAAAAAATGGAGGTTGGAAGAGACGCCAAAGGAAAGGTAGGAAAGCAGAGCACCGGTGGCAAATGAGTAGATATGCTTGGGAAGTCCACGGGGAACGAATCGGCATAGGAAGCTGACGGGAATAGTGGCCACGAAACAGAGAAGAAATCGAAGCACAGGAACGGAAACCCCAATGGCAGTCGCCATGGATTCCATGTGCAGGTCCATGGCCTTGGCTTCAGATTCAGTTTGGTATGAGTTTGGTCCGGCTTAGACTCTGAGAGGATTGCTTCTTCAACTGGTTACCCATGCGACACAAGCTTGGAAATTTACGAATTTTCGATATTTTCTTTATTCTTACAACAAAGATGATTTTTAAAATTACATACATACCCTTCTATGGCCGAGGATTTGCCGTCTCACATATGCAAGGCTGCAATGTTGTGAAAAATATACACCTAGATTTGTACATCATATATATATATATAATATAAAATTTATATTTTTAAAAATATAATAGTTGCCGTCTCACACTATTTCACAAGTCTAACGACGCCAGCATTGGAACTGTTAGGGGAGCGGAGGTCTGACACGCGCGATAAACTGCGCGTAGGAAAACTACGCGGGTCTTCCCTTCATGAGTTTTCTCGTCTGATTTATCAAGAATTCCGTCGACAACTGCGACCGGCGAGCCAGCATTTCCTGTTTAGGGGTGACAACAAATCATGTTAACAAATTGTGTATAATTAATTTTTACCCAAAAAATGTGTATAATTAATGTAAAAATTAGTGATGTAATTTTTGTATAGTTTTCATGCAATTAAGTGTAAATAATAATGGATTGTGACTTTTGTTGTGAGAGTGTGAATGTCTCTATAAGATTGCATGTTGTATTTCCAAAACATGAAGAGCAAAATTTGATGATTTATACTTAGATTTTTCCAAAATGTTTGTGTAACACAATTTCAGGTATGGTCTGTCACATGCTACAGTAAAGGCACGAATTTTTTTTTTTTTTATACCAAAGAATAGAGTCCTCATAAAAATTTGGGTTAAAGAAAGATTACAACAAAATTGGGCTATTGGGTATGATAGGAAGCTGGTACTCTGGCATGGGGTTTTTCGTTCCCGCCGAGTTGTGGGCTCCGCAATAAAGGTGCTGCCGCCCTTCACTTCACCCTAGTTGTTTTCAAACTTGATATTACCTTAAACTGACAGAAACGAGAAGCAGATAAAGGGTCTGTATGCTGATTTGTGGATTTTTTTGGTTGTCTTTTCTCAGCAAATATGCAGAGAACCTTTATGCTCACAAGGGAAGGTCGGATGCAGTCTAACTACGATCCAGACATTAGAGTATCATGCATTCAGATGTTTTATTTGTCTTTCTTCAGGTTGTCTTAGGTTTCCATATTGGCAATTGAGTGCCTATAGTTGCTAGTGGCGGTGTGATACAAAACGTGTCTATCCGACCATCATCAATTCCTGATGGCATGCCGGTCTCTCTGCTTTGGGGCTGATTTGTGGATACCAAAAAAGAAACAAAAGGGTTAGGGCCTGACATGCGGGCGCAGCACCAAGAACATCAGAGAACAGGTAAATGTCGGCGAAAGAGAATAGAATGGCAAGCTTTCTTTATATGAGGAAAATCAATTTTCCTAAACGGAAAAGCAAGTCACTTGCAACCGCAAGAAGAATCACGTTTGCTAACTTTAGAATTGGTTCTGATTTGGCATGAAACTTGATAGTGATACCAAGCATCTTGAACGCTCAGGAACCTTAATTTCCCAAGGACCACGGTAAATTTTTTCCTTCTCGTTCTCACACAGGATAACTTACATAGCAGAAACATGAACATTTTGTAGCATTCATTCCCCAAAATTCACATCAGAAAAAAAAAAAAAAAAACTTTCTGAAGTAGCAGCAGACAGACAGATATTACGCATATATACATCGCCTCCTGCAAAATTCTGAACCTAAAAGAACCATAAAAAAAAAAACTCGATTCTCTATTACTCCAGACACCGCCCTAAGCACTACGATATAACATAAATTATACATGCTTAGTTCTACCTACTATGGTTAGGAACTTAAAAATGCTCTAACCTCTCTGGATTCGATCGGGTATATTAGCACAGAATCTAAACAGAGACCACCTTTGGTGTGTGTGCAATCAATTTGAGTCATGGAGACTTTAATTTTTGTTGATGCATTGCCATCCTCAACTACAAAATTGCCAGCATGGTAATAACTCCAATTCCCTGGACCTTTGAGAAAAAACTGGGATGCAACGTACTGCCCATCAGAAGTCCACAGCTGGAATCGGACGGGCTTTATGTCCCAACCATGAACATGCTCAGTATTACAGACTCGACGTCCAAACCTCTTGGACGCTCGTCCTAGATGTATTCTGAAGAATATGCTGTATGTTCCTGCTGGAAATGGGAACTCCACCTTCCCATCAACTTCAAACCACCAGATTTGCTGTAGATATGCAACACTACTGAAACTGCACAGAATGAAGACAAATCTGGCTTAGTTCCAGTGCTCTAGTATATCAGACTTCTTTATTTAATTGGAAACTAAACTATACGACCCTGAACTTCACCGCCTGGTACCATCAATGAGGGCCGAGTACATTGTTCCCAATCAAATGCCAAGAAACATAGCATTCCCATCACAGCAGTCCAAGGCAAAATATGTATTTTCATGACATAAAATACACGTGCTCATCAATCCACAACAAATTGAGATTATAATTCACGAATATTACAGGACAGCAACTTACCAAGAATTTCTATCAATCCAGAATATTACCAAAACGTAGAAGTGTAACTTGAAGAAGGGTGAATTCACAATATTACATGCATTTACAGTATAGACAGACAACTACTGGACGTGAAAGGAGGATGCAAAAAGCCATCCAAATTACCAAAGTTACGATGGATTAACAGACAAACAAAAAAATATTTTCTTCCAATGGATTTGTACATTGAACTCCATCCTTTCATATGATTGAAATGATTTAATCATCTCAATAACTATATTTGTTGCACGACCACAAAAATTCACAGTGCACAGTAAACTCAAATAACATCCAAGAATAACAGACAATAGTCATTGGATGTTGACCAAAACCTGATAAAGTTAAACCACATCGTGGGAAAACATAAAAGTCCAACATCTTAAAAGGAACCAAAAGAAAGAAGCACAGAAACAAAGAACAAATAACAATACAAAGTTACCAAAGAAAAGCATAAACTTGCCATAAAAGTATAGACTCATCAACAGACCAAAAACTGAACAAATATTACAATATCTCGGGCCAATTTACAGATGATGACAATAAAAGAAGAGGGGAAAGCAATTAGAGTTAATATAAGACACGATATAACCAACTTTGGCAAGTTCCAGAGAAGAAATCCCCCATAACGCTTGAAGTTCTAAAGGCCATCTAAAACAATACTCTTACACGATAAGAAGCAGAAGTATGCCCAAATCTATAAACCCTCCATACGCTAAGAAAATGATTATGAAGAATCTTACCTAGATTCTTCAGATGGAATATGATTCCAATACCGTCGATCGTCAATCCCTGTTATTGATAATCCCTTTGTTGATATGGACAAACAAAGCTTACCCGTACTTCTATCAAGCCAAACTTTCTGCAAAATAAATCCATATATTCGAACCCGTAAGTAATGAAGCCCAACCTCAACACACCTAAATAAACAATACTTGTAATTTTTTTTTGGGGGTTTACCAAGGGAATTTATTAAAGCCACTAGCAATGTTCAGTAGAAGCAACCAACCACAAAGCAATGGAACAAAAAAGAGTTATCTTTTTATACTGGGAAACGCGTTCATATCTTCAATCCCTGGCACAAATTTACAACGACCCGGCGGAACCTAATGGAATTGTTACCCTCTTCCTCTCCTCCCAGCCTTTTCAATTTCGAAATTTTGGGGATATCTCTATGGTACCAATATGATAGCTCTAAACTCTGCTTTGGTTTTTTTTTTTTTTTTCTTTTGGAGATGGTTTCTTAATATCGAATAACGAGCGAATGCATCATTTACCTTGGTGCCTCCATCTAAAGTATTCAGCTGACAGAGCCTCGAGTAGATTCCTCTCTTACCCAAATTTCCCGGGAAATCACCAAAGATTTTCCTAACAAGAGCATCATAATTGGTGGGCAACTTCGATTCCCACACAAAATCGGCCCAGGAAGCACCGCGAAAAGTGCGATTCAACGTTGCCAGCTTACATATCTGAAGAGGATCCATGTATCCGAGGATCAAAGCTACGCAACTCTCGGGTATATCCCCCAAAGTGGGTTTCGAGGGCACAATCGGAGAGCCATTCCAGTCTGCGTGCAAGGATGACAAGCCGATACCCATAAAAAAGAACAGAACAGAAGGAGGAAGGTGCGTTTCATACAGAGAGAAAGAGAAGGAGAAAGAGAGAAGGAAAATTGGTGGCAACTGGGGTTCCCGTAGATGGACGCGTACCAGTCGTAGGCAGAGTTTGTTTTTGCGTTTCCTGGGAAAGCGACGGCGACAGCGGAATCTGATGTGGAGGGATAGAAAAATGGCGAAGGTTACATATTACTTACTTTTTTGTTTTTATCTTATCTAATTTTTTATCGAACCTTCTATACATGAGTGGTTCACAGTAACGTGTGGCTGTCTCCCACTCTATTTTTTTTTGGTTAATTCCCACTCCCTGTTTTTGGATCATGGGATTTTCGACACGTAAAAAAAATACTGTTATTGATTTGTTACTTTTTTTGGTACGCAATGCGATCTAAAGGAGATAGGCAGGTGGATGGAGAATAAGAGCGAAACCACTTTTTCTGTCCCTGAAAAGACTAATTTGCTACATTTAGTGCAGCCCGATTCAGATAATTAATTAATCAATATCGATAGTTGAGTTGAAGTACAATTTTATTCACCTCGCTTGTTCTCTTCTATTCTTTTGGCCGCAGCTTCTTTGATTCAAACTGCCTTCTTATATTAATAAGATGTTAGGATAGCAATATCAGTTTAAGTTTTGAGTCAATTTTATTTAGAAAAATTTATAGAGGAGTGTATAAATTGGATCAATTAAACTTAACTCAAAGTAACTCAAATTTAAACTACAATCTATATAATTATATTTTGACTGATGATCAAATATGCATTTTTAATCAAATTTAATTTAAACTCGAATTAATTGGTGAATATATATATAAACTCAATAATCCAATTAAAATTTAATTAATTCAAATTTAATCTATATATATTTTAAATTAAATTTTTTTAACTCAAAAATTGTATGATCTAATTAAATTTTTGTGTAAACTTAATCTAAAACCTGACTGTACACACTTCTAAGTTTATCATTAAATAACTTTTGGCCTATTTAAATAATAATGGATGTCCTAAAACAAATCCAAAACAAATTACTCTAAATAAAACAATAACTCATATTATAGGTTAGGAAAAAACTATTTCATATTGAGTGTGAGAATAAATTATTTTTATTTAATAAAAATTATTTAATAAGTTAAATTTTAATAATTAAATTATGTAATTCCATAAAGTTGACATCTTTATTATACTATTTACATCCATATTTCTAGCTCTTTTCAAACTCCTCGCAATTTGCCATTTTCTTATGCATGACCGGCCTCAACAGTAGTCATTATCTAACTCAAAGCAACCGCGCGACGGGGACGGGTTGCACTTTTCTTTATAGAAACAAAATGAACGACAATATCTTAACATCAGGCCCATTTTCAACAAACGCAATTACATTATAATACGAATGCTTTTTCTTATGCTAAACTTTTTCCATAATATTATTAAATTACACCTAATAATTTATTATGACATGAATACTGTATTCAAATTTGCAGGCCGTGGCCAAAATTATACCTAAAAAACATTCCCATCTCCATCAACGTTGTACCCTCAAATACACGATGCGAACGATGTTTGGTGAATGAGTGGTTTCAGTTGCTGCCTCTTGAATCCAGACCATTAGAAATATTCCAGACCAATGACACCCGTACATGTCAGCAAAAAGTACAGCTACCTGAACGTGGTTGAGTCAGCTCCAAGACATGTCAACCATGTATTCATTGGCTTTGCAGGCTCACGACACATGTCGGCCTATCAGCAACTGCTCGTCTTAATGGATGAGGGAGAGGAGGAAAGATGATGACTGTACGAGAAGAGGGAGAGGCATTTAGTGTTATATAAAATATAATAATAACACTGTCATTAAAGGTAGTGGTTGAAGGAACTATATTTTAATTGGACCTAAACACCGGCAATTAGAATTAGAAGAACACACTTCACCAAAATAAGAAAAGAATTAGAAGAACATAGATTTGTAAGTTCACTTGAGCAACCATATACTTTTATATTTGCTTGGTCATGTCATGTATACTTAAAGTGGCTTATAATCTAAATTATTACCGACCCATTGAATGTTGGATTCAGGAGCAGGTTCATTATGGTATGGCACAAGGTATGCTCCGCACATGGACACGAAGCTCAAAGCTAGAAGGAGGAATGGCACCCCATAAAGGACACTAGCACCACAGGAGACGACATAGGGATGGAATTAGATAAACGACAAAGCCTCGTGGGTTGATACCATAGTTCATGCTATAAATATGATAATACATTTGTGTGATGTCATCCATTCTCTCTTTTGATGCTTACTGGCCTTTTGAAAACAGGAGATGGAGAAATTCTTGCTGGGAGCCTGCAGGGTCCATGAACCTGGTCCATGCAAGACTTTCTTATCACAACGTCTGATACTAGTAGTCAAACTAGAAATCATAACTCTTCATAGAAATGGGTACCCACTGTATTTCATTGACAACCATATTTGGATTAGATGTATGTATTGTCTCTTCTTTTATAAAATATTCAACAAAATAATCACCAACCCCTGAAAAGGATTCAAAAAGCAAAACATCTTCCACTACTTTTCCGCTAAAATAAGAGGAAAGCTGCTCAGTCCTCAACTAGCTCGTCTCCACCTTATCAGAAGCGATAACCCGCTAATCTTATCGGGACATGACAGCATTAAGGAAGGTGTGGAAAAAGAAGAGGTAACATCGACATCATAATTGATGAAGTCTCCTAAATAAAAAGGATTTTGAAACAGACATTAGCGGCAAATAGTGGAGTTAGTTCCTGCTCTTTTTTCCTTGGTAGGCCACGCTCTGCAACTTGCCAGTTGCCACTAAGTTGTAGTAACCAATTGAACTGGCCAACAATGCTTACAAGTGCACTATGCGGGAGATCCCAAAGGCAGAGCAATCAAAGACGATTCAAGAAAATCCGCGCGCCAACAAGCCATAGCCACTAGGAATTTCAGCTGGCACATTCATGACAACAGCCAGACTATGGGAAAAACGAGCCAACCCATACCGCTCTATTTGTCTTGGCGCATACTTTGAGCCATCTTTACCTGCCACACTTAGGTGCTCCATTTGAAAAATATATGCAGGCCCAGAAAAAAAAAATGACAAGTATGCAGCACCATAGAGTAACAACGATGCCAGATATTGCAGCCCTTTTCCCCACTAAATCAACAGCCACTCTTGAGTCAGGACTTTACGATCACTTGTTTTTGGAAAGATACGATCACTTTTTAAGGCATTTGTTTGACAGATATCACAACTAACGTGTATTTTATGATAATTTAATACCCATTTTTAAATGGTAGTACTTTTTCCCTTGCTTGTCTCCCTTGAGAATTCCCCACAGTTCAGCTATCAAACCGTTAATGCATGAGCGTGCCTACTCTGGTTCATATCCTCCTCTTTATTTTTTTCGTTTTTTGGCTGTTGCATTTGATCTAAAGTTGTGTTTTTGTGCCAAGCTACGGGGGGATGCGAGTGGAAGAAAGAATTTTGAGAGTAGAAAGGTTAGTGAGAAAAAATAGTAAGGTTTATAAATTAAATTTATATTAAAAAAGCAAGTAAAAAAAAAAACTAGTTACCAAAATTAAAAAATAAAAAAAGTAATGATCCAAATTCATCTATGTATAGCCATTATATTATATATGAATTTGTATTCTAAAGTGTTGATATGATTATGTTTTGTGCTTTTTATAATACAAGTTGAAAGAATTTATTGAGATTACATGAATCTTGTTGATGATTATTTTATTATGACCTTATGACATTTTTCGCTTTTATGACAAAAAGCATGTGTATAGATCAATGCTTATTAAAATCTTTAACGAGGAGAGTTCAATTAAAGTTATTATATATAAAAACAGGCCAAGTACCAAAAAACAACAGACTAATTCCAATTGCGATTCATTGGTATATAAAAGAAAGTGAGTGTAAATTTTTGTGCAGGCATGGATTGTGTTCATAACTTGATTGAAGCCTAAAACTATGTTTCATCGCTGTCAGAAAAAAGGGGCGGCGCGGTGACCATTTCGAGCATTCGTCAACATTGATACCATTGGAAAATAACAATTTCAATCTACATATGATGACCAAATTTCCCATTACAAGAAAGAAATGAATGGACTTGGAAAGAATTTCAGCGTACATAAAGAATCAAAGAATGAACAATAGTGACTCCAAATGTATCATCTGACAACTAGAAATCTGGCCTATAATTGACTCCAAAACAGTATGACTATTTCCATACAAATTGTAGCAACTAATGTTTGAACTTTGAACTGGCAAATCTCAACTGCAACAAAGAATGAAAGAATAAAAATGACATTTTTCCTACCCTACAAAGAATGACTCTATCCTTTGTCTGTGTATGGAGTGACGAAATTGTATATGAAAAAGAAAACAATGATCAACTAGGCTGAGAATAAGAGGATGAACTTCCTGCAGCATCAACAGGTGCCCATGCTGAGACTGTATACAGGGGCTGATCTAGCCAACTCAGAGTAATTGCTGCTGCTGTTTCTTGCTCCTGCTTCTTCACGTGGTAATTCTCACAAGAGTACATCTTCAACAACAATTGGCTCTGCATCATTTCCCTCTCAGTAACCCCCATGGACCGGAACCCTCCTTGCTCCATCATCTTCCTCCATTTCTCAAAGCTCTCGTGCCTCTCGTAACGGTCGCTTCCTTCGCAAGCAATGAAATTCCTGATCTCCCTAGCATACATCTCCTCTATCTTGGTCCTGACTGGGCTGTCCAGTGGAAGGCAGTGATCAATTGAATCAAATACAGCAGAGTAATACTTCAACGAATTGCAGACCCTTGCTTCCAACCTGGGGTCATTGTGCTCTGCTTCTTGCTCTGCCATAAGGACAATAGTAGGATTTGTGCTACGAATGAGACCCAAGAAATCCCTGAGTGCTCCTCCATTCCCATCATAAAGCGTCTTGTGGAGCTGGAAAACACAATTCACAGCCACACTTTCATGCTCCTTCACATGAAGCATCCAAAGCCTCACATCTTCCAACCTGTCCACCACTGGGTGAAACTCAAAAGGAAGGTTCAATGCCTCAGCGAACCCAGCAAGCCTATCTCCTGTTTCATTCAGCTCTTGCTTCGATTCCCCAATCCCAGTGATTCGAACATGACTAGGAGGATTAGTCCTAGAAGCCAAACTCTGGAATAAGCTAGGCCATTGCATCCCTTGCTTGATGTCGAAATCTATAATGTGAATCCTGTCTTTCCCTTCAAAAGCCCTCAACAGTATCTCATTGGATGTAAAATGAAGAAACTTGGGAATTGGGCTAACCTGGTTCAGAAGCCTTAACACAGTGCCAATTTCATCGTCCACCCTATCTAGCTCCCGAGGAGTGGTAATGTGAAAAAAATGAGGCCAAAGCCTGGTGACCCTGACAGCTAAGGCTTCAGTAAAATAAGCACAAAGGCGGCTAATGGAAGTTCCCCTTGGAGATGCAAGATCACCCAGTTTCGCTATTAAATGATTGATTACAGCAACATTCTTTGATCCAATAGCATCTACGCAAGCTGTCAGTAAGCTGACAAGCTCATATCCACGATGCTCCTCTTGGTTATTGAGCTCCCTTGTCTCCATCTCCGTGCCTTCGTGGGGATAAGGATTCCCTGACCCGTTACCCACTTCGTGTTCCGAGGCATTCTCACTCAACCTCAGGCTCAAGTTTTGGCTTTCTGATGAAGTAGTATTGGAGACTGAGGTTTCCTTTACAGGTCGATGACTACCCTCAACGTCCTTCTCACCCAGGTCTGTGATCTCTGTTACAACAGATTCCACCCAAGGGTTGTTTGATAAAGGTGAAGGTGCAGAGATCACTTCAGCAGGCACAAAACAGACCCTTTCATCTTCCCCTGAACAAGTCAGAGAGAAAGGAACAGAGGGATCAAGACCTGGCTGAAACCAAAAGTTCCCAGTACCCATTTGGCCTAAACTCAAACTGTCCCCCCCTGCTAGAATATCATCGAAATTCCCATTATCACCGCTGCCCTTTTTCCTCTTGGCTCTGTTGGTGAAGGACTCATCATCCACGGATCCGTGCTCAGCAGCAAGCCTCTTCAAGCTCTTAGCACCCTTCTCCCAAAATTCATCCTTGATCTCTCTTCTGCTTTCAACAAATGCTGTCTGAGCAATTGGGGCCTGATTTGTGGTTGCCAATGGCGGAAGTCGAATATTCTGCCTAAGAGAACAAGCGCTGGCCTTGGCTTCGATCGGCTTCTCCACTGAAAGGCCCACCGGCCTTAAGGGCTGCGAACGCGACGTGTCTTTCCGCGGGAAGCTGCATGGCAAGTCCAGTCTCTGCGTGCTCATCGAAGGCAGCTGAAAATGGCAGGCTTGAAACTGTGCAGATGCTTCACTCCTCAATCTATGCCTTGGTGACAACAATGTAGAACTAGAACACCCAGCCAACATCCTCTACAGCCTTCCAATTTTTCTTTTGTAGTTCTGTTTGATTCACCCACCCTATGCTGTTGCTCTTCTTTTCCCTATCTCGGTCTATGTATTAACTTAATGAAGGTGTATGTATGGAAATGTATGGTGTTTCTGTATACCCTCTACAAATTCAGCTAAAAAAACTTCGCAATTTTGTGTGTGTGAACTTTCTTTTCAGAAATTTAAATCTAACAAAATGGAAGACAATCAAGAAAGGAATCCGATGAATACGGCCATAAACAAACCAAGAAGACAATCAAATAATAGTACTTTCTTTACAAATTGGAGTGTTCCTATATGAATCTGTAAATGCAATAAAGAATATAAACTTAATATGCAAAAAGAATATCCCCACCCGGACAGAATGAAAGAATTGGAGACTAATTAATCACAAGACCTACCCACAGAAAAGGATCATCGGATTCCAGATACATTCAAGCAAGGGTCATCAGAAAGTGCTCTGTTTTTTCTTTAATAACAGAGAAGAAATAGAAACATACTCCTTCAAATGTGTGGCTGATGTCCTGAGAAAGATTCAAACCCATATTAGCAGTTGAAAAGTTCAACAATTCCGTCATGGCCGAAACTGAATCTGCTGTAGCAAAAAGCAGAAACCCCACCTCTGAATACACTTTAGACATGCATGAGTTAGAAAAAAAGCCGAATAAGAACGAGAAACACCCTCCACTACTCACTTACCCAAAAGAAACCATAAACCGTAAAAGACTCTTGCTTTTATATATCCAGGCTTCCTTCCTCCATCTTTGTTCACCACTCAACTGCGGCCTCTAACACTGCCCGGGCTGTCTCCATCATTGGTCTTCCTTTCTGGGCCTACGAGTGATTTGATTTACAAGCATTAAAGCCAAAAAGAGTAAGATGATGACAGCGTGGAAAAGGGTGCTGGCTGTGGCACGGGAAACTTCGTTCCTGGACCGTGAGATACAAGATCAAACGGTACAGAGCTGGGGTGTTACATGACCGTTACAGGATGTCGGTGAAATATGACCGTTGGCAATGGAAGTTGGTGTACGGAAAAGAGTGAGTGGATTTTTATTCCTCTTCTGTGGGCTTTTGAGAGTTTTCTAGTATAGCCCTTCACGCAGGCCGCACGTGCCTGTCCCCTGTTATCCGTTCACTCGACCGTTGGGTTGCACGCATCATCATCGTTTTCGCTTTCTGCAAACATATTTTCATGTTACCGCACACGTGGCGCATGACCAGCCCAGAAAACTGGACTATCTGCTTCAATTAGAGGAGAGTTACTCTAGTTAATTTGGTGTTTAGAATATCATTAGCAGCCAAAGCAAAAGGTCAAGAAAAAACCAATTTTTTTATACTTTAATTTGGCTTGGCAAGTTCACTCATTCATTTCTTTTAAATGTACAGGCAAAGTAATGTCCGTACTCGTTTACGAAAGAAATGATAGACTCCTCATGAATACTGATTTTTACTACTAACAACTAACGAAGCCCGTGCACTTCAAAAAATGTATTTGTGTGTTGGTTAGCGTTTGGATATTTATATATACAGAAAAATCTAATCTTATAAAACTCTACCAGAAAACCTTACAAAATTAATTATAAGATATTAAATTTATTGTAAAATTTAATAAATTTAATAATATAAGATTTTTGTGAATTATAATTTATAAAAATAAAAAAAATACTTGTACATACAATGTAAAATTATACTGTAAGTTTTGTTATTGTGTGCTCTTAGGTGCCCGTTAGAATAATGAATACATAATACCTACATAAAGAATATAACTGCTTACAAGTTTTGTATTTTTCCTTTGAAACTGCATTTATATGCCTAAGAATTACATATCTCATGTACAAAAAATTACATCTTTTAATCTTTTACCAATGCCTCAACCATGAATAGGGATCCTTGTCGTAAAAGTAAGAAAATATAAGAGAAAGATGAATATAAAATTAAAAAAATAAAAAAAAATATAAAATTTACACATTAAATTATAAAAAATTACTAAAATTGCAATAAAATCAAGTATCCAAATCCCTTAACCACACACTATAACAAAAGCCTTATTAGTTATAATCTTGATGCATGTAAATTGTCCCCCTACATTGTAGAGCCCCAAATACTTTAGAACTGAGTCAGATTGAATAGTTCAATTCTCTTTAATAATTCAGTGTCACCATCGATTCTATCCTTTTTTCTTTCATCCCTTCCGTTGTGGTCATGTGCGTTTTGTTTCTCTATACCACTCATTTCATCCGGTGACCTGCATCTTAGTGGGAAAAAGTTTAGATTATTAAATGCTCATAAATCATGTACAAACTTTTAAATCCATTCAATCTAAATATAATAATATAAATAATTTTAAGTAAAATTTTTGGCGTTCCTACTAACAACTAACAAGGTTTAGATCAATATTTTTTTTTTTTTTAAATTGGTATTGAGCTTCAACTCTGGTCTCTGCTTGAAAAAGGGATTTCAACAATGGACTAATTGTATGGGTACGTGAAGCACCAATAAATTTTTGAAATTAACATATTCACCGCATTCTTTTGCAATTGAAACTAAAAATGCATTAACAGAGTGAGTTTAAAAATAAACAACTAAGGGAATAACAATCAGAACATGCATTTTCAAGTACTTAAGAGAAAACAAATAATGGAATAAAAATCAAAGCAAGCATTATTGAAAACTTCGTTCTGGAAGTACTTTTACACTTTAGAAGAATCTCTGAAGTAAAATCATCCACCATGCGGTTTCAAACTGTAAAAATCTTAAGTTTTTATTTTAATGTTCTCCTAATCAATTGAAATAAGTATCTCCTAGTTTAAAATTGATAATTGCTAATTTTTCAGATGTCTGTTCCACCCCTTGGTTGCGTTATTCTCCTTTTGGCTTTTCCTGCTCTTGCACCACTTCCACACCCCGAACCGAAGGGTATTAAGTATGAAACTGCTGACTTCTATATGTCAAACCACACCACATGTAAAATTAGATTCCTCTACTCAAAAGAAAAGAAAGGAGAGTGCTGAGAGAAAAAGCTTCAGCAATCTCATAAAGCACGAAACTGCTAACTTCTATCTCAACCACATGCTACTGTAACATACAAAACGTTCCCCACGACCACAAGAACCGTGATGGTTCTGATTTGTATACTTCAGATTGATCTTGCAGAACTCAATTATCATAAATAACTTCATCCAAACAGCGCAAACCCAGATCGAAGTGCCATATTGGTGTGTGTATTGCTTTATATTTCAATGAACTAAAAACTTCAGATTGTTTGTTTTCTTCAAATTCCAAGTCAAGGCATTTAGATTAACTCCAAAAACAAGGCCTCTTGCTTGCTGGTTAGGCCAAGTTCATTCAGTGTCAGTGCACTTTCTTCATCACTAAAAGCACGCCTAGGGTACGGTCTCACCTGTGGCAACAATAAAATCAAAGAAGATTAACTCTAAGTTACAATAATGATGACTAGGATAGATACAACTCAAATATAATAAGGTTACTCACCAGCCTGTAGGTGCCAGGTTTCACCAACCTACCAATATCTATGAAGTCAAAAAGAGACTGAAAAAATCCAGAATAAGGTTTAGCAACAAATCATGCATCAATAGAAAGGTGGAAAAAGTTTACTTTCTAGCAGGCCTTTACCTGTAGGTTGTCAGATCTCAGAAATCGGCGTCCACGACGGCTGCCATCTGGCATTCTTACCAACAAGGTGACAGCATTCTCATCATCCGATAATGGTTCTGGAGGAAGAGAAACTTCTTTTGCTGCTAACTTTGTTTCCAATTCCTGACATAATTTTACAAAAGCCAATACATTGGGTTTAAAAATCATGACAAGAAGACTAGAAACAATAACATACAGACCTTGTTTGGCAGAGATGTACGGTACAATACAAAGCAATAGGGGGATAATGTTGCTATCAAGGAAAGTGTAGCGTTCTATGTTCTCCAGATGACATATTACATGCAAGCAATGCCAAAATGAAAAAAAGAATTGGTAAAAACATCAACTTCTAAAATGAAAAATTAAAAAAAAAATATTGAAGGAGGAAGATAAAATATTTGGAAAAGGACCAAGAAAAAAGTAATATCGACTCAGATTCATTCATACTTGACTATTTTATTAAATTAGTAGAATCAGATATGTGATTTCTTATTTAAAAAAAAAATCTTTAAAGATAGGCATGCCATACGATAAAGCAAAAGCTGAAAGAAGAGATCAAATGCATACCTGGATCTTAATGGTGGGATTCATATAAATTTAGTATGCCAGTATGCAAGAGCGTGTAAAAAATACAGCTAGCATGTAAGTTTAAAATAAAACTTTAGTCCATGCATTTTTCTTTCCCGTTTTATGAATTAATTAGTACTTTATAACTTATTCTACAGCTGTCATATTCAATAATGTGACATTTAAACTGTATTACCTAATTTAGTTTAATTGATGGCCCAACTAAACAATTTCTACATTTATAATCATTTCAAAATAGAAGATTGCTACAATTTCAATAAATTTACATTTTAGACTTATTACATAACCAAGAATTTAGAAACTCAAAAACGTTACTCCACTCAATGAGTCCCTACAGGCACATCTGACAGCTACTTCCTTGAGTTATTATTGTTTATCAATATTTTGAAATCTGAAAAGCATCAGACTCCGATCATTTCATTATCACTTGCTACAATTAAGAATGATAATGTTGATGATAATCCCAAGTTATCCAAGAAAACCATAAACCCACTTTGGGTGCACCCTACCTCAGAACATTAACAATAAATATGCACAAACGACCCCAATTTTAGCAGAATTTCCTAATATAAACAGAAACAATAAATACATCATGACCATTTTTTGTCAACTGATCAATCCTAAAATTAAAAATAAAATTGAAAAAAGAATGCATGCGGTGGCGGCAGCAAAATGCAAGGGACTTAAGAGACACCGAGCAACTATTTGCAAAGGAATTACCTGCTCCTCCTGTAATTTCTGGAGGGATTCTTCCTCTCTTCGTCTTTCCTCTTCACGAGCAGCCTCGGCTTCCTCCATGGCCTTCAATTCTTTTTCTCTGTCTGCCTGTAATGATGCAAGATATTCATCATCCTGCAACAAATAGGCATAGACAGAAATAGATGCAGTTAGAACATCTCTTACAACTTAAAATTCTAACCAATACAAGAAATAAGTCCTACCTGCTGTTCCCTTATCAAGCGCTGTGCTGCCAGTGATGGTGAAGGTGGGTGAGGGGTAGGTCTAGGATAGGAACCTCTGCTCTGCATGAAATCGTGTGGTGGTGCATAACCATAGCTGTATCCAGTCCCTTCGGGGATTCCACCAAACATTGCAGCTTCAAGCATTACTGCTTCATCATGCTCCTCAGAAGAAATGCCACCCCACTACAGTTTCAGAGTGCTCAAACATTAAATAAGAATTAGGAGGCACAGACAACTTAAGATGATATGATTAAAAAAAATAAAGAATTAAATCTTTGTTGAAAATACACAAAGAGAAGTACAATACCTCATCAGAATGGAAGGAACTTCCATCATGCTGGGGTCGGTTACTAATATCCTGCAGTTCTGTGCTTGACAGTGTGCCACTCTCTATAACTTCAACCTCATTGGCTGATTCTGTGGAGCCCAAAGGCACACGTCTAGACCTGTTCCTAACCAGAGGCTGCTCCTCCACATCTTCAGCTTCATCTTGGAAGGAAGAGCTTCCTGCCTCCAATCTAGAATGATGACCATGAATACCCTTACCAAATTTGACAATCATATTTTTCTTTTTCTTAATAATTTCTAAGCAAAATGCTGAGTTCAGTACAGATAATGCAGCAGAACAATTACACACAGCTAAAGCAAGAAAGCACAGAATGAGTGAGCTCCAATAAAGCAAAGAGAATACACCTTCCATTTGATGCTTCTTTTTTCCCAAGTTCTGCCTCAGATGACTGAGATCGCCCTGCTGTTAGTATTCCAACATCTCCTTGTATGCGCCATGCTTTCTCTCGCTCAGCTGTCTGTACTCGCATCATTTTGAAAGCAACCAAGGTTCCCATGTTAATGGAAAGACAAAGTAAAACCACCAGTGCCTAGAATTCTGCGAGTATCATACTAAAGATAACAGATTGAAGGGATGGTGACATAAATGAGTAAAGACAAATTAAAGGTGTACCTTCAAGGACAATGAAACTGCATGGGCAAGCTCAGGATCCTCCAAGTAAGACTGCCTTTGCTGAGGTCCAGATTCACTTAAATCCTGCATCAAGTGTAAGTTAAATCCTAAGGCAAGCATTCAGTATAGTGGAACACAAGAAAATTCATAAAGATGTAGACATACACTTTGTCCCCCAACTTCATGATTAGGGTACTTCTCCTTGGTATCCTTTTTAGAAGCCTCAATGGCAGCACGAATCATCTCTTCTTCTATATCATTGCTATAATCTGGCAAATTCACAAAATTAGGAGCATTTGGTCTGGCACTTCTGTCAAGTGAAGTATCAGCCAAGATACTACTTTTCCCCTCATCAGTCTGGGCAGTAGGAATATGATCATCGTCTTCCTCATCAATGATGACAGTCCCGTGGATATCTGGACCACGGGCATGAATGGTTCCTGTGACATCTTCAATGGTTGGAACATGGCCAGCTTGAGGAGTGGATTGATTACCATCCTTAAACTCTATAGGAATCTCCCTTAACTCTCTCGGATGTGTAACAAAGGGCTCCTGGTTTAACAAACCAGGATGAATGTCAAATATATTTCTACCAATTGTTGAATCAAGAAGGGAAAATGGATTGAGATTTCTAGCTGAAGATAAAACTGATAGGGGTCTTCGTAGTTCAGCACCAATTGGATCATCTACATCCATAAAATCATCTTCAGGAAGAGCAGCAGAGATGTCACGGGTGCTGGACACAAAGAGATAAATTAAGACATCAGGATCATAAGAACAAAAAGAAGTAAGTACACAGAAAGCAAAGGATAAAACCAGATAGATAAGGTGGATTTGTAAAGTACAGCTTGGTCACTAGCAGCAGAAAAAAAGCATACCTAGTTGACATATTTCTGTCTCCTTCACTAAAATGTGCATTGACAGCTTCATTAAGATCACCGCCATGCTCCTAATAGAAATTATTATTATCACATGAACAGGAGAGATATATAAAAGTACTTGACAGCACTGCTAAATGACAATCTCTTTAGTCAAAAAGGCTAATTAGAGCTGGTTCTATATAAATTGATCAGACACCAGATGTCAGTTTCATCAGGTAATGAGAAATTCTGAACAGAAAACGAACACACGTATGAAAAGTGAGAGTTCCCACATCTAAAATTTCTCTCATGCGGCAGGAGTAGGTTTCCAAGCTCATGTAACGGTATTGGATGAAGAAGCTAAACCGCATAAAAATGGCTAAGATAAAGACCCATCTATGATCTGTCATAATAGATGCCAAAATTTCTAACTTAATGAGCCCTCATTGCTAGCACCTATCAATTATTATTTATTCTAAGGCATATATAAAGCAATATGCTACAAACATATTACCACTAAAGATGAAACTCTAAAAACTACTATCGCCAGCTTTATCATATCATATTGCCATGACAATTTCTCTATATTTCCAACCATAGAAGAATTTTGAAATCAGAAAATTTAGACCCAAATTTTAACTCACAAAAAATTTTTCATAAACAACAAGAGAATCACAATGGTATGACCAAACTCTGTTTCCTACATTCCCAGCAACTTCTGATCAGCAATAACAATACAATAGTCAAAGTAACAACTTTACTTCCCCTCTGTTAAAATAACATACTATTTGGTCAGTTGAATCCAAAACAAATCACATCTGTACCTAATAAAGCCACTGTAAACTACATTTACAGTCATAAATTCTGTCTTATGAATATATTATTATGATTTGCATCAACAAATCAATTTAGATGCAAACGACCGGCAGACAATTGGAGCAAGAGGAGAGGTCTGGCCTGCTTCCAAATGGATCAGACAGGCCAAATCAACTACAGAAACAAGGTTGAAAAGGGAATATACAAGAAAGTAGCTGAAAATGTAATTCATTGAAACAGTCCCTTGCAGAAGCAAGTTCAGCTACATCTTTAGAACTGATTATGATAACCCCAAATTATATTAGACAATATAACCATAACGTTGGAAATAAAACCTCTCCAACCACATATACAGGATATAACATTTAAATTTCACCAAAATTCAATCCGATACATAATAAAGAAACATCCGGCATCTCATAGTCGCCAGGTAGCAGCTACAATTTGACTGTAATAGGCGAGACCCAATGATCAGGGTTGGCAAACAGAGTATCTACACAACTATAATCTTAACGTTGAAGTAATAAAATAAAATGAAGAATGAAGAATTAAAAATATTGTAAATGTATCTGTATAGCAGAGGCTAACAAACCAAACTCGCTATACAATGCGCAAAAACCCTAATTATGGGCGATCAGGCAGCATCAGAAAATTCTTGAATAAATTCGTCTCAATTCATTGCTAATTTTTCCCATTCAAACCCTAATAAAATCTAGCAAAAAAGCTGATCGTGAAGCTTGTTTTATATATATAAAAAAGCTAACCTCGAGCTGTTGCACCGCGATTGCTTCAGATAAGCCCGTAATGCTTATGAATGTTTCGATTGCCTCTTGATTAGGCCTTGCCATTGAAATCTGAATAAATTAGGAAGATGGAACAGAAATTCTACTGCAAAAGCACTGTTCCTTGTAAATTTTTTTTTTTTTCTTCTAAAGCAAAATTTCTTCTGTTTCCTTAGAAAGAAGTAAGAGATGTTTGCGGGAAATATATAGCGGTGTGTGCAGCACCCACTGCACAGAGAGGTGGGCGTTTTGGTCTAAAGGGGATAGTTGTGGGGTTATATATGGTGAAAGTAAACTTCTCCACTCTTCTACGCCATTTCGAAAAGTACTGTCCAACCCGACTTCCTTTCCTACACAAGTTGCCTCATAATCGTATGCTTGGAAGGGCAACAAGTAAATTGGATAAATTACTTCATACTCTTTCCAGTCCTTATCTTTTCAACCAAGAAAATACACGAACACTTCACAATTTCATACAACAATTCACCGTCCCATTGGTGAATTGGTAACCACAAATTTGAATTTCGAATACCCTGAATTACATCATATTGATATTTGAGTGCACTCATCTTCATTTGGATGTTCTTCTATCAATAATAATAATTACTTTGTTAAAAAGATTTTTCTAAGATTGTTTCTTCTCGCCTTTAAGATTATAAGTGATTTGTACCTGTCCAAGACAATTAAAAATAACTGAAGAGTTAATTAATTTTTAAATAAAAAATAATTTATAAATTCAATCAACAACGTATATTGCAAATGTAATTCAAGTCAATCCATGTAGCACTAAGGAATTTAGGAGGTTGCCAAAAATTATTTTGATTTCAAACATTCTTCTTTAACACATTCAAATGATGATTCATTGTTATTCTTCCATTGCATCGATGATTCATGTTTTTTTTACAACATTCCTCTGTTTATGGCATTATATAAGTTGGTTTTAAGTCATACAATATCTCAAATATACCTAATCTTTTATAAATAACAAACAAAATGAGTATTCATATAAAAAAAAAAAATCATGACCATTTTACTATTTTATCTAAATATAGTTCACTTAGAGTAAAACTCATGCAATTGGATCTAAAAAATGAGATTTATTAGTTAAGATTGAACAATGATATATACATACAGTAATATATATATATATTTTATACATTATCTTATATTATTTCACATATTTTATTTCTTTTTTCACTTTAAAATATTAAAGGATGTTTATATTATGTACCAATTTTGCACGCACCTCTAATATTTTTAATTAAGATTATAGAAATACTTTTATGATTATATAAATACCCTAATCTTTAAAATTAGTTTAAAAACTTTTACTTTACCAATCAACATGTTGTAAAGTGTTAAAAATCACTTTTAGTATTGCATCCAACCATTAATAATAAAATGAGGAATAAGTCACTTAATAGTTAATACATATGCAAAGTTCTCATTCTAAACACAAATTTTTTTTTGGAAGAATTCAAGACAATAATAGATATCCTATCACATATTATTTTTCCATGCGCTAAGCAAATTTATTGAGATTGACTACTGAGAAATAAATCATATGGTGAAGGGAAAATTATTTTTCTAATTAAATTTGAAGGAATAATAAATAAACATTAACACATTCAATTAAAGGGAATTGATATGGTATTTTGAGTTTATTATATAGTCTAGGTTTAATTAGTACTCGATTGAATTCTGAATTTTAATATATTAATTTGTTTTATTTTTTGTTAGATTTTGAGTAATTATTTATTTTGACATCATTACTTTTTTTTTTTTCGTGATGGAGTATTTTAATTACTTTGAAGATGATGCTAATTACTATAATGAAGTCACATCTCAAATTTAATAGACAATCATTGTTTTACAAATCAAATGCTGAGCTGGTATTTCTTTTTTTTTATAATGAGCCAGTATTTTTAAACTAAACAAAAAATAACCTTACCAAATTTTCAGTAAACCCGATCCATACCCGGATCTATGCGCGCCGCATACGCAAGACCGAAAAGGGCGAAAAGCCCAGTAGTTCAACACCAACTCCACATTGCTTGTCGCCAACTTCCGATCTAGTCCGTTGTTCTCTGTCAATGCTCTGAGGAAACTGTCACCATCCTTCTCGTCCCTTACTCACTTGGAGGAAGACGAAGACGAAGATGGAAAATCTCAGCAAGAAGAACAAGCTTCGATGGTTTTGGATTTGGGTGATAGCTTCAGTCATTTTCAGGCTCATTCTTATTTACTTCCCCAAAAACCTCAACCTGTCTTCTCGCCCCGAAGTCTCTACCCCTCTCACTAGCCTGCGTCGCCGTATGCTCTTTGTTTTCAAGCACCACTGTTTTTGGATGTTCGCATCCGTGCTAATCTCTAGCTCTTGTGCTTAAATCCGGTTTATTTTGTCTCTTTTTACAGTGGCCGAAGGATACTGGTTAAAACAATCATCAATGTCACCTTATGCAGGTTTGTCAGTTAACTTTTGTTTTCTGAAATTTGTTTTAAAATTAATTTAGTGTTTATGATTTTTTATTACATATAACCTAAGAACTTGTAGGCTATTGTTTGTTTACCAGGATCAATGTACCATGGCTCTCCATTGTTGCTTACACTTCTCGGGCCACTAACAGTTGGAAGGTATTAACTCTATCAGTTTAAGCCAAACTTGCACTCTAATACAAAATAATACGTTTCTGAAAACTCTTCCGCTTGATTTTTGTGAAAAGGATTTTGCAACAAGTGTGCTTTCTGTCTGAACTACAGGCCTGCTTTGCAATTTCCGGATTCCCAATTGCTTTGTGTAATTGGAACTTGGTTTGAAATGATTTGTATAATCCCAACATTATTAGACCGTGGATAAGATTAAAGCTAGATTCTTAAATGCAATAGTCCATTTATGCACTTGCAAAGACAGTTTGAAATATTTCAATTGTGCTGCTTGAAAATATTATGGTATAATAACATTGAATGATTTGGCGTTGTTACAGAATCAAAGGACAACCTGATCATCTTTTATGCAGGTAACGACTTTGCCTTCTGCTTGTAAAGTTGTAATTAATTTACGAGTTGTTGTTTAGTTCCTACGCTACTATATATTAATTGCTAAATTTTTGTTGGTCAATGAATTTCGTTATTGACTGGCACATGTGAAGCATTTTTGGCTTTTTAAGTAACTAAAACAACATGCCCCGTGTAGATAACAAAACTATCATTTCACAAATAATTCTCCACAGTGGTTCATCTGTACCTACACTAGTACAAAATGATCACTAAATGTAATTATTCTGATTGCCATTCTTCATTTAATCTAAATAATGCCATAGTTCTTCATCCCCATGCTTATCCTGATGTATCTTATGTATTAGTTATGCAGTCAATATCAACTTATTTGTGGATACAGTTTGGTTTTGGTAATTGCAGATGTGGTCAATGCAATGCTTATTCGTGCTGCTGGTCAAAGCCTTCAAATGGCGTACAGTTCAAATTTAAAATCTCTTGGCCTTCATCACTTATCAGAAAATTCAGGTTAGTTTCATGTTTTAAAAATGTGATCCTTTGCTTAGATTTCAGATGTTATAGTCACCTCTCCTTCAGTTTTTATTTGTTTCAAAGTAATAAGTAGAATGAGCATATGAGTATTAGGGGAGGGCCCTTCAACATAAAGATTGGAGAGATCTTGCACTGTCAAAGAGAGGATTTTATGTAGTACTCTACTGTATTATAAGTATAGCATGTTAATCACCTGGTAATTAGTTCATGGTTTCAGATGTCAGACTTCTAAGGCATTTCATACCTGAAAGAGTTAGTTCATATTTTTATTTATCTGTTGACTTCTGGTTTCTGTAATGTTGAAACTTAAATATGTAGACGCAACTAATCTCTCTCTCTCTCTCTCTCTCTCTCTCTCTCTCTACTTCTCTTTTAACCAATGGGATGCTACGGACTTGTTCCAATGTGGTATCTGGGTGGGAAAAAGCAATATTTGTATGACAAGCACTTTTTTAGTAAAATGGACTCTGTTGTATTTGTGTTAAGATAACCTTTGATATTAGCAATTGTTTGTCTGGAGTGAATGTCTAATGTCATGTTAAGAATTTCACAGCCATACTTTTGCTATGAATCATTTTGAACTTCAATACAAACTATTGTTCTTCCTTTTTGATACATCTTTGTTGTTTCCAGAGGTCCTTCCTTCAGGGGATATTGCTGCTCTTGTATACTTATGGAATCCTTTCACTATAGTTGCATGTGTTGGGTTGTCTACATCTTCAATTGAAAACCTGATGGTTGTATTATCATTATATGGAGCTTCTAAAAGTAAGCAGCTACCAATCTACGGTTTGTTATTTTTGAATGTTTAGATGTCACTTCTTCTTCTGACTCCCTCCATTAAATTTCTATAGAAATTTGTCAGTTGTTTTCTGCTTAAGAACCACCTGCTCTCTAATTGAAAAAAGAATTGCTGTCTCCTTGTCTGCTAAAAACTTGATGACTTTCTTAACTTCCACTCTTCCGGTGGAAGTTTTGAGGAGAAGTGATCTAGTAATCTCAATTTTTATTCTTTTGAAGGATTACTTTTTTATAATAATCCATTATTGAGAATTTTCCCAATTGATTTGATTTCTATTCTTTCTTCCTTTACCCCTTAGCATCCAAATACCTGAAAATATGTCTCTTTGCTGTTCCGTTGTAAGAAACATTATCTTTTGTTTTGTTGAGTAATATATTTACAAAGGAAGGCTGCTAGTAGGGGCAGAACCAATGTGCATGAGAAATGGACAAGAAGGCTGACCACATAAGGCAAACTAAAAGAACAGAAAGGAGAAAACTTATTATTATTTTTTTTAATATTTTTCTATTACTCCATTGTTTCTTGTGTATGTACTATGACATTACATGTCCTGTATTTTTTTCTTTCCATTATGATAGCTGACTGTCTGGTAACTCTTCAGTGGTTTACCTTCCATGGCTAAGAGCCTTGCATTCAGATTATTTCAGATATGATTTTGTTAACTTGCTAGTTTCTTTTTTTCTCTAGCATGCACGTGCACTATTTCATTTATGAATATTTGTATTTATATGCTAGGACTCGGAGCAAGTACCCACTGTGTGAGTATGAAGAGATTAAGAGAAAATAGAATATTCACTTAAACTCATCATGATTTGATAATTTTTAATTTTTGTATTTTAAATTTAAAAAATTAAATAAAAACAAACTCTAGAATTTAATTTCAAGTTTCTTAAATGGAGTAAGTACTTCCTTAAAATGAGGAAGTGGGTGTAAGTAGTGGCCTATATAGATACTTGAAAGGACCATTTTCTCCTGTCTTCTCAATTGTCGTACACAGAATATTGTTCCATTTGGATAACAGAGATTGGGTACCAAGTTGGGGAATTTCCATTCTATAATAATATAGATGAGGCCTTCCCTTGTTGAATTGACTTAGATGAAAAGGCTGTTATACTTTGGGAAGCAGATCAAATTCCAGAAAATTCTGCTATAAACTTCATGAGAAAAATAATGGAGGGAATATTGGAAACAGCATCTAATTTTTAATGAACACATCAATATCACCTGAAGGGTTTGCTTGGTGGGACTGAAAATGGGAAGGTGGAAAATGACAATGAATTCAGACTTATATTGTACCCAAATACAGTGGCCTTTTCCACCATTCCATTATTCGCCTGCCCATTTTCGTTCCTGCCTGACACACCCTAAATGTCTGCCATGTGATAATGAAGAAGTAAGTTATCAAAAATGCCAAGTTGGAATCGAAACATTCACAAATGTATTTATGGTTGATAAATGAGTTTGCCCTGTCTGTTATTTCGATTTAATCTAATTGAAACTATAATCTATAAACTTCCTCTCACTCAAAGTGCCAAGTTTGTGATGGATGGTATGGCATAAATGATAGGTTGTAAGTTCAGTCTCCCCTGGCCTACCATAGTTGATATTTTAACAAAGTTTTGTGGTATCTCAAACTACTTATTTCCCAGACCTTTTTACCATAGTAAAAGTAAAACTCTGATCTCAGTTGTCCATTTATATTTCCCTGTGTATTGAAAATATAATCCTGATACATAAGTATATTTTCTGATGTCCTTTTTGTGTTACTGCTTGTTTTTTTACTATTGTTCTTCTGTTGCTGATCAGCATGGAGATAGCTTAGGGCATATTTGGAAGTACTGATTTGTGTTCCTTAGGTAATCTTTCATTTGAGGTTGAAAATTGTATTTCTGGTGTATTGCAGGATTGGCTTCTTTAGCAGCTTTCGGGTGGGTCATGGCTACACATATGTCTCTGTACCCTGCAATTTTAATTATCCCAGTATGCTCTTAACTGCATTTATTATGCAACATTTACAGCATATTTCTGCAATTTTTTTTTTTTTTTTTTGTGTATTCTGTATATGTAAAATTTAGATACATCTATTATCCTTTTTTCCAGGTGGTTCTGTTGTTAGGGTATGGTCCAGATGCTCCACCTAGGAAATTGTTCCTACAAACGAAATATGATATGGTTGGCCATTCCTCTTCAAGTGATAGCAGTTGTCTAGAAGAGGAAGTGAAAAATCAGCAAAGGGTGTTGAATGTCTTCTCATGGAAGCCAGTTTTGCGATTTCTTTTCTTTACTTTCCTGTGGTCATCCTACGTTATAGTTCTATGTGGCATCTATATGAGACAGCATGGAGGTCTCATGGAGTTGTTTAAAAGGTTTTGCTTGAACACTAGTATTAAATTGTGCTCAGCCATTATTTTGCAAGTGCTAAAAGACAGCTTTGTATTGGTTTTCTATGTATTGTGTCTGTTTGCATTTGCAAAATTGGAAATATGAAATATCCTGGGAATGGAGACTTCATATTTGTTATGTTTTAGAGATCATTGTTGTAGCGCTGTCAGAATACAGTTTAGTAACAAGTGAAGACAATTGATTAGGGATCTTTTTAAAGAACTAAATAAGAGTCTATGAGCTGTCATGTGAAGCACAGTTTTACACTATTATAAACACTGCTGTGTATATATGAGGTCGTATTGAAGTTTTTTGTTAGGCACATGCTTAATATTGGAAAAGTTGAGGCCCACAAATATAGTTATTTGGTCATGTAGAACTGGGAATACCACTGCTAGCATGCAATTAATGAATACAATTTATAGTTTGAGATGCGGTGGCAGTCATTCCCTGTTTAGTTCTTCCATAGCTTTATTGCCAATATGGTGCATGATTTTCAACAGCCGGGGTTAAAGTTAACCAGTGATTATGGAGTAATAGAGTGCAATGATGTTTAATTCTTTTATCATCTGTGTTATAGAGGGTAGATTTGTTGTATTGTGCTTAATTGAACTGAAAAAGATTAATTGTGATTAGAATTTTTAAAAAGTCTTCTTCTCTCATTTCCTTCTTCCTATACTAAGAATTGTTACTCTATGGCATCTTTCAATCTTGTCATATTGTGTTCAACATTTAGGCTGTCTTGATTGGTTCTATTTTGGTGGCTTGTTTATGCAGAACCTATGGTTTCATTCTTACCATTCAAGATCTGTCTCCAAACATAGGTGTTTTGTGGTATGTGAAAAGTCCTACTTGCATGTTTTGAATGTTTTATACCTCCCATGAACTTTTGCACTTATATAGGCTTCTTCTGATATTAAAATACAGGTACTTCTTTGCAGAAGTTTTTGACTTCTTCAGAAATTTCTTCCTATTAGTTTTCCATGGAAATATCCTATTGATGATAGTACCGTTAGCCTTACGGCTTAATCACCGCCCATGCTTTCTAGCTTTGGTATATATTGTGATTTCTTCAATGCTGAAGTCTTATCCATCAGTAAGTTGCCCACTTTTGCAATATTTTATTTATTGTACCTATGTTCTCTTTGAATTATTCATGAAAATTTCAAATTATATATTAAGTCTTATTGAGTGTAGATAGAACAAGATTCTTATAAATTGAAAGGGAAAAAGAATTATCATTTTCAAAGTTTTTCTAGTCTATGTAATTGCTATTCGGAAATTTTACATTTTCCCAAATTCATAATGTACAAATAAGAATATCCATGCGCTTGCACATGAACATAACATATACATAAATAGAAAGGGAAAAGCCAAACAACTTAGTAGTGAATTGTAGTCATGCGAATTTGGAACGATCGCTGAAACTCCAGTATATTCTACCTACCTTTCTACTACTTGTCAGGAACCGGACAAATAAGTTAAAATGTTTTGTTGATTTTATTTTGTGAATATGCATTTTGCTTCCCTTACAAGTCTGTTTCTGTTTTACTTAGGTTGGTGATTCAGCTCTATACCTAGGTTTACTGGGGTTATTTGCCTATGAACTTGCAGGTAAGTTGCCTTTTCTTACTTGCATTTTCTCGGCATCATCTGTTGTCTTAAACAGTCTACCTTTTATGATTTTCAGATATGCAATTTTCATTCTTCCTGTTTTGTGGCTATGTTGGTGTTTCACTCCTTAGCCCTGTGATGCACAATTTATGGATATGGAGGGTACGTATTATTTGGGCTTATCTACATTTTCAAGTTGATTAATTATCCTTTGGTCCTCACCTGTGTAATCAAATTGGCAGGGTACTGGGAACGCAAACTTTTACTTCGCGACTGCAATTGCATATGCTTGCTTGCAGGTTTGTTTTTTCAGTTTAGAAGCCTCCAATGATTGAAAATTGATTTTACAGCTAAAATTTGCATCCTTTTACTTTACATTGAATTTATTTTTTTTCTGTTTCACTCTACTTTTATGTTGGGGTGTGTGTGCGTGTGAAATGACATGTAAGTGGTATTACAACGCCATTAAAGTATAGTGGATGTTATTTAAATCTGTTTACCACACTTGTCAATTCTTTTAGGCTCCCTTACACAGCACTTGAATTTAAGGTTTTAGTTTAGGAAACATTTTGCTTAAATATATATTATATACTTATCCTTGTAACTGAGCTAATTAGATATATATAAAATTTTCTGAACTGTTGATATTCAATGTAATGGGTAAATTGAGAGTCAAAGAATGATGTCACCTTGATCATGAACCTTGTTTTGCTCTCTTACAAGTTCCTTGTTTGACAAAAGTTAAGCATTTTGACTCATTTCACGCCCATGGATTGCTTCACCATGGAAATATGCTTTTCTCTGAAGATTGGGGTATTGGCTTGAAGTCGTTATAATTGATGATGATCCTTAATTATCTTGTCAACTATTGTATTTTTTTCACTTTTCATATCGACAGATTGTTCTGGTGGTTGAGAGTGTCAGTGCCATGCTCAATCATGACAGAATGATTACAAAGCTATTTACTGCAAAGCTTCAAGATGTCAAATCTTAAGAACTTGGAAGTATGCTTGCATATGTGATCATTAAGTTTCTCAGGGTTCCCTGAGTTTTATGAGGACCACAGCATGAGTTCGAGTACCCATGACGGTGATGTTGTTCTATTCTTTATTATCACTTGTACTTCTTTGGACGCGAGCCTTTGTGGTCACGGTCGAAAACTGTGGGCTGTGCAGTCATGATGCTGTTTGTCAGTGTACGGATAGATTTTATTACAAGAATAGAATCATCATACTTTATTACGTTGCTGAATCCCTCTTGTTTATTGATGTATAAAAACGATGTATCATTTTTACGGAAAAGATGCATTCACATCTTTGTGCCAACGTTTTTCTTATGTTGCTACTGTAGATGAAATAAAATAATAAAAAAAAAAGAAAGAGTGAAGCTTTTCATTAAAAAAATAAAGACAGATCATGAGTGTAGACAATGTGTACGACAAATGACGTAAAAATAGCATCACTTCCATTTTTATGCTTCAACTAACACTAACAATCAATGAGATTTAAATAAAGCTCGAAGAAAAATGCTTCCTCTCTGCAAATGGGTCATGTGCATTGCTTTGAGAAAGAAACAAGATTTCTTTGCAGTATTGCATTTGAATCCGTGGTAATTGATTATTTCGCAAGGGATGGAAACCTTTTGTTAAGAAAGTTGCGGAGACGTCCTGAAATTTATGACAATCTTGTATGACTCCTTCTATATATTCTATAGCCCGCTTTGCGTAGTGGCTTTTAATTTATCAGAACCGAATAAAATTTATAATAGCAAGCAAAATTAAGTTTTCCCAAGTGTCTCATTATCCTTGTCTTCCAAGTGCATGTAATTTTGTCGTATTCCTTTTCAAGTTGGATTGCAAATTTGAGATGGGTAAGGGGAGAAGCGACAACTTATGTGTCTCAACTTTCCTGTCGTTTTGTTCCCCAGAACTGACTAGTTTTGCAAATATACCAATACCTCAGATAAAAAAGTGGCATGTTGGATTAATTAGGTCTTATAGTTAATGGATCAAAAAATTTTTTTAAGTGAGTGAGTTGTGAAATTCTATTTGCAAAATACTAAAACCGTTTTCTAATATGCTCTAATTATTGTTGGGTCCTTATGAGATTTTACTTTCTACTACTCGAGTACCAAACAATGGGTGCATGGGAACGTACAAGAATGAAGGAAAACGATTTCGTAATCAACATTAAAAGCCTATCATCTAGAAGCCAAAGATAAAGATAAAAAAGAAGTGTCAGAATGATATGTATAGGTTCGAATGAACAGAGATAGAGAAAATACGCGTGTTGGACCCCAAAAAAAAAATAAATACGTGTGGCCTTGGGAGAATGTAAAGGCCTTCTGCTCCAAACAATACTGCAGCAGTAGTGAGGGAAACATGAACTGAGTCGCTTGTATTGCAAATAAAGTTCAATTATTCATAGTCAAGACGCAAAAGTGAAGACTAAAAGAGCTTTAAAGACAAGTTGTCTCCCATATTAATTATATTACTGCAAAGCATTACAGAAGGGACTTGAGTAACAGCGCAGTCTTCTAGCATAACATTGTCTTATCATTGACATGGCTTGCTAATTATAGTACAAGTCCTGTTATTTTTATGTGCTTAAAGTATATTAGATTTATAATTTATTAAAATATTACATAATATTTTTAAAGTTATGTGAGAAAATGTATTAGAGTTACACATCTAGGGTATGTAACTCTGTTTTTTTTTGTTATAATACAGCATTACATTCATTTGGAATAGTATGAGATTATAATTTCTTCATTGTTATAAAGTTAGCAGTTGAGCGTTCCATGATAAAATGACGTGTCCAAAATGTATTGGAAAGAGCAAGCACAGTACGATAATTTTTTAAAAAGATAGGCACAAATTAAAAAAAAAAAATAGAAGAAAATAATAGGTCTCAACAATTAGGAATTATTCCCTAATTTACAAAATATAACTAAAGTCAATAACATCATGGATCTGAATGGCAGAGGATCCAAATCTGAAAGATAATATTTTGGAAATTGGTTTTTGATTCTGTTACATACAAACAAATGTAATAGGATCCAGTTTTTTTACCTTTGAGGTTCAAACATAGGAATGTAAAGAGATAAATATAAAATTAAAAGAGATAAAAGTTAGTGAGAGTTATGAAGTATATTTAAATATAAATTAGAAAAACAAATAAAAAATCATTAAAATTAAAAAAATTAAAAAATAGGATATTTAAATCCAAATATAATAGAACTATAACTAGTAGATTTTATCATCTTCTCTTGAATTTCTTCCCCACCACATGTGTGCATGTGCATGTGCGGTTACTCAGCAAAAGAGAGAAGCCATAGCTTGTTGTGTCCAATGTTTATTTGTGCAAGTACGAAGTGTAAATTTTTCTAGTTAGAATTATGAATGCAGCAGGTACATTGCCTGGGTTATTTTAGATGCGAATGGGGAAGTAGAAGATAATGTTTATCAGTTGCTGACTATTAGAAGCAATAATATTAACTAACTCCAATTTTTAGTAAGGAAAATACTAGCGAATAAATTAACTATACTCTGTTATACGTTTCCAATGCATGCGACACCAAATCATCAGAACTCAGATCTAGTAACTAAACTGCTGGCCTTTTTTTTTTTCTTTTTTTTGAGATCACGGTTATTAAATATATATGTAGTCTGCAGGTAGAGTTTCAAATTAAGAATTCATGAAAGGAAGAACTTGCACTAGTTAATTTATATTTGGTTCCCAACAGACTAGGAGCGGCTAACCTTTATGGGAAAGAGAAAAAACATTGATCAGGTTAGCTCAGTGTCACGGCACTACTGGCTCTTTGGATATGGACTGTGAAAGCTCCCATACTTATTTTGGTGACACTCACGTCACCGAGTGGGACTTCCCTTCATATTGGGTGGGGTTCACTCCTTGTTATTAAGGATGGTTCCCACAACGGAATAGAAAATGGGTTGGTTCTGATATTACTTTCTCACTACACCATTACTCTCTCTCTCTCCAAAAAACCAATCTATTGGAATGTGCAACATGCTATACTTGTATATCTTAGGACTTCCCCATTTTCCTCCAATATGAGACTGTAAGATTAGCTTGACTTACCGTGTCAAGGCCTATTTTCTTTTCTTAAGGAGCAAAATGTGAATCAGAACAAAATATCAAGTTTTTTTTTTGCTTAATTGTAGATCTGCATTCTGCGGTGTTACTGAGCATGTACATCTTGTCCTAGTAGTTGGCTGGAAAATTTTAATATTCAATTTGAGATTAATGAAATTGAATAGCATCACGCAAGTTATTTTCTTTTGCTGCATATTCCCCTTTCAGTTCTTAAGCCAGGCAGTCTACATGCCAAGGCTCAGAAAGTTCCAAAAGCTGTTGCGAGTAGAGGAAGAAAACAGTAGAAGAAAAAGGAGCTAATACTGAGGTTCAGATCTTAATTTTGTCAGCAAATAATTGATCTAATCATTTGGCAACATTGTGGCAACATAGTATATCCTGCCCCTGCTCTCCTTTGTTTGTTAGACAACAACATTCTTTTCACCAGACTCATAGTTATAAGATTCAATTGGGTTTATACTGCTATAAGCTTAGTATTTGGGAGGATTTATGAGCATATGGATCAGGAATCATGATGTGTTTTTTATAGCCTATGGATCAGCCGATAAGCATGCCTCATCAAATCTTCCGAGTCAACTATAACGATACACTCAACAAAGTGAATCCACTGCATCGAGTTGAACATGGAGTAGGAGATCTCTTTTGAAGTGGAACAGCTGCATTTGGATACCCACTAAAAGATTTTGCGCAATTTCACACTACAGGTCGGACCCCTGATACCACCCAATTCCCACAGAAATTCAGAAATTTTCTAAAGTGAAAATCTTTCTGTCTACAACAACGATAATAAATAAAATTATATCCTGTTAAAATTAGTTATATGAATCAAATTATACTATTAAATTTTATCAAAAACTAAAATTTTAACCCTTTCAATAATTTTTTTAAATATTCTTTTTGACTTTTCTTCTTTTTGTTAACTTAAATATTATTTTGATTAATTTTTTTACTGAAAGAAGAATTAAGTATAAAAATGAAACGTTTACATAATTTCATAAAAGTAACTTTTGACTACATCGTAAAATGTTGTAAACTTAAAGGTCAATTGATGTGGTATTATTGTTTGCCTCCTTAGTAGTACCTTTCCAAGTTCATGCCAAACTAGTAAGCAATCTGTCATCTTGTTGGAAAACACATTCAACCAATTCAACTTTCGAGCATTGAAGAGAAATCAGACTTGGAAAACACAAAAAAGGGCATACTAACAAAAAATGAGAGAATCATGGTTTAATGGAACTGTGAGTATCAGTTTTGATTTGTAATTACGCTGTAAGTGATCTCATATTAAATGCATACTTTCTTCAACAGCTAATGAGACTGTCTCTTCCTATAGCGAGAAATTTGGAGTTGGCTAGTTCAACTGTACACACTGTCCAATTACTGTCCTCAATACAAATATATATAACTATGAAACTTCATCCAATGCTATGGTGACACCTAATTCCAAGGACGATAACTCAAACAAAAATGGTGGGTCATAATCACAGTGAACTCTGTCTAAATCGAGGTAATTGCTACATTGTGGTCAAGTCCGTGGCTCAATGGACTGATGGGGGCGGTGCTCAATGAGTGAAACTCTTTTACCAGATCAACTAGCTAGCTTAGCTACCTGCTCTTAACTTAGTCGCCTGAGTAGTTGGCTGGACTTCTGGAACCCTCCGATGGAAATCGCTAATGATGTGTGCCCTGAGATTTAATATATGATGACAATATATATAAAATGGAATATTATCCATTTCTTTGCAGCGGAAAGACGATCTAGGAGAAGATCTTGTTAGAGATGAATGAATTGAAAGAGCAAGAATAGTTGTGTGTGTGCCTTCTCTTGCGAGCATAAGCATCACATAGATTAAGGATTTAGCAAAGATATTGGAAAGATTTGTTCGAGTTTATTAAAAGCATTACGAGTTTAAGACTTTAAGCATTAAATGATCTATATAGAAGATTTACTTGGAGATGCTTAGTTTAGTCAGACAGATTCTCTAAACTTCCACACATCAAATCTAGAGATTTCCAGCAAAATCTCCTTAAAAAATGCCATGATTCTGCCTCGTGGTTCTTCAGTTTCGAGTTAAATATGGACTCTACCAAAATCGGAAAAAATAAAATTGGAAAATAATACGGATGATCTTGTAATAAGAGGGCAGATGTGAGGAAGAGGAAGCATCCGGTAAGTTTCATATATCATGCAGAGATGTTAAACACAACTTCAAATATGCCGTTGCCAAAGCAATAAGTGGCCTACAGACAGATAGAAGTTCCAATTATTCTATTTTATCTCCAACTACTGTTACGGCTTTTTTTATGAGCTACCAAGTGCACGAAAACAGGGGAGAAGTCGAAATTTATATTATTTTCCTTAACAGGTTCTAAGACGTGGCCTGCCTATTTAAGAAGATCTTCTGGGATGCTGACATGCATGCTACCACTGTCTACTCCTTTCTGTCCATTCTTCCCCTCCTGCCCAACTTAGGCTCTCCCACAGTTTCTGGCATTCTGAGCTTGTCCCTTCCTTTTCAGTCCAAACCAATGTAATTACTAATTCAGTGTCAATCTATATCTTCACTTAGCTTAAAAGATTTTCTTTTTCAGGAAAAATGTGGGCTTTATGTCTTGGAGCATTAGTTCTTATATGCGTTACACATTGGGTTTATAGACGGAGAAATCCCAGTTGGAATGGGAAACTCCCACCAGGTTCGATGGGCTTGCCTCTTCTGGGTGAGACCCTTCAGTTCTTCTCTCCTAATACTTCCTCTGATATTCCTCCCTTTATCAAACAGAGGATGCAAAGGTATATCTCAGACACACCAAGTACTCTTTCTAGTAGAATCCTAACTTGCAACCTTTAGTAAACAACTATTTATCATCCATTTTGTATCTTGATTTCAGGTATGGGCCAATATTCAGGACCAACTTGGTGGGAAGGCCTGTTATAGTATCCACAGACCCGGATCTTAATTACTTCATCTTCCAACAGGAGGGGCAATTTTTCCAGAGCTGGTACCCTGATACCTTCACAGAGATTTTTGGGCGACAAAATGTTGGTTCCTTACATGGGTTTATGTACAAATACCTTAAGAACATGGTACTAAATCTTTTTGGTCCTGAAAGCCTTAAAAGGATGCTCTCTGAAGTTGAGAGGACAGCATGTAGAACATTAAAGCAGTGGTCGTGTCAGGACAGTGTTGAATTGAAGGAGGCAACAGCAAGAGTAATTTTATACCCCACCATTTTCTTTTCATTGAAATTCTACGAAGAGGTTCCTTCTTCCATGTTTAACATAGTTTGGTACGTACTTACAGATGATATTTGATTTGACGGCGAAAAAACTTATTAGCTATGATTCGGCCAAGTCCTCGGAGAATTTAAGGGACAACTTTGTTGCATTTATACAAGGACTCATCTCTTTCCCTCTCGACATTCCAGGAACAGCTTATCACAAATGTCTGCAGGTAAATCCACCAACACCATCCTTTACGGCTTTACCTCACATGTTTCTTTATATTTTTTTCTTGAATTAAAACAGTTTCTTTGAAGCCCAAGATTGACACTTTTTATTGAAACGAACCATCAAATTATATCACGATAAACTTCTGAGGATAGCTTCCTCTGCTAATTTTGCTCAGGGTAGGAAAAGGGCAATGAGGATGCTGAAGAACATGCTGAAAGAAAGACGGGGAATGCCTAGGAAACAACAAAGTGATTTCTTTGATTATGTTCTTGAGGAGCTTCAGAAAGAGGGAACAATCCTCACAGAGGCTATAGCTCTGGACCTAATGTTCGTGCTTCTTTTTGCAAGCTTTGAAACCACTTCTCTGGCTCTAACTTCTGCCATTAAATTCCTTTCGGACAATCCCTTGGCGCTCAAGCAATTAGAAGTGTGTGATAATATCCTATTCTGCACTACTATATAGCTTTTAACGTCCTTCATTGTAATCCCAACAAACTGAAAAGCCCTTGGTATTGTACTATTTCATCAGGAGGAGCATGAAGCCATTTTAAATCGACGTGAAGATCCTGACTCCGGAGTTACGTGGAAAGAATACAAATCAATGACATTCACATTTCAGGTAGGTCAAGATTTTTCTCCACTCTTTTTTTTGGTGTGAAAGAGGCAATTTTTTACATATCTCATTGAGAAGCCCATGATGACTACTAGCAGATCATAAATGAAACCGTTAGACTCGCAAATATAGTTCCAGCAATCTTCCGTAAGGCACTAACGGAAATTAATTTTAAGGGTATGTGATCGCACTCGTTAGCATATCATACTGACCTTTTATTTATGCAATAAAAAGCACACCATCTGACGGCGTCAGATCATAGGGACTTTTTTCTTTGTTCATTTATCAGTGAATCTACAATCATGCAGGATATACCATACCAGCAGGCTGGGCTGTCATGGTCTGTCCCCCAGCCGTACACTTGAACCCAGCGATATATCATGATCCTGTTGCCTTCAACCCATGGAGATGGGAGGTATTGAATTGTAGCATAATTTACTTGTCTTCTAGCATTACTCTCCTTTTTCAATTTGGTTACAAAGAAATTGTGGCTAGCAGGGGGTGGAACTAAATGGTGCCTCTAAACATTTCATGGCTTTTGGTGGAGGCATGAGATTTTGTGTTGGAACAGACTTCACCAAGTTTCAGATGGCTGTCTTTCTTCATTGCTTGGTAACAAAGTACAGGTAAGATCATGCAACATGCACGTGTGTCTGTGTGTCAATATAATTGTCAGACCTAGAGTCAGAGAGTGACCTATTCTTAAATTTCTCAGGTGGCGACCCATCAAAGGAGGGAATATCATACGAAGTCCTGGTTTGCAATTTCCAAATGGTTTTCACGCTCAGATTATGGAGAAGGAACGAAGGAGGCAGGAACCAGAATATATGACGAATTAGAAGCACAATACACAGAAGAGTTACGTACGTGACATCTTGTCAATCCTTGTAATTTCCAAGAAGCACCGGGCAAGACATCCAAAGGGATAGCCAGAGAAGTAACCATAATGGTCTCCCTACTCGGTTTTCTTTAGGTCACTTAAATTTCGTCTTTTACTAAATTTTCTCCCCAGTATACTCTTGAGGAAAAGAAGCTTTAAAAACATATATCAGACCCAAAATAGTACGGGCTTTACCTTACGGAGGAGCGAGGGGAGGGAGGGACGGAGGAGAGAAAAGTTTTACTTTGTAACAAGTGATGTAAATATATCTTACTATATCTCTTTTCCATCAAATTGTATTACATTAGACATCTGACATTCTCATTGCCATCTTAAATACCTAAGCACTATGCCCATGATTGATACTCTGATTCTGACGAGTGATTATTCCGCATCTCCAAGATGTCTTGCCTCCCAAAACATGGAAACCTTATGCTCTCATACAAGAAACCTAATAATTTATTTTAAATTACCAATTTTACTTATTCATCATACATGTTTAAAAATATGAAGTGATTCTAAATAGTTATATAAAACCTAAGAATTTTAAATATATATCTATCTTATATTTTAATATCTTATAATTAGACATCATCTAACATGCTTAGACATTTAAGATACCATATAGCAAATAGCTCAAATTTAAAATCCATCCTTCAGCAAGTGTCCTTCCACAACTTTCACCTCCCCACTCCATTAGAAAGAGAGAATGAAGGCCCAAAAAGGGTATTGACTATTACATGTTATTGTACTTCGTAAGAATTACATAATGTTTCCGTTATACATAAATAGCCAATACTTGCTATTTAGTTTTATTGTGTAATCATTGCATAGTATCTCAATGTGTATCCATCATTACTTGCCCAAAAAAGGAAGGAAATAAAATAAAGAACCAGGAAAAGTTGCTTTGAAACAACGGTGATTAAAAACTGTCTATTAGGCTACTCTCTCTGCTAGCCTCCGACTCATCCGGCATTACCTGCATGTCTTTGTCATATTTTTCTTACCTCTCTGTCATGACTCGTCGTCACTTTTACTAGTCCCTTTGAAGAGTGTCGTTCCTTTCTCTGTTTGTGATGCCCAACATTGTCACCAATATGTTGCATAGTACGTACATCCCTCTTATGCCCATGCATTTGCATGTCTTTCTGAGCACCGTGTTGATAGTAGTAAAAGTCAGAGTCCCTTTCAAAATGCTTACGCCTGTTCTCATAACTGCTTCTTCGTCGATATTGGGCGCCATGTTTTGGGTGCCTAAGCTCATGCTTATGACGTTTGTTATTGTGAAGAGGGTGGTGTCCCTCGTCAATTTTGAACTTCCCCCTACCTACGATGCTCTGATCATCAGCGCCAAAGGTATCCTCCCACCAGTCATAAAGAGGATCAAACAGTCCTTTCTGGTGCAAAAGCCATAATAGCACAAGCACTGCGATTTCACAATCAGATTATCTATTCCATGCATTCTGTTGAAGATAAAAGTTTACATTTAGTATCCTGATACGAAAAGCATTAAATAGAAGACATACCTGTTGGAAAAATTGCCAAAAATAGACCAAACATCACTACCCAACTCAAGCATACATAATGGATGTGGCATCGGAAGTCAAAGAACCCAGAGCATTTTTGTCTGTTGCATCAGAAAATTTGTCAAAACAAATAAGTCAGTATGAGACAGTGTATGAGTTAGTAGCACATTAGTTATTGATCATTCCACGCCCAGCTTCTATGGATACGTGCTCTATGGAAAACTTAAATCATAAGAAAAACAGGGCGGAGATATAGAAAAACATTACCATCGCATAACAATGCTACTTCAAATAATATGTGAAAATAAGCAGAATGAACTATATAATAACAATAAAGCTATAAAACTCCATTTCCCTCAGCTGATATTCATATGTTAGTCCTGATATGCAAAAATCAAATTAAATTAAAATTCAAGATAATTTGGTTCCCTTGTCATTAATAGATTGATTTTCAAATAAGCATGCCAACTTTTTCTTCTCCTTCTGTTACATACTAATCTGATTGTTAAATGCTAAAGGCTCTGGCTTCTTTCCTATATCTCCTATATGCAAAAATCAATCATGGAATACTCCCAAGTTGGTCACGCCTTGTATAAGGTAAACTTTGTTCAACAAATTCACTGCAATCAGTGCAGGTAAAAATATTCAATTTGCAAATCCAACGGATACTGGTGATCCTTCCCCATCACATTTTTAAGCTTATCATTGACTCTAAAGATAAATCATTAATATCTTGGAAAGCAGAAAAGAGAGACAAGACTAGGCTCTTTATGACTTTATGAAACATCAAATCTAGTTGACGGCAAAATTTCCATCTCAAAAGAAAAGACATTAGAAGTTCCTACCAAATAATGGTATAATTTGTTTAATAAAGTAATATATATTTCTATAATAGATGGAAGCATACAAACTATCCCATGGGAATAAATTTGATCTTCATTTGAAATAATACAACTATTGAAGAAATACCAATATTTTACATGCATTCTATAATTTCAAATGGATATGTAAATTCCAGTAGGAAAAAACACCTGCAAGTTTTTCCAGTGATAAAGTCCACAAAGCTTGACCATAGCTTATTCCATATGCTTTCAATAGAATCAAAGACACCATTTATACTGGTCTCTGGTGGCTGAAAAGGCATACCCTGCAATGGTCGATGATTTAATGATTCAAAATAATATACAACCCTTTTGCCACAACATAATTCATTATTGATGACTAGCATTTTTTAGTTCAACAATCAGAATACTATTTATAAAACAACCCTTAATATACATAGGGAACAATATACACCATGTCCATGCGATGTACATCCTCAAACTGACCTCCTGAAATGAGAACAATGGTGAAGTCTAGAGGTGACATCTTATTGCTAGACCTTGTCTTTTTGCTCATGCTGTTATACTGATTCCTTAAAGCTGATTAATATCCATAAATCAATAGAAACTTGGTCTTAATGTATTTTTGTATTAAAACTGAAGGAAAAGAACTGCTGTAAGGTTTACATGGGCATGTACTGCAGCCCAAGATAAATTCTATCAGTATAATGTCCATTCAGGAGACAGAAACCAATATATAAGCACATTTCCATAGAAGTAAAACAGAAGACTAATTGCTATTTAGCCATCCACCAAATTTTCATACATCTGGCTGTTGCCATATGTCTTCATGGCCAAGTAACCCTGAGTGCACCCTCAAATTAAGCCCACTCCAGACAGATAAGCTAACCCTGGCTTTCTATCTATTTGGCCAACAAAAATTTGGTATATGCAGGCCTTCTACATATCAAATTTCAGATAGAGAAGATCCAGAAATGAGGGGAGTAACTTCTCAGTGGCTTCATTCCAGACATCTTTTTTTTGCTTAGCTTTAAGGGACAGCCATTTGCAGCTATGTGACTTAAAATAATGTTTTTCATGAATTTCAAATCTATGCTCAATTACAATTTCCTCAAGTAAAAGCGCCCCACTTCTGAATTCTGATCCTAAGATACTTGCCTTTTGTGGGACATGTTAACAATAAACCATATCACTGTGTTTATGTTGATTGCAATCCTAGATAGATTATTAGCCAATAACTTTTGGATTAGCAACACAAAGACAAGGAATTAAAGTTGTCAAAAAAGTTCAAAATAGGTAGGTCACTTAGGTAGTTAACCATATGGCACCTTTTAACTACATAAAATCAAATTTCATGCATTATAGATCACATTACGTGCAGAAATGGGCCATAACCAAGTCCAACAATAAAGATAATTTTATATATTTGAACAAACTGTGGCTGGGTCACAGACTCGCTTTGGAGAAAAAGGGGAAAACACTTTCTTTTTTCTCGTAAGTTTCATTTTTAGCTTTTAAATTCACTATAATATTACTTCTTGATTTGCATTAGTTTCACCCGATACATTAACAATATACTCCATTAAATTCTGACACCAGAAAGGTACAAACCTGTGATCCATTGTCAAGAACGGTTGCTGTGGTAGCAAATTGACACTCAGCCCTATCAACTTCACCATAATCAGAGTCCTTTAGTATTGCTTCATGCAGGACACAAGGACAAAATATAATTGTAAATGCTTTTCAACCAGTGTACAGATAATGAATTTCACATAATCCTAAGAATCATTTTTACCTGCACAAAAGTATTTTGCAGCTTGATCAGTGGAGAGGTAGATTTTGAATGATCGGGTTGTAATTTCATTTGACTTCATTATGAAGAATTGCTCCTAAAAGCAACTAAACAATTAGAACAACATTTACAATTTTCTACAATAAAATTGTAAAACTGAAGCGGGGAAAACAACAATTTGTTGAAGATATGTTACAGTAAAATACCTCCATTAGGGTGACATCCTTTGAGCAATTAAACTGCATGAGAAGCCCATATCATAGATAAAACTTTAATAGTATTAAAACCAATTGTAATATCATAGATAAAACATATACTTCTAGAACAGCATACATCTATTAATTTCCTTTTCACTTCGTAAACTGACTAACAAACAAACATGATTCAACTTAACATATATCAACTAATCTCCTGACTTTTACAGTTGTGTGAGGAAGATCTGATATTTGGTTCTTGGTACCTTGATAATAAAACAGCTGTGCCTTCATAAAATTTAGATGTGTAGACATTAAGATAATGCATCTTTGACATTGAATTTTTAATTAAATAAAATATTTTAATTGTCCAAATTAGAGAAGTTCCAGATAACAAAACTACTTTCCATGAAGTTCAGCATATGCCTTCACTAGATAGTCTTAGAATGTAAGGAACTATGACGGGCGAAGTTGAGAAATAAAATACCGTTAAACTATATGATGCTTCCACCTCACCAGTATTCTTAGTTGTGATTGTGGCAACTCCAAATTGACTTAGGGCTTCAAATGTTGGGATGCTGACACTTAAAATTTTTCCTGGGCTCCTATAGAAAAGGGATAGATGTTACTAAGTTCGGAGAAACTTTGCAATAAAGATAGGACTTTGCAGGACATTATAAAAACTCATCCCCTGGCATCATCAGAAACAGTTAAATACATAAATTTCGCTCTGCCATTCTTTTGAATTTTTCAATGTACCATCTCCAGTAATACAGCAAACATTCCGAAATTGCATTTCCAAGACCAGGAATTTCCATATGTCCACCTCATTATTCAAATACCAAAAATGATAACCAAAAAAATAGAAAAATTACACATCTTCAGATTAAGAAATACTCGCCATTGTAGTGCATCAAAATTTAAGTTCTGCATTACATGTAATGGGTTACTGAAAAAAATAATAATAAATGCAAGTAGGCAAAGAAGGGATAAATGACTTGTCAGCTTACAAGTTCATTCATTCTAATAAACCAATTCTTCTCTTGAACATCAACTTCCCCAAACAGAAGAATCACAAACAATCAATAACTTGACTTTTCAGTTACTAGATATAGACAAAATGCTAAAACAAACTACATATATAGAATGGTCATGACAGATGTATATCCAATATATACATAATTATTGTCAAACTCAAAGTATACCTATAAATCAATACAATCTATACACAAAGGTAATAATGTTACCTTTACTATACCCATAACTCAGTACAATCTCTATACAAAGGTAATAACATTACCTTTGGTAAACATATTCTACATCACTGGCACTTAATTCTATCACGAGGTCTGTGTTAAGAACTTCAGTGATTCCTATGGAGAAAGAATGAGTCCCAGCATTCTGCAGCAAAATCAAATATATAAATGATATCCCAATAAAAGACCCCTTATTACATATAAATCTACAATTCTTGCAACATAACTGGATGTTGATTTATCCTTTGAAACCTTCCTTCCACACCATATAGGGGCACCTGCTTCCTGTTTTTTCTGTTCAAGTCAGCCTGATAAGGACAAAACATTTTATATCCAATTCTCAGAAACTATAAGAAAACAGCATGTGAAGAACCAGTTATAAGTTGGAACCAGTAAAAATAAAATGAGGCCACTTCCATTTTATTGATGTATATATAAGCATGTCTTAAATTCACAACTTATTACAATATGCATCACAATGCCCAAGTAAAAATGAATATACAACCATGCAATACAAAGTGTTACAGTTATAAAATTCATTCTTGGGCCCTTGCTTAGCAACTTAAGTTTTTGGGTCAAATAATTCAGCACATAAAAGAAAGACAAGCATATTGCTACAGTCTAATACATCTACAAATCCATACATCTGAATAAAAGGTGGGAAAAAAAGAAACGAAGGAAGTCATAATATCCACATGGGGAAAATAAATTAAACGAAGCATGGTTACTGAAGTTTAATTTCACTAACCTCCCAAAAATTCCACAGCTGATTATGCAAGCAACTCCAGAAAGGTGAAGAGCAAAAGTTCGGTTGTCCATTAAAAGCTTCATAACTGACGCCAATTTTATTACATTCAAGACCATCTAAGGTAAACCTGACTCTCTCAAGCAGCATCCACATAGAAAAGTTTTTCCCCAAATCCTGTGGTTGACCAGGGCCACCCTGCAAAGTTGATTAAAAAATTCTTATATGTCCTAGAAACTCAGTTATCAAACAACATATTAGAAAAAATGGGCTACTAACAAGCTTGGTGTCTATGAAGATATTCTGTTTAAAGCATGGTAGCATACATAAAAAACAGCATGCCACCATGTAATTTAATTATCACCATGCTTATGACTTAAGTACCACTCTTTAGCTGATTCCATAGCATTTGCAATTCTACTTGTAGCTAATTTGCATATATTAAGCCTATAAATTATGTTAACCTATTTTTTGTAGCTGATCTTGTCACCAACCGACCACTAAATGCAAAAAGTAATGTTCTTGAGTCTTGACAGCTGAATTCCACAGGTGTGAGCAAGAACTAGAAAAAGGGTCACAGTCATATACAGAGTGGTAACAGAGTGACTAGCTTAGGTAGTGTAGGAGTTTGTCAAGACTCTAGGGCCATAGCTTCCTTCTGACTTGCCAAATCTCTTACATATTGCCTACTAACAGATCCACTTAACTTTGAGAGTCTGTAATCTTTATTTGACACACTTCTGGATACAATGGTTTCCTATAAATCACAATTTAGAAACTAATGCAATAACAGATCCACTTAACTCCTGCCACCAGTAAGCTAAAAGTCTAACTACTGCTCTATACAATATTAACCTTAGTTCTTTTTGCACGCTTCAAAACCATACAAACTACTACTGCCTGAAGTACACACTGATATTTCCAGGCCATGTACAAGCCATTGTGCACAAGGAAGAACAACTCTGTATGCCTTCAAATTTCTCATGACCGGCATCACCTAGCAGTTTCCAAGCTGTACATACTAACCTCTAAGAGTAGCTTAACTATCAAGTAACTGAATTCACAGACAGGGTTTTTTTTATTCAGTCAATTCATTTTCCCCTACATATCCATGCTGTATGAAGAACTGCTAACCAGTGCAACGTAAAAGTTCGTTGAAAAAAGCTGGTATGCAGCAAGTTTCTACTCTAGAGTTGTAAGTCACACAACAACATCAAATAAGCCAACTTAAGAGAGTTGTAACTGTGAACCACAAACTAAGAAAAACATAGACTAATTTGACAAACTAATTCTTTAATCAAATTCAGTCTCAGTTTGTTTCACTGCTTTAATTTTCTTCACCACATATGCCAAGTGTAAAATCACTAAGAAAAACCATCTTTGTCAATATATTTCTGCTTATAGCAGTTAATGCCAATGTCCGGCAATTTTTAATTAGTAATGCAGGCATACCTGCCTCGGTATGACAAGATAGAAGTCCTCAAAAGATGGTATATCAGTATACCCAACAAAATCTCCAATAAGATTAACTCTCAAAAATTTATCATCGGATGCCACTGTTCTATTTTCAGGTCCCACAATCACTTCCTGCTAACCAAAGTATGGGCAGAGAATAAACTCTGTTAGAAACACAGAAACTAGGAAAAACATTTTGAAATAAAATTACATATATTGTTTAGGCCTTTTATGCCATTTTTCTCTCGGTTGCAAGCGCAATACAATATGAAACGTACAGAATAATTCCAAAAAAAAAAAAAACATATATATGATAATTTTACTCAGGTTGTAAAAATAACAGCAAATAAAGTTTAGAATATGACAGAAAAATAAAAGTCACATTTTCACTTTGCTGTAATAAGTTTACCAAATGAATAGGAAAACAACAAAAAGAAGGACCGGCGACTCAGCCAGCCAATCCTAATGTCTAGAGCTAACAGGTCAGATAACTTCAAAATCAGTGTTAATTTCATACTATCAATCGTTTAAACTTTCATATAAAAATAGATCGCTAATCTAAAGCTTATCCCCTGCGATAAAGAAATCCACCATCATGCTGCAGAATGAATAGTGTGTGGCAATATACGATTGCCACTATTGAATCTTATATGCCGATAAGAAAACTAATAACTACATACCGAAACTTTTGTTCCAGACTTCACCTGTATTCGAACACTAAATCCCAAAGTCCGTTGCCCAATACCAAACACATGAAACCTGAATTTTCATAAAAAATAGGAAAAAAATATAAGAAAAAATAGGGTTTTAAGCCAATGTGTTTACAAGCTGAAGCTACTTTCATTTTTATAAATTTCAGAAGTAATAATTTTTACAATTGCAACTGATACAATTTGTCTTTAACTAGCACAAAAAGTCCGATAATCTGGAATTGTAATGCACAATGGAAAGAGAGACAATTCGAACAAACATGACAACATAAATTACAACGTAAGTTTTGCATCTTAACTTTAAATACCCAAACAAACATGGTCACGGAGTCCATATATTCCTTTGAAAATCCATAGAAGCTCACAAACTAATTGTGCAGTCAACAAACCATATAAGACAACATCACCACATACTAGCCGAGGTGGGGAGAAGCTTACCAATCACCTGGATAGCGCACACAGTGTGCAGTATTGGCCTTTCCTTTCGTCAATTTGTCAACTGTTTAGACCAAAATTACCAAGAACAATTAGTTTCAAGCTTTACTAAAAAAAGAAATGGAGTCAGGCACATTTCTTACCTCTACTTTGTTTTTACAGAGCTATTTAATCACTCTATTAGAATTGACACAAAATTATATGAATTATTATAATGATTGAATCATTGTCAAAATATTATGTCATACTATAATAAAAAATTAAAATATAAAAATATATCCGATAAAAAATAAGTACTTGCGAACTTAAAGAAGATTTTGCGTTAATTATATAAATAGACAAAATATTTAGATAAAAAATTAAAAAATTAAATTAATGTTTTAAAAAAATTAAAAGAATAAAAGTACTCTTTCTTAAGAAAAAAAAAAATTACCATTCTGGCAACATCAAATCACTTACAGAAGTTTCCACACGATGAAGGCATTCGACGCTGGGGCCCACATGGGCAACAGATTGGCTAAAATAAAATGACAACAAGAGGAAGATATTAGACATGAACAAAAAAAAAAAATTGACGCAAAGGAAGGTAAAATGTAATCGAGCACAGAAATAAACATTAATTCTATAATTCATCAAAAAAATTAATGTTGTCTTATTTTTATAAATAAAAATTCATGATACTTTCTTATATATTAAATTTATGATACTTTCTTATAAAATATGAAACCTAATAATTTAATAACTTATATTTTTTTAAACAATTAACATCCAATTTAAGTTTTAAAAAAAAAAAACTTTGTCAATGCTCTATGATGACATGATAGAAATTTACATACAATATTACATTGACGCTAGTGTATGTAATAAGTAATACTCAAAACACACGCCTCTTTGAAAACTTTAGATAACAAGGTCGAAATGCCACCTGAGTATTCTCAATAATATGACCATGTTCATCTCGCAGTCTACAAAACAAATACCAAAAGCTGATCAGTGGAATCCATTTTGTAAGAGAATGAGACTAGTCTACTCTCTGGTCAAATCAGGCTTGCCTCTCACATATTTTCACAACATCTGCACCAGCATCTGGCTCGCACTTGCGCGTCTTAACATAAAACTCTTCTGGTTTATAGGGAACATCCTGCTAAATTGTCAACTCACAAATTTCATGTCACTTGAATCACAGAGAACATAAAAGTTAAACTTAATCATATTATTTGCTGCACACAAATTATCAGTTCACAACAGTAACAATCAGTTCAAATGAACGTACTCGTATATATGTTAACTCATACACAGCATAAGCAGCAGATTTGTTGACAGTGATCACAGGTGGTATCCGCAAAGTCTGCATCTTGCTGCTTGAATTTTCCTCCACCTCCACTACCTCTGCAACAATCGAGGCCTCTCCTCCACTCTGTAACATGGGAAAACAGATTAGCTACACGTTGGAAACAATCATATTAGTCCAACATGAACGAGCACTGTACTAAAAGGCACTATTTCGATCATATGAACTGTGTCGGTGCTCTTGACCATGATCGCCAGAAGAGAGAACCATGCGGAACAGAGATGTTCAAACAAGGGAAGTGACATAATTAGAATTACCGAACCGCTCGGAACGGCCATGTTTACTACGATTTTCGTAGTGCAATTGAGATTATCGGAGTTGGAAGAATTTTTCTCGCACTTCTCGAGCCTCGATTTGGATATAATTTGAACTCCGTCAACATCTGGCGGACTCGGAAAACTAAGGAAGCAAGCGACTAAGAAGATGATTATGTTGGTTGTCACTGCCATTTTGTTTTATTGGTTAGGGTTTTCCATTAGTTATCGAGAGATTTCTGCTTGGAAATTGGTGTATGTCTCAGCACGACCAGATGAACAAAATGAAGGCGGTTTTGGGAGCAGTTCCATAAAAGTTTCCAATTTTCAGGTTTTTTGCGTGCTGACAGCTGAGAGTAGTTCCATGATAAAACCGTCACCAACGGCATGCTATTCAAATTTGAAAAGCTATATGAACCTCAACGTCACCTTCGTCAACCTTTTTTTTAATATATCTCGTTATTATTAGATAAAAAATCACTTTTTATTTAAGGCAACAATTATTCAATCAAACTTCTCTGGTTAAACTTCTCCCAATAACAACAATTTTCGACCTAAACCTTTGACTCAACCCTCATCAACCTTTTATCAACTAGAAGTCATAACAACTTTAACCCAAATTAAAAGCTTATTACTTATAATTTTTTATTTTGTAGAATGTGTTATGCATTATAAAGAATAAAAAGTTAAAATTTTGAGTTTGACGTTTAATATTTATATTAATTATGATATATAACTAATAATAAATGGGTAAAATAAGTTATTTAATAAAGTAATTAATTTGTCAGTTCGTTTGACTAATAAGTTGCCTATCAATTAAAAAAAAAAAAAGAAGCCAAAGGGAAAAGCATTGTTTAAAACCTAGTGAAATACAGATGGCTTCATTATGATCTTTTAATAGGATGGCAGGCTTCAAAGTTCAAAACCCTGAATAGGCTTCAGTCACTAACCAGAATACCTACCATCAAGCATTTATGTTATGATCCAATAAATGTAAATTTTTAATTGTACAAATTCTTTCCTAAATTAGATAGGTTTAGATAAATATATATCATAATTTTGTTTAATAAATGCTTACTAAATTTAAAATGTTCTATTTTAATAATAATTTAATTTATAAAATTTAAGAAAATTAATAATTTAAATTTTATAGATAAATATTTAATAAAATTAAATTTATAAATATAACAAAATTTATTCATGATTGATGTCTTGACATGATGAATGAAGCTTTTGTTTAAGTTCTAAAATAATCCAATATACGGTTGAGTGTAAGCAACCTAACACATTCCACTTGCGTTTTTCAAACCCAAGGTGGCAGGGGTTTTGCTGTAATATTCCTTTCATCCAGGGGCCTAAATGGAACAAAACCATAACACCAGCCCATTATTTCCATTGGCCAGTAGTAAATATTTCTGTCCTCCAACACAAAACCCTGCCAGATTTGCCGAGATCCAATTGGTTCTTTCACACACCAATTCAGCATCTGTCCGCACGCTATAGCTTCCCAGCCCTGCCAGGACACGTGGCAACTAAACTTTACATCTTAGGTTCGTACAGTCGCAAAATATAAGTGTCTGCAATAAAAATCCAACCGAAGTGACCACCTCCAGAATAAACTATTGCGCAAGCTAATGCGCGTCACGCCCCCATCCACGGGAGAGGCTCCGGCGACTTCAATGGCCAGTGAGGAGAGAGAACGCCTCTACCAAGCTCTGGTGGATCGGTGTCAGAGTCTGGAGGAAAATCAAGCGAAGCTGAGGGAGCAGTTCGATGAGCTGGTGCAGGAGAAGAAGCCAATGGATCAGGAGGTGGTGACCACAAAATCAACTATGGGTTCGATTTCGGGTTTCTTCTTGTCGGGTAGCCTGTATAGAAGTGTGTTGGAATGCATGGGTCACGCGGTTCTTGTATACAGACCTGACTCCGGAGAGATCGTTTACTGGTAAGCTTGCCATTCGACTCCAATTTTGTAACATTTTTTTTTGGTTGACTCTTGGTTTTTCGCTAGCTTCACTGTTTGTGAGATTGTGCATTTTTCAAACAGATAAGATTCATCATGCTGCACTTTTCAATGAAACAGTGACATCGTGAGGTTAGGGCGACGAAACAGTATCAAACTTGAATTTTGTTTCCAATATATTAGTAGCTTAATTGGGTGTGTCTCAATTGCAAAGGTGTTATTTGATACATGGTCACTGAGAAGCAAGTTTCAAGTTATGTACATCTATGGATTTTAGAGTCATAATGGATGGAATAAAGGAATCCAAATTTTATTTGAAGGAAATTGCTATGCGGCTCCCTATTTTTTTTATTCCACTACTTCCCTTATAAAAGCGGACAATGTAACTAACATGTTTGTGACTAAATACAAGATATATTCCATTACAAATAGGGGGTAGCATCATAACAAAACCCTTATCTGAAATGGTTTTCTTTGATAGAAACATCAAAAATCAAGTATTCTCAAAGCCGGATCAAGATTCTTGATTGCAGGTTAACTTAAGAGAGAGAGAGATCAATGTTGTTGCGAAATAAGAAAAAGTAAGTTTCACCAGTTTGCTATTCTCTAAAAATTGTTTAAAATTACAAAAGTTAGGACCTCGGTTGTAAGGAATCCTGATCCTTTAAAGCGCTTCATACACGTTGAGTGAAGCACCATTTTTGAATTAGATGGTTAAAATTGATGGCCAACCTGCAGTACAAGAATATGAGGGTTAGATTTTGAATAATGAAGAGCAGACCTTATAATTGAAGGTTGGAGTGAGTTTTTTTCTTGTTGGTTATGTGTTCTGGCTTAAAGCAATGAATAATCCTCATTTGTGGTTTTCTGAACCATTTTATTTTGGATGTAGAATATTTCAATATTGCAAGCTGAGAATGGAGGGGTTAGAGGAATTTTTAAAGGACAAAAATTTCAACTTTCGGTAATGTGTGACCTCAACTGAAACTAGGTGTCCTGCTAGCAAATGACAAACCTATTGAACTACAATATTGCACTGTATCTGCTTAATCAGTTTGCAGTGTCACTAAGTCATAGCTAGGTATGGTTTGCTTAAAGAGTATGAGCAGTGCCAATCTAGTTTATACAATGTGGATCATTCCAAGACTTTGTTTTATGTGTATGTGTGTGTGTGTATGCATGTTAGGAACTTATCTAGAAGTAGGGAGCAGCCCAAACCCATTAGTGTAGTCAGCCCAAACACAAAGCAGATTATTAGAGGGCAGATGATTCTGTTAGAGGGATCAGATTGGGTGGAAGGACGGGGACCACATGGTCAGGATACTGTTGTATATAGGATGCTGGGTGGTATAAGAGTCATTTTCTATGTCAAGCTTTTGGGCAAGAGATTTCCCTCTGTGCAACGGACCAAGTCCTGGCAAGCTAAGGGTTACCTTGAGCTTTATTTTTCTTTTTTTTTCTGATTCGTTTCTGCTTGAGTTTACTGTTAGAAGGATTTCTTTTTCTTCAGATGACCTACCTGAACACATTGGTTCAAGAGTGATCTTGAATTATCTATTACATTTTGATTTCCTGTAATATCTATATCACCATGTTTTACTTTTCATGGATAAAATTTTAAAATTATTATACAATGCTTGCCTCACAGATATGGATCAACATTCATTTAGAGTCACTGTGTCAAAAGAATTTGGAAGGCATCATCTGGATTTATTGTGTTAAAAGAAGTTGGAAGGTATAATCCATTATGAAGCCAAATTGAAATTTAAAACAACACAAGCTTCCTTATCTAAAATCATAAATTTGTAACTTGGCCAAGTATAGCGTCTAAAGTCCTTTCAAAGTCTGGGTTTTCAATTTGAGTAAAACAGCTGCATAGGTTTGCTACAGTAAGCTCGCTTGATTTATTTGCAACTTTACCGTTACCAACTTTCTAATAATCGCGTTAAATTTACCATTATAAGTTTAGCTTAACAGCATTTGTTTAACCTTTTACATGACGAGTCCAATGTGCTGACTCTTAATAATGTAGAATTAGTCAAACCTTTTTTTTTTGGTGGGGAGGTGAGGTGGATAAGATCGAGATCTGTGAGTTGATGCTTGCGAATAGTGTTGTATAAGTTCATTAGGGTGAAAGTGTCTAAGTTTCTGTTTCCTTTGTCACTGTTGCTCTCGAGCTGATGCTATATTTCTTGCATTACAGGAATCACTCAGCAGAAACTTTGTATGGATGGAAAGGCTATGAAATCATTGGACAAAAAGTTGCTGAGCTCCTTATCACTAAAGAATATTATGCAGCTCTACAAAGAATTATAGAAAGGTTGGTCTCTGGAGTACCATGGTCCGGGCAGTTTCCTTTCAAGAAGAGGTCTGGTGAAGTATTTATGGCATTGGTGACAAAAAATCCGCTTTATGAGGATGGTGAGCTTTCTGGTGTCATCACTGTTTCAAGTGATGCAGCAGTATTTAATAGTAAGGGTTCAGAAAATCTGAAAACTTACCAATCTGATGCCAATGGCCGACCTGGAGTACAGAGGTTAAACTTAAAAAGGATTCAGTGGCATCCACGGCCATTAATTGCGCCGGTGCCACAGATTGCATCATCTGTCTCCAATCTGGTGCTTATAAGCTTCAATACGACTGCTTCTTACAACATATTTGTATTTTTATTCCTTCTTCCCTTTTGGATTTAATCTTATTTGCTGAAAATATAACATGGCACTCTACTGTCAAATGTATCAGGCATCAAAATTTAAACTACGGCGACATGCAGATGACACATGCAATGCATGTGAATTTTCTGGGGATACTTCAACAAATGCAGAAGATGATAAGTTAGAGAAGTGCAATTTATCAGTATGTCCTTGTGCTAATTGGGGATTAATCTTCTTAGCTAATGCCGTAGGATAGCTCATAGAGTTACATTTTCTTTTCTGAATGCCAGGATGCACAACCTAATTCAAAATGTCACCATGGACAGAGCACAATAGAAGGGGAGGACTCTAAGAAGGATGAATCTGCTACTGAATTTGCTCAACCTTCTAAAATTGTAATAACCCTTTTACTGTGCCATTTTTATGTTGCTCCAACTGCGTAGTGCCTACTATGAGAACAACGTTAGCAATATATATGTCCCTGTATTTGTTTTGGCTTGTGATAAAAAGGTGATATCTTACTGGATGCATCAGATGGAAGTTGGATTCTTTTTGAGAGATCATTAAAACATCCTTCTTGGTTGGTTTGAAGAATTTATTGTAGTATGCTAACTGGGAAGTGAGCATATGAATTGGTCAATTCTGTCTAGTTTTGGGCCAGAATATATATTATCAATTTAAGAATTTGCAATTTTTTGTATTTGTGTTACTCTGTTTCTGATTAGCTATATGGTTAAATAAGGTCAGGCAGCAAGAGTCTTTGCTAAGCTGCAGATAAGGAGAAGTGGAAAATATGGGAACGATAAAAGAAATGTTAAAAAAAGTGGTATAACTTATGATTTAGCAAGCAACGAAGTGAGGAATGACAGTAAATCGCCTGAAGCTTCAGAGGCATCAATTTCATGCCAGACTATTGCTGATAGAGAGGATAAAGTAGAAAACCTCCACAAAAGCAATTCATCCTTTGCTATGAACAGAACAGATACAAAAGTTTGTGGTCATAGAACTTTTAGTGTTCCCAAAGATAGTTCTATTGTAGCTTCATTGTGTGAGTGTCATGAATGTTTTGGTTCACCTATTTCGGAGGACCCATTGTCAAAATTAGGTTTCCATTGTGATCCAAACAAATTGGAGTCAGAAGCAAAAAATTTGGTGATAGAAGAAGTGCAAAAGCAGCAAGAAGGAATGCAATTTCCGAGCTCCAGGGAAAGTATCAGCAGCCATGAAAATTCATCAAGCAAAGGGGATATTGAGTCAAACACAGTTATAGGGTGTGAAATCCGTTGGGAGGACCTTCATTTGGGAGAGGAAATTGGACAAGGTAATTAAATCAGTTGTGTATTATATATGATGTTTGAATGTTGTGAAGTTGAAATGCAAGAAATTCTTGTGTGTAACTGCTTAAGTACCTTATGCCACAAGTGCTCCCAATCTCTAAAAATGCGTCAATGTCTATTGGATGCATGAATCTGATAGATTAATCATTTCTCATGAAATTGCTTGAAATAGTTAAGTTGATCTTGTCTGCATGAATTATTCTTAGCTAATGAGCCTTCAGAGGATTCTGAACGTCAGTATATGTTTTTCCTCTACCCTTCAGGTTCTTGTGCTGTTGTTTATCGTGGAATTTGGAATGGATCGGTAAAATTTTTTCACATATTCTTCTTATTTTTCTGTGGGAGTATGAGCTTGGTATCAGCTCTAAAAGTTAGCTTCTTTTTATCAGGATGTTGCTGTCAAGGTTTACTTTGGGAATGGATACACGGAGGAGACTTTACAAGACTACAGAAAAGAGGTAGTGCAAGATGTATTCAGCTCTTTCAGAAGGTTTCTTGCTTAGAAACCAGCTGATCTTTAAATGTCTTGCGTGCATACTTCAGATTGATATAATGAAGAGATTGAGACATCCTAATGTGTTGTTGTTCATGGGAGCAGTATATTCTCAGGAAAGGCTTGCCATTGTCACAGAGATTTTACCTAGGTAAGGGTTAAGAAGCCTGCATCTCTAAAGCTGATCATCGTAACTCTTAAGTAATATCGCTCAAGATGCTGCATTTAAATGAACATCAAATTGTATTGGTAATTACATACCCTATTCTTTCTGCGTTGTTGTGCCATAAGATGAATATTCAGAAATTGGTTATTAATCTATTAATACCCACTGTGTCCATTTTATGGACATGTGACTTACATTGATAATATTTTGCATGGTAGGGGAAGCCTTTTCAAAACTCTTCACAGAAACAATCAGACATTAGACATCAGAAGGCGTCTAAGGATGGCCCTTGATGTTGTGTGTTCTGTCTCTTTCTGATCTTATCTGTTTTGAGTAAGCTGGTAGCGTGCTGAACCTCCATCTTTGTTTTGTTCATGCATAAACCATGGTGTCATTGTTGCAGGCTAGAGGTATGAATTACTTACATCACAGGAATCCACCAATAGTGCATAGGGACCTAAAATCTTCTAACCTTCTTGTTGATAAAAACTGGACTGTTAAGGTAACTTTTACTTTAGAATACAAATTTTCCTTGGCAGATTTAATGTCCACCAGATTATGAACAAGTTTTGATTTTTCTCAAGTTGGAGACTTTGGCCTGTCACGGTTGAAGGATGCAACTTTATTGACTACAAAATCTGGAAGAGGCACCGTAATGATAAAACTTGACCCAATTTTTTTTTTCCTTCTTAACTGTATTTCTGATTGTTTATGCTGTATTTAATTCTTGCTAACAAGCTTTTTTATTACTGATACGCAGCCTCAGTGGATGGCCCCTGAAGTCCTTCGGAATGAGCCTTCAAATGAGAAGTAATAATTTCCTGGAGCTAAAACTATACTTGTTTGGAACTGTTTGCCAACTTTTCCTATTGGTCGTGGATAATTTCAATCAGCTTTAAGTTATTAATTTTATATTTGTTGGGTGTATTTTGGGGCTTATCATCCCCAAAAACTAGCTCAAGAGATGAGGCTTTTCATAATTGATGTGAGATAACCTCCACAATTAGGACTATAATACTCATGTTAGGTGTATTTTGAGTCTTTTCACTCCAAAATTTAGTTCAAGAGGTGAGACTTTCCACAATCGATGTGGGATAACTTCCACAGCTTGAATTGTAATATTAATATTAGGTGTATTTTGAGTCTTCTCACCTCAAAAGTTAGTTCAAAAGGTGAAGTTTTTTCTTACACTTATAAATCAACACCCAGCCTCCTCAACAACTAATGTTGGGCAACCCAACAATATTTTATAGCAAGCTGATATGTAGCATTTCTTCAGTGTTTTCAATCTTTCTTCCAAGCAGTGGCTGAATCGTTTTAAATTATGATACAATGACTTCATTTCCTTTTTAAAACAGGTCCGATGTGTTCAGTTTTGGGGTCATCCTCTGGGAATTAATGACTCATTCTATTCCATGGAAGAATCTGAATTCCTTACAGGTCTCTCTTCCTCGATCACACTCACAAAAGGCGCTTGATTGAGCACTCTATAACAGTCTACTGCGAATAAAATTTAAGCTTGAAGACAATTTGGCTTTATAGTTTTTTTTTTGCCATAACAATTGTATTCTTTTTAAAAGGTTGTTGGGGTCGTAGGCTTCATGGATAGAAGACTCGACCTCCCGGAGGGCATTGACCCCAATATAGCATCCATCATACATGACTGTTGGCGAAGGTGCTTCTATTATGTAAATTTCCTTTGCGTTTTTTATGGTTGAACTTCTCTTTTTACTCATATTGGAACCTCTTTTCGTGTTAAATATGAGCAGTGATCCAGAACAACGTCCATCATTTGAAGAGCTAATACAGAGAATGATGTTGCTTGTCAACAGAGTAACAGCAGAGTCAATTAGGAGGATTCCAGAATCCTGAACTTCTATGGTTTAGATTAAACATGTAGTTGCACTAGATTAGTCAACAGAGCAGTTCAAACTTCCAAGCACACGAATTGAATGGCAGGAATCTTCCTTCCCGAGTGGAAGGCGAGCAAAATAAGAGAGACGGATGAAAAGTAGGGAAGGAACGAGTGGTAAGTTAATGTTGTAGTGTCACCTGTTGAATCGTGATGAAATAATGTACAAGGTAACTTGAAGTGACGTTGACCCAATGTGTTCGTACTCTGAAATTATGAGATTCCACTAATTGTAGTTCCTCCAATTAAACAAATCTTTATTACTTATACCATGATAAGCGATGGGTTTCACAGTACCTACCTTCTTTGGGCTACAATTGCTACTCCTTGCTAACTCTATTCACTGATGGCAAACAGTTTTACTATTTTCATATGTTTATTTTATATAATTTTTATTTTATAAAATTTAATAACTAAATTTATTAAATTTTATTAATTAAAATCTAAATGTTCACACCAAAATAATATGAGTATTAAGAAAAAGGAGTAGGAAATAGATTTTGCCCATCGCAAATTGTCCATCAACATTCTTTAATTTTAATGAGGGGCTGCAACAAAGATTACCTGAATTGGCTTGAACGCAAGAACAAATTCCATCATGCTTGCCTTCTCCTTGCCATGTTGATGCGTTTTATATAGCCCACATGCACAAATGGAAGCCACTGGATTGGACCACAATGGACAGAGGCTATGCAGAAGTGAACCGAAAGGATAAAAATGTACATATTCCAATGTTCACCAAAATATTTTGTTTTAGTTTTGCAAAAGTAAGTGGATGGCCTTTATATTATTCAAAGATAACATTTAAATTTTCAAGGTGCCACTTGTATAGTTGGCAACCACGGCAACATGCAGCGTCCTTAGTCTTTTACTGGCCCAATAGTGCCATGGTAGTACCACAAGCCTGCTGCTACTTTTCTTGGTATGATATGATATGCATTATTTACGTAACGCAGCTTATGGGCACAAATCGACGAGCAAGAGAAGGCTTTTTAAGTCAAATAACTTTTGGATTTTTTTTTTTTGGATAGAAGGTTTTTGGGCTTTTTAATTATACTCAATTATATATGCAAATGTATACGCAAATGGTACATGTAAAATAATGTGAAACGTGCATAATTTTTCAAATTTCAAGAAATATTTAATTTAATTTTCTTTAATAAAATTAAAAAAAAAAACAAACCAGAAACAAAGCGGATAAGACCTTTGACTCGATTGCCATCAAAATGTACACCCGTGAATTTGTTACATTCCATATGCCCAGTTGAGTTGTTTGGTGCATCGGTTGAGTGCAGACTGCAAAGAAGCTTTTCGTTGACTCTGATCCCCTGTTTTGTCTAGCTGTTCCAAACTCACACGTCGTAGTTACAAGACGGAGACGGGGCAGGGTGCAGCGTGCAGGGCGCAGTGCCGTGGCGTGGGTGTGAACGACTCTGTTTTACTCGTCTTGAGTGAAACTGAATGGCATGTGCCGGAATCCGGAAGGGAGCCGCATCAGATATGAAAGGTGGAAAAAGGAACAAAATAAGGATAATTATAATGATGTATATTACACATTCATCACAGATTCTGTCAGCGTTTAAAAGCCGTGATACTGCGCGCCCTCTCTCTTGCTGTTTGGTGGCCGTAAGATTTGAGAATCTGGGGTTTACCGACCTTTCTGTCAGCACCGGGCATGTGATTGATGGTTGATCCCCGCTAGACGTGACATTCCGACTCAGACTAGAAAGAAGCCTATGGATGGGACCATGCAGCCTATGCAACAACCTGGTAACTTTCTGAGTTCTGGACTACCATTGCAGCTTCGCCTGCTCTGGTCAGAACAAATTCTACTCCTATGCACCATCCATCAGTAATAAGATGCAGTGCGTTCTTCAAAAACGAAAATGAATTAGAGAGGAACAATTACAAACCCGGGGAACAAGAACAAGGGAATTTGATTGCCCTAAAAACTAAAACAAAAACAATGACTGTTTACCCACCCTCTCCTTAGGCTCGGATCGCGAGATATCACTTCGAGTCTTACGACTGGATTTATTTTGTGACTCCCCGATTTGATCATTGGTGCAGTGCTTCCAGTAGAATCGATCAATCGATCAATATGGGCCTAGTAATCCAGTCACCCGTTTATGCCCCGGCTGTTGTGCTCTTCTCCATCTCCGACAAAGCTGTTGATACGGCCAGCAAGTCAGCTGAGAAATTTGGTGGTTTGGGCTGCAAGTGAACGAGCTGAATGGCCAGCTTAGTTGGAGTACTGCGGCTACGTTGAACTATCCTTTCAAATTTTGATTGCAATTCTTAATGAAATCACCTCCTAATAAAATCTATCATCTTCTTTAAACTATCTTTGTTATTGTTCTTATGTAGGCGGTCCAAACAGTATTTAAACTATGAAAACTGATGCCGAGCGAGCTATTTAGTCATTGGCATAGCTCTATAAACGTTTTATGCCGAAGGGATTTTTCTTTTTTTGGTTGGGTGATTGCAAGACTGATTTAATATTGAAAGGCACAAGCAACCATAAAGTTATTATCTTTGCGTTTCAACTTAACACGAATAATATCGGCACATATTACCGCGATTCTTACAGTTTTCATAGAAGAGATGATGGCAAGGGGGGAGTTAGGGGTGGCAAGACCAGCTTCATTTTTAATTTTATTTTTTTAATAAATTTAATAATTTAAATTTTATATTATAAAAATTAAATAAGAATGAAATTATAAGAATAATAAAATTTTAAATAATAATTTTTTATAAATTTAATTTTATTAAATAATTATTTTTAAAAATTTAATTCATTTAATTTATTAAAATTTATTAAATAAATTATAGATTTAATAAATTTTATAATTCATATTAAATTTAACAAATATTTAATAAAAAGTTGTTTATGAAATTTTTTATAAAAATTACCACATTGTATTTGTTCGGTGATAAAATCTTATAATTAATCAGATAATTAAAAATTATATAAATAATAATTTATTAATAATTAAATATAATCCAAAATTATGACAAGTAAAGTAATACGATGAAGCTCCGGCTAATATCTATGGATCCAAAACTCAAATCAATTTCGCGTGATCTGCACGTGTTGCAGGAAGAATAATAGGCAGATAAGATTTTGTTTTGAACAGATTAATGGAAAAGTGAAAAAGAAATAATAAATAAATGCACACTTATCAGGGTAGTTCCCTTCACGGTCCCCAACATGCTCGCGTAACGGTGGAGTTACGGATATGTAATTTAAGTAAAAAATTTTTATAAATTAAAATTAAAATTTAAAAAAATAAAAATAGGAATTATAAATAAACTTATAAATATAAAAATAAAACATAACTCCTGCTCCGCATAATTTCCGCACTGTTTACTTACACATAAAGCCAACATCCATTTTCCCTCCTCCGTCTTCTTATGCTCTCTACTTCCACGTTCTCTCTCTCTCTCTGTCTCTCTCTCTCTCTCTCCCACTACCTCTACTCTCTACGATGCATATTCATAATCATAATCAAACTTGACAATCGAAGCCCACCAAAACCATTTGGTTCTTAGAACAAATGGGCAAAGCATCTAAGTGGTTTCGTGGTCTTCTCGGTCTAAGAAAGCCAGAATCGTCATCTCCCACTAACTCTGCTCCAAAATCAACCAAACAGAAACGCAGATGGAGCTTCGTTAAATCTTACAGAGAAAAGGACAACCACCATGCCGCCACTACCAATCCGGACGAACACCGCAAACATGCCACGTACGGAGCAGTGGCACTCCCCTCATCGAGACACGTGGACGGCGTGCATCCCGAACAACACACGATCGCAGCGGCTGCCACCACAGCTGCCGTGGCTGAAGCCGCTGTGGTTGCTTCTCAGGCTGCAGCCACTGTGGTCAGACTCACCAGCAGCGGCAGGTGCGCTGGTGCCGGGGCAGAGGTGGCTGCTCATGTCGCTGGAGGTTGTGGAAATCGTGAAGAATGGGCGGCCGTTAAGATTCAAGCCGCTTTTCGAGGCTGTTTGGTCGGTATCCGTTTTCATTCGAACCGTTCTTCTTTCCTTTGGTCTCATTTTTTAAGTTTTTTTTTTGGATGAGAAGGGCTCATTTTTTAAGTTTTAATATAAATATGTGAACGTTTGCTTTTCCGTTGAGCATAAATTCCGTCGAACTTATGGCATTAGCATTTATGTGTCTGATCTGATCTCGATGGGGCTCACCATCCTTAGCGGACTATGTTACTATATTTTATGTTTACCGAGGACGCATTTGTTTAAATGTTTAACGAGAAAATATTATTTTGATAAACCGTAAGATAAATGTTTTATTTTATTTGTTCAGTATACCAAAAAAAAAAAACTGTTCAAGCTAATTCTCCAAAGAGCAGGGATAATGATCTATCTTTGGATTTTCTCTGCTTCCATTTTTCTGCGAAGTGGAATTGAGCTTTGATATGGAAGAAATGGAAGATCCCAAATTGTTGATTCTTTCTGTAGTTTACTTTTATGGAATCCATAGCACTGCCTCGCAGGCTTGCCCTGTTTGGTATTCATTTGGTTGTTGCCAAAGCTGATATTTCCTTTCTGTTTCTACTGTCTTGGCGAGCTGTTCTCTAATGTCGTTTTGTTCGAAACTTATTGCCTGCAAAGTATCATTTACAATTTCCTTATTCTGTGCTGAAGCAACATTTAATTACTCTTGCATTCTTTGGGAGGGAGTGGCTGACGTTGACCATGGAGTGCATTGTGCCTGCTCAGCATCTGCCCTTTCCTCTAACTGGTTGCCCATCATTTCCTTCTATTTCCTCTGTGTTGGCATTTTCACAATTAAATGGCACAGCGTTGATCTGCACGCTTCAGTTACTTTCACGTTATGCTTTTGAGGGAGAGAAAAATGTACCCCATCAGCAGTTAACTTTGGTACTTCGATAAAAAATAAAAAATGGAGACTTGTAGACTGTGACAAAATTCCAGGCAGTTTCTAGAAGGATTTAACGGTTGTTCTACTGAATGTGTGGTTGGTTAGAATTATTCGTGGTTTGATTACCCAATATCCGTGCTAAATTCGCTGTGATGTGGTCATTGAAGCTGATTGGCCACGGTTCAACTCTATCTTTTCCTTGGTGAAATATTGGCCTTTGGTATTTGACCATTTGATCTTGTAGGGGCAGATACCAGGGTAAGCGGCAGTGCCGCGAGGATGTGTCTCCTTAAGTATTTTCCAAGATTAAATTTGGGGTAGTTGACGACTTGGATACTAATGACGTGTGATGTGGACATACTGTGATGTTGATTTAATAGCCTCTTGTTTCAAACTTTGCATTAGTGTTTTTCCTTTTGTGGGGACAGGTCCTATGTCTATTGGGTCAAAAGTCAGGACTCATAGATTCATGAGAATGCTGTACTAGAAGTTCTTTTCCTTTTGGCGCTTTACCTTTGATTTTTCATACTGTTCAGTGCTGTACTTTCACTTGGTGCCATTCAACTGAATTGTACTTTAATTCAAAGCTTTTAAATGAACGAAATAGCTAGCGGGTCCTAAACTATACTATTTAACTGTCCCTTGATTCTTGACATGCATTTTCATATCGTAACGAAAGTACGAAACATCTCATTAAAACTAATAACGTGATTTGTTTCTTTTGTAAGGTCCTGGTTGCAACTACGTGCTTCGCTTATCAATCTTTGCATCTGTTCATTATTACCCTATAACCCAATTGCTCCTTCTTGTATTTACTCTTTAATGTCAAAATTTTGCAGGCAAGGAGAGCTCTGCGAGCATTAAAAGGATTGGTGAAACTCCAGGCATTGGTTAGAGGTCACGTTGAGAGGAAGCGGACGGCAGAGTGGCTGCAGCGAATGCAAGCGCTCGTACGAGCACAGGCACGAGCCCGTGCTGGGCGGACCCAGAGTCTGCATGCCACAAATTTGAGTGCTAAATCATCTAACGTCCACCTCCATGTAAGCATAATATATTGTTCCTCCATTTCAAACCAGTCTCATTTATGGGTTTCTATGCGTAGCTTTAACTCTTTATGCCACAGATTGTTTAAAAATAGTTATTCGCTTTCGGAAACTTGAGCACCTTGTCATTTTAATCAACTGCCCAATTAGTGCTTGGAGGCCTGATTTGAAGCTTATAAAGTAGTTGTATAATTGTACCCAAAAAAAAAAAAGTAGTTGTATATATGTTCACGCTATTCTATAATGTTCTGAACTAGACACTAACATAATATGAAATGGAATTAGGCAACATAGAGGAGCAATGGCAATTTCTTGTGGAGTTACTTCCTGTTTTCTTGCCTTTAAAGGGGATAAAGATCCAACCCTGTCAATCAAAATGGTGGTGCTTTAATACTAAACCCATGAGTAGCTAATCTAATAGTAGAAACCGTATGCAATATAATGTAGTTTACCCACCGTTGGAATTCTTACAGTCATTTTCTCGCCATCCAAGGATATCCATTTTTCTAATTTTGTCAATGAATAGGCTGATACTTTAATACGTGCTCTTGGTATGAACCTTGGTTAGTAATTCCCCAAATGTCTTACATCTTCAGGGTCCGGCAACACCAGCCAAATTTGAAAGCCCCATTAGATCGAAGAGCATGAAACATGATCAGCCATCAGTACTCCAGGTATTTTCTTGCCCCCAACAAGGAGGAGTTCGGTTCATTTTCAAATTGTATTTGTGCTTATGGAAGCATTTATATCATTGTAGAGAAATGGATCCAAATCCTATGTCCAGACTAATGGCAATCAAGACAAATGTTGGAATAGATCAGATGGTCGGGTAGATGAACAATCGTGGAATCAGCAAAGATCTTCGATAAGAAGTTGTAGTGCTGATGATGAAAGAAGTGTCAGGATCCTTGGAGTCGATGCCGGAAAACCAAAACGCCGAAGCCTGTTCCAGTACCCTACTAATCATGCTTGGGTTTCTGATTATTATAGTCAAAGTTTGACCACCACAAAGGACTCGACAACTCATCAATCTGGTCAAAGTCCATCTTCTTGTGAAGTTCAATCTCACAACCCAAATAAAGTCGACGAGGTTGAGGAGAGCCCATTCTGCACTGCCGGCAATAGTCCTCCGTACTTTTCTGCTTCCTCTAGGGAAGGTGGCTCTAAAAGAATTCCTTTTACGCCAACCAGAAGTGATGGCTCGAGAAGCTATCTAAGTGGTTATTCTGACTACCCAAATTACATGGCTTACACAGAATCTTCAAAGGCAAAGGTCAGATCTCTCAGTGCTCCAAAACAAAGGCCTCAATACGAGAGGCTTAGTTCATCTAATAGATACTCAGTCTACGGATTGGGTGAGTCAAAATTAACCACACAGAGGGGGTCTGCATTGCACGCAAGCTTCACTTGCAAAGCTTATCCAGGTTCTGGTCGTTTGGACAAGCTGGGTATGCCTGTGGGATACAGATAGTGACCTTTGTTTCTGTGAATGGTTTTGGACCTTGGTCTAGTAGGGTAGCATTTGATCGTGCTAGGTAGTTGCACTTCAGCTGAGAACCTTAATCTTCAAAGGCATGTTATGTTACTTTGAGATTGTGTTAGAATTATGTGATCTTATCTAATGCATACGAATTCTAAGTACTAAATGGCTTAGGAATTTATGCCAGCGGTCTTCTGCGACTCCGTGTTGATATGTAACAGCTAAAGAAGCGACACTGGTGAGAAACCGAAGGCTTGCGTTTCTGATAACTTTTCAGCTCTGTCGAGTCGAGTTTATTATTTTTACAAATTAAATTGAACCAAATATTCATTTTAAGAAATTGCAAAGGATTGCAAAAATTGAATTGTGAAACTATAAGATTTATGGCTTTAAGTTAAATTTTGTAGTTATTTAATATGAATAATTTTCCGGGCATGGAAAGGACTGTGTCGCAGTTAGCTGTAGCGTTATCAAAGCAGCAACTGTCTGAACATGGCCTGATTGTATTCTACTTAATGAAATAAGAAGAAACCGTGGGTCACACGCTGAACCACGAGAGCAATATGTCAGTCAAGAAAAGAAAGGAAATTCGATTATGATTTTTCATTGTTATGTATTACTTCCGTGTGGATTCGCAAGATGATGAAAATAATGTCACTTTGTAATAGCATTTTATTCCTATCGCGTAGAACGTATGTTCGAATACCACACTTCCCATTGGAGCAAGGAAAGGTTGCTTATCTGCAGTAGTGAAACAAAACTGAAAAGTTATCGGAAGTCATATTGACATATGTCCATGGGCCAAAAGTACCAGGAACCATTCTTCTTGATCGCAGTCGCAGGTTGTCGAAAGGCCAATCGTTTTTTATCTTTTTTTTTGGTCGATTTTTCCTTTCCGATGTAAAAGGTAACGGTAAGATTCATAAAAAATCATTCTTGCTCGATCCTTCAAGCAACAAGGTGTCGTGGTGTAGTTGGTTATCACGTCAGTCTAACACACTGAAGGTCTCCGGTTCGAGTCCGGGCGACGCCATTGCCTTTTGCTGTTACGTTGCCTGCTGTAGCAGAATCAGCGGTTTTCTAATCTCAGTCCCACTGAGACGACTTAAATCCAAACTTTTCAGAATCCTTCCACCAGACCCATTTTCAGTAGCCTTAACAGGACCCTAGTTGCTCTATCAATCTCATGATTGAACAAAAGTTTCAGACAAATTAGGCGCCACCACACCATGACTCTTTATTAGTCTGCATGTACAAAAATGAAAGCCACCAAGGAAAGGAATCAAACGGTTAATATCACTTAAAAGAAACCAGTAACAACTCATATAGAGCAATGATACTCTCACGTTTAGCTTTCCCATGTTTTTCTTATATTCTCTCATTTGATTTTTTTTTTTTTTAAATAAACGTTGTGAGTGCTTGTATACATCTTGTACTGCTTTGAAACGTAAAACTATCTTTTTCCCAACTCATAAAACACATGTAAGTTGTTAAATATTTAATAAATTTAATGGCTGGGGCAAATAAATTCACTAGCAAGAGTGAGTTCATGATTTGGGCGAAGATCTTTCACCGCAGAAGAACAATTTTCATTAACTTTTGTTCTACTTGCAGGCTTTATTGATTTTGTCAAGTGGAACTACCGAAAAAACAGCTTGGATTGTTAAATGAGATGGGTATCAAGGATTCCATCTTCTTTTTTTTTTTTATTTTGTCTTTGGGATTCCATCTTCTTGAATACCATAATTCGCTGGTGAAAAACAGAAGCTACTTCTAGACTGTTTGACAGAATGCCAGAAAAATTCACTTGACCACTTTGAAGTTAATCAACACAACCAGAATGCAGTTGAGCAACTCGTGTTCAGAGTAAGATCTACTATTCCAGATGTCTTTGACTTTTGACTAATGGTCCCATAACAGGCCGAAGCATTACTCTTTCACTTACATTTGAACACCAAGAAGAAAAATTTTGCTTCTGTGATCCTCACTATGAAAAAGGGTGAAACCATGACACATTTCAGTCTAACTTAGGACCAACTCATGCAGCTTTAGCTGTTTCACGAACTAGAGAAAGCTTTGCTAATAGACCACACAGCTGAAGATAAGAACCAACTCCATCACAAATTCTCATATGAGCGAACCCAGTTTCCTGCAAACGGGAAAAACCATGGAAATCACATGCTTTTTCTTAAAAATGTCACAAAAGTAATCCGGCGAAAGAGTAAATATGTAAAACATATACCTTCATGAATTCGAGTTTCATATACTCAGCCATATCATAACTTTTTATTATACGAAAAAGTGTTGTTATAATGTCAGTGGGGGAGTATCCCAAATCATAGAGTTGTTTGAGGCTCAAACAAGCCTCATCAAACTTCCCTTCAATCACATTACGCACCATATTCTTCACATGCAATGGATGTGGCTGGTCACATACCTGTCACCAACCTAAATGTTAATGAAACCCAAGATACATTGAGACCATCATATTTCACAAACTCTTGTTTATTCTAACCTTAAAAACATTCTCCTGGTTCACAAATCGGAATCCACTGTATGTTGCTTGCAAATTATTCAACGCCTGCCTCATATCACCATCAGCAGTGAAAATAATGGCTTCAAGGCCTTCTGGTACATAGGGAACCTTCAACAAAAAACATAGTTCAGTCATGCATTTACTTCAATCTTATTGAAGCCAAGTAAATTAATGGCAACCAACACAGTTTATAACTATCTAGGCTATTTCAAACCAGCTCACCTTGCAAAGCACAGGACCCTTTATGAAAACAGTCTATGATATAAGACCAGAATGTGAAATCCAAGAATGGATACACAATATAACATATAGTTCTAAAAGATTTAGTTGACTTGAATAAACTGCAAGCCAAGTCAGATGAACTCAAAAGCAAAAACAAATACACTGCCATATCACATAATGGCCACACGGAAACCACTAGATCACATACATTAGAAAATTATAGATCAAGCTTAAAATGAATAAAATGGCACTGGTGGAATACTACAGAATATCTTCAACTCATGCATTAAAATAGTCATAAAGGACATCCTGCATACGCTTCGTCTCTATACACAGCTACTGGGCTCCTAGGTAAGTGGGGGCTAGTGCCTCACAAACAAATCAAAAGAACCAACTACTTAAAAGCCACCTGCTGGTGGTCAGATAACTTGAAATCACTCAAAGGCCAAGAAACCATCACATTTGTGCTCATGAGGCAAATCATCATGTCAAAAGGTCACAAAAAGACTAATTTTTACAGTTAGGGGTGTAGTAAGAGAGACAAAGACAAAATTAAGAAAGGGAAAAATTAATGAGAAAAAAAAATGAGACCCATAATTATATTTAAATAAACGTAAAATAAAGAGACATAGAAAAAAAGTAACCAAAGTTGGAAATAAGAAATTTAGGGGATCCAAATCCCTTCACAAATGTAGGATGGGCCTTTCCAACATCCTGACTATTGCTAATAAGAAAATGATTATGTTTGGCTCTGTTCCACAACCCACCCCCCCCCCCCCCCCCGGCGCGACTATAAATGAAAATAACCACTGTAAATCATAAGATGAAGATATCCTAGTGAGGAAGAAAGACAAAACCACACTCGGGGAATCTAACCAAGCAAAAGCAAGAGAAAAATGACATGGTAGCAGTAATCAAAAATATTTATATAAATGGATAAGAAGCCAATATAGCATTAGATAGGAATATGGCATGAAACAAAATATATGGAAGCTAGGAAGTAGTTCTAATTTTTGACTGCATATAACTGACCCCAAAATGATGGGATTCATAGTTGCTCCCATAACATAAAAAAGAACAGAATAATGTTTTTTTCCAATGGAAGACATGGCTTTTTTGGTATCAAGGTTTTCATCACATAATAAAAGGGGAGGGGATATTGTAAATTTGCAATATCAGTCAGCAGTCCAATGAAGATGAACCAAGCATGATGCAAATTCAACTGTGTAACTGAATATAACACTTCTACCATACAAAAATGATAAAAATACAAGAACCCCACCAGCTGACAAAACACAACATAGACTGGATTCATACTCCTTCAAATGGAATACCAGTATGCACCAGGATTCAACTTATACTGCATAGATAAAATAGATAAATAATGCAATGTAGAATTTTGGGTACCTTCTCCGCTTCAACCACTACCATGAGGCGACCAAGTATCTCTTGATCAGATAAACGTGAAAATCGGACAATAGCACATCTACTCTGAATTGGTTCAATAATTTTAGATGATGTATTGCATGCAAGAGCAAAACGAGTGGAATTTGAATATATTTCCATTGTCCTTCTCAAAGCTTGCTGAGCTCCTGATGTCATACTGGGTTGAATCCAATATAGTGTGAAACAATTCCCAGCCCCCTCGTCCAGGAGGAATCGGTGCAAAAAAAATGACAGAGAAAATGAGTATAGGCAAGTAAACAAGTAAAAGTGTAAAAGAAATTGTTATTAAAGATAATACACAAGAAAATGTCATTTTATGCACATTGTTCAGCGGAAGACTCAAGCAGTAAGTTACCATTAATACAAACCTGTCAGCTTCATCCAGTATAACAATCTTGTGTCGCCCGGGAGACAGTGTCACTTTCTTTTGTGCAAACATCTTGATTTTGTTCCTCACAACGTCTATTCCTCTACAATAAAAGTGATTACTATTAGCTTATCTTCTAAGAGCAAAGGATTAGAAAGGGGGAGGACAGGAGCGGAAACAAAATTGACTGCCATCATCTAATCATAGGACCAACCTATCATCTGATGCATTCAGTTCCAGAACAGCTTCCTTACAATTTGGTCCCAGAAGTTCATGCGCAAGCGCCAGTATACTAGTGGTTTTTCCAGTTCCTGGAGGGCCCTAAAATATAAGTGTACAATGGTCTAATTAAAATGGCTCTTAATGTGAAAAAAAGGGACAGAGATCGACCACAAAATGATTCATCTCATAAAAAATCTGCAAGCAATACATGTAGAATCCTGCCAGCCAAATCGTAAAAAATCAAATAAACTACAAATGAAATGTATCCTTGTCAACCAGCAAAAAGGGGAAGTAAGCAACCGGAAATAACAGTAATAGCTGCTTCATTTTAAAGCTCATATGCGCTTACGCGAGAACCAACCAAATAATTACAAAACATATTAGGGTTCAATGATTTAAACAAGGTAACCAGCGAGAATTATTGAATTAGCACAGCATCGTTCGTGTTAATACCACATCTGCATCAAGTTGAGCTTTAAAAATAACATTCCAAACCCACACAAAGAAAAAATACGAAATTACAGTATAAAGGATCAGCATTGGGTTGAGAGGGGCTACTGTCTACTGAAAAGGACACGTACAGAGAGGATTAGGTTGGGCATGTTGCCGTCGCGAGCAATAACTTGAAGCCTAGAGACGGCGTCTTCGTTGCCAACGATGTCGGCGACCTTGCTGGGACGGTACTTCTCTACCCAAGGGATGTCGTAGCTGTTGCTACTGCTGTTGTTCAACGACGTAGAGGCCATGGTTGCGCTGGGAATTTGGGAAAAAAGGGCGAAATAGGAACGCTCCCTGACGAGAAAAGAGGGGAAACCCGGGGTGCCCAAAACCCCTCACCAGCGTGGAGGGAAATTTGTGGTGATTTTATTTTTATTTTATTATTTTAAAAATTATTTTATAAAATTATTTGTATATATTTGATAAAATTATTATAAAACAATTTTAAAACCTGACAACAACTTATTTGAAGGATTTGGTATTGAAAATAAATTTAAAAAAATAAAAAAACTCATTTGATTTAGCTTTTTTGAAAAAATTTATTTATAATACTTTAATTTTGTAAATAAATTATAAAAATATTTTAAATAAAACAAAAATAATGAATGAAAATATATAAGTATCGCGAATATATAAATAATATTTCCATATATTAATATGATTATTAAATTTAAGCTACTATTAAAGTAAAAGTCTTTTGAATTAGGGGGTAAATTTTGAAAAAAAAAAATGCATTTCTTAATATATATATATATATAGCTCTTTGAGGCTCCGGATCCTTATTCAGCTCTTGCACCAATTAGTGAGCAAGATATGAAGCTGTTGGAGCTAGAATCTGATAAATAAATATTTGTGTGAAAGTCTATAAATAGATACTTCACAACTTGTATTAATTTATGTACTTATTACTCCTTCTGCATTGTTATTTAATAATTTATAATTTTAGAATTTAAATGGATGAATTATATCTAATTTTCAATAAAGGGTAGTTGGTCTTACTTTAAAATTTTTATTCTTGTAGAAATTTATTACAATAACTGACCAACTTAGTGACAATTAAATTTTATATTCAAAATGAGCAAAAGCAAGCTATATGCGGAATTGAATAAAAGTTGTAACTTATGATATTGTGACATGAATTAAATAAGAAAATTTTGTTCTACTACATTCATGTACTGTATGAAATCAAGTCAAGATAAAAGAAAGTTTATTCTATTGTATTTTAGTTTCTAAGCAAAAACAAGCCAAATAATAATCATTTTAAGTTCCCTATTGCATTTTCAGGTAATTTGAATCTAGATTAAAGATCATGATCATTTCTATTTGACACAACGCCTTCTTTGCCATTGTAAAATCTACGCCCACCATTAGGAAGTTTGGGACTTTTCTCTAATAAAATACATATTTGACTCCTCTTCGGGATGCCCGTAATGGCTTATTATAATCAATCAAACGGTTAGAAGTACTGATCCTTTGGTCCTATAGAGTCAAATATAAAGATGGTCATTAAAACGCTAAACATTTTTACAAAGAGGTTTCCCCCATAGAAACCACAAAATGTGCAGCAAAATTAGCATGTAAAGTAATAAGGAAAAAGTAAGTAAAGCAGGAATTGACCAAACATTCAGCTTGACAAGCAATATAGCAAAAAAAGAAAAAAGAAAAAAGAAAAAGAAATGCATATGGCAACACCTGCGCAAATGCAGAGGGTTTCAGGCTTTCAGCATCCTCTCGAAAACCCGCAAGATATTTGTTGGCTAATCATATGACAAAAATGAATTATATATATATATATATATAATAATTTTATTTATTAATATAATTTCTGAAATAACTATCTAATCAAGTAAGATAAACTTATTATTTATTAAACTAATTTATATAAAAAATATTTTAAATTCGCGCCACAATCATCAACCCACTTCCAGAAATGATAGCATGTCAACAGTTGCTCCACCCTTTTTTATATCAGGGCTGATTATTTCGTAGAAATCACCCGTAAGTGCCCGCGGGAATCCTGTGTTTTCAAGGCTGGACTGTGGGGGATTCTTGAAGGCCTGGAGTTGGCTTGGAGAATGGGTTATACCAAATGCTCATCTTGAATTGAGTAGGCCCCAAAAGCAAAACTGTCCATTCTATTAGGAAAAAAGTTTAAAAGCAAAATTAAATAAATTTAATTTATTACATCATTAGAGTAAAAAATTTTGCCCATATTTTTATGATGTAGCTTATCGATAACTTAGTGAACTCCTAATCTCCCATTTATTTGCGGTTATCATAGTTTGATCACACATACACATATATAGAAAAAGAGCTCTTACCCCTTTCCTACGTTGAGCGTTGTCCTTCAACCTTTACAATTAGAGCTTGACGAACAAATAAAATATTGACACAATTTTAGGTACAAATTAAAAGTGATTAGTTGTTAAGACTTAATTGATGTCCTTTAATTATATAACATATCCATAATTATTAGAAATTAAATTTATTTAATTTTACTTTTAAAGAAACTAAATTCATGTAATACCATTTTTAAAAGAATTAATTTATCCAAATCAAAATTTTAATTTACCCTTCGTCTTAAAAAGTAAAGAAATAATTTGCGCCCTCAAAATCTGATTTTACATTTTAACGTGCTCCGAACTAAAACCCGACAAACGGCACCGGACATTCTCCATTTCACACCATGACAAATTAAGGTAAGGCCCATTTTCGTCGTCGTCTCCGCCAATTCTATCCCTAACCTCCCGTTTTCAGACAGCGTTTGAAACCTGAAAGCGTCCATTACCACTTTTCTGTAATTTGCGCGTACTCGCTTTCGATTTTCTCCAAGGACTCTCCGATCTTTCTCTATGGGGAATACAATTTTAACGGGCTGAATTGAGTTGTTAATTGAGACACAGAGTTGCTGTTTTGAATCAGCTGTGAATCTGAGCCCATTGCCCTCCAGGAGAAATAGAAGACATGGCGACGACTAGGTCACCGAACCGTTCCTCCGAGGACATCGTCGACACAACGCCGTTTATAGGGAATTCGGGTGGATCGTCCGATGAATTCAATTCTGGCCGTAGATTTATTCGGAGGCAGAGCCTACGCCAGGCTGCACGGTTCCTGAGGCAGGCCAGTGGGCGTAGGATGATGCGCGAGCCATCGATGCTGGTCAGAGAGACTGCAGCTGAGCAATTGGAAGAGAGGCAAAGCGATTGGGCTTATTCCAAGCCTGTGGTGATTCTTGATATTATTTGGAACTTTGCTTTTGTGGTAGTAGCCGCTACTGTCTTGGTTTTGAGCCAAAGTGAGTCGCCGAGCACGCCTTTGAGGTTGTGGATTGTGGGGTATGCTCTGCAATGCATCCTTCACATGGCCTGTGTTTGCGTTGAGTTTAGGAGACGGAGGCGGTATCAGCGCGACTTGAGCTCAGTGCAAGAAGGGAGTGGCAGCAGTGGGAATTTGAGTTCGTCTTCAAGGGAGAGTTCTGGACAGTACGTGACACTGGGGCAATATGATGAGGGTGGTACAAGGTGAATTTTTGCTCTATCTTGCTCCTTTAATGCCTGTATTAATGCATAATTGCATAAAGCATTTATGGGGTTGTCATCTGAACTTTGCAACTTTACAATACTATATGAAAATGTGGGAGTAGGTTTTCATGTTAATTATATTCATGATAACACTGAAAATAAGCTAATGTCTGAAATGGTGTTGGTTTGCTTTGAATGATTGAGCCATATAATTATGTGAATTCTGTTTTAACTTTTAATGGAGTTATTTTGACCCAACCTCTTAAAGCACGGCAAAATTGGAAAGAAAAAACCATAAACCACAAGGGAGTGGAATGACTTATGAGCTAATGTCTAATTCTTTGTATACAAAGAAATGTGTTGTGAGTTGAGCAACTCTCTTAATTAGATTGCTTTATATCATTAAGGACAGGAGTTACAATCCTTGTGAGCTCGTGGACATGGTGCTATATTGTTGACAATGTAGTTGTCCGTGCTTTTCACATTTTCTTTTTTCTTCCCCTCTCACAACAGTGTTGCAAAGCATCTGGAATCAGCCAATACAATGTTTTCATTTATCTGGTGGATCATTGGATTCTACTGGTTATCAGCTGGTGGTCAAGATTTAGCCCATGATTCTCCTCAGCTTTATTGGTCTGTGCCCTCTTTATCAGTCTATCTTTCCTTGTATATTGTACACATATCTAACATAAATGATTGCATTTGTAAATTATTTTAATTGAATCTTATCTTTGACAAATTAACTTGCTCTGCAGGCTATGCATAATTTTCCTGGGCTTTGATGTTTTTTTTGTCGTTTTCTGTGTTGCACTGGCTTGCATCATTGGTATTGCTGTTTGCTGTTGTCTTCCATGTATTATTGCGCTTCTCTATGCAGTTGCAGACCAGGTAAGTCTTCAATATCGCTTGTTTTCTGTTCTCGGGCTTAGAATATTTCATTCAGATTCACAGAGGACAAATGGTTACTATATTCTCATATTATATAAAAGCACTATGATATTATTTCACTTTTAGGTTTGATAATGTTGGCCTTCTTGGATCAATGTGGAGTATTTAATTGTTAGGACATAATATATAATCCAAAAACTTAGTAATAGTTTGTGAGTGCATCGTCGGTATGTTAATTTGTTCTTGTTGGCTACTAGTTCTTTGGTATCAACTTGCGTTTGACTGAAGATGATGCGAATCTTGTGTGTAGCTTGAGAGTATTTAATTCAGAGATATCTATTGTAAAAAATTAATTGCAGTGTTCCTGGCCTTCAATTCCTTTTTCTTATTTTGGTGGTTAACAAGCAGGAAGGGGCATCAAAAGAAGAAATTGAGCAGTTGTCAAAATTCAAATTCCGAAGAATTGACAATAGTGAGAAACTTGCTGGTAATACACAAGGATCTGCTGGCGGAATAATGACTGAATGTGGCACTGATCCTCCAGTTGAACGCATTATTTCAGATGAAGATGCGGTATGTTTATTGTTTATACACTTTTGTTATATGCCGGCTCAGTCTTTTCTCCCTTTTCCTCGCAGTGTTTTTACTCTCTCTCTCTCTCTCTCTCTCACACACACACACACACTGGATATTTATGCATCAAACATGAAGGGGAAACTTAATAGTTTTCAAAATGCAGTTTTCTTTTTCGTAATGAACTTATTTTTGATAATATCATTATCACAAATCTGATAGGGTAACCAGTTGAACACCTCCTTTCACAGGAGGATGCAATAACTATCCATTTTGGTTGTGTGTGCTTGGCCCTTCCATCCGTTTCTTCTGTTTGGGGTCTTTTTATGTTAATTGCTATTACATTAAATGTCAGTAAATCAGAAGGAAATCGGCATAGTAATTCAAACATATGCTTTATTTTAAATCTCTTCTTCTTGTCATAATCTTGATTCAAGCACAAAGTAGTTTAAAAACAATGGTTGCATCCTCCTCAGCCATTGTGGCAAGTCTGAAGTGATTCTCTGTGTAATCTGTAGGAATGTTGCATCTGCCTTTCTGCTTATGATGATGGGGTTGAGCTTAGAGAACTTCCTTGTGGTCATTATTTTCACTGCTCATGTGTGGATAAGTGGCTATACATTAATGCTACATGTCCCCTCTGCAAGTACAACATCTTAAAGACTAGTAGCCACGGTCAAGAGGGGGTGTAGACGTAAGAAAAGAAAATATTTTAGCATTCATGTTGTATCTGCATACCATCTTGGTTCACGGTGTATTATTAGGGACAGGTTGTTAATATACTTTATACAGGCTGCTGTCGTCTACTTTGTATCTTGTAGTGAAAGTTGTTGTTCTCAGTAATGGTATATTCGGGTTCTTCAGTTCAAATAGACTGTAGTATATCTTAGGAGCTGTTTGGCTTGTCATTGTTTATGGGATGTATACTTTGACAAGCAACTGCGGCTGCCGTATCATGTTTCAATATGCCATTTGAGAATGTTGAGTCCAACGTGCCTCCATGTTTTATGTCATGAGGTTCTTACGTTGAAGATTGTATGAAGAAATTTTCTTGGAGATCATCTAATAAGATGACAGCCTGTTTTGTAGGCTTGACTGCAATGAGATTTGATCTATGGTTTGGTGAAAGCTTTCCTTATAACAATCTTGCAAGATATTATTTTGTTGTCCTGTAGGTTAATTGAATGTATGGGAAGAGTACTGCATCGATGAAGAACAAAACATTTTAAAATCAAGACATTTTTAAAGGTTTTGAAGGTGACTTCAATATATTTATAGATGCTGAAAGGCTACATAAACGGCGGGATTACAGCATCTATGAAGAACAATTTCGCCTCCATAAAACAGGCCAGTGGAACCATACGGTGATAAGGTATAACACTCGGGATGTAAAGCATAACGTATCAGTTGATTCCATCGGGGAAGAATTCTATCGTCTGTATTGTTCGTCAGGGAATTGAAGGTTGTGAATGTAAGCGGTTTCTTGAAACCTTGTGCAAAATGCCCACTCCCCATAGGTGGGTTTGCTACCCCTGGAGGGCTGAATACCCGTCCGCCCCATCCAACTGCATCTCCGGCGCCTTGTAAACCAGTAAATATGGCCCGGGGCCAGTATCCAATTCGCTCATACGTTCTCCCCATCACAAGCCACCAGTTTCCTGAATGTTGATCCTATCGTTGCCAAAAGAAAAAAAAGGAAATGTAACCGAAAAGAAAAAAGAAAAAAGAAAAAAGGAAGGATATTATCAGTAAAATAGAGATGAGGAAGATTGTTCATCTCTTCTAATATTGTTCCTTTTTAGTTAAGTCAAAGAATAAAGACAAACTAAACTCTCCTGACTCACAAAATTAAGGGTGTTAAGTTTATTAAATTTTATATAAATTTAATAATTTAAATTTTTTAAATAAAATTTGTATATTTAATAAATAATGAGCTGAGTACTGCAATTCGAGGTTTGATGTTATTTAGGAGCAGAATAGATGTGTACCAGAAAGATGAGGAATTTGGCCTCCCATTGGACCCCACCATACGTAGACATCTTCTGAAACGCATATCCCGGAGCCATGCTTTGGTGAACCTGTACAAAACCTGGGCAGAGTGTATTGTAACACCCTGTTGTCTTGCCTGCATCAGCCTATACATATACATATATTCATTCAGAAAAGAGAAACAGAATTGCTAGCCAACTTGCTTCCTTATAAATTCAGATTGTTTTGATCCAGAAGTTTGACAGAGATATTAGCAAATTAATGTCTAGCTTACTGTCCACGAAGTAACGAAACGAGTGCGGCTATCTTTATACAGTGCCTGATACACCTTCAATAATTTAACCAGAAAAATAAGAATTAGATGAATGCCACATTTGACGTTGCAGAGTATTGTAAAAAATGATGTAACAATTTACTATCTCAGAGATGAAACTAATTATTGCAACAAAACAAAGAGGATTAGGGTATCATTACTATCCAGCCGCTTTGTATGGTGTTCCTTGCATCTCCTTCACCCTTATCAAGCCACATAACAGCTTCACTGAATTGCCGTGCGTCCGCAAGAGTTGGGCTTTGATGTTTTTTTCGTCGTTTTCTGTGTTGCACTGGCATGCATCATTGGTATTGCTGTTTGCTGTTGTCTTCCGTGTATTATTGCGCTTCTATATGCAGTTGCAGACCAGGTAAGTCTTCAATATCACTTGTTTTCTGTTCTCGGGCTTAGAATATTTCATTCAGATTCACAGAGGAGAAATGGTAACTATATTCTCATATTATATAAAAGCACTATGATATTATTTCACTTTTAGGTTTGATAATGTTGGCCTTCTTGGATCAATGTGGAGGATTTAATTGTTAGCACATAATATATAATCCAAAAACTTAGTAATAGTTTGTGAGTGCATCGTTGGTATGTTAATTTGTTCTTGTTGGCTGCTAGTTCTCTTGTATCAACTTGCGTTTGACTGAAGATGGCGCGAATCTTGTGTGTAGCTTGAGGGTATTTAATTCAGAGATATCTATTTTAAAAAATTAATTGCAGTTCGCATTATTTCAGATGAAGATGCGGTCTGTTTATTGTTTATACCCGCTTGTTATATGCCGGTTGGGTCTTTTCCGCCTTTTCCTGGCAGTGATTTTGCTCCATCTCTCTCTCTCAATCTCACACACACACACACACTAGATATTTATGCATCAAACATGAAGGGAAACTTAATAGTTTTTAGAATGCAGTTTTCTTTTTTGTAATGAACTTATTTTTGATAATATCATTATCACAAATCTGATAGGGTAACCAGTTGAACACCTCCTTTCACAGGAGGATGCAATAACTATCCATTTTGGTTGTGTGTGCTTGGCCCTTCCATCCGTTTCTTCTGTCTGGGGTCTTTTTATGTTAATTGCTATTACATTAAATGTCAGTAAATCAGAAGGAAATCGGCATAATAATTCAAACATATGCTTTATTTTAAATCTCTTCTTCTTGTCATAATCTTGATTCAAGCACAAAGTAGTTTAAAAACAATGGTTGCATCCTCCTCAGCCATTGTGGCAAGTCTGAAGTGATTCTCTGTGTAATCTATAGGAATGTTGCATCTGCCTTTCTGCTTATGATGACGGGGTTGAGCTTAGAGGACTTCCTTGTGGCCATTATTTTCACTGCTCATGTGTGGATAAGTGGCTATACATTAATGCTACATGTCCCCTCTGCAAGTACAACATCTTGAAGAGTAGTAGCCACGGTCAAGAGGAAGTGTAGACGTAAGAAAAGAAAATATTTTAGCTTTCATGTTGTATCTGCATACTATCTTGGTTCACGGTGTATTATTAGGGACAGGTTATTAATATACTTTATACAGGCTGCTGTCGTCTACTTTGTATCTTGTAGTGAAAGTTGTTGTTCTCAGTAATGGTATATTCGGGTTCTTCAGTTCAAATAGACTGTAGTATATCTTAGGAGCTGTTTGGCTTGTTATTGTTTATGGGATGTATACTTTGACAAGCAACTGCGGCTGCCGTATCATGTTTCAATATGCCATTTGAGAATGTTGAGTCCAACGTGCCTCCATGTTTTATGTCATGAGGTTCTTACGTTGAAGATTGTATGAAGAAATTTTCTTGGAGATTATCTAATAAGATGACAGCCTGTTTTGTAGGCTTGACTGCAATGAGATTTGATCTATGGTCTGGTGAAAGCTTTCCTTCTAACAATCTTGCAAGATATTCTTTTGTTGTCCTGTAGGTTGATTGAATATATGGGAAGAGTACTGCATCGATGAAGAACAAAACATTTTAAAATCAGGACATTTTTAAAGGTTTTGAAGGTGACTTCAATATATTTATAGATGCTGAAAGCTACCTAACGGCAGGATTACAGCATCTATGAAGAATAATTTCCTCCAGGGCCTTCGTAAAACAGGCCAGTGGAACCATACGGTGATAAAGTATAACACTCGGGATGTAAAGCATAACGTATCAGTTGATTCCATTGGGGAAGAATTCTATCGTATTGTTCATCAAGGAATTGAAGGTTGTGAATGTAAGCAGCTTTCTTGAAACCTTCTTGTGCAAAGTGCCCACTTCCCATCGGTGGGTTTGTTACCCCTGGAGGGCTGAAAACCCGTCCACCCCATCCAACTGCATCGCCGGCGCTTTGTAAACCAGTAAATATAGCCCTGGGCCAGTATCCAATTCGCTCATACGTTCTCCCCATCACAAGCCACCAGTTTCCTGAATGTTGATCCTATCGTTGCCAAAAGAAAAAAGAAAAAATGGAAATGTAAACAAAAAGAGAAAAAAGAAAAAAAAGAAGGACGTGATCAGTAAAATAAAGATGGGGAAGATTGTTCATCTCCTCTAATATTGTTCCTTTTAGTTAGTTAAGTCAAACAAACTCACAACTCTCTTGTCTCACAAAATTAGTACAGGATGTTAAAGTTTATTAAATTTCATATAAATTTAATAATTTAAGTTTTTTAAATAAAATTTGTAAATTTAATAAATAATAAGCTCAGTACTGCAATTCGAGGTCCGATGTTACTTGGGAGCAGAATAGATGTGTACCAGAAAGATGAGGAATTTGGCCTCCCATTGGACCCCACCATATGTAGACATCTTCTGAAACACATATCCCGGAGCCATGCTTTGGTGAACCTGTACAAAACCTGGGCAGAGTGTATTGTAACACCCCGTTGTCTTGCCTGCGTCAGCCTACTGTTTTGACAGTGAGATATTAGCAAATTAATGTCTAGCTTACTGTCCACGAAGTAACGAAAGGGGTGCGGCTATCTTTATACAGTGCCTGATAAATTCAGATTGTTTTGATCCAGAAGTTTGACAGTGAGATATTAGCAAATTAATGCCTAGCTTACTGTCCACGAAGTAACGAAACGAGTGCGGCTATCTTTATACAGTGCCTGACACTCCTTCAATAATTTAACCAAAAAAAAAAAATTAGATGAATGCCACATTTGAAGTTGCAGAGTATTGTAAACAATGATGTAACAATTTACTATCTCAGAGATGAAACTAATTATTGCAACAAAACAAAGAGGATTAGGGTATCATTGCTATCCAGCCGCTTTGTATGGTGTTCCTTGCACCTCCTTCACCGTTATCAAGCCACATAACAGCTTCACTGAATTGCCGTGCGTCCGGGGGAGTTGGGTTTTGAATGTTTATTTGTCCATAAACTCCATTGTAGGGACCTCGATCTTTGGAAGCTAGCAGTGCATGCTGAATGTTCACGGAACTTGATTTCTTAGCTGTGATTTGATCATGAATGTCTAAAGTAATGAAGCGAATCCCTACAGGTCAAGCAAAACACCAACCAATCTCTTTATTCTCGCAAATTAAAACTTATACAAATCTCGCTCAAACTTAAAAGTTTAATAACCCACGAATAATTTTTTCAGTGTTTGTTAGTGGAGTTTAATGAGAAATTCTTTTCCCAATGCCAAATGCCAAGTGACCAATTTCAATGTCTTTAAAATGGACTTACATGATAGCCGGTTGTGGGGGGGATTGCTCCACTGAAACCTTTCATCAGTACTTCACCTTGAATCAACTCTTCTTGGCTGGTTCTTCTGATAGGGACGGTCCCAAGAGGACAGGCTTCGGTCTGGTTCCCAAACTCCATATCCTCCCCCTTGTATGCAGATTTATCAGGCTCCATTTGAGGGACAATACTGGGGTTCATCTGTGCCAATCCAGCTCTCATTATTTATTCTCAGAAGTAAAATATATATGTATAATTAAATTGCTAACAGTTTACAAAACCTGTATCTTATGGCCTTTTAGCAGTGGATGACTAAGGGCGGGCCGGTCGTAGATGTTAACGCAGTCAAAGATATCAGCATCCCCAATCTATAAAAGCAGGCATCAAATTACAGAGTTAGATTTTTTTTTTTTTTGGTAATTTCAGAGATTGTTTAAGGAAGATGGGTACCCACCTTGAAGCTCTTCACGTAGGGCTTGTTAAGGATTTTAAGTTTTTGGTCCAACTCCATGTCTCTGAAACTTGTTGCTTCGACATTATAATTCTGCAACAATGCAGCCAGCAAAATCACAAGGTGTGTGAAAGCCATAGACCTATGCCACTCACTCAATGCAACAGAAAAACCGTGTGCATGTATCTGTTTATAGATTTAAGAGGATGAGAGGCTCAAAAATGCCGTTAATGTTAAACCAGGTGTAAGTTTCAATATGCATTGCTTTTCTTTTTATTTTGAGATATTAAATAAGTTAAAATATGATAATTAAACTAAAAAAAAGAGAATGATAAGATCAGATTTAATTGCTTTTCTTTTTATCATTGCAATGCTTTTATTTTGACTCCATTAACAGTACTACGATCATAAATGTACACAACTAATTCATATATCTATGAAAAGTGCGGTTAGTTAGTGCCTGTAAACATGGAACTCTGTTAGTTCCCAATAATATAGAGATATATACAGTGTGTATTCATTTTGTGTATAAGATTAATAAAAATAAATGAGTTTAATAATATTACACAGTAACATTTTATAAAAAGGAGTATGATTTATCATTTGAATGGATCTAATATAAATTATATTACATGATATGCGTAATTAAAAATTTTATGATAAGAAGAACTCGTCTAATCGAATGAAGTAAAAGGGTGTGCACCCCTTGTATTACAGGACTAAAAGTAAGAGAAATAAATATAATTTTAAAAGATTTTTAAGATAAGTGAGAAAAATATATGAAATTATAAATTAAATTTAAACAAAAGATAAAAATAATAACTAAAATTAAGAATGATGAAATGTAAAAAATGCCATGTAACTGACGAGACAGCAATTCACAGCAACACTTTGGGTCCGGGTCCAAACCGGTGGATTTTATCAGGAAAGGATTCGGTTTTTTTTTTTTTTTTAATGTTACTCTATGTTACCTAAAATACAAATGGCGAAAAAGACAAAAAGTAAAAAAAATCTAGATACACATTTTGACGGTACACAATGAATGTGTATTTGATAATTTAGATAGTTTAAATCCTTTAAAATAATTGTGGACTTCTGTTTAATGACGAGACTGAAGCCATTCAAATTATCAAATTTATATATTGGGTGTATGATGTCAAATTATGTAGCTAACATTTTTCCAAAAAAGTAATGTACGTGGCAGTCATTCCGGTATACAAAATAGAGATCTGTTGTTTAGTATACCAATATTTTAATATGGATATGTTAACATATGCTTCTGTGATACTCATTTAATAAAATTGTAATATCCGTCTTTTCTAGGCGGAGTATCTGTAATGTCTTGCTACCATAACAAGTTTTGGGGTTAAATTGCACTGCACATTGTTTATAATAAGGATAGGCCCACAACATTCTCTTTATTGAATGGATGTAAAATGTGATTTATATTCTAAATTTATTAAATTTGATAATTTAATTTATGAACACAATAAATTTAATAAATTTATTAATTAAATTTTTAAAAAAATTAATTCATAAAAATACTTTAATTACATTTTTTAAACTATCAAAACCTTGGATAAAATCCTTTTCCCCAAAACTAGGCAGAAAAAATAAAATGCGAAATTGTCCAGTAGGATAGGTTTACTCAAGATGAATGTACCCTTGAGTGGCATCAATCCTTTCCCTCCCCCCCTTCCCCTTCCCTTCACAGATTCGATTCCCCAACCTCTCCCCAAATTGTAACCCCGACACTGTATCTAAAAAATAATGACACCTTCAGGCTAAAGCTATCATTGTTATAACCCGTATTATATTATCATCTTTGTAATTCATGAAAACATACTATGCTGCTACATATACTTTTTTTATTTATAAAAAATAATTAAATATATTTAAAAATAATAAAATTATACTTTTTAGATATAAAACTCTAATATTTTTTTTACATATATTACATAATATTTTATAATTTTATAATTTAATACCCATCAATCAGAAACTCGTAAAAATAACAGAAGTCATCAGCAAAGCTGGTGGCAAACCCAATTTTTCTTATTTTCTGGATAAAAATTTTCCAATCATTAGACAAAGGCTCCTTTGGAAAGTGTGGTGAACTTTCACGGACGAACATCATAAAGGAAATATAATAGTAGACACTGCAGAGTACGAATCATGCCAGGAGGCACAGGTCATCACTCTCTACTCATATATACTGTTTGCCTCGAGCTTAAATTCTTCAATTACCATCGGAATTCAATAACATCTATAACGATTCTGTCCTACCTTATAAGAGGTCCATTACACAAAATGAAGAATAAAATATAAACAAAAAATACGATGGCAATAAGGCCCCACACCATGTTCATATTCATGTACTAGTTTACCTTTATGCTTTAAGCTATAGCACATTCCCTTTTTACATTTAGTAAAGCTCCAGAAATGCTGCATAGTTAGGCCAAAACTCAGTATGTAGTACATACAGAGAGAGAGAGAGAGAAGGGTAGATAACGGTATTTGTTGTACCCAAAAATTAAAAAAAGATAACAGTATTTGCATAAAAGCGCGAGCACAGACTCGTGAGATTAAAACAGTTCACTAGATTAAGATAAAAATTACAACGGTAAATTTTGAACCGCTTGACAATGGGAGTTTTCAAGATTTATAGGAAATTATAACCAATTTCCTAATAAATCTCAATAAAAAATCATATGACAAATCAGAATCTTAGAAACAAAGTTGGTGTGTTAGTGATAGACATATTATTACAAATTAAATACTTGAATTAAATCGGAATTCTGATTTGGTTTAGATCGAAATGCCTATACTGTTCTATCCTACAAACGTTCCTAACCCAGCAACTAACGCCATGCGTGACCATCTTCGAGACTGCCGTTACTCTCCTTCTGTTATTCTATTTCACTGTGTCTTCTGACAATCACCACAGCTGTGAATCATTTCTTTTTTTTGGCAAGTTTTAGAGAAGGTAGTAGCCTTCCATAACAATACAGTAACATGGAATTCAAGTCATGTGCCCGTCCTTCAGCACGTGAAACCCCCGCTGCCCCGTGCGCCTCTCTTTGCCGTCCAGATATGGCGACCGTGAGTACCGAAGAAACATCCAAATACCCCCGGCCAATTAGAAAATAATTACATTACCTGATTTCGGGCCATTATTTCCCAAGCTCCAACCAGGGAGGCTCCTGGTCATCCGAGTTACTGCCATCGAGCGGCTCTGATTTCACATCAGACCCGGGATCGGGTTCCTGCGAAGACTCTGTTTGATTTTGTTCTTCTTTCTCTGCTTCATCTCCTTCACTCCTGCATCGTTTATATCCAATTGAAACACCAAACAACTTCGGCACCTCCTCTTCCGCCGCTCGTGTCACATACTGATCACAATTATTGCCAACCCCCAAGACGGCTTCCTCAGCCAAAACTTGCTTCGCAGGTAAAAGCTCCAACGGTTTCTCTTCGGGTACACTAGAAAACTCTAGTTGGCTAGAAGCATAATTTGTCATCAGAGCAACTATGTTATTACACAGCCCCCTCAATTGACTTAATTCGTGACTCAGTTGCATGTTCTCTTTCCTAAGCCTTTCATTCTCTTCAAAGAGCTCGGGCGCTGTGGTGCAACTTGTGGTGCGGTGCACTGCATTACGTGCAGCAATTGGAGATGAGTTTGAGGAGAGTACCTGTTCGTCGCCGGAGTTGCTTGGAGACACCGCTCTGGCCACGGCAGGTACTGCAGCCACCGTCACAGTATTCGCTGCAGCTGCTGCGGCAGCCACAGCCGCTGCCGATATCTTCCGCCGTTGTATGTCTCTAAGCAGACCTCTCTCGCCTCGCCGGAAACAGTCATTGGCAAATTCCCAACGATCCGGGACAACCTTCCGAAATCCCTGACAACAAAATATAAATAATCCGTTTGGCTTACAAGAAACTACCAGAAAAATTTTAAAACAGATATATATCATACATTTGCATCAACAAAAGAGATATAAAACAGTAAAATAAGCGTACATAGGTGTTTAGTTGACGGACAAAACTAGAAAAGTTGTTGTGCTTGAAATACTTTGGAAGCAAATCTCGGGCGAACTCAGCAGGTCGCCAAACTACGAAGCTTGTTCCATGTTCGTTCCACGAAATTAGGTCATCTACAGAAGGATCATCCACAAGCTGATAAGTCTTCGTTAGAAACGGCGTCGGAATAGATCTCTGAGAGTCGGTTGGTGCTGATTCACCAGTCTGCTCGACCGGTAATGGCGCCATGGACATCGCTCCCAGATCTGGGACCAAGAGTTATGATATTTTCATAAATATTTGCTGTAACTCTTCTAATCTGGTGCTTCTGCCAATATTTCAACAATTACATCTAGGAAATAACACGATAATTGGCAAATCAATAACTGAAAATGAAGTTTGTAAGAAGATTAGAACCTCCGGCGGATCAAAAAAATCCTGATCTAATACAACTAATCTGGCTAAACTTCTATCAAAATAATTATTGATTAAATATGCAAATAATCAAAAGCGAATTCTTTTATTTCTGGTATCTTGGTGGGGATGGAGGGCTTACTCTGCAATTTCGTCCTGAAAATTTTCTCGCCAACCAAACAGAAAAAAAAAAAAAAAGAAACGTAGACGTAACCAGTTGAACCACGAGCAACGCCGGTTGACTCCTGTCACCGGAGAGAGAGGCAGGGGCGTGGTTGGTATTTGTTGTTTCTAGAAGTTTCGGTGAGGAGCGTAAATGATAGAAGATAGAGAAAAAGAGCATTGGTGGGTTCGAGAAGGAAAGGGAAATGAGAGATTGGAAAGGCGAATGCTGGCGGGCCCCGCATTTGAGGTAGGGATAGAAAGAACGAGGGGATAGGGGATAAGAAGGCGCTAGAAGGGGGAGCGGCTGGTGGGTGGTGACCTAGTGATCCGGGGTCGGGGCCAATGCTGCATCCGAATAAGGCTTGGGACCTTTCACCATTGGTTAACGCTATAGTCTTCACCTCCAGAACCTTCCTATCCTTCTTTCTCTTTTTCTCTGTACAAAATTATCTACTGTCTGATTAACACGTGTCGCAATGTCATGGAAAGATCAAAACTCTACAGAGCTTTTCTTTTCCCAAAAAATGACAAAACTCGGCATAATTATGAGGAGCGGTTGGTGCGGAAAGATCTGGATATGGATTTGATCTTGTAATTTTTATTTGTTTATTATAAAAATTATATTTATGTTTATATTTAAATTTTTAAATTTTAAATTATTATTGTTTTTTAAAATTTTATTTTTTTTTCGATTTTACAAATCTTACATAAAAAAATTATCTTTTTATATAAAAAATCATCCAATTCATTTTCTCTTCATATCGATTCCCCTCCATGGAAACATGTATAAAGCGAGTATCATAATATGCAGTGCCAAGTCGTTCATCAATATGTATCAAAGCATTGTGTATTTGTAATTAAATTTGTTAAATTTTATATATTTATAAAATTTAATATTTTAAATGAGTTTTTATATAAAATTGAAATACAAAACTGTTTTTAACCCATTGGCAAGAGAAGAAGATGAATCAGAGAATTACCTTCACTATTTTGAACATGCTCCTCATCCTGGCAACAGATTTAAAAAGATGAGTGAAGAAGAGTGGAAGATAAGGTCTTTTCAGCCAACTTTTTAACTTTGTTTATGGCCCAAGGCTACGAGGAAGACATAAAAGGTTCAACAGAGGAAGAAAAAGAGAGAGACATATCTGTAGTTTACGAGCTAAAAAATGGTGGTCCACCTCTGGCAATTCTTGCACCACTATTTATGATATTCCCTTTGTGCTATTGATGAAAATATGTCAAAAGATTCTTACAATGCTAAAAGGAAGCTCTTTCTTTTTCCCTTTTTTTTTTTCCATAGCAAATCAACCCTTTCTGAAATTCGTGAAGGGTAGGTATAGCTAGTAGTATGCCGGGAACCCTCCCAATTACAGTCATATCCTAACCAAATTTTAATTAGTGAAACCGCCAAGCGGAAATAATTCCATTTTCTTCGTTGAACTTCCAACTTCCAGCTCCCAAATCACATCAGAAGGACAATCCATACAAACCCAAGACCAGGAAAGAATTTGTCACAACCAAACGAGATTAAAAAAATTTGCAATTAACAGTCCCCTTGAAGCTTATCAAGCTTTGATGGGGGCAAAAATATCACTTAGAGTGCACGTAAAGACAAATAAACCAAATTAATAGGGGCTACAAAAGGCAAAAATACTGCATCTTTTTCGGACAGGATGTGTTGGATTCCTCAAATACTCAAACTTAGCAGTAATAGACCTACAATGATAAGTATACAAATGAGCTACGTTTAGAAAAAAGATAAAATTTAAATAATAAATTTTTTTAAACTTAGCTCCTTTGTATGTCTATCAATGTGAGTGTAAAATTTTCGCTCAAACTTAAGTTGTAATCGATTTCTTTTTTACTAGGAAGAGTGATTGGTCATTAGTGTACGTCTCATAAATGTGAAGTGAAAGAAAAAATAAAATATTTTTTTAAAAAACTATTATTATTAAAATTAATTGTGAAATTAATCCTAAACAATTGAATTACTGAATTTTGATAAAAATCAAAATGAACGAACCCTTACTGCTGATTATGAATACTTGGAGATGTAACCAAGTGAGAACAGAAGGGGAATGAAGGCCCTGAGAAGGATAAAAAATTCAATTCAAATTCCACAACCATATTTAACCCATGCGAAACTTGCAAATCAATGTTAAAGTGTGTAACAAAGTTCAGAGAGAAATTTCATACCTCGACACAGGGAATCGGAAGAAAACATGTTAAGAGAAGATATAAAGGGGAGCACAAGATTCCCGTAAGCACCAGCAAGACTTGAAAGGTCGCTATATTTTAAGATGTAAGTTTATTGGAAAAGTTTTGCCTCAGGTTATATATTAATGACTCAGAAAAAAATAATGCCAATTATTGAACTTGTTGAATTTTATTATTTAATTCAATAAATAAATTAATTTTTCAGTAAAATTTTTATAAATTTTAATTTATCTAAACTTATAAAAATAGATAGATTAAAAATTTGTATTTAGTCCTTAAAAACACTTAGAATAACGTGATTTCACAGAAAGGGATAGACTGAATAAAAGTGAAGTGACTTTTCTAAAGTTTTAAAACGTATAATCTTCGTGCTTTATCTTTTATTTTTTAATCAAATATTATCGTAAATTTAATTTGCATCGGACTTAACACGCTACTTGATATTACCAACCAAGTATTTTTCTATTAATAATGTGGGAATTGACTAAGAATTATAAGCTGCCACCGCGGGCGGCAACATACGCCTTGCTTCATTGCGTAAATGCCTGTGAGACCTCTACTCAGATACTGACATCCTTTTTCTGATAGCGATTTTCTTTATGCATGTGGAAGGTGGACTCTGCTCACAATCAGACAGTTACTTCCTGTTACAAAGAATCAAACCGCCAAACAATAATAATAATATACAATTGAGGATTTATTTCTGGATGTGGTGCAGGAAACAATAGCATTTCAATTGTACAATGTTTGCATCCATTCTTACCATAGCCATGTCTAAAAAAATGACGCAGGGAGGAGTCTTCTACAACTCAAGACCTACTTGTTCGCAAATCTTTATAACCGAGCACGATATTATATTTCTCAAGCTAATTTAAGGCTTTCCCGCATAGCCCCACGGATTGTTGCTTGCCCATTTCCATTGGTCCCTGCACATCTCCTCTACACCATATTTTGCCCGGAGTAATACTCCAAATTATCACAAGAAACTACGTACTTGATCAGATGTCTTCTCATAATGATATGCCAGTACAGTGAAGCATAGTATGGTAGACTTAATAGTCTCTCTTAACTTTCAGTCGACAAAAGCTTTGTATACGAACAAAAGATTGGATCAAATACTTACGTCCAACCTAGTTCTCTCTCAGCCTTCTCCGTAGGTGCATAAACGACAGTAGCATCTCTTGGCCTCCAAGGAAAATTTTCAAGGGAATTTTCTGCGATCAAAGAACCAGAGAAATATATAATAAAATCAGATGTTCACATTTACATACTCATGTTTCTATGTGTCGACTATGCGCAATATACCTTGCCGGAAGCTTTTTTAAATGCTGCAACCATTTCAAGAACAGATATACCGCGACCAGTTCCCAAATTGTAAGCGGTGCAACCTAAGCACCGAGTTATCTCACTTTATGAATGCCCAAAGCTGATACACATTTCTAGAAACTCATTGCAGTTCTAGTAAATGCTCAACACTTCACCCCAAAAAAAAAAAAAAAGAGTTTGGTCAAGCAGATAAAATGAGGCAAAAAGGATACAGCACCTATGTTCTCTGCTGTGAAAAGTTTTCGCAGGGCAGCGATGTGACCATCTGCTAAGTCCATTACATGGATATAATCACGGACCTGATATGTATAACCAATCAACCAAACAGCAACGGTACATTATAGCAGGGCTCCCTTCGAATTGCATTGTCACCCAAAATTTTATGTGAGGCTAACAAAAATGAGCTGTCATTAGATGGGACAGCAGAATTTATCTGATTTTAATAATTTTGTTTCATGCAAAACGTAAGCGCGGGATGTGCGAAATTTACGAACCGCAGAGCCATCCTTTGTGGGATGATCACGACTATATACGTAAGCTCAGGCAATCTCCCAACAGCTACTTGCTGTATGTAAGGCATCAGGTTACTTGGGATGCCCTGCGATCTTCACCAATTTTACCACTTTCATGGGCCCCAACAGGATTGAAGTGCCTCAGTCAAATGACCCTCCATTCTGGCTCGAGCAATTTCTTCAAGGAAAAACTCTGATGAATTCACGTCTTACAGAGCCAACCAAATAGACACCAGAAACAGGGATATCTAGACCCTACTTAGCAAATATTGGTAGAATAGCTTATACCATCTATCAAATCATTGAATAAAATATAAAAAAAAGGTAAAAAAGCATCGAACAGATAAATGATTTACCTTGCTCCGTCCATAAGGACTCATGGTCTATAATTTGAAATCCTCGAAACAGGGTATCTTCTCATGTTGGCCATAAACGGTTGCAAAAGATGAGAAAACCATCTGTGTTCCAACACGTGGTCAAATTACATGTCAATTGAGCAGAAAGCTTGAATTGACAACAGACAATAAAGGACATCCATGCCAGATGTGTAAGAAAAAGTAATGGAAAGAAACTAGTACTAAGCTCAAAGAACATAATTGAAAATATCAAACACTGAAACGATTACACGAATTGAGATAAAAATTAGCACTATAACATATTGAGCAGTTTTAAAGTTACGAGTCTTTAAATTTATAAATTTCATACATTCCTTCAGTAAAAAATAAAATAAATCATTTCATTTTAATTCTTTTCAATAGTTGTAATTCTTGTATAATGTAAAAATAACATTCTTTTAACATATTTAATCGCAAGAGCAGGACCTAAAGTGCTAATCATGGCTTAACCCTTTTACAGTCATATTTGGACAGAACTTCATAGAGATTGATGGTGCCATCCAAATTAACATTAAAATATTAAGAATAATATGATTACATTAATGATAATATATTTTTTATATTATTTTATAAAATAAATAATAATTACTCTCAAATTTAAATAAAATTATAAAATTATCAATAAAATTTAGTTATTTCTTGTCGTAATTAATCTATAATAAAACTCTTAAATTATCTTGGGGGGATTAGCAACACTTTCTCCAACTGCTTTCAGACCGGCAAAGTGGATCACAACATCAAATCTGTGTCCGGATAATGCACAATCAAACAGAAAGAAATAAAACACCATTTCTTGGTCACTGTACTGTCTACTTTTACAAACGAAACTAATCATTCACACTTCAACTAATAAAAGAAAAACAACCAAATGTAATCCGGTTACGTACTTCGATTAAGAGAATAGTTTCTCCAGGTCATCCATATTCCTGAGATCAACCAGTAAAAGTGAACCAATGCCTCATTTGATTTCGCGACAACTGTTAAAAGATTAATTCCTACTTGCTTTTGTTAGATTCTAGAGGAGTGATCCCATACCTGCTTAAATTTGAAATTCTTAGATAGCTCGGGACCTACTAATTCCCGAATCCGATTCACCGCTTCCATTACAGAATTGTCAAGGTTGTCAATAACAGAAACCCTAAACCCATCTTTGAGCTCCAGTCGCCAGAATCGTTTGTTCGGAGGGCGCCATATTCTCCGAATCCGAGTTCGAAGTCAAAAACAGTCAGAACATAGAAACAGAGAAATTGAGAGAGAAAGAGAGTATAAGAAGCTGTTGGAGAAAATGGAGGAGCAAATTGAGGATTCTAATTTGGGATAAGTTTGCGTAAATGGGTATGAATTAGTCTCGGACCATGACTCGTTTAGTCCTTTTAAAGCAGTTGATCTGTTAGTTTGGCGCGCTCTCCCCTTTTCTTTATCTTTGGATTTCCTGTGGGGCCTCACGGTGGGTTTCTCTTCTGTATTACCATACCATTTACCCCATGAAGGCCCGTTGCGTTCGAGCTGTCGCTTAGGGTCGTTCATTGATTAAAAAAAAAAGGATGTTAATATTTAATATTTCTTAATTTTTTAAAAATCATTGCAGTAATATCAATAATAATTTAAGTATATCATTTATGTTTCACCATAATTTGTTGTATTATATGATTTTATATAAAAATTAAATTTTAAAACAAATACTTAAATAATTTAAATAAGTAAATGATTTTATAAGAAAGTAAATTACAAATTGATGATCGATTGTGCAGTTGATTGATTTTAGATGAGGTTTTTACGAGCTTGTACATTATATTAAACTCACGTTTAAGTGTTTAAGGTAGCATAATATTTTTACATATCTTTATTGTGATAAATTAAATTTTATAAAAATTTTATTCATTGAAAATAACTTTTTTAATATTACTAATTTTATACGTACCCATACAATGATACAAACAAAGTTAGGTGAACGCAAAGTTCAGAAAGCCAAAGGATAAATACGAGATCTAGACTATATATAACACATGACTTGTCTACTTGTCGAGAATTGACATCATCTCCAAACCAATGACGACGAATAATGAATGGAAGATAAAGCTAATTGATATACACTGAATTAATAATTCTACAGGGACTCATGGCCACTTTTTACGTGGATTCTGCTAAGTTTCCAGACTAATATAACCTTTTCTTTCAATAACTCCATGAGTAAGTTAGGAACAGAATGTCAGCACTGAAGACGCACGGCAAAAGGTCAATAAACCAGAGATTTAAAGGTCGTGCCAGCTAGTACTTCAAATTGAATCCGCGAGCGGCGTAGAGAAAGGGAAAAGAACAGAGAAAAATCCACTAGGTTTTTTTTTTTTTTTTGGAAGATAAACGGACCATAATACATCTGTCTGACTAATCGGTGGTATCCATCACTAAGCAACAACTAAAGAACACTTGTACAACTGTTTGATTTTTTATGTTTCAAAATTACAAGCAAACTCCATGCATCCTTCGAGATTTAGCTATGGCTGAAGCGCTTGGCCTGTGAAGCACGAAACGAAACCATGCTTCAATTTTAAATCGCCCAAGTCATTAATTCCTTCTACTTCAGGAGTACAGAAGATCATCCGCGAAGCAACACCGCCATTACCAATCTTCCTGGGAGTTCTCTTCCTAACAATAGAAGGAATATTCTCATAGGACATTGCTCGGCTTCTCAGTACAGATTCTGGGCTGATGCCGCTTATGTAATTTCTCATAGGGGGAGCATGATGGTAACAGTTATTGTCCGCATGTCTAAAATGGTTTTCTCTACTTTGTAGTTCATTAGATTCGGTTTGGGAAACCAAATTTTCCACCAGGGGTACCTCAACAGGACTTGTGTCATCTAAATTCTGTGGCATCCGGTTGATTTTGTTATAGCTTGATTCAGCAGCCACAACAAACTTTGCATCTAAGGATAAAATTTTCGGCCGTCTGGGAGATTTACACACCGCATAAGTAACAGTTGTAGCACCTTCATTTGGCACACAATCTACTTCAGCAGTGAAGATATCCATCGAAGCATCCAAAGATGAGGCTATATGTTTGTTTGCGCTGGTAGGGTTGACGTTGTCCATGCGAGATGTGATAACGTCATCCTTACAGTGTATCCCATTTGGTGAGTTTACCAATCTGATTTCACCTTGTGGTGTGGTCCTTGGATTCATGGGAGTGCTCCCCTCAAAATTACTTCTTTTTGTGTAGAATTCCTCCCCGGAAGCATTTTGAGAAATTGATTCTGGTGAAAAGAAACTCTGATCCTCTACTTTAACTAAAGCACGCGAAGCATCAGCATCTATGCCACAACTATAAGGTGAGCATGCATCCAATTTCTTCTTCATATAGCAATGCCAATGGTTTTTTATAGCATTGTCAGTCCTGGTTTTCCCCAGAGATACAAAGAATAATAATGAGCCACCAAATAACAGGAAGATATTTAGCTGCTTCATAAATGCATAATTCAATTATCAAAGCCCTTTTAATATCAGTTGTTTTTCTTTGCTTTCCCTTCCATTTTTTTTTCTAGGGCGGAAGAGAAAGGGGGCAGGGGCAGTAAAGTTAAAAGAGAAGAAAACACACATAAAGGCGAGCATCACTTCAAACCGAACCTCCGCCACAGTATTGAGAATATACCTTCCAGGAATAAACCTTGCAATTTCTGCCCACTTACTGCCATATATTTGATAATAGTAAGCAAGCATAGATTCCTCCTCGTCTGTCCAGACATCTTTCTTTATAATTGGGTCAAGGTGATTGTGCCACCTGAAATAGTAATGCGTGCTTCATTCTCGAGCAACATATTTTATAGGAAACATGCATATGGGTTGACCAAGCAGAACAACACTTATCCACTCTAAAAATTGTATGCTTCACACATTAAGTTAAATGGCATGCATCACCGTGGATTTGAAAAAAACATTCCAGAAGTTTGCTGCTCAAGCAACAGTTCAATATTTGGCCATAACCGCAGTTAGCTACATATCCACTTCTGGTTAATATAATAATAACAATAGAAATCTATAAATTCCATTAACATCACTTAAAAATTGCATCATCAGTTTATACTTTGATCTTGCATAAAGCAGTTCAGTTACCCTTTTTAAGGAAAATGGGGTCTGCCAAATTGGTCTTGTGCATACAGATACTGTAACTATAGCTATTTAATATGTCTTATTGACCATGAGATAGTTAGACATCTAGTGTAAAAATAACAATAAACTTGTATGTGAATAATAAATTTGCATCTATAAGTTCCCATCGGTCATAGCAAGAATCAAAACACCAAAACAAGACAGATCCACAGGACACATAAACATGCCCATTCTATGCCCCAAAAATAAATAGACTTACTAATATCCAGTATTGCCTACCTCTCTCGGCATTGCTTTCCAATGCGACCTGGTAAAGATTTTGCAATAGTAGACCATCTCTTAGCCCCATACTTTCTGACTAGCTCAATGATACGCTGATCCTCCTAAAAGTTAAATGAAGAAACAGATCACAATGACAATCCACATTACCAAACATGAATCAATACATTCAAAAACTTAAATTAGAATATATATTAGAACAGCACCTCTTTTGTCCATGAGCCTTTTACAAGTTCAGGATTTAAAACTTTTTGCCAGCGATGCAAGCATTGAATGTCAGTTCGACCAGGGATGTAAGCAGCTGCAAAAGATAGTTTGAAAAGAGGATTAGCTTTATTTAGCAATGAACTTTATAGTCTACATTGCAGTTGACATTTGCATGTATAAATTCAAAAGTCACAACCAATGCAACTAGTGGTATCTCCTTATAATATTCACTATCTCAAAAGTCTATGATGCATCTCTGATGACATTACAGGAGCAAAAAAAACCAAAATAAGATAGTATCGAGCCAATAGATGGCCAGTTGCTTTTGGCTCCAAGTTTGTCCAAGCTTTAAAATAAAATCCCACTGTGGCCAAAACAAAAAGAGTTCAAACATAGGATGACATTGCCACATCCACCTATTTTCTTCCAGTTCCTCCCATTGTGCTTCTCGACTGCTTCAATCAAAAGGTTATCCTGTTTTTCCAGAGTCACATGGTTTCAAAGTTAGGAAGACCTATCACTGCAAATTGTTAGCAGGAATAAAGTACAGAGGAAGGAATTGAAAAAACATCTAACTTGGGTACTTAATTGCAGTATGCAAATTAGCTAAGTTCTAAATTTAGCTCTCCCTCTTCATCTTAGTTTTCTATTTCATATAGGGAAGCAAAACCATACCATTAACTGGGAAAATTTCTATATAAATATGCCAAAAGAGTACTGCAAATGCCCAGTCACAATTTTGTATGAAACGCTGGCTAAAAATAATGGTTATTTTGTGAAGCACAATGAATGGGTTAAGATCAAAATACAAACCACGTGACTGACCTCTTCCTCGGTCCAGCATCCCCTTGTTGAGCGTCTAGCTGGACCATTTTTTCTCCTATATCAAAATTGTAAAACATCGACAAAGTAGTTAATTGGGTAACCGGTGAATATTTTCACATGCCTCATATATTAATAAGTTATGAAGATCTCTCACTTTTGCTATGCAGCATGAAAGGGAGTCAAAGTAATTATCGACAAAAAATGTCATCAGCACCCACAACCAAAAAAAAATGAATAAGAAACCAATTTTGAATCAATTTCCAAAAGCAAGCACATGTTTCCTCGATTGGAAACCAGAAAAGCCAATATTTTGGAACCACTGTTGGAAGATTGCTGAATCCAATTTATCAATCGTAATTGCCTAAACCCAGCTTACTTGTTCCATAAATATGGAGTTATTACATGAAAGCTTATGCCAACTTATTAATCATTAATAGACTGCTTAAGATGGAAATGGAGATGAAGTGTAGATAGAGTAGTATACCCTGAAGCGGGGGTTGATTGCGGAAAAGAGGTATCACAATTGTCATTGAACACAGAAAAACACAAAGGGGTCTTATCTCCTTCAGGTGAGTGAAGAGCGAATTCCTCCAGCTCCTTTTTGACCTCTACCATGACTTTTCCCCAAATCAAGTCCTTTCATTCAAAATGAAACTCAAATTACGATCACATTGTAAACGAGGATTGCGATGGGATTCTGTATCACTCCCAAAGATATCGAAGCAAACTCGATCTTGAATTGTGCCCACTGACACAATTAGCTGTGCGTTGGCTCAATTTAGTTTAGATCAAAACTAAATGATGTACCACTAAATTCAACGAGAAGGTGCAGAGAAACTATCAAACGCATGGCATTAGCATAAAAGGAACAAACCTCACGAGGCAAGTGACTTGTAGGGTTTCCCTTAGCCTTCTTCTACTAGCTCAGTCCTCAGAACTCTGAAACTGTAACGCTTCGACGTTCTCTCCACCTTAAAATGGATTAGTTTCTGACCTTCGGCCGGGATACGCTGAATTAAAAAAAAGAAAAAAAAGTAAAATGAAGGCTAACCAGCGGGAAATCAAGGCGTTGAAAGGCGAAAACGTATTTCGAGTCCAAATCAACCGAGCAAGTGCAAAGCAATTGGTTCGACTCATTTTTAACGACTTCAGAGAAGCTTGTGGTAGAAGCAGGCGCAAACGAAACTGAACGCCTTGCGTTGGAAGCCAAAGAAATGGAGACTGACGGAAACGGAGACGGCTGTCTTACTTTCTAAACCACCTGTTAATTAATAATTGAGTCTCTGACAATGCTCAATGGCACGCCGTCCGTTACTTCTTCCTGGCGGGAAACTGGGCTCCTGTTTAGGACTTTTCAGGCACTCTCTTTTCGGCGGGGTTTATTAGAGATTGATGTCTGAATTGGGTGCCAGCAAGATTGGGCCATTAGTTATTTGTTCTGCTTACTTTCAGGGACAGATGGACGTGTACTGCTCGACAGGGCCCAACCTAATTTCTTTTATTTTATTAAATAAATTATTTTCTCCAGGTACAGGCCTTGGATAAGACGGTACAAAACTACAGCGTTGTGCTTTGACAAAGTAATAACACCAACTTCTGTGTGGACGCATTCTTTCTTGGTTTGCAAAATGAAAAACAAATGAAGACCCCAATAGACAGCTACCTGAGTTCACATTTTATGAGATCTCTGTTTTGATGCGCAGGCCAAAATATGCATCACTACATAGACGTTGTCTATGAATTAACTACAGGGATTTTAATTAACGGAACTGTTACATGTACAATTTCTACATTGTTTATAGCAAAATGCTTGTACCACTAGGTGATACATCGTGATTCACTCCCAACAGGTGTAGACTACTGATCAAATGGGCGAGGTGCCCTGTCCACAGCGAGTGGCAAGCTGCAATTCTTGACTATATATAATCTTGGGGTGAAGTCAAGTGATAAGATTAGGTCCAATTTTTTCCTACGAAGTATTACCACTCAATCGCACCTTAATGACTCTATGGAAACCAGACGCCTTGCCTCGCTAACAGAATATTTGCCTCTATCCATACGTATTTTGCCTCTCCGTTTTACTCATAAGAATGAGCCACTTCACGAACTTCTTCATCTTCTTGCTTTTAAGCACTTGGCTCTTTGTTTTAGCGTATACAGCCCAGTTTGATATCCGGAACAATTGCCCCTACACAGTCTGGGCTGCAGCTGTGCAGGGTGGTGGCAAGAGGCTGAATCATGGTGAAACCTGGACAATTAATGTGAGTCCCGGCACTACGCAGGCACGAATCTGGGGTCGAACCAAGTGCACTTTTGATAACTCTGGGCGTGGCAAATGTGAAACCGGTGATTGTGGTGGTCTGCTCCAGTGCAACGCCTACGGTGTACCACCAAATACCCTGGCGGATTATGCCCTAAACCAGTTTGGCAACATGGATTTCTTCGACATCTCTCTGGTTGATGGTTTAATATTCCCATGGACTTCAGTCCCACGTCGAATGGGTGCAGTCGCGGCATAAAATGCACGGCCGACGTTAACGTCCAGTGCCCGAGAGAGTTGAAGGTTGCTGGTGGGTGTAACAACCCATGCACTGTGTTCAAGACCGATCAATATTGTTGCAATTCTGGGAATTATGGGCCAACTAATTACTCAAGGATTTTCAAAAATCGGTGCCCGGATGCTCATAGTTACCCCAAGGATGACCAAACCAGCACCTTTACATGCCGTGGTGGAACTAACTAGAGAGTTGTGTTTTGTCCTTGAACGCTATCTTATTTCTCTGCCAAGACATTTGACTAAATTAAGGTCTTAAAATGGCAATATGAAATAATACTACAATAGTACAGGATGTGGGATTTATGTTTGGTGTGCATGGGCCACGGCGCACCTTGGTTTATGTTTGTAAGATTTTCATGAAATAAAACTACAATATATATTATAACATGTCTGTAATTTGTTTTCTTACATGCATGTTAGCTCAAGACAAGTAACTAAATCTAACTTTCTGAATGATCTTCGTTGGGGTGGAATATTGGTGAACGGTGATATAAATATAGACCAGTCCTTGGACTGCATACTTTGGTGAACGGTGATATAAAAAATTCTATTGGATATCATCCTGTTGTCTAAGGACTGAATCAGGAGATATCTTCATTCAAGACATGAACTCTTTATGTCTTTCAATTCGAGTGAGTCTAAATCTAAAATCCTAAAATTTCTCCAGGACAAACAATAATTATTTTGATCTCATCAGAATCTGCTCCTAGTCATAGCATAAAGTGTAGAAATTGGAGGTGGGTAAGGATTCATTTAACCAAGTCAAGACCCAGGCGGCAACAATGTGTTTTACTTATCTCTTGTCATTATAGCATAGAGCGTGGAGATTGGAAGTGGAAGACTTAAGAGTGACATACATTATTTAGTCGATAACGGGCATTATGAACTCACCCAATTCCATGTTGAAATAGACAATGCATTAGGTGACCCTTATTTTATAGAAAAAAAAGTTGATCCACTAAATGTAAAAGTAACTAAATAAACATTAATAATTTTTGAATTATTAAATATTTAATTTTTATAATTTACAATGATAATAAATAAAATCCTATCTTACTAAATGAGGTGGGTTATATGAATTAAAAGTCGTCATAAAATTTATTCGAAATTAAGTTTTTAGAAATACTATTTAACCAAAAATTTCTTTTAATAACTTTTCTAAATATCTTTTTTATTCTTCATCTAGATCTTTATTAAGTTAAAAATTATTGGATCAACTTTTTTTATTGGAGCCTCTTAAGATCTTATTTACATATGCTCAAACTATCATAACTAAGTTTTCGTTATTTTCTCCTCAATACGTGCCATGTCAACTTTCTCGAATATAATTATTCTAAATTTTGTCCTTTTTTGAATGTTTACTCAACCATCTTAACATTCTCATATCTGCCACATCTAAAACTTTTCTTTAAGCCTGTTAGATATTTTTCGATCACAAATGACTTTCGAAATATTTCTCTATTTTATCCATCCAGCTTGGATTTTATATGTGACATCCTCATCAATCTCTCTATTACTTTATAAAATCATTCAAAGATACCAAAATAGATATATGTGATATACTATATTATCAATTTTTATCTCTAAATTATTATTTACTAGTCTTTTGTTAAATTTACACTCTATATACTCTATTTTACTCCTACTTAAATGAAAACTCTTTAATTTTAAAACTTCTCCCTATATCTCTAACTTATAATTAATTTTCTCTTTTAATTCTTTTACTAAAATTATATCATATATAAACAGTACATATTTCAAGACTATATATTACATATATCTAATAAATATATCTATCATTAAAATAAAAAAAATATAAATTTAATCTATAAAATTTAATTTATAAAAATAATAAAACTTGAAAAAGTTAGCCGTAGGCTGTCACTGGACTTCTGCTTCTAGCGGTGGTGCACTTTGACTTTCTCTCCCGATGGTGGATAATAATGCCTTAAGTTAATCAATGTCTGCCATTGGGTTCTAGCAGTGGTGCACTTTGGCGTTCTTTCCCGACGGTGGATAGTAATGCATTTTACTTTTCTATTGCTGGTTGATAACAATGCATTTTACTATTCTATATATTGTCTAGATAAACGGAAAGGCGATATTATTTTTATATAATTTTTATAATATAAAATTTAAATTATTAAAAATCATAAAATTTAATAAATTTAATAATTATACAAGTATCATGAGTTTATACGAATCACTGGACTTTCTTAATCTCTTGTTTATACGACCGTGAATAAGCGATGCCATCAGCTGTGAATTAGTAACTTTAATTAATGAAATTTCAAGGCAGCACTCACCACCAAGCGACTACTTCTAGAAGATTAAGATTAAATAGATAGACAATGCCTATCTTATACACTATTGACTTTTTTTTTTTTTTACTTTCCGTGATTGCATTTCAATCTTCAGCTAGAGATAAGAATTCAAATTATGCCTTTGACTTTTAGCATTATTCCTGCGACTATCCCAATTGATCAGACTTAAAATGGTTTCTTCATTTGTACGCATCAGGTAACGTAGGCGATTTATTTTTATACACTTGGATCCATATATGACTTTTAAATCCCTTATCGTTACCATTATTTACGAAGAGCTGAATATGATAGGTATTGACATTGGAGGGATATCAGCGTCACGAGTTAACAAACCATTATTCATTTCAATGCTAATCTATTATTATTTTTTATATAATATCTTTATATTATTATTAAGTATCAAATAAATTTATATTCGAAATTGATCATTAATAGTTACTCTCAACAACTATTACTTTAAAATTTAAATTTAAATTTTTGACCTCAATTTCTTTAATTTAAAATATAAAAAATAAACATTACATCAACACCTTATTAATATACTAATCTACCTCTATGCGTTTCTTCTTTCTTCTTTGGTCAGAAACATATATTTAAACGAACAAATTTTCTCAAGTTGCACGCGGTTTTTATAGACTTTCATTTTACAACACTATGTTATTGATTATCGTCAAGCTTGCCTGCGATGGTTGTCGGATTTTTTTTCTTTTGTATTTACAATGTCGGTCTACGCATTTGCCCATTTCCACACACACAAGTTGGTAGATAATTATCCTCACAGTCACTGTGTTTGACGTGGGAGAAGACTAGATTATTTCTATGGTTTTTTATTCATTATTATTATTGTTACATTATTAATATTATTAATATTTTGATGAGTTTATCAATGGCAGATGCCCCAGTACATATATAAGAAGGGAATTAACTTATTTACGGCTTCGATTGTGCCGTGTTAAAATTAAACGATGGTGATTTTTATAAGATTTTGAAAATTACGAGAATGAAAAATTTTAAAAGCTTTTGTTAAAAGGGAAAGTAAGCAACTTAATTACCCTTAGCTCTTGGCTTGCTGCAATCACGCCCCAAACCACGTTTGAACGTGACTTATTTTGCCAAGCTACCATATTTTTTTTTATGTAATTCTTGATGAACCGCTACCATTGTCTTCCTCTGCTTCTGCCTACAATTTTATTTTCCATATACTTGACTTGTCTTCAATTTCATCAAGTACATATCACATCATCGTTTGAATTTTCAAAATGAAATCATTTACGTCTCTAGTTCGGTACATCACCGCTTGCCGACTCCTATATAGACCCAACGCCTTCGCGGCATGTTCTTCACTTGTCAATAATATCTTAATCCCAAGATGGCCTTCATCAAGAGCACCAGCCTCTCCATCTTCTCCTGCCTGCTCATTGCTCTATGCTTTGTCTCCACCCAGGCGGCCAGATTTGATATCACGAACAGATGCCGCTACACTGTGTGGGCGGCAGCCGTGCCAGGAGGTGGCAGACAGCTCAACTCCGGCCAAACTTGGAGCATTGACGTGGCTGCTGGAACTACAGGCGCCCGCATTTGGGCCCGAACCGGTTGCAGCTTTGACCGATCAGGGCGTGGCCACTGCCAAACCGGTGACTGTGGGGGTCTCCTCCACTGCACAACATACGGCGCCGCCCCAGACACCCTTGCTGAATTTGCCCTTAACCAATATAACAACATGGACTTCTATGACATCTCACTGGTCGACGGGTTCAACGTTCCCATGGAATTCAGCCCAACCTCCAATGGTTGCACCCGCGCAATCCGGTGCACCGCAGACATCAATGGACAGTGCCCCAGTCAGCTCAAAACTCAAGGCGGCTGCAACAACCCATGCACCGTGTTCAAGACCGAGCAGTACTGCTGCAATTCTGGGAGCTGTGGACCCACTGGTTATTCCAAATTCTTCAAGAATAGGTGCCCAGATGCTTACAGTTACCCAAAGGATGATGCAACAAGCACATTCACTTGCCCAGGAGGAACCAACTATAGGGTTGTCTTTTGCCCTTGAACCACTTTTCTCCATTTTTTTTTTCACACTTATCTTGGTGGTTATCGTTGAACTTTTCTTACTTGTACCTCCAAATAAAGGGCTCTTTTCTTGCGCTTTGTGAGCACACCTGGGAGATGTGCTCTCCTTGTCCAAAGCGAGATTAATGATTCTAATAAAAACATTCCTATGAAATTGAAATTTTTAACATTTATAATGTAATACTTTCCATCGTGGTATCACTGCAAGTACTAGTTTTCATTGTTGGTCAAGAAAATATCACGATCTTCACGGAAGTTCAATTAAATATCTTCCTGTCAATTTTGTAAGGTCTAAACTTTTTTTTTACGTACATTGCAGAGAAATTTAAATTTAAGATTTTCTGACAATTAACTACCCAAATTTAAATCTTAAATATCGATTACTCATCAATTGAAATCTTAAATATCGATTACTCATCAATTGAAATCTTAATCAATTTGTTCTCAGCATTTTTTCATCTTTTTTGTTTGCCAAACTCAGTCTAAACCCAAAACAACAAATTCTAACTGCATGAACTTAACCGCAGAGATGGGCCTCAGAAATATGGCCCAACAGCTTCCTCCAAGTTTTCCCAACTAGGTGTCCAGATTTTTTTTTCTTTTTGTCCAAAGATGTTCAAATAATTACGTAATCGGAGATAAGAGATTATCCAATTTCAACGCTATTTGTTATTGTGTAAAAATGTACATATATTTTTTCAATTTTAAATTATTTTTAAATATATTCTCAATTATAAAAATAAATAAATATACTCATTTAATTATCAAAATAATATAATATAAGCATATCCTTTTTGTGTTTATTTGCAATTACATTTAATAATTTTGTGATTTTTATTTTATTATTAATATATATAACATTGTTTTATTAATTTTTTGGAAAGTATATATGTACTTTCCTTTCTTATTTTATCACAAAAATAATATTTATACATAGTAACACATACACACTATACACATCTTACAAAAGCAACAAACATTTTATCCCATCATCCAATATAAATTTCATAAATATCATTATAGTATAAAAGATGTACATAGTGTATGCATTATCCCTATGTACAAACATCAATGTTATTTTATCTTAACGTCTTCTTTGGGAAATCATGATGGGAGCGACTAGTAAGTTATATTAATTTTCTCTTCTTTAGCCCATTTCACGAGACCTTGAACGGACGCAATCAATTTCGTCAAAGGGATTACAGATGGCGTGGGACTGGGGTCTTTTAAAGGTAATCATAGAGTCTGATTCTCAACAAGCACTTAACTTGGCAAATAAAACAGGTTCATCCAACCTGCATGCTAAACATCTGGTGGATGCAATTCAGAAACTCAGGTAGCAGCGTTGGCAAGTTCAGATTCATCATACCTGTCGTGAGGGGAATAGAAGAACAACTTTAATAGAAAGGAGATATGCGGCTAATGACGGGTCTTCAATCATGTTCACCGCAAAGCCATTGGAGATATCCAGATTGTTGGCTAAGGACATTATTGAGAGTCATATTATAATGACCGGTAGTTCTTGAGTTTCAAGTTGTAGTCAGCCGCACCAGAAAAAAAAAACGATCGTTAAAAGGGCTTTAAAATCAGCTTCTTAAAGAGCTTTTTCCTTTTTCTCAAACTATCGTGCTTTTACTATCACGACTTGATGCATGTAATAAATACTCATATTTTTTAAATATATTATTTTGAGTCTCATTTAAAATATGTTCATAAAAAATATTTATTTAAAAAAAATTACTTATTTTGATAATTTTTATTTTTTGAGAGATATTTTTTAATTGTGGACTAAAAAGATATCTTAAAAAAATGAAAAAAAACTATCATTCTTTTTAGCAGATAATTACCGAAGCTTTCACTTTTCTGCTTATTGGTCTTAATTTGGTCTTAATCCTTTATTTTTTTTTTTGGGTTTTTTGGTAAAGAAAAATGGCGAACGCACAGAAACAGAAGAGAAACTAAGAAACTCTAATAAGACGGTAGTACTGATCGCCCTCCTATTAGCATTTACAATATCCTGGAGCCCTTGGGGAATCCTTTCAAAACGTTGCCATCCCGTCTTCCTTAGCTGCATGTTGAGCTAACCAATTGGCGCAGCGGTAGCCTTCACGGTAGGTGTGCATTAAAATTTTCTTTATATTACGTCTTTCCACTGAAAAACCATGATCTATCTAAATCAGCAAAGCTATACCCCATGGCATCGATAGCATCACTCCACACTCCACCCTCAGTTGGAAACTACATGTCGGCTGCTCTTTGATCCAACGTGAGAATCTGAATACTGAATATATTTTATTTTGGTAATTAAACCCAAAACTGAATGCCTTCAACAAAACCTTCAAGTCATAGTGCAGCCATTCGGTGGCTGAGAGTGAATCTGAACTCCTGGTGGTAGCCGGAGTGCAAAAGCAGCGAGCCAATCAGCCACTTTGTCGGCTTGCCTATAGATATGTGAAAGCTTCACATCCAAGTCCCTGCGATGGATCTCCCGGGCAAGATCTACCAATCTGGAACAAGGGTGGTTTGGAGGACACCCTTTGAGAATGAGGTCAATGGCCAGCCTAGAGTCACCTTCAACCAAAATTTTCTTTGTTACCAGTAACCCAAGCAGTTCCAGCCTAGAGTCATCTATCACTTCTTGGTCACCTCATTGCACAAAATTCCATGTTTGATTTATGTTTACAATCAATACCGGAGTGTCGTGTTTTGCATAGAAGGAAAGAAAGGAAGATAAGGCTACAACTATTATTATTTTTATAATTTTTTTTACTTAATTTTTATAATATATATTTTATATTATTAAATTTAATAAACTAAAATATAAAACTTAATAAATTTATCAATTCATGCTAAAAAATATGAATATTAAATAAAACTAAAAGTATAAGAATTTCATTCTATGAAAACCCATATTATTTAAGTGAATTTTGTCGAATTCTTTTATGATATTACTCAAAATTTTAACTGGTTGAACCACCGTTAGAGGAATTTGAATCTCTACCGTTACAAATCCTTAATTTTTATGACTTTAATTATATTTTTATATATTAACGAGTAACACTTAATAGTAAAATTTATTACTTTTTCTCATTTACTTTTTAACTACTTAAAAATGTCTTTCTAATATTTACTGTAGTTTTTCAATTAATCATCCCCTATAAAGGATCTGGACTGACCCCGTGCCTTCCTTATCTAGGTGAATCTTATCCCCGTTCTTGTGTACTCCCTGACAATTGACGACTGGTTCGTGCCTGCATTTAAACTACAGTTCAAATTGTTGACTTTTCTTTCTTGTACTGGCTGTCGACTTTCCTTTCTACATGATCGAAAGATGACAATGTCATACGAACTTTTCAAAGTACCAAGCATTTCCGTAAGTAGATCCTCCGCGAGTCCGGGCCATTATATAAACTCATGTTCTTATGGCCGTTTCTTCAAGAAGCTGTCACTGCTTATCACCGAAAAAAAAAACAGAAGCAGTCACTGCATATTGGCCACTCTTCCCAAAATGGCCTCCATTGCGAGCTTCCTTATCTTCTTCTTCTTTCTCATTGCTCAATGCATCACCTCAGCATATGCAGCCAGATTTGATATCGCAAACAATTGCCCCTTCACTGTCTGGGCGGCAGCTGTGCCCGGCGGTGGCAGACAGCTCAACTCCGGCCAAACTTGGAGCATTGACGTGGCAGCTGGAACTACAGGGGCTCGAATTTGGTCCCGAACAGGTTGCAGCTTTGACGGATCAGGGCGTGGCCACTGCCAAACCGGCGACTGTGGGGGTCTCCTCCAATGCACAGCATATGGCGCTGCCCTTGACACCCTTGCTGAATTTGCCCTTAACCAATATAACAACATGGACTTCTATGACATCTCACTCGTCGACGGGTTCAACGTTCCCATGGAATTCAGCCCAACCTCCAATGGTTGCACCCGGACAATCCGGTGCACCGCAGACATCAATGGACAGTGCCCCAGTCAGCTCAAAACTCAAGGTGGCTGCAACAACCCATGCATCGTGTTCAAGACCGATCAGTCCTACTGCAATTCTGGAAGCTGTGGACCCACTGATTATTCCAAATTCTTCAAGGATAGGTGCCCAGATACTTGCAGTTACCCTAAGGATGATTCAACAAGCATATTCACTTGCTCTGATTTTTTTTTTTGGGAATTATTGCCCACGCTTTAAAATCTACGTGAGACTACGTTTTTAAATTTTTTTTATCGTTATATTTATTCTCATGTATTGTTAAAGACTATTGTGATTGAATTTAATATATAAAATATAAATATTGTAAAAAAAGCATAACCCAATCTACGTGAAAATAACAAAATTCATTTTTTTCCCATCCTTTTCACAGTGGTTACTGTTAAACTTTTCTTAGTTGTACCTACAAATAAAGGGCTCCTATCGTGGGCTTTTTTGAGCACATTTATAATGTGATACTATTCGTTGTGGTATCATTATAAGTAATAGTTTTCAGTGTTAGTCAAGAAAGTGTCACGATTTCCACAGAAGTTCAATTATACATCTTGTCAATTTGTAAAGTCTAAACTTTTTTGAGTAATACTATTGATAGATATTTAAACATATGCCGTCTTACGTTTTTCAAATTTTTTTTGTAATGTACTGTTTACATTTCAATTTTGTAAAAAAAATTTGAAAAACGTAAAACAGCATATATTTAAAAATGTATCCCTATCAAAACTCAACCTTTTTTTACTTACATAGGAGAGAAATTTAAACTTAAGATGTTTTGCCAATTAACTACCCAAAGTTAAATCTTAAATCTCGATTATTCATCAATTGAAAGCTTAATCAATTTGTTCTCAGCATTTTGTCACATTTTTTTTGGTTTGCCAAACACAGTCCAAAAATGCTAAATCCATCACTGTAGTCGCAGAGATGGGCCTGAGAAATATGGCCCAACAACTTCCTCCAAGTTGTCCTAACTAGGTGTCCATTCTTTTTTTCCGCTTCTACAGGAAATTCCTCGATTATCCCTGCACGCAGTTTGCTAAAACAGTCCCCTGCACGTCGTCGCCCAAATCGACTTAAGTTCGCTCGACACCTTCAGTGAATACACTAAAATAGATTATTTTGTAGCACGCATACCATACTTCTAAATATATTTAGAGATTTAAAAATTTCTTATGCCATTTTATAATTCATGTGATCCATTAATATTGCACAGGTGCAAAACATGTAAATAATGAAATTATTAGGGATATCATTAGTGAGGAGATAACTCCTTTCTTGATTTACTATATAAAATATAATGTGTTATATGTGTTACGCCAATGGCAAGTAACACTATATAAATAGGAAGAGCGTAAAATTCTCCTTTTAGGTCAATAAAATTTAGTTAACTCATCGTATGTTAACTTACAAAAAATTTAATAATTAAAAAGATTTATAATAATTAATTAGCTCATAATTTAACACTCACAAAACTGAATAACAAATCAAATTTTGTATTAATTTTATTATTAATCTAAATTTTATCAAAATTAATCACTAATACATATACACTAATGTATATAATTAAGTTCACAAAAATATTCCAATATCCGCATTAATTTTATTCTAGTCTTTTGGTGGTGTTTTTTTTGGTCAAAAGATGTCCAAATAATTATGGAAACAGAGATTAGAGATTATCCAATTCCAACACCATTTGTTACTGTGATTAATCATTGTTATTTTTTTTTAACATTTGATACCAGATTTTTACTCAAAAGTCTCTTGTGAAACTCCCCGTCACTGTACCGCAATAACTCGGTAAGCTACTTTTCTCATTTTATCATGGCCATTTTACTTATATAATGCAACTTTTAAAAAAAATTACTTAAATGGCATAGTTTAAAAAGTATTTATCTGAAGGGGTCAAATTTGCCACCTCAACTTGCCACCTCACATTTATGGCCACATCATTTGCAACGAAATTCGTGGGTTGAACCCACAAATTCTGTCATTTTGCAGAATTCAGCCCGACGAAAGCGAAAATAAAACATCCAGCCTCTTTCACTCGCTTTCCCGCTCTCCGCTCTCACTCTCCTGCTCTCCAGCTCTCGATCACCGACGCTCTTTGTTGCTCGTTTTCCCTCGTACATCATCAGCTCAGCTTTCCCGGCTCTCTCCCTGGGGTTTCTGTGGCTCGCCTCTCACTAGTATTTTTGTTTGTATACTACTTATTCAGGTTAGAGGTTGTTCTTTTGTTCATAATATACCTTGTATATGGCTATAATGAAGGTGGAAGCCTCTTATACATTCTTTTCATAGGTAAAATGTACCCACTATTCTGTCTTCTCTTTTTCTGTCGTCGTTTGTTTTTTGTCCATGCACGAAATGTTAAAGTGTAACACGGCCATAGCTAAAGTGTAAACTCGCCGTTGCTAAAGTGTAACGTGCCGCACAAAAGTGTAATTACCCGTAGCTAAAGTGTAACTTTTAATGAAACGTTTACTTTGCCTAAAAAAATAGTATGATGCATTAGATAAGGTTTTTCCTTTAAATAGAACATTTATTATGCATAAGGAAGTAGTTTTGATCAATTAAATCCGAATTGAATCATGAAATTTTGTATGCGAAACATGGCCATAGCTAAAGTGTAACCTCGCCATTGTTAAAGTGTAACGTGCCGCATAAAAGTGTAACCACCCGTAGCTAAAGTGTAACTTTTAATGAAACGTTTGCTTTGCCTAAAAAAATAGTATAATGCATTAGATAAGGTTTTTCCTTCAAATAGAACATTTATTCTGCATAAAGAAGTAGTCTTCATCAATTAAATCCAAATTGAATCATGAAATTTCGTATGTGGAACATGGCCATAGCTAAAGTGTAACCTCGCCGTTGCTAAAGTGTAACGTGCCGCACAAAAGTGTAACTACCCGTAGCTAAAGTGTAACTTTTAATGAAACGTTTACTTTGCCTAAAAAAATAGTATGATGCATTAGATAAGGTTTTTCCTTCAAATAGAACATTTATTATGCATAAGGAAGTAGTCTTGATCAATTAAATCTGAATTGAATCATGAAATTTCGTATGTGGAACATGGCCATAGCTAAAGTGTAACCTCGCCGTTGCTAAAGTGTAACGTACCGCACAAAAGTATAACTACCCGTAGCTAAAGTGTAACTTTTAATGAAACGTTTACTTTGCCTAAAAAAATAGTATGATACATTAGATAAGGTTTTTCCTTCAAATAGAACATTTATTATGCATAAGGAAGTAGTCTTGATCAATTAAATCCGAATTGAATCATGAAATTTCGTATGTGGAACATGGCCATAGCTAAAGTGTAACCTCGCCGTTGCTAAAGTGTAACGTGCCGCACAAAAGTGTAACTACCCGTAGCTAAAGTGTAACTTTTAATGAAACGTTTACTTTGCCTAAAAAAATAGTATAATGCATTAGATAAGGTTTTTCCTTTAAATAGAACATTTATTATGCATAAGGAAATAGTTTTGATCAATTAAATCCGAATTGAATCATGAAATTTCGTATGCGAAACATGGCCATAGCTAAAGTGTAACCTCGCCGTTGTTAAAGTGTAACGTGCCGCATAAAAGTGTAACTATCCGTAGCTAAAGTGTAACTTTTAATGAAACGTTTACTTTGCCTAAAAAAATAGTATAATGCATTAGATAAGGTTTTTCCTTTAAATAGAACATTTATTATGCATAAGGAAGTAGTCTTGATCAATTAAATCTGAATTGAATCATGAAATTTCTTATGTGGAACATGACCATAGCTAAAGTGTAACCTCGCCGTTGCTAAAGTGTAACGTGCCGCACAAAAGTGTAACTACCCGTAGCTAAAGTGTAACTTTTAATGAAACGTTTACTTTGTCTAAAAAAATAGTATGATGCATTAGATAAGGTTTTTCCTTCAAATAGAACATTTATTATGCATAAGGAAGTAGTCTTGATCAATTAAATCCGAATTGAATCATGAAATTTCGTATGTGGAACATGGCCATAGCTAAAGTGTAACCTAGCCGTTGCTAAAGTGTAACGTGCCACACAAAAGTATAACTACCCGTAGCTAAAGTGTAACTTTTAATGAAACGTTTACTTTGCCTAAAAAAATAGTATAATGCATTAGATAAGGTTTTTCCTTTAAATAGAACATTTATTATGCATAAGGAAGTAGTTTTGATCAATTAAATCTGAATTGAATCATGAAATTTCGTATGCGAAACATGGCCATAGCTAAAGTGTAACCTCCCCGTTGCTAAAGTGTAACGTGCCGCATAAAAGTGTAACTATCTGTAGCTAAAGTATAACTTTTAATGAAACGTTTGCTTTGCCTAAAAAAATAGTATGATGCATTAGATAAGGTTTTTCTTTCAAATAGAACATTTATTATGCATAAAAAAGTAGTCTTGATCAATTTAATCCGAATTGAATCATGAAATTTCGTATGTGGATAATAAATGTTCAAGACTACGAAATTTCATGATTCAATTCGGATTTAATTGTTCAAGACTACTTCCTTATGCATAATAAATGTTCTATTTAAAGGAAAAACTTTATCTAATGCATCATACTATTTTTTTAGGCAAAGTAAACGTTTCATTAAAAGTTACACTTTAGCTACGGATAGTTACACTTTTATGCGGCACGTTACACTTTAGCAACGGGGAGGTTACACTTTAGCTATGGCCATGTTTCGCATACGAAATTTCATGATTCAATTCGGATTTAATTGATCAAGACTACTTCCTTATGCATAATAAATGTTCTATTTGAAGGAAAAATCTTATCTAATGCATTATACTATTTTTTTAGGCAAAGCAAACGTTTCATTAAAAGTTACACTTTAGCTACGGATAGTTACACTTTTATGCGGCACGTTACACTTTAATAACGGCGAGGTTACACTTTAGCTATGGCCATATTTCGCATACGAAATTTCATGATTCAATTTGGATTTAATTGATCAACACTACTTCCTTATGCATAATAAAAAATGTTCTATTTAAAGGAAAAACTTTATCTAATGCATCATACTATTTTTTTAGGTAAAGTAAACGTTTCATTAAAAGTTACACTTTAGCTACGGGTAATTACACTTTTGTGCGACACGTTACACTTTAGCAACGGCGAGATTACACTTTAACTATGGCCGTGTTACACTTTAACATTTCGTGCATGGACAGAAAACAAATGACGACAGAAAAAGAGAAGATAGAATAGTGGGTACATTTTACCTATGAAAAGAATGTATGAGAGGCTTCCACTTCATTATAGCCATATACAAGGTATATTATGAACAAAAGAATAACCTATAACCTGAATAAGTAGTATACAAACAAAAATGCTAGTGAGAGGCGAGTCACAGAAACCCCAGGGAGAGAGCCGGGAAAGCTGAGCTGATGATGTACGAGGGAAAACGAGCAGCAAAGAACGTCGGCGATCGAGAGCTGGAGAGCAGGAGAGCGAGAGCGGAGAGCGGGAGAGCGAGTGAAAGAGGCTGGGTGTTTTATTTTCGCTTTTGTCGGGTTGAATTCTGTAAAATGACAGAATTTGTGAGTTCAACCCACGAATTTCGTTGCAAATGATGTGGCCATAAATGTGAGGTGACAAGCTGAGGTGACAAATTTGATCCCTTCAAATAAATATTTTTTAAATTATATTATTTAAGTAATTTTTTTTAAAAGTTACATTATATAGATAAAATGGCCATACCGTCTCCTTTGGGCAGGAGCATGATTGGGGCGGCTGGCGTTCTAGGCGCTTTTTTTGGTGCAATATATGTTCTCTTCTTTGTTCCGTTTCACGAGACCTTGACAGATGCAATCAATGTCGATAACGCTTAAAACAGCCTCTTACAGAGCTTTTTGCTATCATCATTTTTACTTTTAAGTAGATAGTTACCGAGGCATTTACTTTTCCTCTTGTTTGGTCTTTTTTTTTTTTTTTTTGGTACAGAGTTTGGTCTTAATCCTTTCTTTCTTTCTCCGGGCATAAAATATTTCTTTATATTACGCCTTTTCACAAAAGACCATTTTCTGTCAAAATCGGCTTAGCTATATACCACATGGCATCGATAGCGATCACTCCACATTCCGTACCCTCAGCTCAAAGTAACTGCATGTTGGGTGCTCCGAGCCCGTAGCGTTTGCTTTCTATAGATGCTTTGTGGGTGGAAAATGATGGTTGTATAAAGAGCGTAGTTATTTTGTAAAAAAATAATAATAATTACTTTATGTGTATAAATAAAAATATAAAATAAACATAAAATATAATCACTTTTTAGTGGGAGACTAGAACAGAGTTCGCTTTATTATATACTCTATATATTTTGTGTACTTTCTATTTTTAGAATTGATCTAACGTGAAAATTTGAATTTTTTTTGTTTTAAGTATTAAAAATATTATAATATAAAAATTAAATTAAATTAAATTTAACTAGTTAAGGCAACCTTAAATTTCAAGCATCTGAATACTGAATATATTTAATTTTAGTTATTAAATTCAAAACTGAATGCCTTAAACTAAACCTCCAAGTTTCCCGATGATAATTTTCCCCATTACAGTCATCTATCAACTTCTTGGTCACCTCATCGCACAACATTCCATGTTTAATTTATGCTTATAATCAATGCCTGAGTATCGTGTTTTGCATAGAAGGAAAGAAAGGAAGATAAGGATACGGGTTTATTATTTTGATAATTTTATAATATAAACTTTATATTATTATATTATTAAATTTTACATTTTAAATTATAAAATTTAACAAATTTAACCATTTACACCAAAAATTATGAATATTAAATCAAATTACAAGTGTAAAAATTTCATTCTATAAGGTTCATATTAGCTACGAGAATTTTACTGAGTTATTTTGTAATATTACTCAAATTTTAAACTGTTAGACCACATGCGCTCAGTGAAATTTGGAACTCTACAGTTGAAAATCCTTAATTTTTATGACATAATTATATTTTAATATATTACTAATGAGTAATTTTGAATAATAAAAAATATTTTTTTTCTCATCTACATTTTAAATACTTAAAAATATGTATTTGTCATATTTACTGCATTTCGGCAGTTGATCATTTCACTGTAAACGATCCAGACCAACCCAGTAACTTCTTGAGAAACGATGTAGTTATGTTCATAACTTTACATTTGAATTATGTTGATAAATGTAGTCTAATCTTTAATATTTAAAAAATATAAAAAAAAATAAAAATTATAAATAAAATTATATATATAAAAATATGAATATAACTGGTAACTTTTTTAACTAAGTGAATCTTATCCTCGTTCCTGTGTACTCCCGGACAATTGACAACTGGTTCGCGGCTGCATTTAAACTACAGTCCAAATTCTTGACTGTTCTTTCAGGCACTGGCTGTTGACTTTTCTTTCTACATGATCCAAAGATGACAGCGTCATACAAGCTTATCCAAAATCCCAAGCATTTACGTCGGTAGGTCCTCCGCGACTCCGAGCCAATATATAAACCCAGGCTCTCATGCCTGTTTCTTCACGGAGCAGTCACCGCATATTTGCCACTCTTCCAAAATGGCCTTCATTGTGAGCTTCTCTATCTTCTCCGTCTTTCTCATTGCTCAATGCATCCATGCAGCCAGATTTGTCATCACAAACAATTGCCCCTTCACTGTCTGGGCGGCGGCTGTGCCCGGCGGTGGCAGACCGCTTAATTCCGGTCAGTCTTGGCCCCTTGATGTGGCGGCCGGCACTAAAGCCGCTCGCATTTGGGCCCGAACCAATTGTAAGTTTGACGGTTCTGGGCGTGGCAAATGCGAGACGGGTGACTGTGGCGGTCTCCTGCAGTGCCAAGCATATGGCGCACCGCCGAACACCCTAGCTGAGTATGCGCTCAATCAATTCAACAATAAGGATTTCTTCGATATTTCACTCATTGACGGGTTTAACGTTAAAATGGAATTTAGTCCAACGTCTATGGGGTGCACTCGAGGGATAAAATGCACCGCCGATATCACCGGACAGTGCCCTAAGGAGCTCAAGACTCAAGGGGGTTGCAATAACGCATGTACCGTTTTCAAAACTGATAAGTATTGCTGCAATTCGGGGAACTGTGGACCCACTGAATATTCCAAATTCTTCAAGGACAGGTGCCCAGATGCCTACAGTTACCCTAAGGATGATCCAACCAGCACATTCACTTGCCCAGGAGGAACCAACTATAAAGTTGTCTTCTGCCCTTGAACGTACGGTCTAATCCACAGCCAAAATGACCAGCGAGTCACTGGATATTACCTGAAATAAAAGAGCCTATATCTTAGGATGTGCTCTCATGTATCCCAATTAAATATGGACATGTAAGATTGTACGTGATCATCAATCTTTGCAAGTCCTATGTTGTTGAACTTCACATGTTCCTATTATAGGCATCGTACTATATTATGTTTTGCTTTTATTTTTAAGTATAATCAATACTAATCAACTCTGTATTTAATGACTTAAATTTTTTAAATAATTAATTATTTTTTAACACGATATATGATAGAATATTTATAGGATGAAATGTTATTTGCCCAATTAAAACATTTTCCACAAAAAGGCACAAGTTTGTATTAATGACTTGCGCAGTTGTTTTATTAGATTGCTTTCATGGTAAATTAAGTAATGTAGTTTTGGACAAAGAAATTCACCAGTTATTACGCACAAATTCTCCCAATATTTTCTACTATTTTCAGACCCCAAAAAATGCTCTCACAAAATAGATTATAATAAAGACGTTTTTATGGTACTTGGGCAATTTGTAGGCCTAATAAATTTAATATATTTAACTCTTTTAAATAAGCATTTAATAAAGTTTTTGAGATTGCTATGACTCTTTTCAAACATACCCTTAAAAGTTAAATACTTCCGTGGTACAAAAGCAATTGCATAATTGATATGGTATGCACAACTCAATGGAAAATATACAGAGAAAAAAAATTCTCTTGCAAAAAATTTAATGCTAGACAATCATAAATTTAAAGTAGATTTATATTATATGTTAGTCTACAAAATTTAAAAATTTTATAATATCAATTCAGATTATTTTAAATAAAAATTGGATAATTATTTTTATAAAAATAGTCAGACCTAAATATATATTTCCGATGGTCGAAGGCAAAACAAATGAAATATTTGACTATAGTTAGCAGTCCAAATAGTAAGATTCCCAATATTAATACAGTAGAAGTCTCAGTTTGTTTCTTTAGCTTCTGATATCATGTGTTCACTAGCCGCCCAACCATCCGGTCCATAAACCTCACTATATTTCTTTGAGAAATGACGCTAACCATAAAAAAATCGCACTTACGTTTAGAATCTTAGGCCCTCAATAAATTTCAAAGTCACCCTCTTGGATTTTTAAAGATTTTATTTATTTCAGTTATAAATTTTCATAATCATTAAAAAGTATAAATTTGTCGTGTATACGGACATCATACTTTCCGTAAATTGCCGTTCAGTAAAATTCTTGGACTGAATGGTAATTTACGAACAAGACTAAAGAAAAGATTATATCTACGGATTAAAGCCTCCTAATAAACGTGGCAATTATTGGAATGACTTGAAATTTACACAACTTGAATAGGCTTCATATGTCTAAGAGGTTTTTATCATTAATCAAATAATGAACACATGCATTCTTGGTTGTGACTTGCAAAATATATATCCAAGCTATGTCCTAGACACGGGCTGCTTGCAAAATCTCTAAGAGGTTTTGTAAAAATTATTGAAGGACGGTGCTTGGTACCTACTTGCATATGCAAACGGTATATTCGAATAATACCCAAATGGACCAGCTCTTGATGGAGACATAACTTTATTCACGGGCATGCATGAAAGTGCACAGTAAATATAGAAGATATTTTGCTTACTGAAAAGTCAAAAAGTTAAATAACGACTAACTTTATTGCACTAGTGTCGGTTTCATATATTCGCACATACTCTTTTTTTTTTTTTATATAATAATAATTTTTTAAAGTTTTTATTTTTGTTATTTTTAATTGTTACTTAATTAAAATTAAAATAAAATTAATTACACTTTATTAATTTTATTCATATTAAAATTATTATCTTTATTAAATATTTAATTAATTGAATTTTTTAATAAAAATACTTTAAAAAGATAAAAACATTTTATTATTTTTAAAAATTATTTAATAACTTCTTTATTTTCAACACTTGTTTTGCCTAAGGCTGAGAAAATTGTTACTTTTGGCAATGCCACCCATAGATAATTTGAAGCCCCATTCGGCTGTTCCCGAGCAGCTAGCGTAGCATTTGTGATGAGTGTTTATCGCGCAAGATTAGATAAGAAGACCAACAACAGTATTGATAGTAATGCAACAAGTCCACCTTTCTAGTGGGACAGCACGATTGAGAATTGAGATGGATAGATAGTCAACAGTCAACCCGATTGAGGCTGCTGAAGAAAATCTAACCACTCACACTGCTTAAAGCTAGTTATCGATGCAGCTATCATCAAATACTTTTCTTCCCACTATAATTTTTTCTCTTTCCTTTTCCTGCGCAAGAAAAAAATAGAAATTTTTGGGTATTAATACTACAGTCGCTTAGTATATTCACGTGCTATGTCATGAAATTTGCTAGAACTGTTGAGGGGGATTTTTTTTTTGGAGTTCCGAACTGTTGAGTTTTAAATTGAGAGGAAGTATACAGCAGGAAGACAAGGCAAAATCCTAAAAGAAAACCATCTCTTCTTCGAACCCTGTCGAGTTTTAAATTGAGATTCACCTCCTCATCAATGATGATAGTAAAGTTGCAGCGAACTATACCAAAAAAAAAAACCAAAAAAAGCAGCAGTAAAGATAAAGGGCAAAGCATTAAAGTTTTCTGTCTTCATCTTCATAAATGATGGCCTTAGGCGCGTAGCCGCCTTGACTTTTATAAAAAACTTTAACCCACCTGTCGCCATTTAATTGACTCATACCATACATTAATAACTAGCAAGAGGATAAGGATCCCGACTTCAGTATTGTTATTTTTGTCACAAGCGTTACTATTTTTTTAATTTTTATAATATAAAATTAAATATTATTTAATTTATTTCATTTTATTAATTAAATTATGAAACATATTAAATATAAAAATTTATATTAACAATATAAATTTTACGTAAAATCAACGATATATAAAACTTTAATTTTCTTCAATGAATTTTTATTTTGTAATACATTTTTATCTTAACATAAAAAAATCATCAAAATTACAAATAATGCAGTTAGGATCAAACCCACAGAATCCTTCCTTCTATATAAACCACCCCAAATGGCATCCATCTCATAACATAAATTCAAGTTAAACTCCCAACAAAAAGATGGATCACACATCAAAACTCTCGGTGTGCTCCTTGCTCTTGCTGAGTTTGTCTATCATCTCAACACACGCGGCCAATTTTGAGATCGTGAACAACTGTCCTTACACCGTCTGGGCTGCTGCCAGCCCCGGCGGTGGTCGCCGCCTGGATCGAGGCCAAACATGGAACATTTGGGTGGCACCTGGCACCGCCATGGCACGAATCTGGGGCCGTACCGGTTGCAATTTCGATGGCAGTGGCCGTGGCCGTTGCCAAACTGGGGACTGCACTGGGGGACTCCAATGCACAGGTTGGGGTGTCCCTCCTAACACGTTGGCTGAATTTGCCTTAAACCAATTTGGCAATCAGGATTTCTATGACATATCCTTAGTGGATGGGTTCAACATCCCTATGGACTTCTACCCCCTCAATGGTGGCTGCCATAAAATCAGTTGCACAGCGGACATTAATGGACAGTGCCCAAACGAACTGAGGGCGCCAGGCGGTTGTAACAACCCATGCACAGTATTCAAGACCAATGAATATTGCTGTACTAGCGGGCCGGGAAGTTGTGGAGCCACTAATTTCTCAAGGTTCTTCAAAGATAGATGCAGGGATGCTTACAGCTACCCTCAGGATGATCCAACAAGCACTTTTACTTGCCCTGCTGGTTCCAACTACAGAGTTGTGTTCTGCCCGCTAGGCTCTCCACACATCCCTGTACTTCGGATGCCTGGAAGTACTAGCAATGAGTATTGAGTAAAATAAACCCACCAGCCTAAAAATTATAATGAAGTTTTCTGGTGAAAACTTCTTTAATATGGGAATCAATAAGCTGGGTGTTTGTTTAGTATTTTATATATCTGTAATCTTATGTTATTGTAGAGGAAATAAAGGCACAGCTTTTTTCAAATGTTATGACTTATGAGATTAGATCCATAACGGCTTTGTTTGAAAAGAAGATAATTTCTTTTTCTCTTTGCTGAAAACTTCTCCATGCTGGACAATGAGATTGAGCTACATAACATATCATCCAATCTTTCCTTGAATTCGTTGATACAATACCAGATATAAACATGTCAGTGAGTGGAACACAGAAAAGAAAGAGAGTATTAATGAACCAGTGGACAAAAGTCTCTTTGCTTTTTGACGGTGGGTCAATGCTAAATAATTATCCTTACACCGTCTCTGTGATTTGACCCCACGCTCATCCACTAATATAAAGACCCAAAGAATATCCTTTGGCCTTGTAACAAAAAAAGAAAAAAAAAGAATATGCTTTGGCCACCGATGAATGGGTGTGAAAACTAATTAAATATAGGATTCGTTCTTCTCACATACGAAACGCGATAAGTTCAAACTTTATTTAGCCTAACGAATTCGTCGCCATTCTATTATTTAATTAAATCGTGAGAATTACGAATTCAGACATGATTCCTCAAAAGTATTTCCACTCAAGCCCAGCCCTTAGCATGCCTTGTTAGGCCTTGGCGTGCAGGTGCCATGGCCCACAACATACCACAGTTAATTAACCACTCAATTAGGATGATCAAGTTTTAACCAGCTGGAATCCTGTTTGGCCAGAGTAAGGATCCCGTCTCTTCCGACCAACATCTTTACATTATCAATGCCAATGTGCAGATTGTTTACTATTTTCGTTAGTCGTCTTCTTTTTTTTTTTTAATAATTATAAGAGTCAAAAATAATTTTAAAGAAGTATAAAATTAAAGATCAAACTTACAACAAGATTCAAAAGATAAACACATTGTATCACTAGAACTACAGCTCTTGAGCGTCAGCCGTCTTCTTTGAAAGTAAAGAAACAGTAAAGCTTGATATCTATGCCAATGAACAGATTGTTTGAAAGTTTTAATATATTAAATAACAGAAGAAACAGTAAAGCTTGGATCCCATGGAAAATGCTGCATTTATGCAGCATTTTTTATATTTAAGTCATGTTTATTAATATGATTTAAATTTAAAATATTAAAAATTAATATAAAATTAAAATTTAAAAATAAAAATTATAAATAAAATTATAAATATAAAAATACAAATATAACGTTATTAAGATCCCATTTGCCGGATGGAGATTCTCAAAAATCTGATGTGATGTAATGCTGGCATCATTAACTTTCGTCCACTTTCCTCGTACAAGTGTTTTAAAAGGAAAAACCTGTCCTGGTTAAGGTAGCCCAATTCTTAACAAGAATGGGCCTCGGTACCCAATCACGCGATTGGTTAGACCCAGAAATACAGAAACATAGTCCACTTGGACAAGGTCAGAAAAAAGTCAGTACCCCTGCCAACTCCCAATCCCCGTACGCTCACGGGCTTCCTTCAATCATTCGATCTTTGCATATTTGACATATTATAAAAACACTAGCGTCAAGGATCGTTGACACTGCCTGAAGAGTTCAGCAGGAAGCAAAAGAGATCATCGGCTTTTGGTTTCTACCTCTCAGGATCTCTATCTTTCAATCATCGATTCTCTGCTCCTAAACTCAAGATGCCTCGAGGAAACCTTGAAGTTCTTCTTGTTAGTGCCAAGGGTATTGAGAACACCGATTTTCTAAGTAAGCTTCTTTTTCTGCTTCTTTCAATTGGATCTTTGTTGGTTCTGATGGAGAATCTCAGTTGGCCTTTTTCTCTCTTTCCCAGATCAGAATATGCAAAACGAAATGGGTTATGTACTTTTGAGCAGCTTTATTTTCTGTTTCTTTCAGATGGATCTTTTTTGGTTTCGATGAGAATCTCTGTTAGCCTTTTTTCTTTCTTCATCCGATCGATCAGAGTATAAAATGAAAAGGGTTATGTACTTTTGAGCAGCTTCATTTTCTGTTTCTTTCAGATGGATCTTTTTTGGTTTCGATGGGAATCTGTGTTAGCCTTTTTTCTTCTTTGTCAGATCAGAATATAAAATGAAATGGGTTATGTACTTTTGCGCAGGTAACATGGACCCTTATGTGGTTCTCATTTGCCGCACTCAGGAACAGAAAAGCAGTGTTGCATCAGGTATTCTCTAGATCTAATTAGTTTCTTTATGATGAAGGTATGAGTATCGGTCCTGCCATAATAGATAGAAAAATGATAGCTCTCCTCTTCAAAATGCTACTTAACATTTGAAAAATTTATGCATCTCCTGCATAGAAATAATAACACTCAATAAATATAAGACTGTGCTGTTCATGATGACAAATTTCGATCAGATACATTATAGTAGAACGAGACTTTATATATATATATATATATGTTGCCATTGATTATATTAAATAAAATTGCATGTGGCTTAGGTGCAGGGAGTGATCCTGAGTGGAACGAGACTTTTGTTTTCACTGTATCTGATGGCGTTTCGGAACTCAAATTGAAGATTCTGGATAAGGATACAGTCACTCAGGATGATTTCGTGGGAGAAGCAACGTGAGTGTGCTTCTGTACTATTTCTCCATTGAATTGTTGAGTTCTGATTTCTCTTCCCCCTCCTTCTCTACTCACAATTAGTGTCACAAATATGTATCTCCAAGAAGATAGGTTGATTTCTAGTAAGTTTGATGGGTGTGATACAGCATTCCACTGGAACCTGTGTTCGCTGAAGGAAGCCTCCCACCCACGGCCTATAATGTTGTGAAGGATGAGGAGTATCGAGGAGAGATCAGAATTGGCCTCACTTTTACGCGTGACGAGGTGCTCTTGTTTTGCTTATAATAAATGTTGCCGCCCTGTTTGACGTTGAATAGAATACAGTGGGTGTTATATATTTTATGTAGTTTGTAAAAGGGAATTAAATTCTTCAAGCTATCAACATTGCAGGTGCCCAGTGAAGTGGGTTACCGTGACCGTGACTTGGACGGAAATGATGGTGGATGGACCGGCACTTACACAGTGTGAACATGCCGCATTTCTTCTCTCAAGAGTTCCATATTTGGCTCTTCTTGCAGCGTTTTTTAGTTACCTGTGACTCTAGTGATTTAATTTGCTTTCTATTACCATCACAACATTTGTGTGCAAGTTGTGTGACAGACTGATACTATCACCCAATCCTTGTTCATTTCGTTGCGCATGTGTTGGACACCCCATCAACTGCCTACTACTCTGTTCAGCATTTTTCTTTTTTTAAATATATAAGCAATCATAATATCAGTTTCAGGTGGGTCATATTCATCCAAATTCGTTAATCAATGTAATTCTTGCCTTGCATATGGCGAAAACTGAGATTCGATCATTAAGGATGTGGATCAGCAACCGCCGCCACTGCCGATTGAGCTTATATGCATATACACACACTTCCGTGCCTAGTTTGTTTTCGTTTGGTGAAAGCTTCCAGGCATGGAATAGATTGACATGGGCGGGGTGGGTATCGTCAGAACCAGCGCCATACCAAACTCGTGCTTCCTTCCATCATGCTTCATGTGCAATTAAAGGTCGTCAACAATTATTCGGCACATGACCTATTATTATTAGTAGAGAAAATTTGCTCGCAAAAAATAGTCACAGTTAATAGTATTTGAATACAACCTTAATTCTTCAAAAGTGTATAATCTGGAAGCAGAGAAGGTCATATTTAAAGATAAAAAATTGCACATCACACATGAAAATAAAAAAAGTGAACATCACTTCATAGACAAAATCATATGCATATAAAAGGATAATGAAATTTATAAAATTTACATTGTACCAAACTCATTGTTTAGCGTTTTAATAGTTGAGTGATATTCACTATTATTTAAAAATTTTTAAATTAAACTAAAACCGCGTATATTAAATTGTTAAATGACTTGCACCCTTAGTATTTAAAAAAAAAAATTGTTATAAGGAACTCACATCACATTCTAAATTACCTAAGAATTCTTGTACAGCAGTTAGAACGCACACACTTCTAGTGTTTACTCTGAGGTATATATATTATCAATTTATCATGACATCCTATGATGAAAATTTCATGGCTGGTCTCCGGTGCAAAATAATTGGTCAAATGGTAAGTAAAAAGCTTCAATGTAACAAGTTGAAAATGATTTTCCTCAGAACAGGGATAGATCAAGTTGGTTTCTAATTTGACGATTCATCACAACATTCCACTTCATGCTTTTCCCACCGACGGCATACAATGTTGTCAGGAATGAGCAGTATCGTGGAGACATTAGGATTGGCCTCACTTTAAACCAGAGGTATTATGTTTCCTTAGCTAACACTGGTTTGACGTTCATTTTCAAAGTCAACAGGTAAAGATTATCTGTGAAAAAGGGCAGTTTTGTGAATGTTAATTGGATATATATTTTTTTTAACCAGTCAACCCAGTGGTATTAATGGAAAAGAAATTCTCATTAAATTGCAATCTGTTTTAAATGAATTTGATAATTTTATATTTATCTGGTGATATGCATAAAAGCTCCCAAGTCTCTTCCTCCCCCCCACCCCCTCCCCAAAAAAATACAAAAAAAACCTTCAATTGTTTCAGATAGCTGTGCACTGATCTTCTTGAACTCAACAGATTCATCAAGACTAGAGGACACAAATACAATACTATATCAATTAAGGCATCTCAGTGCACTGAGAGGGGCAAAAGAAAATTGTTCTTTAAACCACTCCCCCTGTTCCCCACTTTCATATCTCATTTTAGAGTGTGCATGGCAGGAGAAAATGAGAAGGTGGACAATGGTAATGTGTTTGGTCAAATTGTGCCCAAACATGTTGCCATCTTTTACTCTTCACTCCTACCAAGAAAAACATTGGCGCAAGGGTGTAATTCAAATAACCAAACAATTGAAAAGATAATCATTCAGCTCTGGCATCCTGGATGCTCTGATAAAAGGCCCGTTCTTGTGTCTCATCATGACTGAGAAAATGATATTATTTTACTCAAGGCAACTACTCAACTTATTCTTCAAATCTACTTTTTAAATCAGAAGGGAAGAATGTATGAACTTTTATTGAAGGCTGTCGGGACTGAGGAAAGAAAACGTTTCTATGGCTTGAATACTATAGAAACCACTACAATTAAAATGATCTTCTTCACATGCCAAATTTGGTTCAATAAGTAAAAGCATAACATTTCAAGTATGTCATAAGAAACAGTGGCAGATAGGTGCCAGGAAATTAACAGGAAAATGTATACAGCCTAGATTCTGCAATTTCTCCTTGTAAACATATATTGTACTTGTCACGGATAAATGTCAGATAAAAGTGGCAGGTTTAATCATGTCATATATCCATAAGCATAACCTAAGGATGGCAATGGGGAGAAAGTTAAGCTAGATTTGAGTGATTCCCAGTTTCCCACCCCTCACCACACCCTCTCCTCCAAAAAAAAAAAAAAAAAGAAAAAAAAAAAAAAGAAGAAAAGCCCACACACATACGCACAAAGTTAATGCCAGCTAAACAAATACTTAAAAGAGAGCCTTAAGTTAGTACAACCGTGCTCATTTAGAAAGCAGTTCTTTGGTAATGGGGTGCAATCTTTCTTCATAATGGTCATACTTACTGGTTTACTTTGATGTTATTTATCCATGAAGAATAGAGGAAACAAAAATTCCTCTTCATTATCATTTAATACAAAAGTGATTATGAAATGTCATAACAAAATTCCAATTATAACAACTATTAACCATGCACATCTGTGACAGCACAATGGATGACAACAAGAGAAAAGCTGTAAATTTGATAATCAAGTTCAAAATAACAAAAGCAAATAAAGAAAAATAGTGGGGGTGGGGGGAAGGAAGAAAGGAAGTTACAGAATCGGGGGATATAGCGTTACAGTTGTTGCTTTGAGGAGACACACAAATGCCCTTCTTGGAAATGCAGCTGTTGTCCTTTAAAGTTTCAAGATATCGTCATACCTCTGGTTTGGAGTAGAATTTGTATCCATTCAATGGATCAATGTAACACAGAAACAGAAACAGTTCCATAAAATGTGAAGATGTGTTACTAAGGAAGGCAAAAATAATAGTAAGTCCAATGCCAGTATTAACCAATTTCAGACAAGAGCCCATCACAGGTCAGACACATAGAGAGAATAAAATTACAGTTGTACTATATGCTAAAGTCATAAAAAGGATTAACTGCATAGATTGAACCTTTTTCTGGGGGTGATTATGAGTGACTCAGGCAGTGAGCAGTTAGCTAGAGAGCCCTGGGGAATCGCATAACATTTCAAAGTAATACTTTCGGCAGCTAATGATTGTACGTAAAATGTTATTCAAGATTTCAAGGCCAGAAGCTTAAGAAGTATGCAAGTGATGATGCTAACAGTGCATTAGTGGAAATTCTTGACAGCACCCTGGCACTTTAACAGTAATACAGAAACAAAGAACTTGAAGATTGACTAACTAAAATGGCCACAGATCTAGAGCAATAATATCCCAACTGTTAATTCATGAGATTATTTAGTACCTTATACCCGACACCCATATTTGCACCCCTTTTTCGAGTTCTAAATCCACATTCCAGCCATCAGGTAACCATTTAGGACGTTCATTGCTTTCGCTACAATCTGAAATTTTCAGAAATTAACCATGTGGCAAATAATAGATTTAATTGAGTTAGGAAGCTTGATTTCCAAAAAATAACCTATTCAAATTTGGCACTCACTTGCTCAGAATTGCATGCTGTGTTCCTGCTGATCTGTCTATTATTCTCTTCGGACTTTTCAAGGTGGGTTTTTCCCCTTTTCAGGTGGCAGGTGGTAACTTACTAGTAAGAAATTCTACTCTATTTCAAGATTTGTGAAAGCTATAAGAGCTAAAAAAATTCTTCCTTCCATTATTTCTGATGAATCATTCCTTTTTCAGGAAAATATGCGTTCTGACTTGTTTCATTTTATTGGAAAGGAGACACAATAAGCTATGCACAGATTAGGAATCAGGACTGAACCTCCAAGAAATTGGACTTGTCATTTTCCTATCCAGTGTTAGATCTCCTGAAATTCAAAAAGGATTCATATGTCCTTAGAAAGCATTAGGAAAGGAAGATTAGCTAAAATACAATCAAGAAATATCTGAATACAAAAGCACGCAAAAAAGATTTTACAACCACCTCTCAGTGAAACTGGTTCCCAGACAACAAATTAATAACCTTACTCCTGCCCTCTTTTTCTTTTTCACCTGTGGTATTGATAAAAATGAAAATGGAATGTAGTAAAGGAGCATTTTGCGAAACAAAGTCTATTGCATCAAATGCAAAAATAAAAGGATACAATTATATCACTCAAAAAAGGATGTCTTCGTGAAATACTCTTCTAGGAAGATCAATATCATACGAGAGGTCGAAAATGGTTGTTGAGCTCCTCATCCAGATACTAAAATCCAAAGATTCATTCTATATTTAAATTATATTTGCGCTTAATTGCTATAGCATTAGACTTGTAAGTCATAATACCGCCCAAAGGTCCATATCCCAAATATATAAACTGTTTTTTTTAATAAATCAACCGTAACACGCAAGCCTAGTTCAATTATAATCAACCAAAAAACGAATCAGACAACTCTACATCCCTCTTGTGTACCAGCAAAACAAAGAGACATTCTGGCTGCAATACTATTTGCATATAAAATCTCGTCCACTTAGATTGGTCAGCTCAGCTCAGAAAATGTGGCCTTGTCCGTGGCATTTAGAGTCATCGTTCACCAGGCAATTTATTTAATATTCTTCTCTTTCCCTTGCATCAGAAGTTTACCTGTGCTCTCCAACTTAAGCCATCTATATATATATATAAGATGCATCTTTTCACTATTTTCTGAAGAATAAATAGATCATTTGCACTATATTGAAGGTCAACCCAACAGCAGTTAAGGAAACACATTAAAAAAGCATGGAGAAAGAAAGAAAACTGATATTGACCGTGCTTTTAGTATCCGTAGGCGTATTTTAAGCATAAGATGCAACGATCGATCTTCAACTTTTTTTCCCTCTCTAGGCTAGATTCTTTTTAGTTTCTACTTTCCTCCGCAGATGAAGCAACTAACAGACAAAAGAAGACCATTTTCATCATTCCTGCTACTAGCGAAAGAATTAACTAGGACACGCAAAATTTTCACTCACCGAGTACGTTCGATCAGAGAAAACTTTAACTCGTGCGTAATGAATTGGAGCTAACTCCAAACTCAGCTCAACAATGCGACGATGAAAATTAAAGCAAAATGATCTAATTACCTGGTTCAACGACCGGAGATTCTATTGCAGGGTGGCGCCGGAGCTCCCCACCGTCATTTCACCGGTAACTGACCTCCGCCACAGGATCAGATACCTGTCTGACGATCGAACTCCAGCACTCTCTCCGTGAGTAAACTTGCAATTCTGACCATTGGAGACTTGAAGCTTGAGGACTGATTTGATGGTCTGAATATCACCAGAGTCCACGAATCAGGGGTCCGAAGCCACGTGTTTTGAGAAATCCCGTTTCCGGGATTGAGATTAAGGAAGAGGTCTCATTCTACTATTCTACGCACTGTGTACTTTACTTGGACAATAGTACGTAAGGTCAGTTTGGTTTTTCTCCGCACGCCATCTCGCCTGTCCAACAGCAAAACGTTGGCGCGAATTTAGTTGTTTCCATAAAAAATCAAGGGAAATATGTACATATTTTTTTAATTTTATATTATTTATAAATAAATAAATATTTTTAAAAATATAAATTTTATATATTTATAATTTTTTTTACATATATATTTTTTTATAAATATATTTATTTAAATTCAAAAATAAATAAATATATTTTTAATTATTAAAATAATATAAATATATTTTATTTATTTATTTAATATTAAATATTAACAATCATATAATTCATATATAATTATTAATATATAAGATATCTTTTTATAAATTTTTTGAATTGATTCAAATAAAAAATTTTACACAAAAGGTAAGGAAAATAGAAATAATCTAAGGAGTTTAAGAAATTTAATTATCTCAAGGCACAAACACATCTTTAATATATTTTTTAATATTTTTCATAATTTTTTTAAATTTTTATTAATGAAATTTTTTTTTTATTTTACTTTATTTTTTTAATATTTAAATTATGATATGTTAATATAAAATTTTATAAAAAAAATAATAATGATAGTTTTATATTTATTATTTTTAGTTGTTGTTTTATTATTTAATTAGATAGATGAGTTAATTTTATTAATTCGCATAATATAATATAAAAAGAAATAATTGAGATATTAGTATATTAAAATTTTTGTTTAAAGTAATAATATTTTGTGACTCTTTATATGATCTTTTATTTAATTTATATAAAATTTTTATGTTATTTTATTATTGTAATTAATTTTATTTAATAAAATAAAATTTTATTTATTATTATTTTAAATTTATCTAAATAATTAATAAAATAGTATCATGTATATTAATAATCATATAAAGATTATGATTAAAATTTAATGATAAATAAACAAAATAAACATATTTATATTACTCTCATAGTTAAAAAAATATATTTATTAATTTTTATATAATTAAAAGAGTTTACTTGACCTGAAATTAAAGAGTGTATAGATTTTCTCAAAATTAATAATTAAAGTATTCCACTTAGTAGTATGATACTAAATTATTAATAATATCTCACATAATTATTAAATTTACAAATGTTATAGTTCAATAAAATATGATAATTCAAATTTTATTAAATAAATATTTAATAAAGTTAAATTTATAAAAATAATAATATCAAAAAATTATTTATTTTGATGAAAGATTTTGAAGGGAAATGGAGAGAAAGAAAGACCGAATTGTAAAAGTATTATATTATATATGCTATACTTAAGTGTTGATTGACTGCAGCTTGATCAATTTGTTCGTAGAACATTCAAAGAAAAACAAGGGTCGCTTAAACAATATGAGACAAACGAAAATTAATTACTATAAATAATAATTTATAAATGCAGTAAATTACCATAACATAATTATAAGCTCCGAACACCAAAAACTTATAAATCCCATTTGTTTTCTATTGTGATTTGTTGATTTTTTGGAACACTAAAATAAAAAATTAATTGGATTCCATTAACAGTAAGCTACTTTTCAGAGACATTTTCTACGAAATTGATTGAAAGGATATATTGGGCCACAATGCTGCTGGACCCTAACCCCGTCAGACTCCAATCATAATTCCTACCATATCGATTGGCCCGGAAGGCCCATTTGATTTTGAAAGCAAAAATTAAAAAAGAGCGTCATTAAGAAGTTTTATTCTGCTTGAACTACTTCCCTTTCGCCCCCATAATCGACGACCCCAGACCCCAGGTGGAGGGAAATCTATCCGATCCGTTCCCGGTTAGCTCCCATCTTTCTCTGGATTCGTAACACTTTCTTGCTTCTAGGATGAGCTCCTAAGCTGAAGCAGCAAAGGATGATGGCATAATTGAAATGATCACTGCGTTTATTTATTTCGTTTTCCTTTTCTTATTTGTTGGTTGGAATTGAATTGGGTTTTGTCTTTTGGAAAATACGGTCCTTGCAATTAATTGATGACTCTAAAATCTTAGGGTTTCGGCTTCTCCTACTTATCTCAGGTGGCTATCCCCTTCGTTTTGCAATTCCCATCTCTTTGAGAGGGATTTTATATGAATTGGGTCGTTTTCTGTTGATGATTTTGATATTGAGGGAAGATATTTCCGAACATAAGAATTGGTGAATTGTTTCTTGCTGTTGAGTTCTCAATATCATTGTTTAACTTGAAAACAACCTTTCAAAGCGTTGTATTTACTGAATTAGGGAATCTGCCGACTGAGGAATATTAATTTTCTTTGGACATTTTAGTCTCAGATGGCGTTGCAAGATCAGTTAGACAGATTTAAAAAGCAGCAAGAGAAGTGTCAGTCAACCCTCACGAGCATTGCAGCGAGCAAGGCCAGGGCTAACCAAAAACCGACTCCGTCAGTTGTATCTGCCGCAGTAAATGGAAAATCTCCAGCTCCTGCCGTCAAATTTTCTAACGATACTGAGAGGCTTCAACATATCAATAGTATACGGAAAGCCCCCGTTGGTGCTCAGATGAAGCGTGTTATCGATCTGCTGCTAGAGGTACCTGTCCATCTTATCCTCTTTGCATTCCTTTTTTCTTTTCCTCCTTTAATGCAAATACATGAATTCTATATTTTATTGGGTTTATGACACTATTATTAGCTAATGATGATGGAAAGATGTTGGGTCACGCAAATATAAATTACACTGAAGGCTACGAGAATTCCATGTTATAGTACAATGTAATTTTTGAATTGTTAGAGCTGTTAATGGAACCGCTATTTCTTTATCATGAGAAAACATAGTTTTTAATGATCATATTTTATAATGGTAATGGATTAGTGATTGCAAAGCATTATTTAAAATTAAATGTTAGGAGTAAAATTAGGTTTTTAAATTTTGTTCTATTAGTAATAGGTGAGTTTTAGGTTGTGGGTTGCAGAAAAGGGGACATAGAAAAGTGAGTGACAAGTTATATATTTTGACAAAATGTTCTACGTATCAGCATTCTTTGTGTTATGAAGTGCTAACAATTTCTACAATTGTGTTCATAGAGCACTAAGGGAAATATCTTTATCACTTCTACAATAATGTATAATTGTTTGTTTTGCTACCAGCCATCTGTTAGTCAATTTGTGCTTGACGATGAATTTGATATGGTGGTTAATACATGCCTCCTTCCTAGCCATCCTCTTTTTTTTGGTGGAACACACCATTTTATAAGGTTGATTGATATTTGTAATTTATGTTAGTCCTGGTACGCTTAGTTGAAACCATATTGACACAAGCTAATGCTTATTTTCAGACCAGACAAGCTTTGACGCCAGAGCAAATAAATCAAGCATGTTACGTGGACATAAATGCTAACAAATCTGTTTTTGATAGTCTGAAGCAAAACCCAAAGGTGAACTATGATGGAGAACGATTCTCTTACAAGGTAACTTTTATTTGTGTATATGCTCAAATCTTCATATATTATATGTTTCTTTAGACGATAACAACTTTTCTAGTTATACTATTTCTTTGGGTTATCACATTTTGGCTTTCCTTTGGTCTATAGTCCAAGCATAACCTTAAGGACAGAAGTCAGCTTCTTTCCTTGATACGTAAGTTTTCAGAGGGCATTGCTGTCATTGACCTAAAGGATGCTTACCCAACTGTGATGGAGGATTTGCAGGTAACTGATTTCTTCTTCTTCTATTTTATAAATTTTCAAAATTGGTGGACTTGTTTGTTCAGCAGTAATGCTCTCAGATATATGTCTAACTTCCATTTTGCTTTGGGCCCATTGAGCAGAATATATTTTCACAGACATGATTCTATCCTTATGCCCATTATATTTTTGGGAGGAAGATGATTTCAATCTCACTATCTTCTTGAAAGAAACTCCAATATTAGGGTAATATTGCACATTAGTGGTTTAATAGAACCATTTTGTCCCCTTTCTTTCCAGACTTTTGGTGTTTTGCATGGTACTATGGATAATACTGAGAAAATGGAAACTTTTATGATGTTAACTTAACTCAAAGCCTCTTAGTACTTATTATTTAACGCACTGGCCTGAATGTAGTTAATTGTTTCTCGCTATTTTACTCATGATGGAACAATTTGTGCCTAGTTAGTCCAAGATAGATTTGGAGAGTTCTTACTGAAGGAGTTTAGTTTGGTAGTAAACATATTTCTGCCCAGAAGGGCATTTCTTCTTATAAAATGATGCTGTTTGAATTTGTCAACTCTACTCTCAGTCTTCCTGCTCCCTAGTCATGCTTTATTCTGCAGTCCTTCTTATGTGGTTCGTGCAAGATTATCCATATTGCTACCCTTGTGCTCTTTTCCTTATGGAATTTTACATAATAAATAAGAATATCTCTGGTGTTTAAGACAAACTGCGTTCTGTTTCTGGACTTGTGTATGAAAAGAAGAGTAAATTTTTTGATATGATTTTATTTAAGTAACAGAAAAGAATATAACTGTCTGAAAAAGTTGATCCAATCATCCATAACATCTGTAATTAGATGACTTGCCATGTCTGTACTTAGTAAGTGATGATTTTGTATAGGTAGAGAAAGTGCAAATGTAAGCAAATAATTGGTTTATTATGAATAATACCTTATATAGTTATCATTTTCCAGGCTTTAAAAGCTGCTGGGCATATTTGGCTACTATCCAACTTTGACTCACAGGAAGACATTGCCTACCCTAATGATCTCAAAGTGCCGATTAAGGTGGATGATGACCTAAAACAGCTTTTTCGGGAGATTGAATTGCCTCGTGACATGATTGATATAGAGAAAGATCTCCAAAAGAATGGAATGAAGCCTGCCACCAACACTGCAAAGAGGAGAAGTGCAGCACAAATTCAAGGCATTTCTTCCAAGCCCAAGCCTAAGAAGAAGAAGAATGAAATTAGCAAGAGGACCAAGCTCACCAATGCTCATCTTCCAGAGCTTTTTCAGAACTTAAACAATTGACTTCAATGATCCAGGGGGAGAATTGGATGGATTCATATACATGTGATCATGTGATGGGGTGGAGTAGATTGCATGTATACAAAGTATTCAAGTGATTCAGATGAATATGTCCTATTTATTGTGTTAATCAGTTTCTTGTTTCTGAATTTGGATGTACCTATTTAGTTGGGTGTATCAATATTTCATAGCAGACAGCAGAGTGCGAAATTTGGTCATTCCTTCAAAGCTCAGCCATACCGACATGTATCTAAACAAGCCAGAGGGTGAAGCTAGCCAATGTGTATCCCACCAGGGTTTTTCTGGAGTTAAACAGGTCTTGACATTTTGAACTGGGGGAAAAGTGGATGGACTGGGTTGTCACAATCATTGAGAGGAGTGAAGTTATTGCGGAGTTTCCTATTGACCTGCTCTTGAAATTGTTGTTTTTGTTTTTAATTAAGGGCTATAACCCATCTCTCGGGGTTGATGACTGTAAACCATATTGACTGTTGTGATCTCTTACAAATTTCATATATTGATATATAGATATAAATGAATACAAATTATTTAAATGTGATTGCTTTGGGTAATTTGATCATTCAGATTCATTAGTGTTTGACAGAAATGATGATGGAAAACTATGTGATGTATATAATTGAAATATCTTGATATTCTTTGTGATACATGATCAATTTTTTGTTACTCCTCTGGACTGGGCAGATTAACCCCTATTTTATTGCTAACAAGCATTGCTCCAACAACGTGTAAATACATTTCTTGAGACTGGTAGATGCCAAGTCCAGATTCACTATTAAGGTTAGCATTATTCCATGACCCTGTCATCTATCCATTTTCATAGCTTGCCATCCTCCCCTTTTCCCATTTCTCCCGAGTGAAGGAGACGCCGCTATGAATTTACGTAATGTACATACTACAAATAATTTTTTGAAAAAATATTTATTTATCTCTAGGAATATGACGTGTACATCACTAATAATAAAGTTGTATACCACTTGAATTTTTTTTTATAAAATGTTTAAGTGAAAATTAATACACAAGCTAATGAAGGTTAGTGAATAATTTGTACATTATAAGTTCTAACAAGTTGAAACAAATTTTTTACCATTGCCGCACAAATCAAATGAACGTGTTCAAAACATCTATCACCTTATAGTTTAAAATATGAAATTACACACTAGTATACGTAAATTCATAAGTCGTAATATAACAAAATGTGGAGTTGGGAATGACAAAAAAAGAAAGAAAAATGTTCGTTTGTATGGAGATTTGCATGAAAGCATTTTCCGCATTTTAAAAATTGATAGAAAATATTTTATTTACTAATAATTTTAGTATTTTTCTTTACACCCTAAAAATCAGCAGAGTCACCTCTCATTATTTATTTATTTTTCACCCAAAATAATTGAGTTAATTAATTTTATAAATTTTAACTTAATAAATATTTACTTAAAAATTTAAATTATTAAATTTATGTAATATATAATTTAGTTTTTAATTTATGAACATTAACTTCCTCCACAAAACAAACTTTCGGCCCAGAAAAACCCATGATCATAATCATAGCCCAAACACACAGGGCCGCGTGACGCGAGGTGCTGGCGGTTGTTAGCTGCAACCTCTTAAAATATAAGGCGCCAAATTAAGAGCGCCACAGTCATTATTCCTGGTCCACCCATTTTATGTGTAAAGACGTTTGTTTTCGTCCCTTCGGGGACATCCGATATAAAGATGTTTGTTTTCTATATTGTTTCATATTCCTCCCTAATCGGAGAAATCGAAGGCAAGAAAATCAAATCTCTGCGATGCTGGTTCAGACACAATGCTCACGTTACTCTATCTGTCTCCCTCTTCGATTCCGCCTGATCCCTATCTCATCGCTTCCTGCATCTCTTAATGGTGATTCGAACACGCTATGCTTCTAAAATTTCGACTTTTCTCTAATGTTTCTCCCTTTGATTGTTCTCAGCAATTTAACGTGGGATTAAATGTGTATTGTCCTTGTTTACTGCGTATAATTTCTTAATTTGGGTTGGTTGCTTTATCGAATATCTTTGCCAGTTTCCCTATGGAATGGATTCCATACTGCACGTTTGGGCCAACGAAAGAATAAGAGGATGCTAATTTCATCTGCGGAGGAGCGAAGATCGAGCCTCCATTCTGAGAGGAAAAGGTCGTCATTTGTTATTTGCATTTTTCCTTTTTCAAAGTTTAACAAATTTGAGATGCCCACTGCCTAGGCAAGTGATTTTGCTTGTATGTTTTAATTTCTTGTAGAAAAGTTGTGGAACACATTTGTCTGCTGAAAGCAAAGGAAGATTTATCAGATGAGGAAGAGAGGGATATGCTGGATTATTTGTATACAACCCAGTATCAAATGAGCGGTATTGTGGCAATTTCACTAGGTGAGTCAGTGTTACATGGTTATATTTAGATGCATTGCATATAGCTAGCGTTGGTTTAATTAATACAGAATCTAGTAATTCGTTCAGTATACATGACTATACGATGACATAGTTACTACTTTTTCCTGTAGGACGTCTTTCTGCTTCAAATCAGGAAAACTATACACATGCTCTTTATATGCGCTTCCAAAGGAAAGAAAACATTGCAAAGTTCTATGATAATCTCTTTTACTTGAAAGTCCTCAAGGAGCATGTAATGACTTACTGCCATGTACGAACCAACATGTAAACACCGATTCTCTGTTACTTTAATTCTCTTCTTTTTCCAACCTGTGTTGAATGAGTTTCGCTTAAACAATAACTCATCCCTCATATTCGTCCTGTTTCAGGGATTAGTTAATGTGGATTATGAATCTGAAGTGGAAGACGACATGCTTTCTATATTTCGGAAAGGAGAGGTTGGAAGTAACTTACGACATTGGTTTCTGCATATCACTGTCATTCCTTGTTTCTGGTTCCATCATTAGATTTCTGAGGCAGTTCAAATGACTGTCATGGCCAGGAGTTCAATTATGGCGTTGAATTTGTGCTTCTCATTTCTTTTATTGGTAATGCATTGAGTGAAGCAGTGGAACATGCATTGGTTTCTCTGGCATTGCTGACAATGAGTTCTCCTTCCTTGATCGTCCAATCTACTCAAGGTCTGTTTCCACCATGGTCATTTAATTGTTGCTTTGCTTGTTATATAACTCATTTGTATAGGTTCACTGGCTAATAGAAAGCTTAACTTGCATACACAAGGTTTGTTTATTTTATTAATAGGATCTTATTGCTATTCAATTATCAGGTTTAAATTTTAATCCAAGCTGTAAGGAATATAGTCATGGAGTATTGATACGATTTCGGTCAGGTAATCTCTATATCATGATGTGTTATCTCTGATTTACTGTTGTCATTTGGTCATGCTGATTGGTACTAGTGCATGTGGGCATGTTTTGCAGTTGAGGCATTTGAGATGTTTATGGGCAGCAAAGAGTACAAAGATGTAAGAAACATAATGTATTGAGTTTTATGCATTCCCTTGACAAAACTTGTTTTGTAATTCCACTTTTGATCCAAAATAGGATGTGTTGATGTTCTTTCTGGTTTTTATGATTGTATAAAATATAATTTTATTTATTTATATTAATGATTCTGTCACATTAAAATGGAACAAGATTCCAAATGTTTCTATTTTGGTAATTTTTTTTTTTGGGGGGGGGGGGGGTGGCAGGGGATCAGGTTTTGCTTCTTTCTTGGTGAACAACAGAAATTTATGTCATTTTGACTTAATCATTTACATTTTAAAAACTTATCTTCTTTAATATGAACTTCTAAAGGTTGACATTGCTTGATTGAAATCAATTTCCTGCTTCCAATTTTATATTACCAAACTGAACTCATATAAGTGTTTGTAACTTTATCTTGAGGAGATGAAGTAGCAAGAATCTGAATTATTTTTGAAATTGGAAAACAGATGTGGCTGTCTGAGTTCCAGCCTATTATTCAGAAAGCATTATCTCTTCATTTCTCAGTTGATCCGGTGGGGACTGAGATTATGTAATGAGAATCCTTATGGTAAGTTTTTACATTTTAATCACTAAGGCATATATGGAGATGAGGTGCATATTTTTATATTTTATATCAAATGTTTGCAGGTTTCTTACTTGTTGTTTGCATATATATTTGTATGTCATGTGCCCTTTTCCCGGTATGTACATCAGGGAACATGTCATCTGTATATGTTGATAGATCAAATATTAGTATGTGTAATTGGTGTCAGTATTAGGTCTAAAAGTTACAGTCATATTCCTATAAAAAGTAGAAATGCAATAGCATATTTGTTGTGAACATAATAAACTAATAGGTCTAAGCACTCTGGCAAAATAGAGCAATGTCCCCTTTGGGAGTGGGGGGATCTTCTGGTAATTCTATTCTTGGGATGCATGACTTTTCTTCTGAAGCGTCTAAGATTTCTCTTATCCATCTTGAGCAATATGCCATAGAATTGACTTTGAAAGTGTTTGATTCCTTCTTGTTCCATCTCTTTTGCATGATAATTAACAAAGTTTGAGTCAGTACCCATGTCTTCCATTGTATACTATCACCTGCTTTATTTGCATGTTATCATGAAGGTTTTGCTGTGGAATTGTTTGAAGATATACAATCTGACGACCTGGAGTGAGAATCAGATGAAAGCTTGCAAATATAGCATCATTCTGATCTATTTAATTTGAGTGTTACAATAGCATAAATTCTGCGCCCCCTCCCCTCGGCAGTTCGGTTGATAGGTGCTTAAAAATAAAGCCAAAATCTATAAGTAGTTGAGGTACTAGGATTTGACTTGTTTTGCAGACAAATTCTGTTTTTTCGTATCCAATATTTCTTCTTCACCTATGTAAACATTTCATGTTAAACTTTTGTTCCCTATGATGATTGTAATATTATTTATACAGACAAATGTATATAATTGCCCAACGAAGACATTCCCCAGATCTTTGTGTAGCAGCACAAAAATAATTAATAATTGGCAGTTCACATGGACAAATCAATTTATTTGGGTAACTGTGTCTGCATACTTCATTGTCTTACCATTCATGAAAGAACTATTACAGTGTATGATTGTGATTCTCTAAAACTGTATCTATTCTTCATATTTTGTGGGAAGCCAGTGAATTTTACACTAGAAGCCTGCAAAAATTTGTATGACTTGATAAGCAGAAGATTGCCAGACAGCTGTTCAGTTATGAAGCGGGTTTGGACCGCCTGGAACATCTCGTAGAGAAACTCCATAAATTGGGTGGACCTCATCTCTGCTAGGTCGGTGTTGTGTCTTTATATGTACATGCCATGAGAACCGGTGAAAGAAGTTGCTTTTATCAGTTTGCTTGATATCCTCGCTCATCCATCTGCCGGCCTCACAGCAACTGAGCTGACAAATCATCAGCATCACCATGAAGATCACTAATGAGAGCCTTGAATATTGAACTGCCATGGCTGCAGTGTCGGGAGAGACTGAGAAATCCTAGTAACAGGATGGCAAAGAGAGGGAGTTGAATATGTTATGTTCCCTTGAGCAGGATGGTTACTTGTCCCCTTTAATACCAGCTCAGGGAAACTGTGACGACGATGGGCCAAAACTTGAAAGTATAGTAACATGGCAGAACTGCCCATTCATTATCCATAGATTTGCGATCAGATCGTTGACTGTCGTGACTGTGCTAGTAGTTATAACAGATGGAGGATCAGGGAATTGATGGTGCTTGGGATATGCTTCGTTTTGGAAAATGGTACAATTCAAATTGGGGAAGGTATATTCATTCAGGTATCTTGTACGTGTCTCATTTTTTGACGATCCAAATAGCCTGTAGATAGTTGAGATATACATATTGCTACATCAAACTTTAGTCTATTTCCGTCCGTTTGGCTCCGGTGGAGTGCCAACTTGAAACAGCATATGAAAGGCGAGTGCGTTGACATTACTATCAATTGGGTCCATTGTACTCATTTAGAGCTTTGATAATTTGTGTGGTAATTATTGTTAGGACTTTGGGTACACATTCATGGGCACCGTCATGTCCCTAGGTCAATATGACAAGTGGTGAACAGGTTCTCTGCAGTCAGATGCTGCTTTCCTCCTGTTTTGTTGTGACCTCTGTTATGGATCAGCAAAAAATTCGACGCCAACCGACCGATAAATTTAATTTAATTTACGATCTAAATTTAATGGATACTCCGGGGAATCTCAATTCAAATTTTCTTAATTCATATTATTTTTGGTCTTTCGAGTGAGTATTTTATTGAGCAATATTATTGTATAAAAAATATATAATTCAATTAAAATATTAATAATATGTTAGTGTAATAATTATTATTTATATTTTAAATTAAAAGATTTAAAATTAAAATAGTTAAATTCAAGTTTTAAATTTGTATTTATTTAAAGGTATTAATAATTAATTTTAAATATGAATTAATTTTATATTCAACAATAATATGAGAATATTATGTAAAAAAATCTAAAAAAATAATTCAATTCAATTTGACTTGATCTAATCATTTTAATTGTTACTATTCCACTGGCCGATCGAATTTTAGGTCACAGGTTTTTAATTCCAAAATGAAATGACCTAATCGATATTTTGCACAAATTGAATCTGAATTAAACTCGTGCACATTCTATAATAATCTAATGTGATATTGAAATATTGCCAAGGTTTTCTCTAGTGTATATGGAGAGCGAGCTAGACACCAAACCAACTGCAGAGCAGACCTTACTAGTAACTTTCGAGTCATTTAGCTGGCTCTCCGTATCAGGCACTAGGTACCAGAAAAGTACAAGAAGAAATCAAAGATGGAATGGAATTTTGAATTTGATACAATATGTCTCTTCCAAGCTTGTCGTCGTGACCGCAATATAATCTCAAACTGTGCTGGAATATATTTGTTCGTGTGTCTTTCAAAGTGTACATAGCCTTCATTACTCCTATGAGGCAAAATATCTGTGTGCCAGTCAAAGTAGACAGATCTGTTCATGCTTGCAGGCAACGCAAGTATCCAGCATCCAAAATTTAAGACGAAGCTGAAGGTTTCAAGAGTCTATATGACTACTGGCCCGGTTGGCGCCCGTTCTAATTGACTGGAATCATCTTTAATTACTAGGGTTAGGTCGCTTTCAATCACATGCATTTCATTGAATGAGGTATCTTCAACCATCAATCACTTCTGAGAATTAATTATCCACGCGTATAAAGAGAAAAATATGTATGCATGATTTGAGAGTACGCTCTTAGTATATATGTAAATATAAAAAAAATTTAAAAAGAGAGAATAAAAAATAAAAAAGAATATAAAAAAGTCTGAAGAGTTTAATTCATATAGAATATGATATTCTGAATTAAAGTACATATCCATCTTAGATTAGTCGCAAATTCAGAAAACATACAGAAGAAAATGTCAAATACATTTCATGTCATTCAAATTTGCATTATTATTTTGCTTTAATGGGGGAGTTCCAACGACTTTAAATACTTATTAAGAAGGTGATAGAGAAGACTCATATTTAATTACCCAAAACAACAGAAGACTCTTATTTTGTGGTAAAAGTGTAACACGTATTTTTATAAGTTTATATTTTGGAATTTAATATATTAAATCAAGTATTTCATTGTTAAAATTGTTCACCAATTTTTTCAATTTGAATAAAAGATAAGGATACATGAGAAAAAGTAAAAGTTTAATTTTGTTGACTTATAAAATGAACCATAAATTTTAAAACCGTTGAAAATAGAAAATGAGTCGCATAAAATGGGAAGGAGGAAGTATATCTATATAATATATGATAACACTACATATTTATTATATTTCATACAGTAGACAAAACAACATAAGGATGTATAAGTTAGTGCGCATAACCCTATTAGCTGAACAAGTTTCAGTAGCCACCCTTTTTAATAGAGTTGTTGACAGCTACGTTTTCTTGAAAATAACCTACCAAACCGTGTAACAAAAAACAGAACCTACCGAACCAGCCATGATAAATTTATTTTTAAGAATTTTAATACAGCAAAGATCATGGGAAAATTAGTACTAAAAACTTAAGAATTTTAAAATCTTTATTTATTATAAAAGAATAATTTTATTTTAAAAAATAAATAAACTTTTATCATAACTAAATTACTTTTGAATATGTTAACAAATATTTTCAAATTATGATTCGTTAGTGATTTGATAATTAGTTACTATTTTTTAACTACCATAACTAACCGTTCTCTTAGAGGGTTACAAATTATACTAAGAGTTTCTTCGCAAAATTTCTTTTGCATAAAAGTTTAAGAAAGCTGTAAAAATAAATACTTGCATAAGAAAGACTAACAATTTCTTTTGAGTTTCTATAATAAATTTTTTTTTAGTAGAAAATTTTTGTAACAAGTTTAACGATTGTAATAAACTATGATAGTCTTAGAGATTTAAAATAAAAAAAATAAAGTCTTGGAGTCCTAATTTAGATAATCTCACTGCTAGTATTTTTAAATTATATGAATCTTTGCAAAATCTTTTTAATACTTATGTAAATGTGATTTAATGCTAACACGTGCAAGACTAGAAAAAGTATTGAAAATTAATTTTTATCTGAAGAGAATATATGTTTTTACAATTTTATCTTATACTTTAATAATTTTTTTATTGCGATTTCTATTTGTTTGCAACAAAAAAGATGTTAATGATTCACACATCATAAATAGAGGGATGGAGAAGAGGAAATAGGTAGAAATGAAAAAGGTTTCATGATGTACCTAAAAAAATGTAGAAAAATTCAAAGAAAATTACAAGAGAAAAAAGTAAAGAATACTATTCTTCTTTAAAAAAACAAAAAGAGTAATATAATGATTAAGATTAAATATGTATGAACAGAAGAATTTCATCATTTTATCACTATTTTTGTTATTTAGGTATGCTGGGATGTTTTGGAGCACAAAATCAATAGGCAAAAATTGTTTAATTGATATAAGACATTTTGGTTACAATAAGATTTTATTTATTTTTAAAAGAAAATTAGTCTTTTATAATAAATAAGTATTTTCAAATTTTTAAAAGTAATTATTTACTTAAACTGGTGCTTGACACTAATTTTCCCAAGATCATGTACTCTGAATTAATATAGATTTTATCAATTGAAATAAAAAAAAAAAAAAGGAGGTTTCTGTGTGTTCTGGGTAAGTTCAAGAGTATGCCATGCTCCAAGCTAACAGCCAACGCAAGTGTGACATGTGGATTGAAGTGCAAGTTTCCAGGTTCATTTCTAGTTTAAATGGATGGTTAAACAGTTTCAAGATATTGTAAGTTTTTCAAATTTTAAATTTTCTTTGCACATTAGAGAATAACATTGAAGATAATAACAATACAAGTCAGCTCTGATGCTTACATAAATTGCAAACATACAGGATTCAATACCAAAGGATCCCAAAAGATAAAAACAAAATGATTTGAGGCGCCTAAACCTCTAGCCTCAAACATTCATCTCTCTTTCATGCATCAACAAGTTTCAAAAGCAATTCGTCACCGCATTAACTTCGAGCCTTAGAATGGCTCCTGGCAGCATTTCGTCTTGCACAGCAACCCACAAAGTAAATAATAGACTGGCATTGCACAAAATGATAAATGGAAGGGCGTTAGGTAATGCGAAGCGGGAGAATTTGAAAGGATAAGCAGAATAGAATTATGATAGATTCAAGGAACTCAGTCAAGGACTATGAGAAAATTAATTGCCATATTATGGTAGTAAATTTTCATTTATTTGTTGAAAAAATATAAATACATATTGTAACATAATTAGTAAGCAAGTTCACTAGTTCATACGATTAAGCAGAGTAACTTAGATTTCTCCTCAAGATAATTTGATGAATCTCACAAAAGGAGCAAGAATGTCTTACCAAGACAACAAATAAAACAACATTATATTTTGCAATCACTCTCCACTCCGTTTTCATGTACTGTGCAACGCCGGCCCTGGATACATGATTGAGGAAAATACAATGTCAGTGAGATCACTTACATATCTAGAGAACCAGAACATGGGGCATGAGCTACCAAACAGGCTTACTTGCAGGAATCACAATCGTAGCATTTGATGGTCGGAGAATTTTTGTATCGTTTGCAGTCGTTGTTAGCACTATTGGGATGAAAGGTCAAGTCATAGTATGATGCGTTTACAGCAGGATATCCACATCTAAGTTTTATAGAATCCCAGGATATAACAACATCAGTAATCTGCACACGCTTTCTTAGCCTAAAACTCAATTTAAAATGCATATAAAGCTGTTCCGAACAAGGAAATTCTTGCAAGAGCAGGGAGTACAGAACCTACTGAGAGGGTGGTCGGCAGCAGCCAGCCTCAATTGGGGTCAACTTAGCTGATTTATATTGTTTAAGAGTCTGCAAACAATGGATCAGAAGGGGCAAATTAATCTTGTTTGCATATAATAAAACATTATTTATTTCAGTGGAAGACTGGAAGTAGCTAAGTCAGCTGACCCTATATTTTTTGGGCAGGCTATCGCAGTCTTCAGATTTGACAAGACAAACTCTCAGGTGCTCCCAGTTATGAGAATGATTTAACTAAAACAAAAGAACAATATCAAGCATACGCATGTTGAAATGTCACTGTGTAACATCAATTCTCTAACTTACGAAGAACCTTACCCGTTTAAGAAACCATGAGTTGTAATCTTGGAGTTTATACTCCTTGTACCTAACGAGACAAGAAGACAGTCATTTGTGAAACCAAACCTTTCCTGGCTAACCAATGCGGTTAAGAATCAAGGTAAGAAGAAGAATTGATGGGACATTCAACCCTCTTATAGCAAAGCATTTAAAGTGATTTAATGTAAATGCCATCAATAGACGTTACAACTTCAAAAATGAAGGACCATTACAGTGAATACATATATGAAATGTTTGACTTCTTACCTCAAGCCAGCCACACTATGACCTGATCCATTATTAGTCACAATGAACCTGCGACAAAGACGAAAGGTTACTTAAGACCGAAACAAGTGCCCAAGACAAAACATGTAAAATGGTAAGATGATCGAAACCGTATCTAATGAATAAAAGAAACAATTTCAAATCTTCTACTAATTTGCTAAATTTCAACTACTTCTAAGCTGCTAGCATTAAGTACATCTGAAATTACATTTTAAATTGAGTAAAGCATAATATACAAATTTATGGAGTTCTTCGAAACACAAAGGAAAAGTCAGAACACCATCTATTATTGCGCTTAGTAGTGCTCCTCCACAGACCACTGCATCAGATATATGCTTTAAAAACGATGAATATATACAATTATCATAATATTCTCTCCTTTTGTTCAGCCTAAAGCCCATGATATGCACTCTGATTGACTACCAAGTAGAAGGTATCTGAAAAATCAGTTGATTTTACTTTTGGCCAGTAGATAATACTTTACTTACAAATCCCATGGAAGCTACGATCTATGATGAAAATGACAACACAGAAGCCAACAAGAATGAACTAGCATACTTACGCTAGTACTGTGAAGAGCAGGATCCCCGCCAAGATGAAGCACAACATAATCAGATACTGCAAGTGAAGTGTTAAGGAAAATCTCAAAATCCAGAATTTCTTTTTAGAACGTTGTTTTCTTTGTTTGATTGCTTGAAGTTTGGGGAAGAGTTGGTGGGAGGGGGGGATTACAACTATTCATCTGACAAGGATACAATCCATAAGAGTATGGAGCTGTTTTTCAGGGCACCCAAGAAACCGACTATGGATCTATGGACGGCAAAAACTTGTATTAGATGACCATGGACGAGCAAAAATGATTCAAAAGAAATGAGTTTACCAGGATAATACAGAACGTAACACTTACATTAATAAGATAAATGCTCCGAGGCCTAGCACAGGTAAAGAGAGGGACTTTCGACAGACACCATGATGAGCGCCCATCCGCATCCCAAATATTATGACTGCCACAGCCAAAAGCTGCACCAAGCAGAATATGAGGAGAGCATCACGAAAAGAACCACCAAATAAATTCTAGATTATTGACATTCCATCTACTGCACATCTCATGAACTAGTTCTGATAATTTCTGTTTCAATGAACCAAATCATCAAGCTAGAAAAAAGAAGGACAAACGAAAGTGATCACAAAATGTTGCTTCAGGCGTATTCCTGTTTATGCCAGAACAACGACATAAAAACATCCTTTTTTTTAATGAAAATTAAACAAGCAGCACTGGGATAATTGAACGCAGAAAATTGTGAAACAAACCCGAACAATACTTTTAAAAAAAATCATGAGCACCGTGCATATGAAATAAGCATTTCAACCCCCAGCAGCAGAAAAGATAACCCATTGTAGAAAGGACGGCGATACATGGTTACACAGAAAAATGGATTTGCTTTTAGAATGGTACTAATAAAAATCCACCAGGAATCGTAAAAATCAACTAAACAGTACACACGAAGACATAAATTAAGAAGGAAACAGCATACCATTGTCAGAAAGTTGATGCATCTGATTACAAAGGTGCTAGTTCCTACTCCCATTTTCCCCTCTCCTTTTGCTCACCTCTTCGGCTCTTCCCCAGCACGCAACAGGGGGGAATTTCGAGATGTCAGAAATTCTGAGTTTGAATTTTTATTATTAAAAGATTTTTTTTTGTTTCTTTCTCTTTTAAAAAGGGTGGGAGAAAAAAAGAAGTAACAGTTTCTTCCTGTGCGCTTAAGGGGCACTTATACTCCAAGCAAAAGAAGTGGCCAAGGAACCGCAGGAGTTTGAGTTGGGTTAAACGCATCCGTATCAAAACATTAAGCGAAAATTACACTTAATGTTTTTTGAAATAATATTAAATTTTATTTTTATATAAAATTTATATTTTACTTTAATTGATTATATTGATTAATTTTTATTCAAAAATTTTGATAAAATATGTCTTTTTAAATTATTTGATATATTATTTTATATATTTATAAAAAATAAATTTTAAAAATTAAAAAAATTAATCATAAAAATTTCACATAATAACATTTAAGCGAAAAAATCTATAAAAAATTTTTAATAATAGGATCAATTAAATATTCATCTATTTAATATATTTAATATATTAAATTATTTATTTAATTTATTTAAAATCAAAATTTATATAATCTTAAATCTTAAAATATAAAATTTTAAATTTTAAATTTTAAAACTCAAAACACAACATGCAATTAAACCTTAAAATTTAAAACATTACATCTTAAGCTTAGATACTAAAACTTAATACCTTACTTGCTAAAATAAATTATAAATCATAAAATCTTAAAATCTTAAGAATAATAATACATTTAATCCTAAACTTTAAAATAAATTCTCTTAAATTCCACACTCAAATTCTAAATCTTAAATTTTAAAAATTTTAAAATTCTTAACCATAAATATGACATTGATATTAAGCTCTAAACATTAAAATTTAAAATCTAAAATCGTAAAATTCTAAAATCTAAAAATAATAAACCATATAAAGTTTAAATATTTAGAATTTATGATTTTATAGTTTAAAATTTAAGATTTAAATTTTTTTAGATTTTTTATTTTAAATTTATAATTTTGAGTTTGAGATTTATAAGTAAATATTTAATATCATATCATATTTAGAATTAAGAATTTTGTATTTTAAAATTTTATGCTTAGATTTAGTATTTAAGATGTTAAAATTTAGTATTTAATACTATATCACATTTAGAGGTTAGGATTGAAATTTAAGGTTTTGAGTTTAAGGTTTAAGTTTTAATATTTAGTGTTTTAAATTTTAGATTTTGTCAACTTGGTCTCTAAATTAATTAATTAAATATATTAAATTTGTAATTTTTTAATTGGTGCCTTATAATAAAATTTTTAAGATATTTTAGTATAAATATTAGTTGCATTAGATTTTATAATTAATTTTCACATTTTTCAAGTTCAATTTTAAAAGTACATGTAAAAATTATATCAAAACATTTTAAAAGGAATATTCCATTAAAATTTTTGGATGAAATTTAGTTATCATAGTCAAATTGAGATAAAATATGGATTTTGAACAAAAATAGACTTTAGAGTCATTTGAAGAAAGTGAAGTATAATTTACATAAACATTAATTTATATAAATGTAGATATTAAAGGTGAGTGATCAACAATTATTTTTACTTGAGGAAAACATAAAACTGCCTCTTTCAACTACTTTTTAACAAGATCCATAAAAATTAAAAAATAATTAAGTTATTTTAAATTAAAAATTTTACTTATTAAACCTGAAATATCTTTTGCAAATAATAACTAAAATATTAAAAGTCACCGATAAAAATAAATGAAAATTAATTGAACATTTAGTAAGAAGTTGGCAGATATAAGTAAAGTTAAAAAAATTAATAAAGTGTTAATTTTAAGAAGATGAGAATTCAAACAAGAGAATTTTTTTTCTAAATAATTATTTTAAAGATGTATAAAAATTCATAAAAATTAAATTATCATGAAATTAAAAAATTATTTATTTTATTAAAATTTCTTTTGTATAGAAGGACTCATATATTAAAAGTTGACAATAGAAAAATGAGAGTTAATTGACTATTTAGTAACAAGTGAGTAAAGAGGATTAAAATAAAAAAAAATAACAAAATTTTTATTTTAAAAAGATAATACTTTTAAAAAAGAAATCTAGAAAAGTTATTATAAATATTATTTCCCTTGCTTATTGTGGTCTTCTTGGCTTTCATGTTAGTGGTGAACCAAATTTATGATAATTTTTGTAGGTAATGAAATACATTTTAAGATGTTCAAAGATATCAGAGATTAGTTTTTTTATCTGAAAGAATGGAGAATACTTTAAATTTAAAAACAAAAGCAATAAACGAATATATTATTGTGCTTCGTAGCGGTGTTGTTAAGCTGATTGGGCTTAAACAGAGGAAGACGGGTCTGCGAATTAGAAAATAATTTTCACATGTTTTTAGATTGTAATCTTAATTCATGTTTAAAAACAAAATAAATTAAAAAAAATTGTACAAAATTTGTATACAATTTATTTGTAGTGCTGCTGAGAATTGGTTGGTATAACCGCAGGAACGGGAAGAAGCCTAGGTTGACCGGGGCGGCAGTTTATATGGCGTGAATGGGTATATTAATTATAGGACATAAAAAATGGTAAATTTTCCATTTCCTGAATGGTTTGCTTTGCCCACAATCACAAACTATTTACCGGTACAATTTACATCACATAATTATTTGAAAGCACGATCGTTAACTGAAAAATGGTCTGGAGATAAAGACAATTTTCTAAACAATTTCTGGTGGAGTAGCAATTAGTGAACCAAATTTTGGTGTATGTGGGAGATGACAACAATGAAAGCATTAAGCTCTAATGTATTGAATTTGGAACACATTTAAAAGCATTTAAATACTTTTGTAAAATCTGAGGCATACACTTTTCGCTCCAGCGACATCTACATGCCCCCAAAGAAATATAAAGAACCTTCATTGTCCTTCATCTGTCAGATTGCTACAAATGAAGTACAGAACAGTCTGCAGAATCTTGACTGAATGTCTGCACCGATTCAATCATTCAGGAACAGTTCATGAGCGAAATGGAATTGAAGCCCAACCTAAGTGTCCCTGAAGAAACCAACCGCTAAGAAACGACAAGTGAAGCCCCTTGAGAATTGTTCTTTTCAGAACTACTCTTCTTGTTCGACGGCATCATCTTGTTCTTCCTTTGTTGTCTCATCATCTGATGTTGGTTTTGATTCTGACTCGGTTTTCTGCTCTGACGGCTGGGTTCCATTTTTCTTCATTGTGGCTGTCTTGCTGAGATAGCTATAGCTACCTTTCTCCTTGAACAACTGAGCAAAATGGTGCTTGCAGTAGATGAATCCATCGAGAGCAGCATAGGATGAGCTGGTGAGTAAACATCCTCCATGAGCACACCTAAAGCATGTTTTGTGGTAAAATTCTCCTTCCACAGTCACCTGTCACAGACACAAGTGACCAAGTATGTGAGAAAACAAAAGCCCCTTTCAGCACAGATTACATAGATTCACAAACAATACTGTGATGCCATTGACAAACCTTTTCTAATGGGTACACGGTTTTCTTGCAGGCTGAACATTTTTCTTGAGTCCCAGAGAAAAAGGAGGAGGCTTTGCTGGGTGCCCTATTCTGTTAACAATTGAAAACGACGTATATTGACACATATTGAAAGCAGGAACAAATTGAAATTTGATTTTAAGCACAGACAATTCAAGCAAACAAGGAAGGCGTACCAGCTCACCCTGCCTCCCAGCTGATTCAACGTAATGAAAACAAAAGATCACGATTAACCTCATACAGTCCATAATTTTCTGTTATACCAAAGAATATATATAGAATAGGTAAAAGGGAACTTACATGTGCTGTTTTTCTTGGTGATGCTGCCAGTCTCCTTGAAAAGCTGCTCAAAGTGAGGCTTGCAATACAAGACTCCATCAATTGAGGAGTAGTTGCTTATCTGTAATGGAAACGCCACCACAAAGATAGAAAGGCTCCAGAATCATGTGTTTTTCTAGCTAATTTATGATAAAGAAACCAAAAAAATGAAAAATTTAGAAGAGGCGCTTGGTATAATAAATAATGGGATCTTATATCTGGTACCTCATTTCTTTATTTTCTGATTTAATAACTTTATTTTTCTATCTTGTATTCAATTTATGGGTTTTATTTTTTCTTCTTTCTCTTAAATTTATTTTTGTCTCTTTTACTATATTCTCTAACTTCAGACACCCAAGGTTAGGAGATCTAGATACATCTTAGACAACGATGTTCATGAAACACACGCATATAACTCCAAGTGTCTAATGTTCGGAAGGATCTTAGATGCTTAAAGTTAGAGGGGGGTGTGTCAAACACCTTTAAAAAACAGTGGCAAAAAGAAACAAGAAGGAAAACCCGAAATGCAATTAGATGACGAGGGAACGTACCACAAGAAGGCCATTGCAGTGACTACATTTGAAGCAGGTCTTGTGATAAATAACACCATCGGCTGATAAGGTGTCAATGAAGTGGACAGTTTTATCGCAAGCCTTGCATTTCTGCAGGGTCCCGCTGAACGCCATTTTCTTTCTTTTCTTTAATCTGTGCGCGTGGCAGTCAACTTACAATCGACAGCAGATATTGCTTTCGCTGGGATTGGGAATGAGAACGCGCAAAGATAAGCGTTCAGCAAAAGACTAAATCGGAGTTCTGATTCTATCTTGGCGCTTTGTTTGTCTCAGATGAAAAGAACTCAGAGATCTGTCGCCCTCCACCATCTCTTTGTAGTTGTCATGAGCGAAATATAAGGGCCAACAATGAAGTGGATCGAACGGGTGGAGAAGGTGAATTCCATTATTAACTGCTGCCACGTGATGCTAACGCGAGGGATCATTGCCTTTTGGTTTATGGAGATTACAGATATCCTCCTAATTTTAGGCCCCCACTATAGTGGAAAGGCAGCACGACTATAGGACATTATCTGATCAATTCTTTCAAACATTTTGCTCATTCAGGTGGATTGGTTGGGGATGGCCCCTATACTAACGGCTTTTCTTTTATTTATTGTACGAAAGTTAAGGTTGTTAATAAATAGGTTTTATATTGATTTAATAACAACTAGCCTTTCAGTTTCAGCTGAGTGATAAATCAATTTTCTGAGTCCTAGCCAGACCAACTGAGGTCCAACCTCTCATAACTCCCTGCAAAATTAGCAACACACCCTTTTACAACCATTATACAAAAAATAAAAAAGAAAATAAAACTGTGTAGACAACATTACGTTGATTTGATCTAAGCATACGTAAAACATACAATTGTAATTTGTATCTGCAAATTTATATTGACAGTGAGATTTATATCAAAAGCAACCCCAGCCTTTGTTTATTATCAAATGTGCGCACAGTAAATGACGTATAGGAAGAAACAACACTTGAAAGCATATTCAAATTTGTAACAACTAAGCCAAGCCAACAAGAATTTGATCTTTTCTTATTATCTAGCTGAAGAAACTTAGCTGCCAAAGCATGCAAGAAGTTTCCTTGGAGTATACCCCCTGCTACGAAACTTTGCAGCTGTCTCCTCTACCTTGAGGAACTCTTCTCTCCTTTCGGCTTCAACCATTGCCCTTTTTTCTTCTGCTGATTGATGGATTTCAGCCATTTTATTCCTCATCTTCTCCACATACTCTGCCTTCTTCTTTTCCAATTTTTCCTATCAGTACAAAAGGTTTTCAAATGATCTTTCAGTCAACTAACAGACATTGGAAAAAACCAGTTACATTAACTGATCGATTATCTGAACCCAAATCCTTCAAGGACTAAGTCAATTGAATTGTCCAATTGGGATAAAACCAAAATTAGCTAGTAATAGAAAACATATGACATATACAGAGAAACCTTAGGGCACATTACCTCAATTTTCTTGAGCTGTGCCTCTACTGATGCTTTCTTGCTATCCTCCCACAATCCAACAGCAGAGAGCTTCTTATATGCCCTGTTTGACAGTTTCACTTTCATCAAGCGCAGCACTCAAAATGTCTGAAATTGGCACCTGAATATCTATTCTTCGACTCAAAATCACATATCTAAAGCACCTATCTTTTTTCATTATACAACAGATTGTGAAGTCCCAAATACTTATAAGCATGCTTATTAACCAAAGTTACTGAATAATAGGTTCATCAACTACAATTTGGAGGACCAAGGCTTCGAAGTCATTAACTCATAAAGTATTCTTCAACCTTCCATTCATATTAGCGGCAAAAAAAAAATTGTTGGACAGCTGTAGAGTTAACAATTTATAAGATGGCCTCTTACTTGTTCTCTGATTTTGTCTTCTCACTTTCTTCCCAAGCTTTAATTAAAGCCAATCTTTTCTCTGTTTCAACTCTTGCAAGCACAGAATCTGAAAAGAAAAACATAAGGAAGTTACTAATCTCTTACATACGCAAGAACTTGCGCAAAAGTTTTGTGAAAATAACCTCTGTCAACTGAGTCGCTTGAATTATTTTTCACAGCAGGGTCTGCAACCTCTGTATCAAAAACATGGCGGATTGAACAATCAGACTATCAGAGTAGCCCAGAATGAAACATGTTAGCAAATTTATGAATTATGCATGCCTAATTAAAAGTAATCTGTCCATTCTGATTATATAGAAATTTCACAAGCCCGTGAGCTCATTCGCACTGGGGAAAAGGCCGGCCCATGCCTATATTTTCTATCTCTGGGTCTTATTCCAATTCTTAATCTTAAATCAATTTAAAAAAAAAAAACTTAAAACTCCGATTCAATATATTGATTTTTCTCCTACAGAAAATTAAGTAAAGCGAAAGAAACAAAAAACAAATAATAGCAAAGCTGCAAAAGTTCTGCCGTGGAAAATAATGTAAGTTAGAAGATATACAACATGAATCTCAAAAGGCTCCAGTAAAAGTTTAAAACAGCAAGAATACTTCTATATAATCTGCTTTCAAAAAGGAATTTACATAGAAAAATCCAACCAGACAAAATAAATTAGCCAAATCACAATTACAGGGAAAATAACAAAAACTACCAATTTTCTCAAACAATAAATGCGCCAAAGTAAATTTTTTTTTCTCGAAATTCGTCTGAATAATGCTCTGTACTAACTGCAAATTATATTTTCTTCCCAGCCATTTGATTTTTACACGTGAGAATAAATTGAATTTATCACTTACTTAGTTATACCGTTATACGATTACACATTTCCAACTTTAACATATGTAAACATTGTTATTGACAATAAAACCTTCCTTCATGTGCTACCAAAAAGAAACATAATTCCCTTGAAAGCACATAAAGTTGCCATTGTTTTTGCTCTTTACGTTATGAAGGCATAAATTAGACAATGGAATTGTTGTTGGGAGAACAAAATCATAAGGCAAAGAATTAAATTGAAAGGCTGGCCAACGTATTAGAGGAACATACGATAACATTAGAGGCATAAAAAAAAAGAAAAAGAGGGATCTCTGTTTTGTTAACGTAAAGAAAGGAACTGTGAAAGGAGATTCTTAGATAACAATAGAACTTAATGATTTGGGTTTCCAATGGAATGCAAACCAAACTTCAAAACATCGTTTGGTTACAGAGAAAACACGAGAAAGAGAACTGGAATGTTCTTGATTGTTAATTCTGCTTTCGGAACTTGTAATTTGAGTTTAAGAAGTACGATATAGTATTTCACAGTTTGATTGACCAAAAAATCACAATAATTTCATTCTGGCTTTAGTTCATGTTTTAGCTTTCCTTTCAATCACTCTGCACACTCTCTTTAGAAGCAGAACAAAAGGTGTGGCAGAGCGAGATGATGATCAGGCACGAGAGGGAAGAATCAGAGACTTACTTTGAACAACCGGAGAAACCTTCTCCCTAGGAACTGACGTAGCGCTGTGCTCCTGCACGACACCGTTTGGAGGGTCTATTTTTTCTGATTCGTTTACTTTATTTTCCAGTGGAGGCGACGTGAAAGCAGAGTCGACGGTCACAGACTCTGGCTGTGCCTGTGAGTCGGTTTTCTTGGTCCCCTCTTCTTCCATGACGTGTTGACACCGGAATTTTCGGGCGGTGAAAGCAGAGCCCCGGTTATGGCACCGATGAACCAAATTTATTTAAATATTCAAGGAGCCAAAATGGAAACTCTTCCTTGTATGTTTTATTGGCAATAACAAGGTGGTGAGTGAATCAGTGAACTGATGGGAGAGGCCTAACTGGTAGATGTAGATTGTAGACCCAAAGAAGATGGGCCAGACAAACACGACCTTGTCTTCCTGTTAGTACCTAGGAAACTGAATATCTTAGGAAGTTTCTTGTTTTCGGTTAGTCTCCTTTTTGTCTGTCCTTCATCCGACTGCTCAGTCTACTCCTTTGATTTGTTTGGTTTTATCCCTTTTTCCACTTTTATTTTATAATTAAATAATTATTTAGTAATAATAAGCATTTAAATAAATGTGAATAATCATTTAAATAATTAAATATTGTCGATTTTTTCGAAAGGTAACCTTTTGGACAACGCGTTTTACCTTTTTCTTCAATTAAACTTCAGTTTCGCTTGCGTCCCTTCAAAAAAACTTCAATTTCCCTTGTTTGTTTGGCTATACAGTAAACTATTTACTAACTAGTTCTTTATTGTCTCGTAACTTTTAGCATTTAAGATTTTGCTTTTTTGTTTCGGAAATAAATAAATAAATTATAATAAATAAAATATTATTTACAGTTTATTTATATATTAAATAATATAAGATTGAGTTATATTTAATACTTTAGATTAAGTAGTATAAAATACATTATTTTATTAAAAATATTGTAAAAAGCAAATCAAAACACTCAGCCACTTCGTAAATATCAAATTAACAACCAGTGATACGAAGGAAAGAAAAGGAAAATTTTGAGTAGCTTCGCAATTGCAGGAGTCTCTTGACCCATAAGTATTGCTTTGGGTTAAGCTGATTATCCTTAACTATTTGTTTACTATTCAGTTGGCTCTTGGAAAGAAAAATGGTGTGGGTAGCCACTAGCCAGCTAGTTACAGTAATATTTTCTTCACCAACGGGTAGTTACTTGAGATTATGCAAAGCCCATCCGGCTATAAAAGGATAAGTGTTGTTTACAATTTCTAGAAGGTCGCCAATTACTGCTCATCTGCTAGCTTAAACCATCTAAAATTGGAGCAATTAATGCAATGCTCTCTCTGAAATAAAAAAAATAAAAAATAAAAATTTGATGCTTTCTCAATGGTTTCTGGCGTTTCGCTAAAGATCTTAACATGTTGCTTCTTTGAAACAAAGAAAGACCCTAAATGTGAGGTAATTTATGTTATATCGTTGATGTCTTTTCAGAATTTAATCATATTTGTCTTTTAGAGTATTTTAATTTTAAAATAATCTTCAATTGTTTAATTAATTTACCTGAGAGGAATTACTGCTATTACTTATTACTTGATAGATTTAATTTTTTGCAAATAATAAATTTTCTTAAATAATATATTTAGGCGATAAAGAAGCTCTTTTTTTTTTTTTCTTACTTCAATCAATTTTGTTTCAAAGTTTGTTCTTGTAGGAGAAAATAAGTTGGAGAAGAGCGGGTCAGAATTAACGGTTAACTGCCTGTCTAACACAGTTGCCTTCGATAGAATCACCATTAATGCCTCAAATGGAGGGGCAGCTCCCTGCTTTCGTTGCTGCTTACGTATGTCAACCTGCTTTGGCGGAGAAATGATAAATGAGCAAAGAGCGAATATATAACATAAGTATATTTTTTATAAAGATAATTCCAATTTTATGTTAAAATTTAGAAGAAATTGCAGGAATGTCATTTTTTTTTAAGAGATGATGTATTTACTTTGTATATTCTCTTTATATATTTATCAATTCTTGTTTTAGCGCTATTATTATTATAAAATTATTCTCACACATAAGGAAAATAAAAAGAAGTAAAAAACATGAATATATATAATTTATGTACAAAATTTACATATTCACCTATCAATACTCTTATTATTCCAAGCCAATTAATCATAATAGATTATGATACTAAATTTTATTTTGTGCATGTAAAATCATTTAATTATATATTTCAAATTTTTCTTTTATTTTTATAAATTAAATTTATAAATTATTTACTTAAAAATTTTAATATTTAAATTTATTAAATCTCATAATTTAAACTATAAAATTCATATATCTAACAACACACACTAAATTTTATAAATTATTAATGAATTCTTTCAATAAGACCTGTACTTTCCTATTTTTAAATAAACAATTTTATAACTCTGACATAATAAATAATAGCCTAGGATTATCTTCGTGAATTAAAGTTAATACAACTAATTAAGGTACCCCACGACAACCTCAACTAGTAAGCTCACTCTAATTATATAGTATAGTTTTTTTTTCTATATAATTATGTAATTCTTTTTCTTATCATTGTATATATGATTTTCGTTTAGCATAACTATGATTAAAATTAATTTTGAACAGCATTGTTAAAGATTATATATATATATATATATATATATATATATATATATATATATAAAACATATGGACCACTTAACAAAAGCAATGATAAGGATATATTTATAAGAAATTATGAGATTCGTATCAACTTTTTCATGTTAAAATTGATTTGCCACCAAAATAGGCACAAAGAAGGCCCTGTAAGGTTTAGGCTTACACGACGCGCACGCATCTAGGACAATTCTTTATGGCTACTCATGATACCTAAATACCATGGGCAATACATTTGGATTTGGGTCATAGGAAATAAGGCATGAGTGACAAGCCAAACATGGCCGTTGTTCGGAGAATGTTACTGAGAAAATGGAGTTGCTGTGCTGTGTCGTTGGGGAGGTAAACAAAGAAACTGAAGGAATCACAAGGATCAAACAACCCAGACGGCTTAATCTCGGCACAATGGAAACATAATCCATCGTTTCAGACTTCATAGAACCAAAAAATGCGTGAGCCAAACAACGCTTTGGCATGCCATCCAAACTGCTTGCCTTTCTGTGAGTTTTAACAAACGAGTAATAAAGTCAAATCGACATTGCTTGCTTGCGAAATGCATATTGTGATATTCTTTACTAAAACAGGCGCTCGGTTATTCAAATGGTTCCTTTCCCTTTCCTGGAAAAGCATGTGATCCATGTGATGTGAATCTAGCTTTTTCGATTCTGATTTCTGGCCGCAGTTGACACTCAACCCAGGTCTCACCCAAATAGTTAGATTTTACCTTTTATGATTTTATCCCATCCATTGGATATTGGAATAACACTTGTCACACTGTCCAGCAACTGGCGGTGATTTAATTATATTATCTTTGAACGCTGATTGTCTCATTGACCCACTAAGAGACTTCTTGTTTGACTTGAGAGTAGAGGTTAATGTCACCACCAAAGCTTTCCTTTTTTGCATGTTTTATACCCGTTCCATTCTTTCCTTCATCTTTTAACCCACCTGGTGTTTGAACCCGTGTCATTAGTAGTGGATTTTGAACTCAATGTTTGTGGGTTGAAGAGGTATTTAAAAAGATTGGAGGGTCAAAATTAAATTTTCAAAAGAATTTTTGAAAAAAAATGTTTTTTGGGTGGCCATTGTCCCTCTTGGCCCACCATTGCGTGTTATGTCCCCGCCGAATGGATATGAAATGTTGATCTTTGATAGACTTGATCGGGTGTTTCCCGTCCAAAGTGTATTCAAATCTAGTTTAAATTCTCAACCCTCTCGATGTTAGAAAAATAAATGTGTTTAACCGGTGCAATGTATGGGGCAACTTCTTTGCCTTACATCCTTATCGTATAATAGAAGATAATAGATGATGAATTCAATTGATATGATTTTACAGATAACGTTGTGCCTTTTCCAAAATGTTAAGAAATTATATACGATTACGATATTTTATTTTTGCATAAAAAGATATAGCATGTAATAAGAAAAAAAAAGTATAGGATTAAAAAATTAATAAAAATTTACAAAATATAATTTAATATAAATTAAAATAAACAAAATTATTACAATTAAAAAATAGTAAGAATCGATTGTTCAAATCCGACTTTACCTGACAGGGAAGACATAAATGGACATGAAAACGAACAATCAAATTAATTATTAGACTATAGAACTAGAAAGGGAAATGTTCCGTCCGACAGTTGTTTTTTTTTTTTTTTTTTGAATCGTCCGACAGTTGTTTAGTCTAGAATGGCACTAGTTACTGACACACTGTACCTCTATTTTTTTAATCTTAATATTATTATAATTTGTTTTATTTAATCTTTATATTACATAATTTAAATTTTATTAAATTATATAAATTAAATTATAAAATTTAAGAAATTTGACTACTCAAATCAATACCATTAGATAATTTTGGGAAAATTATAGAATTATCTTCGCTTAGTACTATTACTGGCCCTCTCATACCAACGGCGTTACAGGGCAATGGCTGAAACCCAAATCCACCTTTGTAACCTCCTACTTCAGAAGCAGTTAGTAGCCACTCAGTAGCCACTTTCAGTTGCCAGTTTAACCCAAAACCTGGGACCATCGCCCATGGTATACCTTGTCTCCCTCCGTATAAATATCCATCTCTTGCCCTTCACCCGCTCGGGTTTACTACACAGCACATTTCCCATTCCGCTACCTTTTCTTTACCACGCAATTTTAGGCTTCTCATTCCCTTTTCGTCTTTTCAGTTTTTCCTCTCCTGGGAGTAAATATACATAATGGATGTGTTTATCCCGGAAGAGTATGTTATAAGACGAAGGCTAGAGAAAAAGGCAGCAGCTGCAATGATGTCAGAAAAAGGATCCAAGACGATGTCTGAATCACAGAGAAGGACTGAAACGGCGGAGAAGAAAAACACGTTCTCCACTGGTCGACCCGACGATAATGATTTCTTGGCTTCCAAAGGGCTTGCTGAGAATGTTATTTTTACTTGCTTCTCCGCCTAGGACGCTTGTTTTTTGTATTGGTTCTTGGTAATTCAAGTGTTCTAGCTGATTGCAATTTTTTATCCATAGGCACTGGCATAAATCTAATTGAGTTGAAGCGAGCATTATACCGTGGGAAAAATATTATTACTGCAGATTTGCAATGTAATTTATGGGTAGTTTTTGGATCCTGTAATCCACATGGATCATGGAACGACAATTTTTTTTTTTTCTAAAAAAAAGAACAAGCAGTCAGTTGCCCAGATACATCTACAATTGGGGCCCAATTTGCAACCTTCTTGTTTTTCGTTTTCTTGGGCTCAAATAATATATGGCAACAGGACATCTCACACCCACGTGATGAGATGCTTTCTGGAAGAATGGAAGACCATGTTCGAGGATAGGTGCTGCATTATCCAAAGGTGGCCCAAGTGACAACTACAAAAACTTTTTGGTCCACGTCAACCGGTGCAAGCCATGCTGGGCTTGGTTTGATCGACCTCGATCGAATCCTTTTGGGAGTCATTTTCATTCATCTGGTACGCTTTATTTTATAGGCGCCATGATACTCATGCAATTGGGAATCATACCAACTTCTCACCTTGCTGCTTCACCTCGTGCTATTTCAATTTGCTACCAAACATATCCATCAATATTCAACAATTTGTAGTTAATTAGCAATGGACTTCGTGCTAGTATTTCTGACATCTATTGGATAATAAATATAAAACAATATACGTTCAGTTATTCGTTACTGTTTCGCAAGACCCATTTTATAAGTTTATCTCCATTTTGTTTTATACTGCTACATGTAAAATTGATAATAGACAGAGCTAAAATATGTAGGAGTTGTCGATCGGCGGGGGTGGTGTCTGTGCTGTCTAGAGGGGTTGCTCAAGACTCCATGGTTTCCAAGTCCATGATAGTGGCGGTGGCCACGGAGGCGCTGCTAGAATTGGAAACCAAAGTGATCAAAAAGTCAAAGAGATCAGTGGCTATAACAGCGGAGGCGACGTCTTCCTTGTGCAGAGTTCTCCTTTTGCCTTGGATGGTCATCATCCACGACCTTCTGGTGAGTTCCTCAATAAACAGCTCACATGCTTTTGCAAAAACTATCGGAGCCTCTCCGGATATCATTTTGACGTCGTCCCCAGACTTCTTCATGATCTTCTTAATCCTTGCCAAAGGCAGAGAGTGGGGCCCGGTTTTGCCAGATATGCCACCACAGAGTAAGCCCGAATATGCTCCTGCTTGCCTCATACCTAAATGGTTCCTGAGTTTGCGTTCTCAGTCTGAATTATAAGGAAGCGGTGTATTTTTGTAGTTAGAGCGTTAAACACTAATTAGACGATAGGAGAGTTAGAGGCATGTTTATATAATGGCGAGGAAGCTGCAGGGGAAGAGAGAAATTTGAGGTTTCACTTAATTAGTGCCTAACTGAAATTCTAAATTTCTAATGGCCGGCCAGCCTGCTTTAGCCGGCTCTGTTACAATTTCCGGTCAATAATTTTGCATTTGTACTTCAGAATAAGAGTTATTCTATTCTATATTTGTTGCTCTCATCAACAAAACTTTGCTGTCTGCAAAATTATATCAAAATTAGGATTAACCGTTTGACAGTTATGACTGTAATTTTCGTAGACTGAGAGTACAAAAGTAAATATAAGTAAGAAAATTAATTACAGCATTCTATTGGAAGCAAATTTCAAAAAATTCTCACATCCTGTAGGTGGAACTAACGCAGTCAAGGCTTCGTGGAAGCTATTTCTCATATTTTAAGTCCTTATTGGAGTTATATATTTGTCGAATCAAACAAAAGAGCGCTTTTCCGTTTGTTTATTTCGCCATCAATCTGATTTCATCTTTTTCCTGACGGCATGCAATGTCATCAACCCTGTGCTGACATTTGAATGCTACTGCCTATTCCCTAAGGCCTAATTACACGACACCATTTTCATCGGTCGTCATCTTAAGTAGTTTATCAATCTTTTTCTTGACTTTAAAATAAGAAATGAATTGTTTAAATTTTATCAAATAAACAATATTGTATTTGCCCACCGATCCAATCATGGTCGTGGAACAATATCTTTTTTAATAATTTTATTCTTACATATACTCTTATTGATCATTGATTAATTGTGTGAATCTCATTAATATAATCAATCAATAGCTAATGAATATGTGCCCATTTCAGGGTAAAAGAGTAGCATCACTTTTTCTTTTTTTTTTTTAACCATCTAGTACTAAAATTATTTATGTTTAATTTTATCAATATTGGCCTATTCTCTACACCTTACAGCTGAAGAAGCAATTAGTCAGATTTTATTGATTGGTTAGACTTATTCCAAATGCAAATGTTTAATCGTTACAAGCAATCTTCGTCATTAAACACATGCAAATCCATATATTAATTACTTGAGTTAGTTGACAACAAAAAATAAGGTACGCAGCATGCTGCCAAACTTTCCATTGCTACCTAAATTTTCAGCTCAGTTTGGCAACTCCTACTTGATGGAAATCTTAACTTCCTCCATCGACGTTCTACAAAAACAGGCTTGTTTATTGTTAAAAGCTGTAATTTTCTTTAAATCATTTCTTTTTTTCATTTGTGACATCTGAGATCGAAGTTCGAAGCGTGTAAAAAAGTTTTTGAAAAATAAAATTGAATCAGTAAAGATTAGAAAGAAACTAAAATAATTTACATAGTTGATAAAAGAAGTGAAAGAAAGTGAAACTCATTACAATTTAGATCTGAAGGTGTTATTCTTTAAAAAATACTTACACTTGTAAAAGTCACAGACCTATAGAGGGTAAGCATTAGGCAATCCGAATTCGTGAGAGGCCAATGCAAATGGACATAGTCAATAAGAATTAAGAAGAGCAATTGGCAGGAGTGTAAGACTAGCTGTGTGGTAGATTAGACTGCAGAGAAACATACGAACATCTCAAGAGGACAAGCTTTAAGTTTAAACAAGAAAATTTCTGTATTATAATCAACAAATTGTCTCCACTCCCTCGACAAGACGTTAGAGTAAATTGTCAAGTCTTACTACAGACGAATGAACAAGTTAAGCAAAGTATCCAATTTACAAATTTACAACTATTTCTTATCAAATTTCTTTTTTTTTTTTTTTTTACTGGTCTATGCAATACCAACCCAGACAATAATTATTGTTATATTTTTTAATACAAGAAATATCCTAATTTTAGTTCTTTCTATGTGCAGAACTCCTTCTACAAATGGGCTTTGGTAAAAAACTTGCAATGCATCGAGCGAAGCAAATGTTAGTCTGTCAATAGTTATTATGGGTGAAGTGCCCATCTAGAAGGTCCAACTCCTCGCATTACAGGCTTTTGCTGGGCTCCTAAGAATAGGCCCATCAAATTATACTTCTGAATCCTAGAAAGAAGACGAAGTATAAGAATATATTTCAAAAAAAAAATACTTGTTCAAAAAAACTACTCTGATAGTTCAATAAAAAATTATTCAAAATATAAATACTATCGTTTAAAGGTTCAATCTAAAAAAATTACGATCTCGTTTCTGAAACGAAATTTTATTTTTACAATAATATTACTGGGAAAATTGATTAAAACTCTTAGAAGTTTTAAGACATTCATGAGAGATTAAAAGAGAAAGAGACGACGTAGGGTTTCTTTGGCCACGTGAGACCTGTACATCAAGGCTGTCTAGCAAGTTTTTTTTTTTTTTCTTTTTACTTTTTTTTTTGTTTTTTTGAATTTTGTTTCCCATTTTTTTTCTTCCTTTTCTTTTTTGACAATGGATCGAATTGTACACATCTTTGCATTTATATATTCATTGCCTTTGTCTTCCTCTTTTCAGCGCCACAACTAGGGCAGTTTCCAAAGGGAGCAAACGGGCCAACACAAGTCATTGGACGTGATGGAGCTCAGTAAGAGTCTTAGAAAGGCTCTGGGACCCATTAGCACATAGCTTTAATTGCTAATGGGGGCGTCTGTGACCCTGACCACCTTCACGTGAGCACCTTCCGCTGTCTCTCTTCTCTTGTAGCCATGCGCGCACACAAGCTCGTCATTCTGCCCACTAGCTATCCCCGTCACTAAACCACGCACTTTCTCCGATTCAGCCCAGTCTTTGATTTGTCCAACTGAAAACAAAATAAAGTTAAAAAGAGCAAAGCTTTAGTTGTTCTGTGATTGGTCTCCACTCTCCACTCATATTCTATCACTTGAATCAGTAAACACGCTAGAAGGTTTCACGTCTCATTCTTGTCACGTTACTGAAAGAGACAAAGTGAATGATCTAAACTAAACAAAACCAAAATTGATGTAAGTAATAAGAAAAGCAAATTAAACAATCAGAGCTTGACAGCTCCTTCTTGCTTGCCTCACATGCACAATTTTAGGTTTATCATTTTTATGCTCAACATCCAAAGTAGAAGTTCTAGAATAGGTATACTTAGGTTCAAAACAATTCTATATTTCACTTACTTAGGGCTTAGTAGGCAATGTCTTATAATTTTTTTTTTCATGAAAGTTTATTATTGTGCATATTTTAAAGTTGAGATATGCTATAAATTTTAATAAATATTTATAGTGATATTTATAGATTACTTATCAATAGAATCTATTAACAAAAAAATTTAAAATTAAGTTTTATGAGTAAAATATGTCAAATCTTATTGGCTGAATTAATTCTTCTTGCCAATGCCTTAGAACTTTTGTTGCGAAGGGAAAGAATCCAAAACGTAGTCAATGGTTCTTGTCTGACCGCATCTTAGTATTTGACAAAACCGAGGTTCACATGGAAGAGTATTTGATTCTGCATATTTTTCGCAGAAGAGAATTTGCTTTAGCAGCAGTACTAGCTACATTTTGATATTTATTCATATACCCCAACTTCTTTGGGCGTGGAGCACATCTCATACGATCTGTAAATGCACAGAAAGGAGTCTGAGTTTATACTCTTTGTAACATTATGAACTTAATGAGCTGTAAAGGAACAGCAGCCATTCTCTGAAGGTGAACATTAGTGAGAGACGTTCAAGGAATGTGCAAAGTTTAGTGATAGGAAAAGTCTTAATCTCGATCAAAATTAGTTCACATGTCCATTTAGTTCTTACGTAAGTATTATTTGAGTTTGGTAGAAACCAAAAATCATCCTTCGCGTCAGTTTCTTAGCAGATTGATCTTGAAGATCATTGACTAATAATAAACCCAAAAAGATTTGCTTTTGTAATATGACGAAGCTAAAATGCTTATAAGATGTGATTGGGAACCAATTAATGAACCAATAACAAATTTTCTGATCCAATATAATTTTATGGTAAAGTTCAAAAGTGGAGATCATGATGAACAAAGGGGATTAAGGGTCCCTCTCGTTGAAAAAAATCAAATGGGGACCAACTAGCCCGTAATGATGCTCTGCAAAATAACATCATCATAAGCTAGCATCAACATCTTTATGGTTCCTACTTTTGTGTCACAGAAGATGGACCTCTGTTTCCAACATCAAGTTCCTCTAACCATACATGATAATTTGTATGGTTATCACTCTAATATCAACTAATCTCAATCATTTTCATGGTCGGTTAGTGATTTACGTTTGTCCTGCAGACAAGTCCAGTAATTATTCTGACTTTGCTTCATTGGTACTTGCTTAATTAAGCCTCTGAAATATACTTAGGCACCTAATTTCAACTGTTGATGAAACAGCACGCAAACACCCAGCAAGGGACATTGAAGCTATAACCTTTAAAGGATATATAAACCTGTTTCTGAATGGCTTACAGGCTTACAGTCCCAGAAGATACTTTTTGGCCCCACTAATTGATTTGTCCGAATAGGCAATCCACAATTATCAGGAAAGCATTAATTTGCTTTTTGGTAAAAGAAAAATAAAAAGGATATACATGCCTTGATTTCAGTAGTAGACATGAATGCAAAATAATTAACATAATTAATAGATTCCACAGGAACGGAATACAAAATTTGACTGCACTACAGTTAAATGGTGTCCATAAATAGGGTAGATGTCCCAAACAACAAGATGATGAATAGGTGAGCCTGATGCTATAATTACCCGGTAAATGGCATATTGTATCTGATAGGGAGCCAGAGTTCAGCTTGTCTGGAAACAAAAGCTGGCCCAAGAAAATGAATGCACATGGTATATTATTTGCCAAAAGATACCGGCACTTGTGATCCATGAATGTGTTGGATTAGGCTTATATGGAATGGACCCCATGGTAAAGAGTGGTAGTTGAGGTTTTGAAATTGGAACTGTAACTCAGAGATAGTAGGGAGCACTGCCTTAGCAATTGGAAATACGTGAAAGGTGGAGTTGTTCGTTAATTTTAGTGTGTAGATGAGATGCATGAATTGGAGAGATGTGTCGTGTTTTCTGGTAGCTTGTGACTGGAGACGCACGCTTAGATTTGTTTAGACCCAAATGGACTGGTGATTGACTACCTCTCGCCCTGCAAATGACCTGACCATCTTTAAAGCCAAGTAAATAAATTAAAGCGCTACGAAAGCAACTACTCCCTCTCCAGTCTCCACGAGTTACCCCTTCCCAGTCCCCATATCCGCCTGTATATTAAAGTTTCGCATTCATGGTCCTCCACGTGCCGCTTCTCCCCTTCTATGTTTGTTTGGAATTAAAGGAGAAAACTACAAGAGAAACAACTACATCCTGATAATTTCAGAAAAGGCAATCCCCATGAGATGCCTCAAAACAAGAACACCACACACATTAGGTGCTTGCTCCCCTTCTATTTTGTCTTTAATAAGAAGGATTGAGATTTTTTTTTTTATATGATTCAAGGATCGAGATTTTTGTCAAATATAATTCCCTTGCAGTGCTGACTGGCGGGTTTTAAGGCTTCTACTTCAGTTTCCATTCACCTTGTGTCTCGGTCCACATTAAGAAACAACACCTTCGTTGTTTGTTGCATTGTAGTACGCATCAACCTAACAAATACTTGACCACCTAGGAGAAATCAATTCAGTTGAAGGCATCTCAGCCAGGTCGGAATAATGTCTATCAATGTTTACAGCCTGCAAAAGAGGGCCCATTGACTTTGCCCTCTTCAGCAATTTGTTGGACCTGCACACTTATGACCTCGATCTCTCAAACGGGAAAAATGGATTTAATGCATTTGGTAACTTAAACTATATTCCATTAGGTTTGAAATATGTGTCTATTTTGACTAGTCATTAATAAGTCCCTTGAAATGCTCAATTTAACAAGTTTCAATTTCTAATCTCATATTCACAATTGGAGAATTGTTCTTACTCACATGCCAACCCATAAAATTAATTGGATTTGATAGAATTGTATAAATAAATATAATCATTTTAATTTTAAATGGCCTATATTATTTAAAATTACTTCAAAAATAAATAACAATATTAATGCTTGCGGGGTAAGTTGTGAGGCAGTTTTCTGACCAGCTATCTATGTCTTAATTTTTGTTTCTACACATATCCATACTTTAGTTGAGCGTCTTTGACCTGTTGTAGTCACATGGTAGCTGGGGTTCTGTTCCATATACTATAATGCTATATAATCTGAATTAGTGCTTTGGATGCATGGAAGTGCAAGATCTCCCTCGTGCTTTGACACCAAGGCTTGCTAAATTGAAAATTTACAAACTTTCTTTCCAAGTTTTTAATCTGAGATGCACCTTATATTTTCTAATATAACAATAAGGAGCAGTTGGCAGATTGATGTTCAGCACAATTTTGTTTGTACTCGTCTCTATTGCACGAATCTCTTATGGTTAACATGTCATTTTCGCAATATTGAAAGCTAATTAGACCTTTTTTTCTGGTGAAAGAAAGCTAATTAGACCTGACCGTTGGGTTTTTCCCTTCCCCCCATCCAAGCAGAAGTGGGCCCCCCGCAGTCCCTCCGCATTTGCCTCTATCTTCTCCTTCTGCCTCAAATACCCTCAACTAAAGCCGAATATGGCAAACAATTCCTAAGGCATTAAAATTTGTGGCCACGAGATGAGACCTGCAAGAATATTTGTAAAAATTAAAAACTTAAATTATTAAATTTTATAATTTAAATAATCAATTTTATAATTTTATTTGTGTAATTCAACCAAAAAAGATATTTTTATAAAATATTTTACTAAATTTTCATTAAAATTAACATAAACAATAAATTTATTATATTCATAATTTAATTTATATATTTGATAAATTTAATTATTTAACTTTTAAGTAAATATTTAATAACATTAAATTTATAAAAATAGCAAAATTAGTGACCCAAGACTCATTAATTATAAATTAAATTTTGAGAGAGTTTTATAATCTCAATTTAATATGTTTTTCTTTGTAAAAAAATATGTAATGTGATATCTAACCAATTATTGATTTGATAACACTTATATATAATGTGATACCTAACCAATTATTCACTTAATAAAATATATTCAACGCCAATAGCCATTAATTTTAGCCCTGGTGTTCATCTCCTTTTCAAACGTTACACGCCAAAAGAACATTCATGTGATAATTTATATAAATGTTATATATATATATATATATGTATTACATTAAACCACAAAAATTCACAGTTGTGAATATGGCGGGAAAGAGTATCGATGTTGAAAGCCCAATTGCATATTATGCGAAGTTGTGGGGGGCCAGTGTTTGTCTAATTCCGCAAGAAATTATTACAACAAGTGAAGAAACATACACAAAACCACATACCTTGGCGGGTCCTCTTTCAGACAAGTATCCAATACAACGATAACGACCCCTCGAGGAATCCAATAATTCACGTCAAAATCTGCTAATCATTTATGCCATTCCTTGTAATTTTTTTAGCGGATAATTATTGAAAATGTAAAATATAAAGGTGCTCCAAGTAATTTCTGTTTTGCCATATATCATATAAAAAGGAAAAGAAAAACTGACAGAGCGCAAGGATATATATGTCAAACAATTAATATAGGTACCTTATTGTACCCTTAGCTCAATATAAAGACCTTGATATTATATTTATCCGAATCATTTAATTTTTATTTAATTTAAAAAGTTGGGTTTTTTATTAAATTTCTTTTATAAATAAAAAATATTTTTATTCTAGACACAAATTCGTTAGATTTTTTAGTTCAATGAACTTCATTCCTATGAAACAAAAAATGTTATAAATTTTTTATCTAAAAAATTTTTTAAAAATCGAAGTTGTAAAAAAATTTTGTAACCATCACATTAACTATGCCAATTCTTAAGTTCAAAAGGAATTATTATAATTTTTTTTAGAAATACAGAGAAGCTTCTGCTTCAATTTAATTTACAATATGTTGACGCATGCAAACACAGATACAATATTTTACAAACCATGTGTCATCTCTTTCTTAAAGGCGAGAGGGCAGAGCAGAAAAGCAGCGCATAGATCTACTGATCCCGCTCCATAACAAGCTTTCACTGCTCGAGCCTGCGCTGGAGTTTTCATATACCGAATCTGGGTTTTGAATTTATCTCGAGAGAGTCGTCCAGTGAGTTGTTCTAACATTCTCAGTACTCTCTGCCTCTCTGCCCCTGTTTTCGGCAAATGAGTTGAACCATTGAGCCAAACAATTTCATCAACATTGAACTGTGGATCATCGGAATGGTCCCTTCCGGCGGGTTTATGGAGCTCTGGTCAATGCCATAGTAATTTCGGGTCGAAATCCATGCAGAGCTCCGAGCGAACCTGGGTTTTGGATTAGTATCATGCGGAGCTGAGTCGGTTGAGTCTGCGAAAATGTTCCGGTCCGCAAGATGGAGGAGCGAGAAGCACAGGATAAAAGCCGTTTTCAAACTGCATTTTCATGTCACTCAGGTATTTTCAGAGCCACAAGCATTGCCGTCGCTACAGCTCCATATCCTTGTGCTTTTTGATTTTCAGTTGTTTAATTGACTGACATTGAGTTCTCTTGAAGCATAATCAGAATTTAACTGCTACAAGTTTCCAACTCGATTTATTGGTGATAATTTCAATTGGGTTCTGTTTGGCTGCTGAGAAAAATTTGTTTCTTTTTTGGCTCTTTGACAATTCGATGGTTCACAATTGTAACCTGAGATAAACTAGAATTTGGAGTGGGCGAGCTATCTATAATCAATTGGCCTGGCTTGGAAGACCTTTCTTTGGAATATGTTAAACTAAGAAATATATGAAAAAGAAACGAATTGTCTAGTCCCACCTTCAGTTTTCTCGACCTGAGGCTGTGGTATAATCTGGATTAGGACGGTGTTATAGCGCGCAATGCGAATGAGTTGAGAATTTACATGGTGGATTGAGAACCTTTACTTTGCAATTGCAGGTGCTGCAATCTGGGGTAGATGCATTGGTGTTGTCTATAATTCCGGGGGGTGTTGGAAAGCCAACTACGAGATTAGAAAAAGCTTCAGTTCAAGATGGAACTTGTAGATGGGAGAATCCAATCTACGAAACCGTCAAATTTTTTCAGGATCCTAAGACTGGGAAAATTAGTGATAGAATATATCATTTTGTAGTTTCAACAGTATGAATTTTTCTCTCCACACTCGTTGAGTATTAAGTAGTTGACTTTTGCCAAATAGTTGGTTATGTCAGAACGTGAACTTATTTCTGGGATTTGTGTAGGGATTATCTAAAGCTGCTTCCATTGGGGAACTTTCTATTAATTTTGCTGATTATACTGAATCGACAAAGCCTTCCTCTGTCTCTCTTCCAATCAAGAATTCTCATTGTGATGCAGTATTGCATGTAAGTACTTTCTCTGTCACTCATTTTCTGAACCATTTTTATCAATGATGGCTGAACCACTTACGTTATGATTGAAACAAAAGTCACTGCAATATTTAATTCTACTGAAATTGGTTTGCTGCTTGATGAACAGGTATCAATCCAGAAGCTACAGGAGAATGGTGATCAAGGGTATACTGGAAATTATCATAGTTATGTTTGCATTTCAGCTTATAGAGTTCCCGTCAAACTCAACAGGTTTTGACAATAGTTTTTTTTTTTTTTTTTTCGTTCATTTCTTATTGAATAACATTTGTAGAAAGGAGGAGGGATGCGAGGATTTCAAAATTAAATCCCAAGACAGGAGCTTAAGGACCTATTTAAGCAATGGAGATACAGATGAAAGCACTTCGAATAAATCTACTGATGTAAGGTTTCATGCACTCATTTGGGCTAGGAGTTATTTTGGCTTCCATATATGTGCTAGTCGCTGTGACTATTTTCCTGTTTTGGGGCAGCAGGGGTTGTTTGGTTGGGGTATGAGTCGTTAATATGTTTTCATATTCAACAATCATGTTCTTACTTAGTACCTAATTTGTTTATTTTATTTCTTATTCAATTTTGACAGTTAAAATTAATAGAATTTTGAAAACTTGTTCTTTCTTTGTTTTACAGGACATCTCTGCCAAAACAATACCCAATAGAGCTGCATTGAGAGCTAATTGCAGGGCATCTAGTGGATCTGACATTACATTGTCCAGTTCTGATGGCAGCTCAGTACCAGATACTTCCCCAGAACTTAGACTAAGAAATAATAATATACACCAAGACCCAAATTCTTTCCTTTCATGCATAAGCCACACTTCAGAGCCTCAAATTCCAGCTGCAAATGCATCAAGAACAGTGTATGATGAGCATCAGAGATCACATTGGGACTGGTCAGCCGGCTTGGAACATGGTTTGAGTACGGATGATTCAACAAATGGTTTTCATGATGCCCTTCCTAGGGAAAGGTCCCAGTCAGATGTGGAGATTGAGAGACTGAAGGCTGAAGTTGCCGCTTTGGCTAGGCAGGTAGATGTGTCAGACTTGGAACTACAGACTCTTCGAAAGCAAATAGTAAAAGAAAGCAAGAGAGGGCAGGAGCTCTCAAAAGAAATTGTTAGCTTGAAAGAAGAGAGAGGTGCACTCAAGACAGAATGTGACAACCTCAGGTCTTTTCACAAACGTACGGGTGAGGCCAAAGTGAGTGACAGATCACAGTTGGCAAGTGGTGATCTACACACTCTTGAAGAAATTAGACAAGAGTTGAATTATGAGAAGGACCTGAATGCCAATCTTCGGTTACAGTTGAGGAAGACAAAGGAATCCAATGCTGAACTGGTTCTTGCTGTCCAGGACCTAGATAAAATTTTGGAGCAAAAAAACAGGGAAATATATAATCTTTCCAATAAGCGTGAACAGGGTAGGGATTCCCAAGAGTTAAGGAGAAATCTTTCCAAAAGTGAAACAGATATTGATGATGATGAAGAACAGAAAGTATTAGAAGAGCTTGTTAAGGAGCACAGCAAAGGCAAAGAGACACAATTGCTTGAGAAAAAAATTATAGATCTCTATGGTGAAATAGAAATCTATAGGAGAAACAAAGATGAGATGGAGATGCAGATGGAACAGCTTGCACTTGACTATGAGATATTGAAACAGGAAAACCATGACCTTATATATAAGCTGGAGCAGAGCCAACTTCAAGAACAATTAAACTTGCGGTATGAATGCTCATCTCCTCCTTCTGCAACTGACCTCGAAGGTCACATTGAGAACCTGGAAAATGAACTCAAGAGACAGTCAGAAGAATTCTCAGATGCCCTGGCTACCATTAAGGAACTTGAAACCCATATCCGACATTTAGAGGAAGAACAGGAGAAACAAGAACAAGGATTTGAAGCTGATCTAGAAGCTGTGACACGTGACAAAATTGAGAACGAGCAAAGAGCCATCCGAGCTGAGGACGCTTTGCGAAACACCAAATTAAAGAATGCTAATGCTGCTGAGAGGCTACAAGAGGAATTTAGAAAGCTCTCGATGCAAATGACCTCTACATTTGCTGCAAATGAGAAAGCTGCCATGAGAGCATTAGCAGAAGCTAGTGAGCTGCGTGCACAGAAAAGTCTACTTGAAGTAACGCTTCAAAAAGTCAAAGATGAGTTTCAGTCTGTTAAAGTCGATTGTGAGGTGAAACTGGATGAACTTTCCAAGCAAATGAATACAATGGCAGTTCAGGTACAACAGATGCTTTTGGAAATTGAGGACAAGTCCAATCAGCTGGAAAATCAGCAGAAGCACGAGGAACAAGTTAGTATAGATTTTTCTGAAGAGATCCGTATGCTAAAAGCTGAGAATGAAAGGCTAAAAGCAGAGATTATAAGCCTGTCTGAGCAAGTGGATCAGAAAGAACGTTTTAAAACTGACTTGGAACTTATGAGGAAATCAGTTGAGGAATCTGAAACTCTGTTGCAGAGAGGAACTGTAGAAAGGAATGAGCTAGTGGGTACAATTGCTTCTTTGAAGAAGGAAGGTGAGCGGTCACTTGAGGAGCTGAACAGGATGAGGCTTCTCAAGGATGAAAAGGAGACCGAGGCAAGGCTCTTACAATCAGATTTGGAAGCACTTAGAGCTCGATGCAGTGAGTTGAAAAAGTCCCTTTTGGACGATGAAGCTGAGAAAGAAAAACTAAGAAAGCAAGTTTTCCAGCTGAAGTGTGACCTAAAGAAGAAGGATGATGCATTAAGCAACATTGAGAAGAAGTTCAAGGAGAGTAATGGACGCATGCAGCTTTCTGATGGAACTAAAACCATTCCAAAGAACCAAAAATGTGCATCAATTCCTCAGATTTCAAAAGAGATTGCAAGTCTGAGGGAGAAAATAAAAATGCTTGAGGTAACTTTACAAATTCTAGTAGTCCGCAGAGATTAGTCCTTTGAGAAAAATGCTTGATACCCACTTGATGATTGTTCTGTTAATATTCTCATCTTCTGTAATTTCTTAGGATAAAACTAATTTATTTGTGGCATTTGATTGACATATTAATAAAAATGATCTATCATGCCAGGACCTGATAAAGTCAAAGGAAACTGCCTTGGTAACATCAACAGCTTCATTTTTGGAGAAGGAAAAGGATCTCCAGAACAAAATTGAGGAGCTGGAGAGCAGAGTAGAAGAATTCAATCAGAGTAGTGCTTTACAAAAGGTTACACTGCTCTATGCATTGCAACACGTCAGCAATATGCATACATTTATGAAGAGATTTTAGCCTCTTTATCATTGGGACAGTCATCAAAATGCATTAATAGCGATAAAGAAATCTCAATTACTTATATTCTTCATGCTTTTATTTGTCTTAGTTAAAAGTTTTGAACTTTAATGGAGACTTTTCTTCCTTTAAGTTCGAATTTTGAAGTCTATCTGGCTTAGCAATTAGATTTAGCTTTTATAATTGATTTATTATACTATGAAAAGGTATGTGTGCAACAACTTTGCTTGGCGTGTCCTTCAAACAGGTTGTTGAGGAACAAAGTATGAATATTTCAAATGGTGTGTCTGGAGGAGTAAGAAATTCATTGGAGCATCTCAATGGTACTACATGTGCATCTGAGGAAAATGGGGTTGCGTTATCACTAATCAGCAGGTCTGGAAACTCTATTCCTTGCTTCCTTGTCTTTTTCTTTTCCCTGTGAGGTGAAGACATCAATCAATACCAGTTCTGGTTTTAATTTGTCTACATTTCTCTTGTACTTTCAAGCTATTAAATTCTTTACTGATTAAGTTTTAGCTATGGCAGCGATGTAAATTTGTTAGAGAAAGAAGCGAAAAACACCACCATGATCGATAATGGAGATGGCAATCTTTGTGACATGTTCACTGAGTTAGCATCATTGAAGAAAAGGAACAAATCAATGGAAAGCGAATTGAAGGAGATACAAGAGAGATACTCAGAAATGAGTCTCAAATTTGCGGAGGTAGAAGGTGAAAGACAAAAGCTAGTTATGACTGTACGGAGCCTCAAGAATGCCCGGAAGAACGTAAACATGAAGCCTGCAGTGTATAGTTGAAGCAGGTAGGCGTTGCAGCATTGGAAACACAGATGAAAATGAATAAATTAAAATGTATATTGGCAATATACGTGTATTTTCCCCCCTTTACCTTGCCTTGTTTTTGCTTGCAACTGCTAAATGCCTGCCCCAGTGGCTACCATATTCCAGAATTTTACCAGCTTTTTACGTCTGTTATTTATTTACCAAAATGGGGCTTTCTCTGTGATGTTCGGGTAACTGGTAAGAACTTGTCATGATCTACAATTTTTCCATTTATACATATTCTTTTATTGTATCTTTGATGTATTACAAAGAGCAGTTCTTTCCCTTTAGTTGGTGAAAAGGCTTCCATTGAAGCGGCTCCTTTAGTTTTGTCGCGGTTTTGCCTTGTAGATTTCAAGTTTTAGGAGGGACCCTTGTCTGTGATCTCTCTGCTTTGCAGAACCCATCAATGCCCTTAAAATATATTATGTACTACTTTCGCCGGGAAAAACATATAACGTTAATGCCCAAACAATCAACGTAGGTCTTTGTAAATTAACCAAATACCAGATAACTAGAGCGACGGTAAGCGCGAGGAATGAGTCAAGACAAATATCTGAATAAGAAGAGAGAAAATCATGTATATGATTCGTCAGATGAGTATGATATGATTTCCAAGTTTAAAATAAGGCATGCACATGGCTTTGAAACGTCTATGTATGTATAGTTAGTTAAGTAATGTCAAATTGAATTATAGTTGCACATATTTGACTTTTTCCTTGTAATCAAGTTATGCCTTCTAGAGCGAATGTCTCCTACCATCTGGAAAGAGGAAGTGATTGGAAAAATTTACTTCCGCGCTTTATTAAGCACATAATACACATTTTTTTGTGTGAATTTTTTTATATGTAATGAGTATTATAGTTTAATTTATAAAATTTAATAATTTAAATTTTGTATTATAAAAATTAAATAAAAATAATGAAACTATATGATTTGGTGAATTACAAATCTAATTCTTTAGTTCGTAGTTAATGGCTTAAGAAAGAAAGAGTAGATAGTTGATGTCATAATTGTAAGAATATAGAACTACCACATTAAAAAACAAATTAGTCTATAAATTTCAATGATTTCGTATACATAATCACAGATCCAAGTGACCAGTTAATCTAAAAATTCAAACTTTCGGGCAAATGATGGCTTTTTGACTTTCAAATTGACCCAATGCTTCAGTTATCATTATATTAGAACTAAAAATTCCAAAGAATTTTCTACTTGCCACCACATCTTGAGGCAATAGTTGGGCCATTTTACCTATATAATACAATTTTTAAAAAAGATTACTTAAATGGTATAGTTTAAAAAGTATTTATCTGAGGGGGACAAATTTGTCACCTCAACTTGCCACCTCACATTTAGGGCCACATCATTCACAGTAAAATTCGTGGGTTGAACCCACGAATTCTATTATTATGCAGAATTCATGGATTCAACCCACGAATTGTGTGTTGAGGCAGAATTCGTGGGTTGAACCCACGAATTCTGTGTAATAAATTTAATAAATTCTGTATAATTTATTTAGTGAAAAGTTAAAATTTAATTATTCAAATTTTAAATTTTAATAAATTTAATTATTTATATTATATTTTAATAAAATTTAAATATATATTTCAACCAATAATTAAAAATTAAATTTTTTTAAATAAAAAATAGTCAAACAAGACAATTTTTTTTAATAAAATTTTTTATATTAATTAAATATTTTATAAATTTTTATTTATATCATTACAAGAATAGAGATACGTTTATATATATTAGACAATGACCAAGAATCTTCCTAACACCAAGATACATTTATATACGTTAGACAATGACTAAAATACACACACACACATATATATATATAGCTTTGAATGTTACTTTCAAAGTGATGTGGCAATAATATATTTTATAAAACAACATTTTATAGTTTGAAACTGATACAAGATTCTTCAATCATCTGCAAAACTTATTTATAATGCAAAAAGTGCATCACAAAATGGAATTGACTTTAGGAATAGTGAAGCGCTCATGAATAAATATGATGAGAAACAGTGAAATGTTTCAAAATACAGCTATCAACTATAATAGACGTCATGAAGTTCATGGCCATTTTATCTACATAATGCAATTTTTATTCATTTATATCATTTTTTGGGTGCTAGAAAGATTCTTAATTATTGTCTAACGTATATAAATGTATCTTTATTCTTGTAATGAGATAAATAAAAATTTATAAAATATTTAATTAATATAAAAAATTTTATTAAAAAATATTATGTCTTGTTTGACCATTTTTTATTTAAAAAAATTTAATTTTTAATTATTGGTGGAAATATATATTTAAATTTTATTAAAATATAATATAAATAATTAAATTTATTAAAATTTAAAATTTGAGTAATTAGATTTTAACTTTTCACTAAATAAATTATACAGAATTTATTAAATTTATTACACAGAATTTGTGAAATTTTGTTGCGAATAATGTGACCCTAAATGTGAGGTAGCAAGCTGAGGTGATAAATTTGCCTCCCTCACATAAATATTTTTTAAACTATACCATTTAAGTAATTTTTTTTAAAATTTGTATTATATAGGTAAAATGGCCCAATAGTTGCTCATTTAATCATTATATTCCACGTACGTGAAGTACGAGATGACCATCGCAAATATTATGCAGAATTTGGAGGACCTTTTCAAAGATTTCGTTGAAGTTACATGGAAAGTATTCACTACTTAGTCTTTAGGAGAATTTGCTTAAGACTGGAGGCGAGGCTGCTGGAATGGCAAGAAAAAGATGTTATGTTAATGAACTCATTTTCTGAGACTTGATGGCTTTCTACGGACGGAATATTCAAACTAGTATCGCTCTGCTAATTTCACAAGCCAAACTTGAAAAAATGTGGGACAGGGATAGGAATATTGGGTCAATTTCATTGTTTTGAGTTGAGACACTGTCCTAAATCCTAATCAAGAACGAATTACGTTTCGTGTTCCATTTTGTTTTGCCTCGTAGCCTCACTGAACAGAAGCCATGACAAACCAATAGACTCCTTAGGCTGTTCTTTTTCCTGTTTGTTAGTCTGTTGGTTTTCTTTATTTCTTCTCTAGCTTGCCTCTTATTGATGGAATGGACTGTCGGCTACCAAAAAAGGAAAAAAAAAATGCTGTGTTTATGTAATGCATTTTACTTCATTTCGGTCCATCATAAGGTACAATTATTTTCCTCATGTTTTTTTTCTTATACTATTTAATGTTTCAAAGAAGATGGCTTTGATTTCAATTTTTCTTCATTTTTTTTCAGCGCATCTGTCATTCTTTCATGCCCATAACATACCTATATTTTCAATATTTTCCACAGTTAATTTTTTGAGATAAGTTGAAGTGACTTATACAAATTCCATAAGTATAAATTCTTGATATTTTAAGGAAGGATTGAGTTTTGGAGAGAAAATGGCCCTTAATTAAATTTGATGATCCAAGTAATAACCATAAGAACCCGCAAACAAAATATAGAAAAAAAAATGAAAATGCTTTTAAATAAAAAGAAAATGGATGAAAAGGGAAAGGTTCCAGATTAGCGTATGCACCTCTGGCAAAACACCGGAGAGACTATGCTTGTGTCTTTCCTCTAAAGTGTAATATCTACAAGCCTGAGCTCATCTCCTACTCAAAGTACTGATCACAAAATTTTTTCAAACAAAGAAAAAAAAAAATGATGAGAATTGCTTAAACAGGTAGGAGACATCCAGTGGCCCCAATGCAATGCTGAATGAGAGTCTCCGAATCTCAAATGGGCCAATAACAGGCAATTATTTACATTCTGCGGCAGATTAAAGCGTATGCTGTGACAAAGGCCATTACAAGTGAATGATCTGTGCCAGCCTCCATATCCAACGTTAGAACATCGTCGCCCAGTGCAACTCCTGAAGACGAGTGTTTTTGCTTCACCTGCAGAAATATTTAAAACCAGAAAGCAACGTACGTTAAAATCATTACCAAACCACAAACTTATTGCTCATTTGAACGGGAAAACTAGTAGGCAAAGAACAAAAGAATTACCTCTGCAACTGTTTGTCCTTCATTGTTCACTATCCTGAATGCTTCTTTGCCACTGATTCTCACTATGCAATATTTTTGGCACCCCACTTTCATCTGACAAGCAACTTTTCCCGTAAGCATCTTGTTACATTTTTTGACTTGAAACCAAGGCATCTTCTGGATACTAATATCAGAACTACTGTATCTGTAGCCCTCCCAACATCCAAAAGCTAGTAATTTCTGAAAAAGGAGAACAACAACAAAAAGCCATTTCAGTTGTGAGATTTACAAGGCTACTGTACCATTAATTAGATTGCTAGCTAGTTGAAATTCATGAACAGACACTATCTGGTGGGTAGTAGTACCTTGTGTATGGTACAGAGTACTCTGCCTCTGAGGTCCATGAGATGAACTTCTCTTCTACCCTTTCTGTCATAGTTATCAACGCGATAAACAATCTCACCATTTGAATCATATACAGTGCATCCATTAGAGTGGAGCACAAGTGATTTCATCCATAGAGTATATGTTTCTCTTTCTGAGGTCTTGCGGCATGGAGAATTAGAGGGCTCCTGTGGATATACCCTGGCCATTATGATGAGAGGAATACGTTAATGCTCTTCTGCGTGTGTAGAACGAGGAGAAGTCTTGAGCGGCTTATTTATAAGCCTACAACATTTGGCAGTTTCTACGAACACCTTTTTGGAATAATTTAGTAACGGCACTCGTTGATTATGCGAACTTCATACCATTAGCAGAAGAAAACCAAAAGGATAGAGAGCCTCCAGATTGATTAGTCTCATCTTGATTAGTATTTAAATCTTAGTTTTGGTGTTACGTCATGGAGCACTAATCCATCTGATTAAACTTTGGAAGGACAGTGTCCTCCATTTATTTATTTTCAGCTGACTCAAAGTGATTGTCCGGCAAATTTGGTGAAGTTGATCCACGTAAGAGGGTTTTGCCTTTCTGATTAAAATAAAAGGGCCATCAAGAGTTAATTTAACTGACAAAATTTGAAGTATTTTAATTGGTAAAGTTTAATTATTAACAGTATTTTTTGAATTACAAATATTAATTCAGTTAATAAAGTTTAAATTATTTTACTTTTAAAGTTTATATTTAAATTTTTTATCAATAATCTCTTTTAATAATAATTTATAAATATTATTATAAATCTTTATTAAGACATATAATATTTCTTAATTTTAAAATAAATAATCACCTTTCACTATAAATTTTAACTTAAAAAAAAAAAAAAAGGCAGAAGGATCGTAATTTATACTCGGAACTTAGGAGCCGTACGATGAATTGGTGAAGTGAGTCGTCATCTCCATTAAAGCACGCTTTAGGCAGCAGATTAGGCGTGCAGAACTCAAGTGAATTTATTAAGCGGAGAGCAGATAGCCACCCAATTCAGATGAATGAATCGATTCTGACCTGTTCTTGTACGAAATTGTTTTAAATAAGTATTTTGAAACTGCTTTTCCTTTTTTTCTGGCATTAGTTGAAAACGTTGAAGGATAAAAATAATCAGATGAAATTGAAAATTAGAAAAACAACTTTTAAATTAATTAGTTCCTTTCAGAATGGGTGGCTGATGAGGTTGATCATGCAGTGCAGACGAGTGCACACGTCGCCTATGTAGTTATCTGCTAACATAAACTACACAATAGGCTGGTGGTGCCCGTGATTGTCATGCTCAGAAGTGGCTTCTCTACTTACCTACAAATACGAAGGCGCATATTAATAATCATTATCCCTTTTCAGTTGGTTTTGCACTTTCATGAAACGAAGTGGGAGTTAGGTAGCAATTGTTGGAGGGGACAGGGTGGATCCTGGTTTTCAATGGACTAAAAGCACCTGCCATTGTTTTGATAATCAAAATCACGGCCTTGAGTTTCGCTCATCAGAAAGCTTAAAAAAAAAGGTTTAAATTTGGTTCTTGGTCAACCTGAGTTGATGGGAGAAAAAGACGGAGGAAAGAGGGGGCCAATGAGTTGCAGGGCCTAAGGATAACTTAAAAGTTAGCAATTATTGTTCAAAAATCACAACAACATGTTGATTATAAGAGCAATTTTAGTTTTTCTTTATAAATTATACAATAAGTGATAAATGTAGAGAACTAACACTTAAAGTTAAACCTATTATGCCAAAGATTCAACAGTTAAATTAAAATTTGTCAATGATTTTAATTATACAATAACATTCATTATTACTTTATGACTTTTTTTTAAATGTTGAATTTGAATCAGAACGTGTGTAAAGAAAGAAAAAGGACTGAAATTTTTAAGAGATGAAAGTCAAAAACAGTGTGAAGGAGATTCTAAAAAATCAACAAACACAAACACGTTCGAAATGGGAAACACTGCAAAAGCTAGTAACATAATTCAATTCCCTGTTGCTGCTGACACCGGCTGAATCTGACCATTTGGATAGCCGTCTAAGGGTCCCTAGTATTGCCTGTTGTGTCTATCGGCCATTCTAAAGAGACAAGGAGTGCCGAATCATGTGATAAGGATTATGTACGTAGGAACACAAATCACGCGAACATCATACGAGAGTGAGTAGAAACGTGCTAATATTGTCGTCTTTTAATATATAAACTGGGTGTACTGCTGAATGATGATGATAGATTGATACACTAATGCCTTTGTCCACGTTTTAATAGTGGAGGCTTCTCTCGAGTTCAAAGTAAGGCAAAATGTGGGAAGTACAGATAAGATTTGTCTATCTTCAATGTATGATTTATTTTATTAGTTATTTTTAAATCAAGTTAATTTAGCTTGACTTCCTTTTAATTTGTACCGCTGGAATTGGAGTTTTCCCTCTCCTATTATTACGTAACCTGTCTGCATGTCATGGGATCATCCAGTACGCAACTTTGGGAGAATTCCTCCTCCCAAATCACATACTTTTAAACCTATGCCGGCATTAGAATATTTGAATCAAACGCCGTTCCAAGTATTTGAATTCTTTTATTCACAGCTTTAGTTTCATAAAATAATATAAACAATGTCCAATTAAAAAAAAAAAAAACATATATGAATTCTAAAAATCTTTTACATTTTAGAATTTTTAATATTCCGCTTTAGAAGTGGCATGACCGACATAAAATTATTCCAACAATATATATGAGCCTGTATATATCTAAATGGAATTCATTGCAGGCAGAGACAATCGGTAAAGCAGCAAGTGATTTTATTCAGGAAGAGCTGAAGACGGATTATTTGTATGACTACATGTTTTATCTGGAAAATGAATATGCCTAGCTACTCAAGTTTGAGCCGAGGGTGCCTCAAGGAAATGTAAAATTAGGCCTTTCAAAGCGTTAGGTCTGTATTGCCCAGTGTTAAAGTGTTGGCTTATTCTACTTCACGTAAGAAGTAAGTTAATCAATATTTTTTTGATCTATCATAATTTTAACTCATTTAATTTTGTTTAATTACGGATTGAGATGAGCCGCCGGGTTTGCTACTCTTATGTGAAATTGTGCGCGGAGACCATGGCCTGCTCAAGGAGGAGGTTGGAGAAGATGTTCATGATCTGAATCCTTGGTTGCGAGTCCTTCCACAAAAAACCACTTGTTCTTTGCCTCCTCTATTCCAGCCCACATCCCTAAGGGAATTGTATGCGAGGAAACTAAATTTAATCAGTAATAAAATTTGCCATTAATACTAGTCACTTATGGTAGCTATAGTCATTTTGCTTGTCACATTTTTTAACTGGTGCTGATGCCTAATTTTCAAACATGTCCACTTGTAAGAAGTCTGCTTTGCCATTTGGTTGTCTCTGGCTTCGGTGCCCAACATTCCCCCCCCCCCCCCCCCTTTTTTTTAATACAATATTTAGGTCACTAGCTAGTAAATATTATCTTATTTGTCAATTTTTGCGATTCATTTGTTTAATGTACACAAAATTTTGTTTTTATTTCGGACGAACGGTTTTCTATTAAAAAATCGATTTTTAAAAAACTCATGGGCTACAGGTCTGTGAGAAAGAGAGACATGGATCTTCATTGTAAAGCCACAAAAATCTAACGAGGCAAATCGCAAAGAATCATGGGTCCAGTGATGCCAGTAAGTACTGTTAGACTATATTCCACGCGATGGTTGGCCCAACTTGCAAATTGAGTAACCTATTTTGAATTAAAAAAAATGTAATTTCTTTAATAAGTGAGCTGTTAAATTATTATTAAAAATTAATTTTATTTAAAATTTGTTAAATTTCATATTTTAATATTAGTATCTAATATATTTAAATAAGTATTTAATACATTTTAGTTTGTGAAAATAATTTACAAGATTGTTTTGATTATCACTTTAGGCCATTCATTTTGAATCCTGTTGAACAATGGGACATGAATGAATGAGGTTTGGTAAGATTGGAATTCTTTGATTTTAATAATTCTAGTTAAATTTTATAGATTAAATATTAATTTGTAATCATGAGCTGAGCTGTGCTATTTTCTCTCAACTCTTTCAAAGATGTCTCTTTCTTTTGCCGTATCATGTGTTGGTAAGCAACCCCAAGGAATTCCGGTCTGGTTTTCATAGGCACATAACTTTCTTAAAGAAAGTTGCGGGTGTAATTAAAAAAAAAAACATAAAATTAAAAGAAAAACATAAAATTTATATATTAAATTTAAATATAAAATGAAAAGATACAACCTTTTTTAATCGAAATCAACGAAAACAGAAAGTTAGAGATCTAAATCTGACTATTAAATAGGAATAAGAGATTATGACCCAAAAAAAAATTACATGATCAGCCCCCCAAGCGTCGCCCTAAGATGATTCTTCTTTTCTGTGGTTCGGTTGTTTAATAATGTTTTAGGGTGGTATTTAGTGATGTTTTAAAGCTCTCGAGACAAGAACAAGACAGCGAGAAATGCGAAGATGTCGGCATGTCTCATTTAAATTTCGAAGATACAATGGACAGTCCTTCCTTGTAATGGCAAGTTAGTGAAGTTGGGTAAGAAACAGAATTGGTAGATGAGAATGACAAAGTATTCGATTACTAGGTTCTTTGTATGAAGTTGAGTAACGAGGACCGCCATCCACTCCAGAATTGCGCCGGGGTCGTATAGTATTAGTAGGCCCCCCTTGGGACAACATCATTGAATGACCCAACCTGTGCAACGTTTGGGACCGTAAGGTGGGGTGGCCGTTTCATTCGCCTTAATTATCAACGATAATGTCCAATCTTTATATGTAACTGAAGCTAGTCTCTTAAGTTTCAAGTCTCTAGAATCTCCCAGGCATCTATCCTTAAATATCTTATGCTGTTTCTGGACAATTTTTTTTTCTGGATGTGTAGCTACTTTTATCTGCAATTAATAAACAGTTAGTGTTCATTAATCTCTCTCTCTCTCTCTCTCTCACTATCACGCCTGTGTTGATCGGGTGAGAAATGGAGCTGGGCAAGTTCAAACTTAAAGGAACATTCAGCAACTGTTCAGAGGTAGAGATCACGCAGCATAACAATTAGTTAGAGATGCACGTTCGGGAAACTCCTTTAACGATTAGAAACTTGCGCCAGCGATATGAACAGTTGGTGCTGACGGATTTTTTTGTTTTTTTTTGGTAGTCTGCGATCGAGCAGCTTAATTAAACCCAAGGAGATCATATCTCTGTCGCTGTTTACTGGCGATAGATCAAGTCCTCTTGTACCCCACCATCCCTTTTTAGCAAGTTAATTGTTTGCTAGCTACAATGGGTTCCGTCTTATTGCACCGGCTTTATCTTTTTATTCCTTTTTTCAGGGGACCAAAAGGAGCCGATTGTGTTAAAAGGCTAGCTCTACTTTGTCAGTGGTAAGTTACACCTAATGCACAAAGATCCTAAGTTGGATTGTAAGATTCCAGGTGTCAACCTTGTGTCTGAACCTCACACGTTGCTTAATAGGGTCACAGTTCAAGAACATACTTAGGCGTGAAGCTGCATTATTATCATGTTTGAGTGGTTGTCTATGTATTCTTCTGTTTAAGACAAGTAAAAAAAAAGTTTGCAACAATGGGATTTGGATAAGTATGATAGACAATTGGACATGGAACCCACAAATCATTGCAGCAAGCTATTTTTGAGCTCACTAAATTATGGTTCTCCTCCTTTCATAGTCTTCTATTAAATTAATTATGTGTCTAACCAAACTTCCCATTTCTTGCTCTCAAATCAACTTTGATTGTGAAGCAGACAGATAAACTAACTCCAAATTAAGGGTACAGGTGGAAACTAACTAACATTAAAAAAAAAATTAAGTCAAATTGCTCTCATTAATAAGATTAAGAAATTCTATCTTCCATCACATCTTTGTCGCATAAATTGTGCATATCTTAGCGCTTGGGAAGTATGATAATCTTTTGTAATAACAAGAGTAGTAAGTCATTTAGCACACATATATAATCTTAAGTTTGAATTCAAGATTTTGAAAGGAAAAAAATCCTAAAATAATAATGAAATATTACTAAATTATTAAAATTAAAATTGTGTTATTTCTACACTCAAATTTTGATACAAAACTCTTACATTTATATCCACACCATATATTGATGTGTAGGTGGGTCCTATATATCAACAGTTATAAATGTAAATATCAAAATTTTATATCAAAATTTGAGTATCGGAATAGAATTACTCTCAAGGGAGAAGCATGATAATGTTAGTGTTTCATAGAAAAAGAATGTGTAATTGTTTCCAAGAATATTACAAATGGCGTTAAGAATTTCAGTCGGACCAGCTTTGCCTTATCCAAAATTTGCCACAAATTTCTCAAGACATTAGTTTTCATTTGGGGCTGATAATTCCTTGGATCACAACAAAGCAAAGAAAGGATAAAGAGGCAATTGACGGGACTTTAGGGGCAACCAATTCAATGCAGAAGCCAAACAAGTAATTGAGAGAAAGAGAGAGAGAGTACGTAGGTGCTCTTTTCTTGAGCAACATATTTATTTGAATATAGAATGGCATGTGCGGAGTCCTTATCAAGGAAGGCACATGGAGAACTCCTCGTGCCAAGCTAGAGAAGGCCAATGCCTATCCAACATGGACGTGGATGGACCTTTTACAAAAGCAATAACAAAAAGAAAAAGAAAAACGCATATTAGACTAAAGTTCTAACAACAGCCGACCCAACATGTCCTCATGCTTCATCCTCAATACTTGATGGCTAATCAATTAGCTGACCTCCAATATATCGATATAATTGGAAACATATACTATACTAGAAAATCAATTTCTTCTTTTGACAATTCATGCTTGAAAGCTGAGTCTTTTTGACTTTCGCCCAACCTCAACTAGGTTTGAGGGGTCTAACTGTGCAACCTTTATTCAAATCATGAGTCGTCTTCTTCCTTTAGACATACTCCAACTCTCGGTGTCTTGCTTGGAAGCATTGCCAGTGAGGGCGCTTCAAGCTTAGACTATTTACATGTGTCTTTTGTTACCCCTAGCATAGAGGCCTGGAGGGTGCCCTAATATTAGTTAAAAAGAATGAAACCAAAATGGGTGGCACTTTTTTACTTTTTATACCTAAGCTGTAACAATAACTGAATAAAAAAGTACTTAAAGGACAATAACATGGAGACAAAGGTTAATTTAAATATTTGATAATATGAAATAAGCTAAGTTCACCTTGCAGATGCATGCACTCTTTGTTAGGTAATAGTGACTTATTGACATTTCAAAAACGCCACAGGGAAAGAGGAAGATGGAGGTGGAGATGGGGTTGTTACTTGTTATCCATCAAAACCAGAAGGAAGTTTGACCCATCGCACATGCTTTGGTATTGGGTTTTGGTGGACTACAACTGTAAAATGTAGAATTTTGGGAGGAACTTTTCCTGATTTTTATTGAATTTTTTTATAAGATATGTATACATTATTGACTATAATATTAATGTTTATTTTACAAAAATTATGTTTTTAATAAAAATTATTTCAAGATTCGAATTGTTTTTATTTTTAACACTAAATCACTTTACAAAATTAAATAATTTTATTATTCATATCAGGTGATGGACGCGCCTATGGTTAATTAAGTAACACCTTCTGTTATTTGTTAATAGGCATGAGAGAGAGAGAGAGAGAGAGAGAGAGAGAGAGAGAGAGAGTAAAATGAACAAACAGTGATAGAAATATTACCAACTTGTACATCTTTTAAAGAATAAGGCATTATAATATTTCAAATATTCACACCGATCAACGGTCGAAATCTTTTCTTTTTTGTTTATTAAAAATGCAAGAAATAAGATGTAATAAGAGTGAAAAATAAAATGAAAATACCCGTTCACTATTAAGGATAATGTCTTAGAGTAACAATAATAATCCAAAATTATCTAAGAATATATTTGTAAATCAATTCAAATAAATCTATTTAAGTATTTTAATTATCTCAAATTTAACTTGTCCATAAAATAAATAAGTTAATGAATCAAGTCCAGATATGTTAAGTTCGACTTAATTAATAAAACAAATTACAAATATTTAAAAAAAAACTGAGGTTAAATTTAAACAAGTAAATGATTGAAATATTAGTTTAATGAATTGAATTAAAAATATTTTCCTTAACTTATGTCAAACAACGAATCTCAACAATAAAAAAAAGTGAAATTTATGTACCAAAAAAAATGTGAAACTGATTAAATATTGATTAGATTCAATGTATATATAAATTTAAGATTAACTACTTTTTCTTATTTAATATTTTTAACGGAGAGTGACCAAATACATTTACAGGTAAAAAAAAGTGAAATTGATTAAATATTTATTAAATTCAATGTATATAATAATTTAAAATTAACTACCATTTCTTATTTAATATTTTTAACGGAGAGTGACAAAATCACATTCACGGGTAATAAAATTAGAGATTACATCGTTTTCAGTCACTTCAATGTATTTTCTTAAATTTACCCAGACATGACATCAAACGAACAAAACAAAATGCAATTGTACCAAAAAATTATATTTTGGGGTAAAATAAAAGATTTATTTATTGTTGATTCCCGGCATTTTATTCGGATTCCTTGTTTTATTTTCTGGCTTTGAGTAACCACATGCTCGGGATCCCGTATTGATTTCTCAGGTCACTAAACTAAGGGGACTTTGAAGCTCCACAGCGTGGCCAAATTACTCAATTAGTTTCCAAAAATGCAATCATTAGCAGAAAAATTCCAAAAGCTGCTGCGACAACTGTGAGTCTGTGACGCAGCGCTAATAACTGTTATTAATTTTTTGAAGGGAAATGATATTGTTTGAGCAATGGAAAATCAATCACTTTTTCATACCAAAAAAATCCATAAACCGTCATTTTTAACCTTAAGCAAAATAAAAAGCTCCTTCTCTTCACCCGCCCAGCCCGTCTCTTCATATATCATAAATGACATTTTCTTAATCAAAGTTTGTTTTAGGCACTGACATTACGCGAAGCTACACTCTCTTTGAATCCAAGTTCCATCCCCGTCTTGGTTTACTTCAGACTTCGGTCTACTGTCACGCTCAAAAATTGCGCCTTTCTTTGTCTCTCACTTACCCAGTTGGTGATTCTTTCTAATTGTAGTTGCCAAATCTTGGATTTAGACTTTTCTCCCATTTGTTCACTTTTTCTTTTTTTATCTTTTAATTCTTTTTCCACCCTTCGTGTTCTTTGTTCGTAAATCTACGCATTCCAGTTGTGTATTGCAATATTGGAAACCTTTGAACTTCGCGTAGCTTATATTCTTTCATAAATTCGACTAAGTCAGGGGTTTCTTGTTTTTCTTTTCTTTTCCTTGCTCCTGGGTTCTACTTTTCTTGGAAAGATTTCATTCGCAGAGCATTTTGTAGTTTGCTACTGAGATAGAAGTGACTGTCAGAGTGTGCAAAACTCTTGGAGAAGATGAAGTTCTGTACTTCATTGTTGTTTCTCGATCTAATTTCTATGGTCTCTTTCGTGTCTTGTGATACTATGGCTTCAAATGAAGGTACGAGTTGGCTGCGTAATTTGTTTCTCTTACAGATCTCGTCTTCTGTTAAACTCTGATTGGCTGCCGCAAGGAAAAGAAAGAAACGATTTTTTTTAAAAAAAAAAAAATCTGGTATTTAGTATCGTTGTTCATTTACTTCTGAAAGCCAGTAATTTCTTCGTAGTTTTCGTGTGCAGTGTCGTTAAGTAGCAACGATTGGCATTTTTGTTTCTCTGTAAACTTTTAAGTTTCGAGATTGAATAATTAATTTCCACCCACCGTGTCCTTTAGTATTGGTTACCAAACAGAATTATCGTGTTCAAGTAGCGAAGTACTTGCAGTGCTATATTTGATGAGATTTATGCGGTCACTTGGCCAAAATCGCAATCAAGATAAGTTTCCTGACAGTGGAATTTGTATCTGCACAGTTGGGGCGCTTAGATCCTTCAAAGAAGCTGTTTACGAAGACCCATATTTAGTTTTGTCCAATTGGAATACGCTGGATTCAGATCCTTGTGACTGGTTTGGCGTTATATGCACCACAGCTCGAGATCATGTCATTAAGCTGTAAGTTAGAGCTCACTTAAGTTAGATACCATCACTGCTCTGCCTACCTTGGGCTGTTGTCGTCCAATTTTACATGCCTATTGGCTGGATGGATGGTTGGCAACATACATTTCTGAGCTAGCGCATTCCCGATACTACTAATTGGAACCAATCCCTTTGCAGAAACATTTCAGGGTCATCTTTAAAGGGATTTCTTGTACCAGAATTGGGGCAAATCACCTACTTGCAGGAACTGTATGCTCTGTGTCTCCTATTTCCATACGCCATCTAAACCGCCTCTCTTTTAGTCATTGTTGTTACCATGTATTAAAGTTCTAGATATGATGGTTGAGGCTAATTTCTGGTTCTTGTTTTTAGTATTTTGCACGGAAACATGCTGAAAGGAATAATACCCAAAGAATTAGGCTTGTTGCAATCTCTCAAGGTCTTAGATTTGGGAATGAATCAATTATCCGGACCAATTCCCCCAGAAATTGGAAATTTAACCCAAGTTATGAAAATGTAAGAGGAATATGCTTTTCCTGAATAGAAAGGATTATTGGTTCGCAAAAGTCTTGTCATTGACTCTTGTTGGATTTTAATTGTGTTCTTGTAGAAACCTGCAGTCCAACGGGTTGACCGGTAGGCTACCTCCAGAGCTTGGAAATCTGAAATATCTTCAAGAACTTCGGCTGGATAGGAATAGGCTCCAAGGACCCGTTCCTGCTGGTGACGGTTCAAATTTTGTGTCAGATGTGCATGAAATGTGGGTGAAAATTTTGTAGTAGCATTTTATTGTTTGCTTAGGAGATTCATGTAATTTTCTCATCCGCATGGTAATTTTTATTTTTTTTGCATGAGTGCGTGTATGTTATAGGCTTCTTTTATGTCTTTTGTAATTTCCATGGTCAGATGGATATGTCTTTAGGCTTAATTCAGGTCTACATACAATTGTCATAATGCAAAAGGGTCAGCAAACAATGGCTGTTTTCTTCAAATGCTAATAACCTGTTTTATCATACTCAATTAAAACAAACAAAAATTTTTGTTTTTCTACATTTTCGCCAGTAATTTATAATGCTTTAGGTAGATTCTGCCATTTTCTTTTATGCTGCCCCGTTAAGGAAATAATTTGGGTCTGTGCCATAGATATGGGATGTCACAATTTATTATAGGCGATGGCAATTGCTAAATTGTCAATGTGTTTGGAAGCCAATTAGTGGGTTTAAAGGATACAGTTAGGTAGACTTAAATCAACCATAATATTATGTGCTTAAAAATTTTGTTGGCATAAACAATAAAGTACGAGATACTAAGTTAGACAAATCGAAGTTTGATTTTTGTTAACCTGTCTCTCATACTTTTATTATTTCTTCAGGTATGCCTCAAAAGCAAATTTAACTGGCTTCTGTCGTTCTTCTCAGTTAAAAGTCGCAGATTTTTCATATAATTTCTTTGTTGGTAGCATTCCAAAATGCTTGGAGTATCTTCCAAGGTACTTCGCTAATGGCTTGGTCATCTTGGTGTTCATCTCAATATAGATAATTTATACTCTTTTATACAGATCAAGCTTTCAGGGAAACTGTCTCCAGAGCAAAGAATTAAAGCAGCGCACTTCTGTGCAATGTGGTATGTATGACATGACTTTCCTACCATTTAAGATTTGAAGGATTAAATTAGGATGCCTCTTATTATATATTCTGTTAAGTTATAATCATACAGAGGACTCAAATTTTTCTTGGTGCTAACTTCTAACCTAAGGGGCTTTCACTGCATTCTCTTTATATTCCTCTCTCAAAACCCAACCTGGCGTTGAGAATGAATTGATATATGTAATATAAATTGGTCAACCCATTAATCTCTCAATCCGTATATGATACACTCTTTACCTGCAATTTTTCCTTGCTAATTATTTGCCTAATTGTGAGTTTTTATTTCACAGCTGGTGCTTCACCTGCTAAGAGCCAGCCAATGGCCAGCCCAAAGCATCAACCTACTGAATATATTACCAAACAACAGAAAGCATCAAAACCTGCCTGGCTTTTGGCTCTAGAAATAGTGACAGGAACCATGGTTGGTTCTCTCTTTCTGGTAGCGGTTCTCACTGCTCTTCAGAGGTGTAACAACAAATCATCTATTATTATTCCCTGGAAAAAGTCTGCCAGCGAGAAGGAGCACATGACTGTATATATAGGTTTAATTTCTTCGATTTCTACAGGCTCTTCATATTTTCTTTAAATATTCTAGAGTCTTATTTAATACATTTGTAACATTATCAATGTGCAGACTCTGAGATGTTGAAGGATGTAACAAGGTATAGTAGACAAGAGCTTGAAGTGGCTTGTGAAGACTTCAGCAACATTATTGGGTCCTCACCGGACAGTGTAGTCTACAAGGGCACCATGAAAGGTGGCCCTGAAATTGCTGTAATTTCCCTCTGCATCAAGGATGAGCATTGGACAGGATATCTTGAGCTCTATTTTCAGAGAGAGGTAAGAGGAAATATTCCAAAACCAACAGCATGAGAAAATTGACAAATAAATAATCGCACAAGTCTTTGAGCAATTTTACTATTTACTGCCGTTCAGGTAGCAGACTTGGCAAGGCTAAATCACGAGAATACTGGGAAATTGCTGGGATATTGTAAAGAGAGCCTTCCATTTACAAGATTGCTGGTTTTTGAGTATGCTTCAAACGGGACACTTCATGAGCACTTGCATTGTAAGTTTAGTTTCTTATCTCGAGTTTATATTCTGTGTGTTTCATATTCTTAAAATATGCAAATATGACTGCAGATGGAGAAGGGTGCCAGTTATCCTGGATACGGCGTATGAAAATTATTATAGGCATTGCTCGTGGACTCAAGTATTTGCACACAGAAATTGAGCCTCCATTTACTATATCAGAGCTGAATTCTAGTGCTGTATACCTTACAGAAGATTTTTCCCCTAAGGTGTGCCTGCAACCTAATTCAGATTTTCCAACTTGGCAATTATGACTTTGCTAAATATCTTATTCCAGTCTAGAATGGGTAGACGTAAAGTCATTTAAGTTGTATTTATGTTTATATGCTGTATGGACTCTAAATACTGGTGACTATTTTTTATCATTGAATCCGAGATCCTAGTCTAATAGGAATTTTGCATCTCTGTTGTTCTGCTACAACTGTTCTGTTGGAAGCCTGAAAGGTTGTTTAAATTCTAATTGCCAAGAATGTTGAATTGCAGCTGGTTGATTTCGAAAGTTGGAAAACAATTCTCGAAAGGTCAGAAAAGAATTCTGGTTCTGTTAGCTGCCAAGGTGCTGTTTGTGTTCTTCCTAATTCTATGGAGGCACGCCATCTTGATACCCAAGGAAACGTGTATGCTTTTGGTGTGCTTTTATTGGAGATAATAAGCGGTAGGCCACCATACTGCAAGGACAAAGGATGCTTGGTTAATTGGGTAAGAAACTTATACTGAAATTTCAATGTTTGTTAATTTACAATGCCTTTTCAAATTATAAGATTGATACACATAACATATAGAGGCCAGTCTCTATTTATTGTGTGTGGCAATGTTTGAGAATAGCACAGATCTTTCAAATTCAGACACCCTTCACTCTTATTAAGTTGATGATGTCAAAACGTGTATATTCACTGCAGGCCAAGGACTACCTTGAAATGCCAGAAGTAATGTCCTATGTGGTGGATCCCGAGTTGAAGCAATTTAGATATGATGACCTCAAAGTGATATGCGAGGCAATAAATCTTTGTATTAATCCAGACCCCACAGAGCGCCCATCAATGCAAGAACTATGTATTATGCTGGAGAGCAGAATTGAGACATCCGTAAGCTTGGAGCTCAAGTCGTCTTTGGCATGGGCTGAACTTGCACTTTCGTCATAAATGAGTTAAAACTAACAGTAACATATATACACTGAAGCAGAGATATACACCAGTAATAAGTCACTAACTCGTTTCTTTTCCCTTTTTGGTTTTTCCTTTCAATTTTCACTATAATACATGTAAGTGATTACTCAAAGAGAGAATGTTGGGCTTAATGTTTGACAAAATCTCCGTTGTATAGCATGGAAGACGGGAAGACGAGTAGAGTCCAGTTCAGAAATTGGTAAACGGCGAAGATCGTGCTGGGCAACCGTTTTCCTTTATGTATTATATTTGACTACTGGGCATTTGTTCTTGGTTCTGGGCATATTATTGAATGGGGGATGCTCAACTCAATAGAGCATCTCTCAAACGTTTACGTATTAGTGTTGTTATAAATAATTAAAAATAAAAGTTTAAAATTTAAAATAAATGTCTATTTAATATTTCATATTTCTATTAAAAATAAAGCGTAATTATTGTTATCTACTTGGAAATAGGATAATTTGTGCATGATTGAGATTCCGATGGGCACACCGCACACCGCACACGCACCGTCAGCTCAGCTCCAACCCAGGGATCTTCCGTTTTTTAAGCTGTTTGTCAGAACGAAATGAAAAAAAATGATAGAATACTCGAGACAACTGGGTGCCCTTTAAATAAGTGGGTCCAAACGCGTAGAATAAGCCACTGACAGACACCTGGGCTATTTATCTACACGAAAAATTCCTTCAGTAATTTCATAAACATATTTTCTTAATTACTTTAGGGAAACTTTTTAACTTGATAAGCAAATAAATTTGTATTATTAGAATGATGGAATTAGTATTGATACTTGTTTGGTTCGTCACTTAAGCACCCTTTCCCAGAAGCTAACTCCTCTCCCAAATGGAAGAAACAAATCATTGCCCTCTGAAAATCCTCAATCTGTTAAGTCATATTCAGAACTGATAACTAAATCCTTGGTCGTCCTGACAATATCTTTCACATCATTTAGTTAAAGCAGGTAAGCTATTCTTCTCTGCGAAAATGATATATATATATATATATATATATATATATATATATATATATATATAAGTAGGGTGTGTGAGTGAAAAAATTTTTAGATAAAAAAAAAAGAAGAAGAAAGAGTGAGAATGTAAGAGGTTGGAAAGAAAAAGTATCCAATTAGATTATACATTTAACAATAATCTTCTCATTGTTTTGAGTTATAAATTAATTGTGTAAAAAGAAAAAATCTCAGCTCAAATCTGCTCTCCCATTTTTTTCTTACTAATTAATATAATTACATACCTTCATGCTAAGCATATAAACCTTAAATATGAACTGTCTACTTTTCAATTAGAGAAATTTTATAGAAAATTAAAAAATGGGGAAATATTAGCATTTCATCCTTGTTTCAGTAGTTGCGGCTATTACATAGCATCCACCCCAAGCGAAAAAATCCCCAAGTATATAGATTAAGAAACATGGGGGACAAGGATTATTTTGGTACTCAACGTAATATAGTAAGCATCCAAGACATTTTTCTCCATTTGCAGAGAAGCAGCTTCACCCAAAACTTGAAGCAGCCAGCCATGGATATATATGTGTCTTCAAACCAAGATCATCAAGTGCACTTCAAAACTGAACATGCCATTTTGGATGAGTTGTTGAATCCAAGCTAGAATAGGCAATAACAAGAAGGACCCCAAAATTTGACAAACAGTTTGGAACTAATTTATAACTGTCAAGGAGAGCTGATCGAGATTGCAAAAAGAAAAAACGAAGAGGGCTTAGAAGGCCCGCGCTTTCACAATGTCCATGCTCATCTCACTTGGATCAGTTGCTTGCAGTTCAAATTGAATGCCGTCCAGTTCTCTCTTGAATCTATCCTTGGAACTTGCGTAAACCATCTTCATCCTCACCTTTGATGTATCCGGTGACCTGCACCCCATGTCAACATCAACACATTAAACAACTGGTGCTATGCTAGTCTCGTTAATCAGTCCTAGATTTTGAAAATTGTACAAATTAAGGAACCCAAATGAACTGTAGACCTGCTATTCCCACAAATTAATAACTTCGTACGTTCTTTGTAAGCATTTAGTGGCAAGTAGATCGTGGACCTTGCCTTTTCCAATGAATTGGTGCAAGGAAAGAACGAAGGCAAATTTCTTTGACTAAAACTGGAGGTTGGCGCATGTTTAGCACTCACCATGCAATGAAGAAGATCTTGCTTTTCTGGCAATTCTCTTCGGTTGTGAAATCCAAATCATAGACGGCATAACGACACTCATTGGCTGGCAAACTGCCCGTAAAGTCATCGTAGCTTTCATCGGGTCCCCCTAATTTGTCGACGACCACTTGCTGTTCCTCAATTTTGAAAGTAATGAATCGGAAACTCCTCCTTGCTTTGAGCTCCTGGAACCTCAGTTTGCAGTCATCGTGCACAGCCATTCCGGATGCCGCGTTTGCCTGCCCCCCAACAAAATATCATGTTTTGCAGATCAAAAGGGATAATGACTGGGTCACACCTAGTGTCTAAGATGTGAGGAATCCGAATGGCTCAGATATGTATACTCAGTTTTCATAAAAGTGTGATAACTGCTGTAAACAGAGTGAGCACTTCTATCATTACTCAATCAATATCAATCTTTAAACCCATCAATTCCAGTGCCATATTCATTTAGCCCATAGTCCTTTTTATATATTAAAACCATATAAAACAGCGAAACGTAACAGATCGATGACTCTAGTTACTCGAATGAGACACAAATGAATGTTACTCGATTTATGAAGTTACTTGATTTCATTTTTATACAAAGCTATCGTTAGAGCAATGTTGGGTGCAGGCTATTACATTACTTAACGATGGCACAGGACTATATAAAGAATTTTTCATATTTATATTTTATAAAAATACTGTGTAATCATAGTATAGTATCATTACTAATCATTACAGGACGCAATGGAATGGTTGTCCATTCTACTGTAGATATCAATTTCTCCTATTTCAATTGTCAATTTCAGAAGCTCCATTTTCATATTCATACTTCAGATCATCCTAATCATAGATATGCGAACCACATAGTGTTATGCACAAATGGTAACAATGTTCTTTGTAAAGATGTTGTTTAAATTAGTATGTTTTAGCATTCAGATGTAGATTTTTAATTTTTCCCGAAGGTGGAACTAGGAACGGTAAGAACAGCGCGCATTGTCTTCTAGATAGTTCACAATATAGCAAAAACTATAACTAAAAGCTTGTTACGGCATAACCGAGTCAGGGAAAGAGAATAGAGAGAGAGCATACCATTTTGTCAGCAATGAGGAAGAAGCGCCCTGCGAAATCTGAATGAAAGAAAGGGTTGGGGAGCAATAGAAAATTGAAGATGGGAAAATAGACTCAATGAAAATAATGGAGAGAAAATAACGAAAGGAGATCCTTGTTTTTTGGAGCCATGAGAAGTGGAACTCAGAGGAGACTCAGATGGTGGTTAAAGAATCGAATTTGGGGGAGAAATTAAAGAGTGGGTCAGTGGCAAGCTATTAGGCTTCCACGTTAATTTCTACTAATATAATGCATATTAGGATAAGCAAGTCCCATAATTAGAGAGCCGCTCTCTATTCCTATCCTGCAGAATGGTGATCCACAGCAGTCTGTTTTCACGCATGAATTGTCACGTGGCGTTCTAATTTTAGACGCTTTATGGATAAACATGGGTTAGAGTTGATTCATCAGATTTTAAGATAATCATGTCCCCATAGCCCCAACTAGTCAGTTCAAAGGAAAGATATTCTTGGGTAGCCTATATTATTTTAATCAGTCTTTTAAATTACTTATTTATTATTAAATTATATAAAAATATTTTTTTAAAAAAAAATTAATGCGTTGAAATATTTTGGATGTAAAAAAAAAAATTTTATCCGTAATAATAATATATTAAATACTGTTACTTTTACACTCTTATATTTATAACTTCACCTACAACTATTATCTTATTCATCCACTTTTTTCTTTTTAATTTTTTACTTATATTTTTAATGAATAGATGTTGGAGACGTGATGTAGATATATACTTTCCCTAATATATTATGTAAATGCATTTTTTTTTAGGACATGATGACTGAAAATTTATCTTGAAGGCTGACCCCCCTTTCATTCAGTTTTATTGCTTCCATTCACATCAAGTCCTCTCTTACATTAGTTTCTTTGAATTTAAGGAAACACAGTACTTCCATTGGTATCCGGATAGAAGAGAATCCAGTATCACAATTCTTAGCTTTAAAATTTATTAATCTGACAAATAGGAATTAATCCAATAAGTTTAGCAGTTGTCTCCAGAGAACACTGAAATAAACAAGCTGTCCCTAACAATATTATTACACCATTAGTAGAACAGCACTCATCCAATGTTGTGAAGATTAACATAGGCTAAATCAAAGAGCTCGTTTTTATTTGTTCAAAGTATCCCAAAGTAAGTCCAGATCAACATTGCCTCCTGAAACAACTATTCCTATATGTTTACAATCCTTCCATGCAGGATTTTTCTGGAAAGTATCAGACAGAACAGCAGCAAGGCCAATTGCTCCACTTGGTTCTACTACAACTTTAAGAATCTCAAAACAGAGTTTCATGGCTTTTATTATTTCGCTGTCTTCCACAGTTATAATGTCTTCAACAAGATCTCGTACTACAGGCCTGCGCCATTAGAACAAGGTACATAAGCAAACTAAGATAATAAACTAAAGAAACTGGAACGTATTATTACATCGATGACCGGAGGACCTGGAGGCAAACAAGACTAAAATCATCATAACAATGTGAATATTAAACATTCACCTCCCCCACAACAAGAGAAGAAAAAACAAAGACTGCATTCATATTGATAGTTAAACATATGCCAAGAACACAAAGGAAACCCAAAATCTTATTTTCAGTTCATAAACTAGGTTACTAGATATTTGTCCTTACCAGGTAAAATCCCCAAGAAAAGCTCGAAGCCCATCAGCTATAGTGTTGGTCTGAGGCAATTTTATTATACGACCAGCTGCTTTAGATTGTGCTGCATCATCAGCCCCTTTAGGTTCAGCAGCCAAAATTCGAATAGAAGGGTTGATGGACTTGGCAGCCAATGTTACTCCTGATATTAAACCGCCACCTACAGTTTTTCTTTTGTCAGTAAACCAAGAAACAGATACTATACAAAGATTTAAATATTATTTTGAACAATTTGGCAGCAAAAAGTGAACAAACCACTAATGGGAACTATTAAGGTATCTATTTGTGGGGCTTGTTCCAAAAGCTCTAAGGATATGGTACCCTGGCCACTGCAAGAACAAACATGACAAAGGGCACTTCAGAGCAAGGCAGAAACTACTACTTATCCCCATAGCATATGCATATGTTATGCGTCAAGTTTTTCAAGTAAAATAAATCACACATTGACAGTGTTGCTATAGATGTTAGAGCTTAGCAGTCTACCCAGCAAATAAAATGGAAAACAAAAGAAAAGGAAAAGTAAAAAGTGTCATCAGATATCCATGCTCAATGCATGATTATATCGGAGACTTTTCTAATTCCTTGATACCAAATTAGCCATTTTGGCAAATCTAGATTATAGCAAAGCATACAATTATTTCAATCTCTACAAGCACCAAAGCATTACAATATATGATCTGATTGATAAATTCTATCAATTTAAATATGTATATATTTTTTTACCCTGATTATTAAACACTAAAAAAATTCAAACTTGCACCTCAAAATACGTCCATCATTATATGGATGTATAAAAATAGCTCCAGTTTCTTGCCACACTCTGTGTGCAGTTTCCTCTCTTGACTGAACAGAGTTCTCAGACCAGATAATCTGACCGCCATAACGTTTCACATTCTCTACCTTGCAAGTTGAGGCATTTTTTGGAACAACAATATATGCAGGGATTCCCCGTAGTTTTGCTGCCAAAGCCAATGCTGCAGCATGGTTTCCACTAATTTCATAGAACACAATCAGAAGAACTTCACAAAATCTCGTAACAAATGGATTTCTAGAATAGCTTGGATATGTCAAACCTGCTGTGTGTTACAACCCCTTTAGAGGCATCTTCATCATCAAGTGAGAAGACAGCATTGCTGGCACCTCTAAATTTAAAAGCTCCACTGACAGCCATAGAATAAAGAAGGAAGTAAATTGTTGCCCCTTCTTCTTGTTTTTTTATTACTTTATTAGTTGCAGAAACAAAATGGCAATCTAAAGTACAAGGAAAACTCCCCCAAGAAGATATATAGAAAATATCATCCTCAGACTGTTGTAATTCATCAAAACTTAATTTCTCACCCTTTCTGGAAGCATTCACATTTAAAATAAAGCTGCCTTCCAGATATAGCATTGATTGATTCAGAGGACAGAACTGGAGTTTTATGAACCAATGACTTTATTCGGGCATGTGCTTCCTTTATGGAGGAAATATCAGCAGCATATTTTTCCTTTCTGGTATGGCTTTCTGCTTCCATCTAAGTGATTGGTCTTAAAAGTGAATGAAGACAAATCAAACAATTTCAGTATTATATAGTATGATTAAATAACTATACAATATATTACTAACCTCTCTATCCTGAGTAAAAAAGGGATAAGTGAATTTTATCCATTTATGGAAGTTCCAACACGCAAATGTTTTAAACCACAGCATACTTGGCAAACATAAATAAACTACACTGTATCCAACTAACACAGTTTCCTGAAATTTTTTTACAGTATCAGACATATGATGCCATATATTCAACTACATGATCTGAGTCAACTTTAAGAAACCAAGTTCCAAATGCCATCGTCATATGTCGAACTACAAACTGAGTGAACTCTATTATCTAAATTTCTACGTATGTAACGACTGTGCTAGAGGCCACTTCCTTTACTTACCTCAACTTCTCAACTTTGAACCCCCAAACAAAGGCGCTTTACAGAATCCAATGTCCATCGCAAAAATAGCTGACTCATATCATATAAGTTTTAATGAACATCAGGAAACGACTCGATCAATGATAATTGGCTAACCCATTATCAGATATTGAAATCTAATTTGCATTTAACCTACAGAATGCAACCCGAGGTTCAAGTGTTCAGAAATTAGAGAATCTGACGATGGCTTGAATCGAATTCGAAGCATCTTTCTAAAGATAACTGTTCTACTTCCTGAACTTTTGACGGGTTTAAAGTAAAGGAGATCTCTCACAACTCCGAAGTAAGTAGACAAAATTAATTCGTCTAAAAGAAAGCTTGTCAAACAAAAAAGGAAAAAGAAAAGTTCTGGGAGCGTTTTGAAGAACTTACTGAACCGCCGAAAGATTCGAACGCTCGCTCGTTCCACTGGAAATGCAGTCCGTTCCAGCAGCTCGGAAGCAGCCTTAGTTAGACTCTGGGCGCCTGGCTCTAATTCCCAGTTTTCCGCTGTATACAACATCTATATGACTATATATAATATTATTACCCGGATGATGATGCAGCTTTCCACGCAAGCCTGGCCTAGCCTTTTCGTCGTTCGGGCTGTTGTTCTCATTTTAGTAAGGCATATGTTTTTTATAGTTTTTGAAATTTTTTTAAAAATAAAAGATGAACAATATATAATATACTGTTTATCTTTTATTTTTTAAAAAATATATAGTTATCAATATAACTATAATATTACTCTCCACATTCCGCCAAAGGAGACAAGAACGTCACAATCCAGCAAAAAATCATATAAAACTTAAAAAATTAAATTTATAAACACCAGAGTAAAGAAAAATTTGAAAATTTAAGCAAACATAATTTTTTTTTTTATAAATTGATTTATATCACACAAAGTAACGTGATTGCACCAAAATTGATTGAGATTAAAAATTGTAAATTTTAATATTTAAAAATTTAATATTTATTAACAATAGATAATTTTTAAGTAATATTCTTTATAATCATTTATTATAATTTGTACATAATTTTATGTATAAATTACTCTACAGAGTCAAAATTTTTATTCTTTTAATTCATTGAATTAAACAAATTTTTATATTATTTCAATAGAGTTGTATGCACATAGTGCATAAATATTTTTTATTATAATGCTAACATATTTGACAACATGACAACGTGACAAGATGACGTGGAATGTATTTTGCCACATCACCTGCAAAAACACATGCTTTTTCTCATTCCCAGACACACCGGACAAAGTCTCTGCTCTTTGAATTCGCATCTCCAGCCATATAGAGGGCACCTACCTTCTTGAATCTCAACGATCGAAGTTCCTTCGCAGCTTTTACACGGGGAAGGCGGAACGAGTGATTCTGTGATTACCAAGGGGATCTTCCTTGCCTACCAAGCGGGTAGTGATAATATAATCATATGTGGCACTGGATCCACCATTAGCACTAGATAGTTTCCCCGAAGAACTGTGGGAACTAGTGAACCGCACTCGTGAGATCTGATCCTTTACCAGCCGAAAGGGTTGTGTCCTATTTGTTTGTTATTGGGTTGCTGGTGACATCGGCCAATAACACGACTCCAGAGGAAACTGTAATGGGTTAACTGATGGTTACCGGCTCACTACTAATAGGAGCTTGAGGATCCTACTCGCTCCCAGTTAAAGGTGGGCGGTATTCTTGAGGGCCCAAACCTATTGTGACACGGCAAGGAAGCAGAGGACCTCAGTGCCAGCTTAATGATCACTGGTTTTCCAGCCCGTGAGAAGGACAATTCGCCGGATCGTTGGGGTCAAAGTTCCTAGGGGTAGTTTACAAAGCCGAATTAGGAGCTATTGGGATTCTGGATGAATCCTTTCCATTAACTTGTCGGCTCTATGTTTTCTCGCTAACCGCTTGGCTAGGGGGCCCAACTACTTGCATTCGGAGCGGCAGTGGTCCACCTCGAACCTTCCTGTATTGATTGTTAGCGGACACCTAACTCTCTTAGGATTCAAAAGCAGTCTTCCTCCAAAACGAAATCCCAAAGCAAAAATAATGCCTTAGGCCTATTTGGGTCTTTCTTCAAGAGACTCGTGCAACGAAATCGAAACCGAAAGTGGGAAATAGAAGGTAACAGGGTCAAGGTTTCTGTCAAAGACATCTTGAGATGGGATTCATCTATTGGGCGTAGAAAACTTTCCAATGGAAGCAGGACAGAGCGGGAACATATATTAATGTCCGTAAAGGACAAAACTTGCTCCAACGTTGGTGCCCATGAGGTGGGCTTCTCTTGTTCTCACCCTGGTAGAACTAGCAGTGTTGCTTGGTCTAAAACTAAGAAGATAAATCTTTGGACATGGAAACCTCGAGCAGTAGCCAGTCTGATGACACTGAAGAAATCGACTTTGTATCCGAGCAAAAAGATTATATGGATTGTGTTTGCTGTGGAAAGGGCTTTCGTGAAAATGGCTTCTACGAAAGCCCTTTCCGTTTCGTTGAGCCAATCTGGGGTAGAAGTGGAAGAGAAAGAACAGTGCAGTCCAGTCTCTATTTTAGACCCACCCTTCGAGGACGATGATTATAGGCATGAAAACGACAATGACGAGGGCGATGGCTTTGATTCGTAGAGCAACTGTGCCATTGTACAGAGTATGCCATGCAGGTGACGTGGCCAAATGCGATCCACGTTATCTTATTACATATGTTAATATGTTATGAGACGATAAATAAAGAGGTTTGATTGATATTAATTTTAATAATAAATTATATTAATTTTTTTTAAAATATTTAATTATAATATTTTATTTTTATTTAAATATAATATTTTATTTTATTTTTTAATTATTTTAAAAAATATGTTTAATATTAATAAAATATTTATAAAAAGAATATTAAATTAATATTTTAATTTAATTTTATTTAAAAATTATATTTTAATTCAGTTTAATCATTTTAAATAATTAATATTTTGATAAATTATATTTTTTTAATTAAATGATTATAGTTATTACAAGTTATAAATTTAATAATATGTATGATTATGAAAAAAAATTTAGTATAAACATAGAGGTATCTTGGGATGAGTTTAGTTAGTAAAAAATAAGATCAATTATACTTTATATTTTTTCTTAACTAAACTCACTCTCAAGATGCCTCTATATTTGTACTAATTTTTTTTTATAATTACACACATAGTTAAATTTACACCTTATAATAAATATAATTATTTAATTAAAAAATATAATTTTTTAAGGTATTAATTATTTAAAATGGTTAATTGAGTTAAAATATAATTTTAAATAAAATTAGAGTAAATTTTGATTTAATATTCTTTTTATGAAAATTTTATTACTATTTAGGTATATTCTTTTCATTAATATTTGAGTAAATGGGGTGGAGTGTCACATTTGAATAAAAATGAGGTGGAGTGTTATAATTAAATACTTTAAGGAAGGTTAATGTAATTTACTCTAATTTTATTTTTTAAAAAATTTAATTAAAAATTTTAATAATAAAAAATTAAAATATAAATTTATTAATTTATAAAATATTTAATTAATAAAATTTAATAATAAAAAATAAAAATAAAATTTTGTTGATACGTAGATGATTAAAATAAAATTTGTCTTTTTTTTTTTTTAAGTCTAAACTTGCTAAGCTTATAATCAGAACGTCGGATTTATTTTGTTCACCTATTCTCTTTTTGTATAAAGTGTGTATACATATTAGGTGTGGACTAATCTTCCACATCCGTGATGTATGGAAGAGATTCCTGATTTGCTCAAAGAAAAAAATGGAGCTTCCTGAATCTTGATTTTCATCTCTGCATGCAAATTATTGAACAGCTTTGCAAATTGATGTGTGGATGTCATTAGAAATCACGAGGAGTGGTTATAGAAACAATAATATTTGAATATATTGATGCGCAGAATTAACTAGAAATCAATACAAATCCCAGCTGCATTGCGACTAACTGAATGAATACACAACTCACTTGAAGTCAATAATATGGGCACTGTAAAAGAAATTAAAGAAGTACACGACAGAAAAAAATATGTATACATTGGAAAAAAAAATAAATGGCAGTTATATGGAATCATATAATTTAGTTCGGGGATCTGAGATTAAGCTCCAGATTTCGAATCTTTAGCAAGAAAGTGTTGTGCCACAAGCTGCCGCTGTATTTTGCCCGAAGCAGTTTTTGGCAGATAATCAGTGATGAATACCTTCTTGGGGATCTTGAAGCCGGCTAGATATTTTTTGCAAAAATCTAGCAACTCTGACTCCTCTATGCTGCACCCTTCTATTGGAATCACAGCACAATTAATCTGCAGGAGGAAAAAAAAAGAAGGAAATGACATTATAAATTGTAAATCCTGTAAAATGATTTTTTTTAAAATATGAGCTGGAAATAAAAAGAAAGAAATAACAAGAAGAATGTCCCACCTCTTCGCCATACTTATCATCAGGAACTCCAAAAGCAACTGCTTCAGAAATCTTGGAATGTGAAAGAAGTACACTATCAACTTCTATGGGCGATATCTTCTCTCCTGTCAAATCGAAGGAAAAAAAAAAAAAAACCTCCTAAGTAAAGGAACCAACTAGCAAAATGGCAAATACTATCACGCTTTGTGTTTTTCTAAATCTAAAATTTACCTCCCCGATTAATTAGCTCTTTAATCCTACCCAACAGATGCAAATACCCGTCCGAATCCAAAAACCCGATATCTCCCGTATGAAACCAACCGAACATGAACGCTGCCTCATTGGCCTCGTTGTTGTTCTTATAACCCTTTGTCACATTGGGTCCCCTGATGCACACTTCACCACTAGCGCCCTTCTGCTGAGGCAGCCCATTTGTATCTAAAATGGCCATCTCTATACCCGTGGGTTTCCCAACCGAACCTGGTTTATGCGGGCCATCCTCGGGTAACGGGTTCGTCGCCATTTGATGCGAAGCCTCGGTCATTGCGTAAGCTTCCAGAACAGGCGCGTCGAACACCTCCTCCAGCCTCGCCAATACCGAGGGTGCCAGTGCGGCGCTGCAGCTCCGAATAAATCTGAGATTCGGATAAACCGCTTCGGGTTTACTTAGGTGACGATCGAGTATGATCTGGTGGATCGTAGGGACAGCAGTGTACCACGTCGCCCCGTATGCGACCATATCAGGCCAAAACGTCGACGCTGAGAATCTGCCGGTGGTTGGCAGAGTCACGGCAGCGCCGGCGACGAGTGAACTGAGCAAGGCAGCGACTAATCCGTGGACGTGAAACAGAGGAAGCACAATAACGGTCGAGTCAGACTCGGTGAGTTTGTATGCCGTTTTGATGTTTTGAGCCGATGATGCCAAGTTGCGCTGTGTCAGAGGGACTCCTTTTGGACGACTAGTGGTGCCAGAGGTGTGAAGGAAGAGCGCCACGTCGGATGGGTCATTGACGAGTTTGGAGACCGCGTCAAAATCCGATTCGTTCCTCCACGGAGAAAGCGTGACATATGCATTGGCGCTGGAGAGGGCTGCGGTGACGTGAGGGAGGTTAAGTTTCGAGGCCGCAGCTTGAGCCGAGTGAATTCCTTCTTTTGGAGTTATGAGAAGCTTCGCTTCCGAGTCAGACAAGTAGAACTCGAACTCTTCAGCCGTATAAGCCGGGTTTAATGGCGCAGCTGTGGCTCGGCATCTGATCACGGCCAAGAACACGACCACGAACTGCAAAACGAATTGAAGAAGCAATATAGTTAACAATCATCAATCAAAAAGAGCAAGAATTGGCTGTTTGGTAGCCCAGAAAATGAAAGAGCAACAGAGCAAACAAGGCCAATTATAAAACATCATGTGATTGATTAGTTACCTCGACGGTGTTAGGGAAAGCGAGGGCGACGACGTCACCGGCATTGATACCGTGGGAGAGCAAGAGAGAGGCAGCGTGATCGATTAGATGCTGCAATCGGGAGTGACTCAGATCAAACTTTTGAGAAACGGAGAGTGCACGGCGGCTGGGAAAATCCGATGCCGTGTGCTTCAACAAGCTTGTGAGGGTGAAACTTTCCATCACTTAGTTTACTCAAATTTATTTTTACTATTGGGATTGGAACGCAATTTGATAGAATATAAGCGAGAATATAAAAGAGTTGATGCGATGGTAAGGGTTTTGATTTTGCCTTTACGGGGAAGGCTCCAACCTGGGGAAATCAGATGTGAGATACGCGGCACGTTCTGAGCGGCGAAGACAAGGTGTCGTATTAGAAGTTACGAGGAAATTATGTGAGTGAGGCACCGTATTTTAACGGACGTCTAGTTTTCTTCAGTCCACTGGGTCCAACCGGATGCTAGTGTTTGGTTAAGAAAGAATCCCCTGTTCTCATGGCCTAAATGCCCAAAATCTCTTTTCTTCTTCTTCTTCTTCTTTCAGTCCTTTTCGTGATAAATACTTGACAATTATAGGAGATGATGTCGAACAAAGGAGTATTGATCAAATATACACGGTTTTCCAAAAATTTTGAAACACAAGAATTTTTTTTCCCTAAATTTATTGTGTTTGTAGACAAAAGTTGTGAATGTGAGGATAGAAGAAGTCGATGGAGACGATGCTTGGTAATTTATGGGTTGTGCATAAATGAGTAATTTAATTTTAAAAACTTATATCAACCAACGAAGCTGTCCCTTTTTAAAAATCTTTATCAAGGCAGCACGGCGAGGCAGTATTGGCCGATGCATTTTGTGTCGCCACAAGTTTTTCTGAATGTGTGGTCGGCAATCGACCGATAGTGCGTAGTACCATAATCAATCAAAAAAGGTGTACGTGTTATCTATGTTTTCTAGATGTTCACCACCAGCGTTATCGTTATGCCTATGATGTTGATGACACACGTATCTCATACATATATGTGAGTATCGTGTTAGAGAAATTGTAATCCCAACTAACGTATCCCACGAAATCATGTGGCTTAGAAAAACTCTCTCCACTCTAAAATCATATTCTCTGCACTAAATTCTTTTGACTATTTTTTTTTGGTACATAATTCTTTTGACTATTTTATAAGAATTTTGTGACATAAATTGTACCGAGTAGAAAAATTGATCTGTTTGTTTTTTTGGATTTTGGTACGAAAATTATAAAATGTTTTGTCTTATTATTTAATTCCGACGAGGTTTGGATGATTTGAACAGAAAAATACATATAATAGATGCAGTAAATTAGTAAATATGTAGATGTGCATATTCCAGGGTAACCGCAGTAAACACATATCCAAATTCCTACATTCGTTCACTCGGCGATTTCTGTCGGTAGCAATTGCATGTGGGTGAAACGGAGAAAGTTTCAGACTTGACGTCAGTGCTTACCCACCGCGCGTCGCCAGAAACGACTCCGCGTAAGAATCTCCGCCCATTGCACATCTCTGCTCCAATTAACAACAATTTGGTTTACCAAACTCAATTTGGTTGCTCATTCGTGACCCCACTCCCCCGCGTACTCTCGCGATGCTGCTTAGAAAAGCATATTTGAAACAAGTTATTTTCAAACGTTTGAGACGATGCCATTTCCATCATTGAATACCAAAGAAACAAAAGAGACGATTGCATCATTAATAGAATCTCCCACTATAAGATTGAACACCAAAAGAAACAAAAGAGACGATTGCATCTCACCAAAAATAAAACAAAAAGAGACGATTGCATCATTAATAAAATCCCTCACTATAAGAGGAAAAAAAAATAACTCCCACTATAAATTAGGATATTTTTTTCTATGTTTCTATAAATTAAATTTTATAAAAAATTATTTAAATTTTAAATAATTAAATTTATTAAATTTTATAAATTTCACTCAACATTTTTTTTTTTATATAATTGTGTTACCACTCCATGCGTTGTTACCTTATAAAGACACCGTTAATTTTTTGGGTGGGACCCACTTTTCAAAGATGCTATCAACTTTTTAGACATAGTCGAGAGAGAGGGACGACAAACCCTAATACCACTCTTGTACGTCAATTGGTTGAAGTTTTGCCAAAGTTTTTATCTCATACATTTTATAGGACCAGAATTTCCCATTTACTTATGCATTAAACCCAAAGGATGAGTGAAATTGGGCCATTAAACTTTGGATCAAGGTTTTGTAATCAGCAAGCCTATCTATGCCATCTTCTTTCCCTATGTGTTTTTATTTTTGGTTTGGGCCAATTGGCAGGTTCAATAGGAGGCAAGGTCAGTAACCAAGGCAAGCCGGAACACGGGAACATCTCTTCACTAGGCGCTTCCGAATGTGATAAAGTGACGAACTCATAAATTCATAAAACTAATAGCTAATTTGATATTATTGCTAGTTTGAATCAGACTATAATATGATTCAAAAGTATTAAGGTGTTGGAGAAGTCCACGCCGTTCATCCTCAAAATTCAAAAGTCTAAATATTCAAATTGCCACTTCCGAGTGGGTGGTTCTAGATGGGTCTATATTCTAATGATGTTTTTGGCAAGTTGCAGCCATCATGATAAGGCCCAACATTTCTGTTAATGGGCCAGCGGGTGTCGGCAATGATCCAATGGACTTGTTAGATACTTTTTCAATCCCAATGTCAGCTTTGTATGGACGGCCTTCAAACGCAACCCATGACAATGACTTCTGTGAATTGGATTCCATATCCAAGCACTCCGGAAAATATTATAAATAAAAACTTTTTATTTAATAGTTATAAGTGTTTGATACTCAATCATGCAATATGTTAATTAAAAAAAAAAAACTATAATGCGCCAAAATGGGGAAGCCAAAGCAAATTACTTTGGCTTTGATTAGTAAATGGAAAAAAGATGCGGCATTTTCTAGTGGTTCCGTTTCAAATCGGTGAAATGTATGGACAAGCGTATCATGTTTCCGTACATCACCATTTTATCTTTACAGTTTTGTTTAGTGCGGTGATTAATTTACAATTGAACCCTTGACTTTGTGACCAAGTCACGAATGGTAATATTACCTACCCATTAATCCAATATGCATATTGCGATATGACCTTCATGAAGTTAGCAATGGAATGCTTTATAAAAGTAAAACGATTTTTGACTGGCATGCTTTTTTTTGCTCTTTTTTTTAGATTTCTTTGTTTGATATTTTTGCATCACTGTTTGAAATTAGTTTTTGATAAACCTTTTTAATAAGAATAGTTTTATGATTTAAAATCAAGTATTTGATTTTGAATCGTTTATTAATTTCTTTTATTAATTAGCATGAATGCCATTTATCTTAATGATGGGGACTAATAAGTTGAAATCGGTCAATGTGGACAGGCAATTGCAGAGTAACTCTTAAATGAAAATGAATCAGATAATAAGGTTGGCCAACTTTATTATACGTCAACATATATAAGACCTGCTCTGGTTATTTCTTGTAAATATTTAAAATTTCCTTTTTTTTTTTTTTTCATATCCGATATCAAACCAGGGCGGTATTTAATAATAATAAAAAAGGCTCCTATGATTGTGATCCTAGACTAATCAATTGCTCATTAACTTAAACAAAGTAACGGGTCAATGCCAGCAGCTGGGGCTTTGTTGTGATAACGGGCACGTACATGTAATCGACATTTGTTGTGATATCTTTGATGAAGACACCTCACTAAAATATAATGCAATTTTAGTGACATGTCATTTTGACAGAGAAATAATGGCCGAGAAAAGAAGGGAATCCTAGTTTTTCTGCTTGACTATGGAAAAGGCATTGAAGAGTAGGAAATTGCAATTCATGCGCGCCCTCTTGAATACAGAGGATGCGTCTGGCATTTGGCCTCGTTATACTACTAGGAAAAGTTTTTACCCAGGAGAAAACTAAATCTTTATAAAGTTTTAAGAAAGAATTTTATAATTTAATTTATAAAGTTTAATAAATTAATTATTTTTAAATTTATAAGATTTAATTCATAAGTATAATAAAACTAATATTTTTATAGATATCAGAGACTTGCTTCTATATTAGCTTTCAAGTATTTGGTGGCTCGGAATCGGTTATTGAGATCAAAAGGTTACTGCCAACTCAGGCTAACGGATTTAAGCATGTATATCTTTCAAGCAAAGGTTACCTTTTGTGTAGCACAAAAGTAATTTAGCAAAAATCGCAGACAAGTAATTAAAATGTTAGTTGAAATGATAAGGATTTAGATATTTTAAATAAATTATTTTAAATTTAATTTAAATTTTATAAATAAAATAAATTTATTTATGAAAAATTTATTTATTTTAATATTTTTAATATTTAAAAAAATAATTTTTATTTATTAATTAAAAAATATTCTGAGAAGACTCCAAAAAAAAAAAATTACAAACAAGTAAGTCGGCTATTCAAGGCATAAGCATTTGAGAAAAATAATAACTTATTAAATTGAGTTTATTAATATTCAATAAAATCTAATGTGATGTATTAAATATATAATTATAAAATTTATTAAATTTAATAATTTAAATTTTTTTAAATAAAATTCTTTATGAGAATTAGAACAATAAACAGTTAATTTGATAATCTATACTACTTGGTGGAATCTAATCAGACCTGCAAATGTCAAGTCAATTTGACCCATAGATTTGTTGCGGAACAAGCAAGCATGGTACACCAAAATGTGGATATCAGTTTTTATTTACTACTTGATTCAATAATGACATTTTAAGAGACCTTTTATAAACTACCGAAAGCTAATACTGCAACCTGTTGATTCTGAATGACTTCATGTTAGAAGTTTTGAAACGGACTAAAAAGCAATCAAAATTCAGAATGCATTGTGTCACAATACATCGACAATTTTCTTCTTCTTTTTTGTTTTTCTTCTGCAAAAAGTAAGTGCAGGCTTAACTCCGGTCTGCTACACAGGACAACCTCGTCGTCCTGATACTAAAATTGTATCCTAACGCAAATGTTCTCTTTGTTTTTCGTCTTTGAAGACAAATGTTCTACCCCAATTTCCATCATTGTTTGTCTTGCGATATTTCAGTATTAAAAATAAATGTTATTTGTCCATAGTATTATGAATGTATAAAAATAAATTTTTAAAAAAATATAAAATATATAAATTTATGTTTGCTAAAAAAATATTTGTAACAAGATTAAAAAAAATTTGATTTCCCCTTGGAGTGAAGCCCGCGTAGAACGGACGCACCGACAACGCCTGTAACGTCCATTGGTTCTTTTTTTTTTTATTGTGTTCATTGGTTGTTTATTATTATTATTTTTAAAATTTTATTTTCATAAATTCATTTTATTTTAAATTAAATCTATTTTTACGTAATTTTATAATATTTATATAATTAAATTTATAAAATTAATAAATTTATAGACTTAAGCTTTTTAGCATGGCTCTTACGTAAAATTAAAAGAATGGTAATAGCCCTCCATTTTAAACAAAAAGCAGATCTCACCGTTGGATCCTCCACTTTTTAAGACATCAAATTTCCGTTCGAGGAATTGCGTTTGCTTTAACCATTTTTAATTTCATTTTCAATACAAACAGGAAATGCTATGAAAACACGTTTGACTAAAACAACAAAAACATTTTCTAGAAAATATTTTTTAAATTGAAAACAACGAATAGGTGGCGCTGCGCCACCATCTGCGCACCATTTATAACAGAGTTTTTCAAAATTCCTTGCGGCAAAAGCTTTAACGCTCACGCTTATGGCGACCAAGTTCCTAGCGTTAACTTGCCTTCGCAATGAGGGGTGGGGACACCTATCGCCGCGCCCTCACTACCCTTCGATGCCCAGGTACCCGAAGGGCGTCGCGGTTGAAGGAAGCAGCGTAGAGGGGTCAGAGTCCAAGGCCCTTTTCTCCGTAATCGGGATGACTTGCTCTGCTTGTGCCGGATCCGTCGAGAAAGCTATCAAGCGCCTTCCTGGGATTCGTGAAGCCGTCGTCGATGTCCTTAACAATCGGGCCCAGGTCCACTTTTATCCGAGCTTCGTTAACGTAAGTAGTTCATTTCTCAAGGATTCTTAGTTCTCCTTTCTGGCGTTAACGCTTTGCTCAGGGGGTAGTTGAGTTTGTCTTTTGACTTTGGGAAATTTTATTATTTAGAAACAGCGTGTTAGATGCTATGGGTGTTTATTGGTTAAGGTTGACTCAAGAATCCGATCAACCCAACTCAAAGTAGGCAAATATTGGTGGGTTGGTTGGATAGTTAAATCTGATCGAGTCAAAAAGTCTCCAACCCGATTAGATTGGGTTGGGTCATGGATAGAAAATATTTTTCCAAGCAATCTTCCGGTAGAGTGATGGATTAATATCAACTTTTGAAAATTTCTGACATTCATGACCTGAATTTAGATTAGATCAGTGTTGTACTGTCTAGTGGATCATGTTATCTGCGGATATATGATACAGTCTGACCGTCTCAAATTATTTGTTCAGTTTACTGCATTTGTTTGTTTGAGGCCTTTCATTGAAGACTTGAAGTCATAGCTGGAAGTAGTACTAAAATTGTCGGGGTGCCTTATTAGCATCTGTTTGTTCTTAACTGATAGAAAGTCAGATTATTTACAACGTAATGCAATTGGTTTATCCAATAAACCAAAGATTATTTTTGAGTAAAATCCTATTTTTGTCTTTCAAAGATGAACAAACTTTTATTTTAGTTCTTCACTGTTAAATCCTTCTATTTTAGTCCTCAAGAGATTAATTAACTCCTACTTTAGTCTTTCATTGTTAAAAATTTTTAATTAAGTCTTTTAAAAATTAAAATTGATATTAATCAAGTCTCTCAATTAAGATAATTATTAACAAGGTCAAATTTACTGACATGTCATGATGACGTAGCAGAGATCACTGACGTGTCATGTTGACGTGGCAAAATTTGAATGATGTGGACAATACGAAATTTGCTAACATGGTAGGGTATTGGTTGACGTGTTATGATGACGTGTTAGAATTTGATTGACGTGTTATGCTGACATCAGCATGATGCGTCAGCCAAATTCTACTACGTCAGCTAATTTTTGCCACATCAGCAACTATCTTAATTGAAGAGCTTGATTGATATCAATTTCAATCTTTGGAGAATTTAATTAGAAATTTTTAATAATGAAGAACTAAAATACGAGTTAATTGATTCCTAAAGAACTAACAGTGAATGACTAAAATAAAAATTTATTTATCTTTGAAGGACAAAAATAAAATTTTACTCATTATTTTTTAAGGAAATAACAAAAATAAGTTTTTCTGGGGAAGTTGCTTGCTCACAGTTCTCAACTTCTCACTGATATTTGACTGAAGTCTCACTTATTTGTACTCGTTCTTACCATTCTCGATATTCTTATTCTTAGGAGGAGACCATTCGGGAGGCTATTGAAGATGCTGGGTTTGAAACCACATTGCTCAGAGATGAGATGATTGAAAAATCTGTTCAAGTTTGCCGACTACGCATAAATGGAATGACTTGCACCTCCTGCTCCTCTACTGTTGAATCAGCTCTACAAGCTATTCAAGGCGTGCTTAAAGCCCAAGTGGCCTTGGCTACTGAAGAAGCAGAAGTTCACTACAACCCCAATATTATTAACTACAATAAGATCCTTGAAGCCATAGAAGACACCGGATTTGAAGCCACACTTATCAGTTCGGGTGAAGACATGAGCAAGATAGACCTTAAGGTTGACGGGGTACGGACTGATCGTTCAATGCGACTCATTGAAAATTCTCTTGAGGCGCTCCCGGGAGTCCGAGGGGTAGAACTTTATCCCGACGCGAACAAAATAACGCTTTCTTATAAACCAGACTTGACAGGACCCAGAACTTTTATCAACGTGATCGAGGAAACTGGATCGAGGCGTTTCAAGGCAAAAATATTTCCTCAAGAAGGAGGACGGAGAGACACTCATAGAAGGGAGGAAATTAAACAGTATTATAGATCCTTCTTATGGAGCTTGGTCTTTACGGTTCCTGTCTTTTTAACCTCTATGGTGCTCATGTACATTCCTGGAATTAAGCATGGACTGGACAACAAAGTCGTTAATACGCTCACCGTCGGGGAGATTATAAGATGGGTGCTTTCCACACCAGTACAGTTCATTATAGGCCGGCGGTTCTATTCTGGTTCCTACAAAGCATTACACCATGGCTCTGCTAACATGGATGTACTGATTGCCTTGGGAACAAATGCAGCATACTTCTATTCAGTGTACTCTGTTCTGAGAGCTGCTACTTCTTCAGATTCTAATGGGACAGATTACTTTGAGACTAGTGCAATGCTTATTTCATTTATCCTGCTTGGAAAGTATCTGGAAGTTTTAGCGAAGGGGAAGACATCCAATGCAATTGCCAAGCTCATGAACTTGACCCCGGATACTGCTATATTGTTAACTCTGGACAATGAGGGAAATGCTATTAGTGAACAAGAAATTGACAGCCGATTGATTCAAAAGAATGATGTAATTAAAATAGTTCCAGGCGCAAAAGTTGCTTCGGATGGATTTGTTATTTGGGGCCAGAGCCATGTGAATGAGAGCATGATAACAGGTGAGGCACGTCCTGTAGCAAAGAGGAAAGGTGACAACGTTATTGGAGGAACTGTAAACGAGAACGGAGTGTTGCATATCAAGGCAACGAGGGTCGGATCAGAAAGTGCTCTTGCTCAGATTGTTCGGCTTGTTGAGTCGGCACAAATGGCCAAGGCTCCTGTGCAGAAGTTTGCAGACCGCATTTCAAAATACTTTGTGCCTCTGGTACATATACAATTTGAATTTTTTAAACCTATTTCTTTATTGAAAACGTCCCGAGACTATGCCTTTTCCTCCAATTCTTATGTTACAGAGGCGACATCTTTCTGCAGGTAATTTTAATCTCATTTACAACTTGGCTTGCCTGGTTTTTAGCTGGAAAATTTCATGCTTATCCAAAATCTTGGATACCATCTTCCATGGATAGTTTTGAGCTTGCTTTGCAGTTTGGGATCTCTGTCATGGTCATAGCCTGCCCGTGTGCTCTAGGTCTAGCGACACCAACTGCTGTTATGGTTGGCACTGGAGTTGGTGCATCTCAAGGTGTGCTGATCAAAGGAGGGCAAGCCTTAGAAAGCGCACATAAGGTCAGCATTTGACATCAAACTTGCTCCTTCATTTCTGGATTTGCTTTGTCGATGTTGATGGGCCTTAAATTTAATGTTCAGATCTGAACCGTGCTTCCAATAATAAAAGAGTAAGAAGAAAATAAGCAAACGAAGATAGCCCATGATCAAGTGGTGCTTCAGAACCATTTTTGCTAATCAACATGACATAAAATATATTCTAGGTTTAACTTGTTTTGGGAGTGCTAATGTTTACATCATGTTATCACTTCATACTACTCCTTTTTTTTTTTTTTTAAATTTGAAATATATACAGGCATATTTTGTTTATTGGAGTTCGTTATGATGGGTGAATGGATATCAAGTTGTTGAAGAAAAATATTAATCGAAATTTTCTTGTGTTTCATTTCAATCTCTACCTTTGCTTAAAACTGTGCAAAAAAAAAAAAAAAAAAGAAACAGGTCTCCGGTATATGTTCTAGTCTCTCGTAATTCCCTGTTTTTTCTAGACTTCTATGCTACATGGTAGCTTATAAAAATCTAGTGGTTTTCTGTGTCAGTACCGTTACTTCTTTTGATATACAAATATATACCAACCTTCAAGCATCCTTTGACATTTGAATCTGTTTATGTCTGTCTTGTAGGTGAACTGCATTGTTTTTGACAAGACAGGTACTCTCACCGTTGGGAAGCCCGTGGTTGTGAACACGAAACTACTGACAAATATGGTACTTCGAGAATTCTATCAACTTGTTGCTGCAACTGAGGTGGGGATTTTTTTGTTTTTTTAAAGTCTTAGCCTTTTGGTTTATTGGAGAAAAAAGAGTTGTTTTCAAATAATTTTCTATAGGTACAGACTATAGTGTATGTTTATAAGAGAAGTAGAGAACTTTTCGGAAAGGCTATCCGCAAATGCTATAGTGCAGACTATAGTGTATGTTTATAAGAATTTTCTATAGGGACAGACTATAGTTTATGTTTAGAACTGTAAATGCTTTTTCTGAACAATTTGTATATCAGGTGAATAGTGAGCATCCGCTGGCTAAGGCCATCGTTGAGTATGCCAAAAGATTCAAAGATGAAGAGAACCCTGCCTGGCCAGAAGCACGGGACTTTGTCTCCATAACTGGCCATGGAGTGAAGGCCACTGTTCGGAACAAGGAAATAATTGTGGGCAACAAGAGCTTGTTGTCTGACAACAATGTTGCTATTCCTGCTGATGCCGAAGATATACTAGCAGAAGCAGAGGGGATGGCTCAAACTGGAATTTTGGTATCTATAAATGGGGAAGTGGCCGGGGTTGTGGCAATATCTGATCCACTAAAACCGGCTGCTCAAGAAGTCATTTCCATTCTCAAGTCGATGAATATTAAGAGCATCATGGTGACTGGGGACAACTGGGGTACAGCTAATTCTATAGCAAGGGAAGTTGGAATTGAAACTATCATAGCCGAGGCCAAACCAGAGCAGAAAGCAGAGGAAGTGAAGAACTTGCAGGTACTTACGGTCACAAATTTGTTTCAATATTCGTTCAATCTTAATATATGAGATGATACCGTGACATTCCATAACTTGATATTGAAATTAATGTCAGTATTCATTCAAGCCACGACTGGCCCTCTCCATTTCTACGTTAAAAGTAAATTGAGAAAAAAAAACCCTTACATTCTGCTTAGGATCAGAAACTTTTCAAATTGCCTGTATCAGTTTGATTGTTGGTATTCGTAGGATGAAGTTCAATTCACCTTGATTCTCACTTCTACATTCCTATATAGTAGCTGTTCTAACTTATTGGATGCTCCAGGCTACTGGTTACACGGTGGCAATGGTGGGGGATGGTATCAATGATTCACCTGCTCTTGTGGCGGCAGATGTTGGAATGGCAATTGGTGCTGGCACAGACATTGCTATCGAGGCGGCTGACATTGTACTCATGAAGAGCAACTTGGAGGATGTCATAACTGCCATTGACCTTTCAAGAACAACATTTTCCCGTATACGCCTAAATTACATTTGGGCTTTGGGTTATAATCTGCTTGGCATCCCAATCGCTGCTGGAGCTCTTTTCCCTTCTACAGGATTCCGATTGCCACCATGGATTGCTGGGGCTGCAATGGCAGCCTCTTCTGTTAGCGTTGTTTGTTGTTCTCTGTTGTTGAAATATTATAGGCGACCCAAGAAGTTGGGCAACCTTGAGATACGGACCATAAGGATTGAGTGATTCATTAAGGTTGTTTTAACTTTATGTGCTTAGTAGGACCTAGGAATGACCGTTCTTATAAATAAACCAAGCAGTTGTTAGACATTGTGGCCTGACCAACAGAAGCTTTAAATGTTGCAACATTGGTTGATGGTTTGCCTGTACATAACACTGTACTTTGGTTATGTTACATAAATGTAAACTATGGCTTTCTTGTGATGGTTGATGTTTACATAAATTTACTTCACTTTCTGAGAAGTGGCTTTTTAAATATGCTCCATTAACTGTATAATGAAGCTTGGGAGAAACAGTTCAAAAGTCTTCAAAGTTTCATTCTTTTCTTTCCCCTCTAAAAGAAAGGTGATATTGGAACTTCAGAGGGGTTGATAGCAGCAAAGTTCGGACTAGGATCATCGATTCATCATGTTCTTTCTTCCAAACTTTCGGGACTTTGCCAGAATTTCGAAAATTGTCTCAACATGATTGATCCTTCTTAGCGTATGAACGCAGCAAAGCGCAGCAGTGCAGCACAAAAGGCATCAAAACTCGCCTAACACATCCGCGGGTTCTGTTCCCTCCACCTTCTTCCCTCTATTTGCGTCCAACCGTGAAACTCTTGAGTAGACGTCCCGTATACCCAAAAGGTAGGGGGTCCAATGCCAAGTGAAAATTGACCTTGTTGGCCGGCCCCCAATTCAGGGTCCTCATCCGTCAGTAGTCCATGCTGATCATGCATGCGATGTCATGTAAAACTTTTGAATAATAGTGGCCAAAACTGTTGGAACAGGAAAGAAAAAGATAAGATATAAAGAAAAAGAGATTACGGGTACAGAGCTGTCGTTGGTGCTACTGTATTGTAGCACTGACCATGTCATCGCCCTGTCGTTACCCTCAGTTGATTTGTTACTGTTAGCATGAAGGCAATCTCATTCTGCTCCTATCTTCCCATGCCCAACGATTTAGAAGGCGTTGATTTTAAATTGAATTTCATTTCAATTCTCTGTCTAATGCACCGTTGAACCCTTCAATCCTACAGCTACATAACTTTCAACTCTTAACCAGTGCTTTTAATAATCATATAATTTTTTCCGGTGACAGTGCTTTTAATTATTTTCAATTGGCAACAAATTAATTAAACAAAAAGTTTTGGTGCATTTTATAATGTTAAATGTCAGTGTTAGTATCAAGGAGGGTATAAAATTTACTTTTGGCTATGTTAGAGTTAGCAAAGTCAATTTTTTTTTTTTGGCTGTAAAGAAGTTATAGTACAACTTATAAAAAGTAGGAAAAGAAATAGGAATGGAATTACATCACGAATTTAAAAAAAAAATATTTATGTCACTTAAATTATTAGCTCACGGCAAAGTCAATCAATTTCTAATAACCAAAATATTTCAACTTGTCACGTATTGAATAATTTAGCAAGTATGATGGAACGGGACTACCAAACCAAAGATTTCTGAATTTTCCCAGTTCCAAAACAACCAAATGTGATCCCTGAGATAATTATACACTTCTCTGAAAGCAAATTTATAATAATAATAATAATAATAATATGATTAAAAATGAAATCCTCTCAAAAAAAAAAATGAATGAATGAAAAAAAAGAAACTTACACTTTTTTTAATCATATGTAATATAATTATAAAAAATAACAACATATATTTAGAACCATAATATACATAGAGTGATTTTATTATTCTTACAAATAAAATTTTATTAAAGTTTTACTTAATAAAATTTAAATAATTAAGTTTATCAAATTTTATTACATTAGCTCAACAAATTTAAGGATATGCTTTGAGAGAGTGCGTTATAATCAGAGTTACAGTTATGGTGCTGTTTCTCCTTTCTAACTCTGTTTGCTCTCAAAAACATTCTCACTAATATAGACAAAGACAATTTAGTTGAACTTGTTGAGATTGGTTTGCATTAAAATAGGGTTATGTAGGGGAGGATGGAGTGGTGGCCGGGAAATGTGATAATTTGGTTATAGAAAATATATATATATATATATATATGTTGAGGGAAGACCCCGCCCCAACTTAATAAACTTTCACTCCATCATATCCCTTAACCCGCACGACACACTTTCCTTTCCATTTGGATTCTATAAACAACCCTTATAACTGATGAATCAAACAAACGGGTCATGCAAGGTGACCACAGCTGGAATTGGCGAGAGGCCAACAACAGATACAGAAATCTTGATCATGGGTACCAAGTTTGAGGCATGGGGCTGCATCAGCAACCTGCAGTGCTGCGGCAACCTGTCCCCACAGCCACACTATCCGTCCATGACAAGGTATCCCAAGGGCGCGCCGCCAGTACCGGCGGCGGAAGGGTCAGAGGCCAAGGCTGTATTCAGCGTGGTGGGAATGACGTGTGCTGCGTGTGCTGGATCCGTGGAGAAGGCCATCAAGCGCCTACCTGGTATTCGACAGGCTGTGGTTGATGTCTTGAACGATAGAGCACAGGTTTTATACTACCCCGCTATGGTTAACGTAAGTTTCTTCATAACTGCCTCCTCAGAAATTGGAATTCTTGCCTTTTCAGCACTGCATATCATGTGGAATACATTATGGTATTGATTATGTTCTAATTAGCAAAACAATTTAAATTTAATAAAGTAAGGAAATGATCTCTCACTATACTCTTTATATGTATACATCACCCAGTTTTATGAATACACGTGTTACAATCATTGGCTATGGACCCCTTTCAACTTGTAAATAAATAGAGATTAAAGTTTAACCAAAAAAGTTAATTAGACTAATTGGGCTTGTATGCTGATATATTGGAAGGCTTTCTCAGGGACTAGATGAAAATTCATTTTCACTTTTTTTAATTATTACTATGTAAAAGTGGGATCAAAGGGTTGTATAAGGGGTGGAAATGAGCCGAGTTGAGATTATTTTAGGTTTGACTCAATTAAATTTGGTTTGACTTATGACTTAGTTTATATTTAATGTGAGCTAATTCTTTTAGCTCAAGTTCGCCTCAAGTTGAGCTCACAAACAGCTCAACTCGGCTCATAGTTTATATGTATAAGCAATGGAATTTAAATAAGCCTAATTATAACTTTATATAAATTCAACTCATTTATATTAAGATTAACCCAATAAATTAATAATTTGTTTAGTCAGATATAGCATTTAAAGTTCAAGTAAACAATAACAACATTTATTATATTTTTAATTAATTTAAAATATAAATAATATAAACTAATAAAAATTCAAAAGTAAAAAAACCACTCACCCAACACCATCATCAACAAAAATAACTACTTTTTTGTGAAATAAACTGAATTTCTTTTTTTATTCTTTATATTTTTTTTTTGGTAAGGGTACGTTTTTAGCTATTGAAAAGAAAATTTTTGACTTTTGTGAAAGTTTATTTCATGTGTAAACTTAAATTTTAAAATATAATTAGATCATTTAATTCTACTAGAAATTTGTAAATATTGTTTTAAATTATGTACATATTAATTATAATTAACTTATAATAACATTATAATATAATATATATTGAACAAGTGCTCATAAGCTAAACAAATAGAACACTTACTAGCTCAAATTTAACTTATGTTTTAAATGAGTTAAAACTTGTCTCATATATTGCTCATTTGATTCATTAGCATCGAGTTCAGCCCAATAAACCAATTATCAAGTTAAATTATGAACTGAGAGTTAACTCATTTCTTCCTGCAGTTGTATTCAGGATCACAGCTCAATTAAGTTCTTTATGATTAGTTATCGTTGTCTACTTTACGATATCATCAAATATGTTTTTTTTTTTTTTTTTTCTTTAGGTGTGTTGCATTATTCTAAACCAGTACACGCGGCATTATTGAAAGCGCATTTCCATTGTTACTTGTGAGAGTTGCTAAGCATTATTAAAAGTATAGTATAAGGGACGTCTTACTTGGTAAAAGTTAACTGCACAACAAATTTTGAACTTTTCCTTAAGGCATTGCCATATGGAATATCCACGAATTTGCATCCATTATTTTTATTTTTTTATTTTAATAATTTTTTTTATCTTTCTTTACATTTAAAATTCTAAATCTTAGTTTTTTATAATACTTTTTTCTCTATATCTCTCTTATTACACACTATAACTTTTAAAATAAAAATTACCTAATCCCAACATCATAGTACATTATTTAATATGGATATACTTTGTGTTAGAACGCAAGACTTATATTTGCAGTTTGAGAAGTCTTCATTTAATGTTGTTTGTGTATATTGAGTGTATATAATCGGTATATAAGACATCATCTAAGTCTGTTTTTGTATTATCTTTTAATATTTAAAGAATAATATTAACACATCAATTAATTATGTAGTGATTCCCATTAATTAATGGAATGATTGTCATATAACTGAAGCTTACTTTATTTTTGCATCATTATTTTTCTTCGGCTTGCCTTTATCCTTTTTATTACTATTTGTTTGTCGTCCATCATTATTGGGAAAGATGGAAAGCTAAGTCATAAAGCAAATATAAAAGTGATTCGCATTTACTACATCAAATAATAAATATAACTACAAAGGGCACGCCCCTTCTCTTCCACTTACGCTTGAAGGAAAATGCCTTTTGGTTTATCTTTTTCCTTTGTGGCTCGAGAAGGGTCAGGACCGCCATAGCCATACACATCTCCTTTTATGCTTTTATTGATAGATATCATATTTTTTTCTGTCAGCGTACCCTCATATCAGACATGACCTGTTTCTTTGGCTGATTTATTGTAATGGCTGTCCTTGTAGCACTTATAATTGATGCTCCCCTTTCTTCCTATTGTCATTAATTAAATTTTCAGATGAATAATGCTATTTCGACATAAATACATAGATACAAGATAATCAGTGATTGTGACTTGACATATATTCATGTTTGAATAGTATTATTCTTTCAGATAGCATTTAAATGTTAAGTAATGCTGTTTATAGTACTTTATCTAAAGTTTATATGAGTTCAAATAGAAAAAGGTTAAACAAGACTACTTTAATTTGCAACCACTCAAGGAGTGTTTTTGTTGTATGAGCATTATCTGATAGGTTTGGTGCTTAGCTTCTAAAATTGTTGACACAACACAAGCGTTATGTAGGAGGAGAGAATACGTGAGGCAATCGAAGACGCTGGATTTGAGGCCAAGTCCGTTGAATATGAATCCAACGAGACTTCGTCTCAAATATGCCGAATACACATAAAGGGCATGACTTGCACTTCGTGCTCCTCCACTGTTGAATCAGCCCTGCAAGCCATTCGTGGGGTGCAGAAAGCACAAGTGGCCTTGGCAACTGAAGAAGCACAAGTCCGTTATGACCCAAAAACTGTGAACTACAATCAGCTATTGGAAACTATAGAAGACACAGGGTTTGAAGCCATACTATTAAGCACAGGAGAACACATATGCAAGATAGAACTCAAAATTGATGGCATAAAAAATGAACAATCCATGAGAGCAATTGAAAAATCTCTCCAGGCACTCCCAGGTGTTGAAAATATAGGCATTGATCAAGACGTTAATAAAATTACCATTGCTTATAAACCATATTTGACAGGGCCCAGAACCTTCATTGAAGTCATAGAATCTACAGGGTCTGGGTGTTTCAGAGCAATTATATTTCCAAATGGAGGAGGGAGAGAAACTCATAGACAACAGGAAATAAAGCAATACTTCAAATTATTCATGTGGAGTTTGGCTTTCACCATTCCTGTATTTTTAACTTCCATGGTCCTTATGCATATCCCCGGAATCAAGCATGCTTTGGATATCAAAGTTGTCAATATGCTGAACATTGGACTAATCTTGAGGTGGGAATTTTCGACCCCAGTACAGTTTATCATTGGCCGGAGATTCTACATTGGTTCCTACAAAGCTTTGCGAAAAGGTTCGGCTAACATGGATGTATTGATTGCCTTGGGAACAAATGCAGCTTACTTCTATTCTGTCTATGTCGTGGCAAGAGCTGCCTTCTCAAGAGATTTCCAAGGCAACGATTTTTTTGAGACCAGCTCCATGCTTATTTCCTTCATCCTTCTGGGGAAGTATTTGGAGGTGTTGGCAAAGGGAAAGACATCCCAGGCCATTGCCAAGCTAATGGACCTGACCCCTGAGACAGCAACCTTGTTAACCCAAGATGACGAGGGAAATGTTGTTAGTGAACAACAAATTGATAGCCGGTTGATACAAAAGAATGATGTCATCAAAATTGTTCCTGGTGCCAAAGTAGCATCAGATGGTTTTGTCATCTGGGGACAAAGCCACATAAATGAGAGCATGATAACCGGAGAGGCAAGGCCTGTGGCTAAGAGAAAGGGTGACATGGTGATTGGAGGCACTGTGAATGAGAATGGGGTTTTACACGTCAAGGTGACAAGGGTTGGATCAGAGAGTGCCCTATCCCAGATTGTTCGACTTGTTGAGTCTGCCCAAATGGCTAAAGCTCCCATCCAGAAGCTTGCAGACCACATTTCCAAATACTTTGTGCCGCTAGTGAGAACAGTCCATCACTACTCTGTCTTTAGTTAACAAGGAATTGGTGTCAAATAAAACTCAAAAAAAGTTAGATTTTACTCACCAATAACTTCTTCTGCAGGTCATCGTGCTTTCTCTTTGGACCTGGCTTTCCTGGTTTATATCTGGACAGTTGAACGCCTACCCAAGTTCTTTGATACCATCCTCCATGAATAGGTTTGAGCTTGCACTTCAGTTTGGAATCTCCGTAATGGTCATAGCCTGCCCTTGTGCTCTAGGCCTAGCCACTCCTACAGCTGTCATGGTAGGTACTGGAGTTGGTGCAACTCATGGTGTGTTGATCAAAGGGGGCCAAGCATTAGAAAGTGCACACAAGGTCAGTCTGACATTTCCATTGTTTCGTAGTCCCCTCAGCATCGGTAGATATTTCACTTGCTAACAATTTTGTAGGTGAAGTGCATTGTGTTCGATAAGACAGGAACTCTCACAGTTGGAAAACCAGTGGTTGTTACCACAAAACTCTACAAAAAGATGGTACTTCGAGATTTCTATGAATTTGTTGCTGCAGCGGAGGTAGGCCTTCCTCTGGGGAGCGTAACTCTCTGACTACGAAATATAAATTTATTAATAATGTTCAGTGTTATATTATATTAGGTGAACAGCGAACATCCCATAGCCAAGGCCATTGTTGAGCATGCCAAGAAGATCACAGAAGATGAGCAGAACCTTGCCTTGCCAGAGGCACTTGACTTTGTTTCCATTTCAGGCCATGGAGTGAAGGCCATTGTTAGAAACAAGGAAATAATGGTTGGGAATAAGAAGTTGATGCAGGACCATAACATAGCCATTTCAGTGGATGCCGAAGAAGTACTAGCAGAAGCTGAAAGCTTGGCTCAAACTGGGATTCTAATATCCATAGATAGAGAAATTGCCGGAGTCTTGGCTGTATCTGACCCATTAAAACCAGATGCTAAAGAAGTTATTTCCCTTCTTACCTCTATGAAAATTAGGAGCATCATGGTGACAGGTGATAATTGGGGAACTGCCAATTCCATTGCCAGACAAGTAGGTATTGAAACAGTCATAGCAGAAGCCCAGCCAGAGGTAAAAGCAAATAAAGTCAAAGATTTGCAGGTACATACAAAAGCATGGTCCCAAACAATTGCTTAATTTTGTCCAAGGAAATATGCCAAGTTTATGCTGACTTCATTTACTCGCAGACTTCTGGCTACACTGTGGCAATGGTGGGAGATGGTATCAATGACTCACCAGCACTTGTGGCAGCTGATGTTGGAATAGCAATTGGTGCTGGCACAGACATTGCTATCGAGGCAGCTGACATTGTTCTCATGAAGAGCAACCTAGAGGATATAATAATTGCCATTGACCTTGCCAATAAAACTTTCTCTCGTATACGTCTAAATTACATTTGGGCTCTGGGTTACAATCTGCTGGCCATTCCAATTGCTGCCGGTGTTCTTTACCCATCCATCAGATTCTGGCTACCACCATGGATTGCAGGAGCTGCAATGGCAGCCTCTTCTGTCAGTGTTGTATGTTCCTCCCTCTTGTTAAAGAACTACAAGAGACCCCAGAAGCTAAACAGCCTGGAGATAAGTGGAATTAAGATTGAATGACAAGAAATCAATTGATGTAGTCTTGTTCTGTGCAAAAAGAAATGTTTAAGCAGAGGATACTTACTGGCCTAATGACTGAAGAACAAAAGATGTACATATCATAATGTTGCTAGGAAATCCATGGACATAAAGTGATAACATGTATCAAAAGGCCGTGATTGTTCACAACATTGGAAAGAGGGAGAGCGAGAGAAGTAAATAACATTCTGGTCCGAAGTACGACCTTCTACAATGCCAGCCTAATTTCTTACAGATGGACCCTTGAATATTTCGATTTTGAGAAAAAACTATTTTACCCTGATGCCAATGGAACCTAGTTCTATCGTTATCTAAATACTGTGATGGCTTATAGGAAACTGGATACTTGTTGCATCGCCGGTTCTGATACACTTTTTGACGAGTCTGTAAATTGAGTTAGCAGTTCAAATAAGAGATAGCCGTAGGTTATATTTTGATTAAAGCAATTCATAGGAAGTTGGGTAGCCTTATCAACTGTACATTATTTATCGGAGAACAGGCTTATTTAAGCGGAAAGCACTGCAACTATATGATACTTTTAAACTACCAATCTGCTACGGCACCACTAAACTTCGTTGAGATCTTAGCTGAGCAACAATTTGCATTTGAGCCCAGACTAGCCCAACACAAGGTGTTTCTCCAGCCTTTCAGACTTGTATTTTCCAATTCTTGCCAAAATGCAAAGAGAAGTAACAAAATTCTAAGTCTTGACCAATAAATGCTTTACATCATAAAAATTAACAGTTTATTCTATAGAACATGTAGAATGGATCAGAGAAGAAAGGCACTTGCTCACAGCAGATAGAATGTAAAAACAGCAATCAACACATTTTTCATTATAAACATACATACTTATTTGCTCAAAGATATAAGCAGGATTTGAAAATGCAATGTACAACCACATTCCTTTCCTGATTTCTGACAACCTTATTCACTTGCGAAACCTCCTTCTGATGGTCGTATGAGTCACTCTCACTCTTTAAACCTGGTGCAACATCCATGCCTCCATAGCAGAAAGTTGTATGGCTTTCAAATCTTTGAAAGGCCCCCCATCTTATTGCTAGGCTTTGTCCCAGGGTCAGCTCCCCTCGAACGCTGATCTTGGAATTTTCTTTTAGCTTTATAAAGGATATTATGCACCTCGTCAAAGTGGGGATTTGTTGCAATTTTTGTATCCTCAATCCATTGAAGAACCTTCTTGTAAGGGGTTAATATACGGCTGCGATCCTTGTCATCCAAAACCTAAATTGTATTTATCATTTAGTTAGACTCAGGCTATTGCAGGGAAGATTACCGATAGTTATGTTCATATTTGATAAACAGGGGAGTGTTTGTTTATTTATTATACTATGATACACAGCCTTCTCGTTGGATTTTATTATCCAAAAATTTTATAATTCTTTTGTATTGAGATAATAAAATATCAATCAACGTTATGATTCCAATTAAGATTTCATGAAAATGAGCCAACTTAGCTGAATATTCTTTCTCTTGAGAGTACTCACTCTTTTCAGTATTGTTTGTCTAGTATGCAGTACCCTCGGTCTGTCTGTATCAAAACCCACATATATTTAACTATCCTGATGAGATGGTAATTACCACAATAACATGATCTTTTATCTTTCATTTTATTTATTCGTTTATTTATCGTTTTTTATGAAAAGAAACCCACTTTGCTTTGTGCTTGCCTCGGTGCAGCTAATGCTCTATGGTACTCACTGCTTACAGGAGCTAATTATCAGGTAGCCCGGCATCCAAAATATCAAACAAGATTGAGTCACATCTAGTTACCTCAAGTTGCATGATTTCACAAACAAGGCTGAGATCTGCTATAGATGGTTGCAAGCCACCAAGCAAGAAGCGTCCATCACCATTGAGCCAAATATTCTCTATTTTTGATAGAGAAGACAATAAAAGTTTCTCTGCTTCAGCAGCTACTTTTGGATTCAGTGGCAGGCCAACTGCAGGTGCTAGTACAGCACTTATGACATACGTCACTACAAATAAGCAGAAAAGTATTATTTCAGACAAAAGAAAAAATAGATTAAGTCATCAGATATTTATAACCTAACTCCCCATAAATAAGATCAGAGCGTGATTGAATTTTCTAGTAGTTAGTTGTAAGTTGTTGTACATCACGGTCACATTTAAAAGAAGTCAGAGCGTGTCTGAAATTAGAGGCACAAAGCACCTGCACCATGTCGTAAGTTAGAGTGATGCCAATCCAATACTGAGTTAATTTTGGCTCTCTTGAAAATATCACTTGGATACCTGATAATTTAAGAAAGAGAACTGTTATAACTGAGCTACAAAATATAGAGATTCGACTGAAATACGATGCAAGCACAATCCTCCAACTGGAAGAACAAAATGCTACTTTAGTAACAGCCACCGAAATGCCTTGACTGGTGAATATTTTCCCAGTGGCACCGAAACTCAGATTCAGAATCAATAAAGCTATTATATTTTCTACTACCATTCTAACATATAGTTTTAATGAATTTCCAAATGTGAGAAAAAAGGATTAGAAACGGATGGAACTCTTCTCCATCATGATTAAATCCCTCCCTTTTATCATGTTCACTTATATGTAAAACACCCTGAAGTGTTTTATTAACAGTACAAGAAACAGGCAGTTGAGGACTCCAGTACCAAAACAAGTGGTTCTACTAACCAATAGTCAGCAATTCCAGGAAAGGCAGAAGCTAGATAGACCAGGATTGCATGGCTGCCAAAATAAAAGATGATTAGAAACATCATAAAATCCTCAGACACCAAACTTTCCGAGGCATTAAAAAGATAAGTGAAGACATTAATTAACTATATGATTATAAACTATAGAATGGATTTTTCCAATTGAGCATTGAAGAAACATGCCGACGGGAAAAATTATATTACATAAAGCACATGTAACATTGCAGATTGGAAATTTGATCGGATAATATGCTTCTTCACTTTCATGAGCCATGATGCAGATAACCCAGAAGTTTACACAAAGTTTAATTAAACAAAAAAACTAGATAGTTTGTCAGCAAACTAATATTGACCATTTCAGACACCCCTCTGCATCATGTGTCAATTAACAAATCATGAGAATCTAGATTTTTATTTTGAATGATACACAGTATGATTTTATGAGCAAAACTAAATCTGAACCTTTAGATGTAAACATATTTAAATATCCACTTTCGATAGAAACTAATAATTTTCACTTGAGGCTTGAGCAGCAAGTTGTAACTATCAATTAGTGAATTGTAATGCCAACTGATTTACCTATTTTTTTCCTTACTTGATAGTTTATTTTAACCTTCCAATATAGCATCAACATCCGTAGAATAAGCAATTTTGTTTCTTCTCTAACGACAAATGCAGCAGAGCACTTAAAAACTTATACTATGAAAATAATACTTATTAATAATTGCCTCTCAAAGAGCTTGAAGCTTCCCTGAACAATAGCTGGAACTTTCTGCATAGGGCTTATTTCTGCAATCCAATTACAAAAACGATAGCTATAGTTTTGATGAATTTCATTGAATCACTTGAGAAAAAACAAAAATCTCAGATATTAAATTTAGACATATACCTCTGAATTCAGGGGACAACTGTTGACGTTTGGATATGTCTACTTTAATCTCCTTGAAATCTATGGCATTCACCCTTATTCACCAAAGAAACGATAAAATACATAAATAGTTAAAGCAAAGCCAGATTCAAAGGCAGTTAATAATGATCAAATCATTTCAATAATATCTGACGTGTCGACAGTTTATGTGTAACGAGTTACCTGCAGAAGAGAAGAACCGCCCGAGATGGTTGGGACATCCGATCTGCATAGACTCTCAGCTTCATCTTCCTCTTCTATTTCTGCTGAAGCAGAGTAGCAGGGGACCTTTGTTCGGTTTGACCAACTCCGAGGCCATTGGGGACAGTAAGCTATATTCAGTTCAGGACCAGTGTGTTAGCAGAAAAATAATAATAAACAAAATTAATTAAATATTACAGCTGCGGCGCCCCATGTTACTCTTCTGCGAAAGGAAAGTGGAAAACGAAAAAGCAAACCTTTTCCTACAATCAAATGACAAGAACGAGCTAAAGTAGAAGCGGGCATTAATGGACTAGCTAAACATCTCAGACAGCTATGGATGATTTTTGATGGTGCATGCAATGAACCATGACAGTCACACATCCGAAAGAAAGTCCCACACTCTAAATCCCCACAAAAAAAACAAAAAAATGGAATTCGATTTACTGAAGTTAATAATTTAAAATTTACAAATAAAATTTTTGTAAAAATTAATTTATAAAAATTGAGAGCTGTCCCACATTTTTCCAATTTTTCATCACAAATTTTATACCAATTTAGATCAACATCAACTTTTAGCAGTTCTAAGGAACAACCAGGTTTAAATACCACCGGACATTGCAGTTTGCATGAAATATGCAAAGAATAAAAGTGTACATTTATCATGTACGGAAAGCTTTTATCTTCGTTTATCTATTTTCTGTATTTAACGAATTTAGAAATGTCAAGGGAAGGCCCAAATTTCTCCAGCAATTTCGGTACTTAATGTGTACCAATACTCAACCAAATATAGCTGATAGCACGCTCAGATGAAAAAATGACCAATAATGAGAAATGTTTAAGAAATTCGCCACCCATTATTACCTAGACATATTTATTATAATCGAATAACTACTGAGTGCTTTTAATTTCCGCTAAGTCCAACAAATTATGTTAGTTTCTGGCTCAATTTTTCTCCCAATAATGTTTTGAGTTTGCAAACACATTCATTTACTGCGAATCAGTACATATTTTTTTGGGTTAGGGGGCTAATTACAGACAAAAGCTTCGTCGTCTTCCAAATTTCAAGCCTTCATGTCAAATGTGAAGCATCTGGTAACATATACTTGCCCCGTGTACATCACAAGCATGGTTATCACATCTTTGAATTAAGTGTGGTTCTAATTCTTGATCTTGTCTCGTTATCTGCCTGGTTTGTTTGCATCACCACAAGTTTCTCTTTAATCTTATACAGGACATTATGAACTTCGTCAAAATGAGGGTTAGTTGCAGTTCTTGTGCTCTCAATCCACTGCTGAACTTTCTTGTGTGGGCCAATAACACGATTACGGACCTTCTCATCTAAAAGCTGCATCCAAAACAATAGGGTCACTAATTCAGTTTCTATATAAGCAGCTTTTAATCATATAAGAAATGTTTCTCTCCCTCAACCATGCCAAGTTCGGTTGAATAGTGCCAAACAGTATGTTTTTGGTGTTTAAATCGTGTAAAACAAACTCAACTAGAATGCTGCTCGAAATTTAGATTCTCACAAGTCAAAACAAACTTGACACTAGATTTTTGAGTGCAAAACAGAGCATGTTAGTTTAAAACAGATCATGTTACAGAAAGCAGAGCATGTTTGTCAAAATTATAAAAAAATGTTAGCAGAATGCGGTGCATGTCAGTAAAAAGCAGTGAATGTTTTAAAAAAAAACAAAGCTTTTAAGTGGTTGAATGCAGAGCAACTAGTGTAAAACAGAGTATTTGAGGAGTGCAAAACAGAGCAGTCAGAGCATTTTAAGCAATTGGGTGTTGATAGAAAAAGAAAGAAGTTCCAAAAAAAGGTCCCCCGTTAAGCCATGACAGAATGGTAAGTGACAACATATTTTTGTGTAAAAACTCCCCTTTACCTCTAATTGCATAATTTCGCAAACCAGGCTGATATCGGCTATAGATGGTTGAAAGCCACCAAGCAAGAACTGCCCCTTCCCCTTAAGCCAAATGTTGTCTATTTTTGACAGAGATGAGGACAAAATTTTCTCAGCTTCTGCAGCTGCTTGTTGGTTCAGTGGTAAACCCAATAGAGGAGCTAGCACGGTATTTAGAACAAATGTCGCTAAAAAAAGAAAAAGGATAACAGGTCATAAAAAATGAGGAAGCTGGAAACTGCAATTGTACACAAAATATAGGGGCATTGTGCCCTTGCTCAAAGGAACTCAGAAATTAATGTAAGGCATGACTATGCGCATGCACAATAAAAATGTCAAAGCTAAAACTAACCGACTTCAAATATAAGACATCGCCAGTTTTGTGCTAAATAAAATAATGCAAACAACTTGGCTTCTAAAGGGTAATTCTAATGCCTAGTTAATCCACACATATAATGCAAAACCCATTTGAAAGAGAAAAATAATGTATTTTCATTGTTTTTTCTTATATTTAGAACTCTCTTAGTCCCCATTGAGTAATTTCTCCCCTTTTCATAACTCTCTGAATTCCTCATTTTAATTTACCTTATGCCTGGCATTAGGACAGAATATTTCTACACACTTCTCCCTCAACTCAACCTTCTGCTTTCCATTATTCCCATCCAATATAGTTCTAGATTCTGGAGTTTGACATAATTATTTACCACTATCTAAATTCTCTAGAGGAGGGTGCTTGAACAGATTTTCTGAAGCTAAATTTTTTTCTAGTTATATTGATTTTACTTCATTAAACTTCCTCACCTTGAAAAAAAAAAAAAAAATAGAACCCCAGAGTAACTTCAAAGAATATGAAGTTATCCAACAGGCAATGAATGAAAATAATTTGTGAAAGGAGGCCAACAATAATATGACGTTATGCTAACTTATATTAGTTTCAGGACAATTTGATTACTAGAACCTAAACAAAAGGGTTCCTTTTGAGCAATGAAATGAAAAACCTGCCCCACGGCGTAAATTCAGATGGTGCCAATCCAACAGAGAGTTAATTTTAGCTCTTCTGGAAAGATCAGCTGGGTACCTAAAGGAATAAATAGGAATAACTGTTAAAGAGTGGACAACAGGAGTATACGTCTTCAATAAATAAGGGATAAAATATATGTACACAACTGCAAAAAGTTTGCAGCATTGAATGACTAGCAAACATAAAGCTGAATCTTACAGTAGGATGCATTTCCAACCTTTAAAATCTAGGCCACTGGTATAGGTTGTTTAAGTTCTTCAGTTTTACGTACTATTCATGAAATGATGCACATCTAACTAATCTTAAGTGGTATTGGAACCCCATTAACAGAGACTGCTTCAGTCAGATTAATTTTTTAGGTAATCAGACACATACAAAAGCAAAGACCCTAGCGTCTGATCACATTATCCTCTTCATTCAGAGTGTGAAATCGTACATGAGACTGTAATAGGATTAGGTCAAGTACAAATGAGGAACACTAACCAATGGTCTACTACTCCTGGAAAGGCACTGGTGAGATAGATAAGAATAGCGTGACTGCCATAAAGAAAAGAAAAGATAAATTAGTGTGAACAAACACCACAGCATGGTATCAGATATAATTGTGGCTGGCACCATCTTCAGTCGAAGATTTGTACATTTAGGGTGTAAACATAAAAAATTCAAATTATCAACTTCACACATGTATCATCAATAAATAGTTAACTATACCTGAAACATCTAGGGTTGAATTTATGGAAATACATGAGGAAAGTAAGTCAAATTATAACATTGACTCGTACAAAAAAAAATGAGAACAAGGAGTAGTTATTCCAAAAGTATAATGAACAACGGACATTAGAGAAGTGATTGGCAGTGTAAATATCATAATAGTCACCTCAAATATCAGAGCTCATCATTTTTCTGCTTTTTTCTTATAGATCAAAGGTACAGAATATAGAGTGTTAAAAAGCTCCTGATTTAATAATAGGTTACAAGTAAAATGAGGAATCAACCCACAAAAACCAATAAATAAAATGGTATTATTCAATTCTTTGGTCAGAACCAAAATTTCATTGCTGAAAAATCTTTGCCAAATATTCCAATCATATGCATGAAAACAAACTGATATGAAATATAATTACCTCTCAGATAGCTTAAATCTTCCATCAACAATAGCGGGAACTTTCCTCAAAGGGTTAATTTCTGAAGGCGCATCCCAAACGCGGAAGATTAAAAATGCAGACAAAAACCAACAGAAGAATTCACGAGACCCCCCATCCCCAACAAATGAAGGGAAAAATAAAAAATTCCAATAATGGTTACAGCCATGATTCGAACTGTATGTGCAATGAATGAGATGTTAACTTCGTGCATAATTCTCACTTGCAGTTGTTATTTATTTGGAAACTGTGCATATTTCTATTTTTTTTTCTTTCCCTTTCAGAAGCTTCATGCATAATTCTCCCATACAGGTCTTATCCTGATACATTGTTCCAGTATGTTGCACATTGTGCAATTGTGCAGGGTCACCCAGATTATGTAATAAGCAGTAACTTGAGATGACCTAATGGATCCAAGATCCACATAGATAGACAATGAAAAGTGTACACTTTTCAGAAAACAAGGACACTCGTATTATATAAGAGGATAGGTCTTCCATAATATAAAGCACCGTAAGGAACTCTTTGGATCAGAAATGAACGCTTTTCTAAAGTTCTAACTGTTGTGGCATTGTGGGCCTATCTTGATAACAATTTCACAGAATCAACCAATTAACAAAAACAATGTCAAGAACTCATCAGCCAGTGAGAGATATTACTCTCCCAAAAAATCACTGAAATTTTTCAGATTGCACATGAGCCATTCATAAGTGCATAGATTAGAAGCTTCAGGAATAGGCAGATGAATTGAGAAGGAAAGTTTTGGTTTTGGGCAATGTTAATGAGATTTTTCAATAATATTGTCCAAAGTATGATAACTTCCTTTTCTAAAAAATAATCCAGCTTACCCGAAAGTCAAAAGCTATAAGCCTATAACCTGTAAAATACCCTTCACTGTAAACTTGATTTTTTTGGCCATCTTTTTTAAACAGCAATTCATCCACGCAGGTAAAATGAGAATCGAGTAAAACAGATGAACCTTCGAATTCGGGAGACAACTGCTGGCGTTTGGAAAGTTCCACTTTAATCTCCTCAAAGTCTATTCCATTTACTCTATCCATTTCAAATCAAATCCACGTCAACAATTACAGTGAGAATATTATTGCCAGCATACACATCAAGTTTTGGAAAATAGGATCAAGATTAGATTCCGTAGAAAAAAAAAGTACCAAAAAACAAGAGAAAATATTACTTGCAAAAGATAAGCACCGCCCGAGATGGCTGGGACATCCGGTCCGCATATACTTTCAGGTTCATCTTTCTAATCTTCACCCACCAACGCTGGCACCAACACCCCCGTCAATTCACACAAACACAATCACTGATTATACACTTCAGCGTTAAAAGGTGGCTCTATCCAAGACCAGAAGTTGTTTGCATAGCTAACGTCTCACTCGGCCCAAACAACAGTCTAAGATAAACCCGAGGCCACACCCTGGATAGCTAAGCACTATCCTCTCATCCGGCCCAAACAATGATCTAACATAAACCAAACCCATAAGATATCCAAATCTCATCCAACAGTGTCTGCACATAATCATCGAAGGGTATTACAGGTTTTATATTTTGACCCATTCCATGGGTTACCACTCACAGGTAGCATAATATGGCGATTATATGAAATAGTTAATATTATATTAAATTTTATACTATATACAAGTACAGGAATAAAAACATTTACTTATTCTGTTACACCTTCAAATTTAAGAAGTACAACATACATTGGAGAGGAATCCCCCATTAGCAACTTCGAAATTACTTTCTAATTCATCTTTCGCCACAACACTTTCATCCACCCAGAAAACATGCCACTTAGATTTTAAATTCAGCCATGGGAACAATGGTTCATGGTACTGAAAGCTCACTAAACAAACGTGTGCCGTATAACCATGACCTCGCCGTTTTACTCTTTACAGCAGTACAGAGAAGGCCGGGTTTGTCTTCTTAGATTTTAGATTTATTCTTTAAAAAAATAATTAAGAATTAAAATGATTAAAAATTTATTATTTAAGAGTTTATTATATATTTAATTTTAAGTTATTTTATTTTTATAAAAGATAAAATTTTATTTAATTTAATATCTCTATTCAATTATATTTTAATTTTAGTAAAGTTAAAATTTAATATATATTTAAATCATTATTTTTATCTTTAATACACTTTTTTATTATTATATTTTATTATTCAGAAAATATAAATTTTATTTGTCATATTTTTTATCCATCCTACATTAATTTTGATATTAGACCCTGGTTCTATCACAATTTATTGCTGGTTGTCTATCCTACCATATTTATTCTTTTCTCACCTTTAATATTAGTTTAAAATTCACAGTTATCACTCAGTTTTGTTTTTTCAAATTTTATTTTAAGTTCATGCTTTTACTATTTCTTATGGAGTCTTAGTCTTTTGACCTTCTTTTATGTTAATTTTCATGACTTACTATCCTTCAAGCTATGAAAATTATGATTATCGTCGTAGAAGATCAATTGATTATCATAATTTTGGACATTCATCTTATTATTAATATCCTTATAAGCCTCATTATCAAGATTCTTATAAAGCCATTACAAAATGTTATCGTAAATATATGGAAGAAATTAAGAAAATGATTGAGAAATTGAAAGCAAATTTTATGCGTAGACTAAAGGTCGATCACGATTTTCAATATAAAAAAGATAAAGAATATTTAAATTTTATTAAACCTCAACATTTTGCTCTTGAAGAGGTTGAAGAATAAGAGTTAGAAGATGAAATTATAAAATTTTGTGATCTTTCATTTGACTTAGAACATGATAATTAATTTCAAGAATACAAGATTGAAGATGTGGATATATAAGCTGAGATGAGATCAACAATGCTGAAGTTATTAACAATTAAGTTGAGAGTGATGATAATCCAACTAACATTATTGAAATATAGTTGAAGAAATTAATAATACTGATGTTATTGATCTAAAAACTTCACAAGTTTTTGTTGCTTTCTCTATTAAGTTTATGATCTATGAAGAGGTTGATCTGAAGATACTTTTACTATAATTTCTTTTGCTATTTGCCTCATTACTACAAGCAATTCAATATTTCTTTCTGTTGCTTTATCACTTTAAATTCGAGGACAAATTTTCTTCAACTAGTGAAGAATAATATAGTATATGATGAATTTAATTATATTTTATATAATTATTATTTATTTTATAATTTGATATTTTAAATTTGTTATTTAAAAAATTACTTAAAAATTAGAATTATTAAAAATTTATTATTTAAAAATTTATTATCTATCACTTTAAGTTATTCTATGCTCATAAAGGATATAATTTTATTTAGTTTAAAATTACTATTTAATTATGTTTCAATTCTAGTGAGATTAATATTTGGTATAAGCATTATTTTCATCCCAATGATCAGACTTTTTAATTAGTATTTGGTGTATGCATTATTTTCATCCCAATGATCAAACTTTTTATTATGATATTAAATTTATTCAAAAAATACAAATTTTGTTAGTCATATTTTTTGCTCATTCTACCCTATAGTCATTTGCTTTATGTTCTATAAGAATTAACAAACTGACCTTGATAGCCTCTTGAATGAACAAGACTGTCATCAAGACGACGAAAAGCTCATCCCCAACCCTGCAATTCTACTAATGAAAATGTCAACAATGAATACTGCTAAAAAAAAAAAAAATCGATCAGTACACACACAAACTTGAAAAAAGTAACAGACATCAAACATATAGAAATGCTTCTATTTACCATCTTCGCCAAGCCCAAAGTTTTTTCCCCAAGCTATCCCTATCTTTAGTAAAGGAGAGAAAAGTAATTTTTGACTTACTAAGTTATTGAATGAGATACTAAGATCTAAGAGGATGTCAGATGAATGGAGAAAAAGTAAAGTGATACCTATTTATAAGAATAAAGGAGATATTCAAAATTGCAAGACCTACCGGGAGATTAAACTCATGAGCCATACTATAAAACTTTGAGAAAGAGTGATTAAACAAAGATTAAAAAAAGAGACTCATATCAAAGAACCAATTTAGTTTTATGTCAGAAAGATCCACCACAAAGGCTCTTTATCTTCTACGGAGTTTGATGGAACGGTACTGAAGTAGAGGAAAAAATTTGCATATGATCTTCATTGATTTGAAAAAAGCTTATGACAGAGTGCCAAGAGAAGTCATATGGAAAGCATTGGAAAAGAAGAGTATTCGTATTATTTATATTCTTATCATAAAGGATATGTATAATAGAGTTACAACAAATGTGCGAACTCAGGGAAGGTAACAGAAGATTTTTCCATTAGGATCGGTTTGCATCAAGGGTCATCCTTAAGTCCATACCTTTTCATTTTAGTGATGGATGTACTTACTGGACACATCCAATATGCAATCCCGAAAAGTATGCTGTTTGCTGATGACATAGTCTTAGTAGGGAAAACAAGAGAGGCGATTAATCGTAAAGTGAAAATATGAAGAGAAGCCTTGGAATCAAAGGATTTTCATTTACGTTGAAATAAAATAGAGTATATGGAGTGTAATTTTAACAAGAGGCGAGAAAACATCGATTTAAAGATAAAAATTAGGTAGCAGAGTATACCGGAGGTGTCCAAGTTTCGGTACCTTGGATCAATTTTACAAAGTAATGGAGAGATTGATGGAGATATCTCACACAAGATCCAAGCTGGATGGATGAAATGGAGAAACGCATCGAGGGTTATTTGTGATCGCAAAATATCTACCAAACTTAAAGGAAAGTTTTATCGAACTGTCATTAGACCAGCTATGTTCTATTGTAGTGAGTGCTGGGCTTTAAAAGGTCAACAAGAGCAAAAAATGAGGGTGACAGAAATGAGAATGTTGAAATAAATGAATGCACATACAAAAAAAGACAAAAATTCGAAATGATTATATTCGAGAGAGAGTTGGGGTAGCGTTTATTGAGGAAAAAATGACAGAAACTCGATTACGGTGGCTTGAGCATGTACAAAGAAGACCGCGAGAGGCACCAGTGAGAAAGGTTGATCAAATGATATTTAGCCCTAAGAAGAGATGTAAAAGAAAACCAAAAAAGATACTTGAAAAGCTGATTAAAAGAGATCTTTAGTTAAATGGTACATCTGAAAATTTGATTTTGGATAGAAGTTTATGACATCATTTGATCTATATAGCCGACCCAATCTGATACCTGATGGGAAAAAGTTCAATTTGTTGTTATTGTTGTATTCCTATCTTTAATAAAGTTGTACAAATATGTGTACATGATGATAGTGGGATCAGCACCTCCAAGTATTAGAAAAGGTTGACCTCCAAGAATTGAGTGTACAATTTCACAGTGGATGCCAATGTTTCTCAGTGCTCAAGCTTCCTTCTACATAGAAAACAAATATTAATTCAATCTTATGATAATGAATATTATTTGTAGTTTTTTTTTTTTCTCATTTCCTTTCATTTGATGAGAAACCAGAAGGGTACAGAATAAATCCTCAACTTGAGAAACAAAGAGGACAAAGAAGAAGAACTAGTTTCTCTACCAAGCCGGCTCGCAGAAGGCAATCACAGGACAGGCATAAGCATAGAAAATATCTATCAGTAATGAAATAGAGAATGCCCATAAGAGGTTTGTGTTTGAAAAAGTGGTTTGGTAATATTTGTTGCAAGAAAAAAAACCAAATGCCTGAACAGCGATCAGAAAGCCATTCTTCGTTATAAAAGCGTTCTTTTTCATAGCACTCTTAAAAGGTGCTTTTAGATTTCCATTTCTGCAGAAAATAGAATATAGTTTGATATTCAGGTTTGATCAATCAAAGGGTCTCACGAAAATTTCTATTAAAGGCGCATCAGAAACAGAGAAATTGAGACAGTATATTCCAGAAAAATTGGAATAACAGAGGAAAGTTTCACGCATCTTTTCTCTTTCTTGCTTTGATTTCTTTTGCATGCCTAAAAGAAAGAAACAGAGCAGGTGAATGAAAAAAAAGTAAATGAACTTTTCTCCTCTCTCTCTCTAGCACAGAAATTAAAAACTTAAACTGTGAAAATGATACTGATCAATAATTACCTCTCGAAGAGCCTGAAGGGGTCAGAGAAATTAAAAAATTATATCATGAAAAAGATACTGATCAATAATTACCTCTCCGAGCCCAGGGGTTCCATGAACAATAGCTGGAACTTGCCTCCAGTGCATGTGATGCTGAAGCATTTGAGTTGCATGTGCATGCAAAACGCAGCATTTGAGCACTGAACAGCAGAGCATTTGCGAGAAAACATTGTATTTCCGTAAAAAGAGAAATAGAGGAATACACAGCATTTGAGTGGTGAAAAACAGAGCAAATTTGTAAAATACAAACATTTTGAGTGGAAAATGACAGAGCAGCCTAGTGTAAAGCAGAACACGTGCCAAATAAACAGAGCAGCTGAGATAAAAACAGAACATGTGCCTGGAGAACAGAGCAGTGGAGATTAAAATCAGAGCATGTGTGCGAAGAACGAAGCAATTTGGTAAATACAAATCAAATCAGAAAAGAAAACAGAGGCACTGAATGAAAAAAAGGGCTACTTGTTGAAAAACAGAGCTTGAGTAGTGAAACACACAGCAAATTAATGAAAAGAGAGCATGAAAGTGAAAATAGAAATTGTGATAAAAACAGAGCAATTGTGTTGAATTGAAAGAGTACTTGGGATGTTAAAAATAGAACACTTAAGCAGAAAACAGAGCAACTTAGGAAAAAATAGAGATTTTTTTGAGTGGTGAAGAACAAAGCAGCTTAGGGTAAAACAGAGCAGTACCTATGTGCATGCACAAAAAATTGTCAAAGCTATACTATATCGACTTCAAAATATGACATCGCCAGTTTTGTGCCAAATAACATAATACAAACTAATTGGTTTCTAAAATGTAACTTCAATGCATAGTTAATCCACACATATAATGCAAACCCCATTTGAAAGAGAAATACAATGTATTTACATTGCTTCTTCTTATATTTAGAATTCTCTTTGTTCCCTTCCAGTAATTTCTCCTCTTTTAATAATAACTCTGAGTATGCCCTCACTATAAATCCTGGAGTTGGTCAGAAAATATTTATACACACTTCTCCCTCATCTCAACTCAACCTTCTGCTTTCCATTATTCCCATGCAATCTAGTTCTGGATTCTGGAGTTCGATAGAAGTATTTACCACTATTTAACTTATCAAGAGTAGGGTGCCTGAACAGATCTTCTGAAGCTCAACAATTATTTTCTAGCATATTGATTTTATTTAATTAAACTTCTTTGCCTTGAAGAAAATAATAAAACCCCAGGAAAACATCGAAGGATATGATGTTATCCAGCAGGCTATGCATGAAGAATAAAGTTATGCTTACACCTTCCGTCCACCCTTACTCCAACAAAACCTCACATACACATAAAATTCCAAGAGATTTAGTGAAGCATGAGGATGACACTAAAAATAGAGAATTTGTTAAAAACACAGCATTTCTGTGGCGAAAAACAGAGAAGCTAATGCAAAATAGAGCATTTAGTTAAAACAACATTTGTGTGAAAAACTGAGCATTTATTGAATACAGGGCAACTGACAAGAGAACAACAGAGCAACCGAGTGTAAAACAGAGCTTTTGAATGGTGAAACACAACAACTTTGTTAAAAACAGAACATTTAAGAATACAGATAGTATGAGTGATGAAAAAAGCGCATTTGAGTGGTGAGCAATTGAATGGAAAACAGAGCATGTTAGTCAAAAATAGTGCTTTTGAGTGGTGGAAAACAGAGCCACTTGGTTAAAAACAGAGCAGTCAGAGCTTTAAAAGCAACTCCAGACTAAAGAAAAAGAGAATAGTGAATGGTCAAGAAGTATTTCATTCCATCAGCCGTGTCAAATTCAGATGAACAGTGCACAACAGTATGTTTCTGGTTTTTAAATCATGTGAAACAAACTCAATTGTCATGCTACACATAATTTAGATTCTTATAAGTAAAAGCAAACTTGACAGTAGATTTTTCCTCCAGAAAGCCACTTACTTCTTCGTTCATCTCAATTGCGTTTCCTCACCTTTAAGGGGTATTGATGGTAGAGCATGTCCATGGAAACAGAGCATTCGAGTAAAGTACAGAGGATTTGAGTTGTGAAAAGCAGAGGATACGAGGAAAAACACAGGAATGTACATGAAAAAGCAGAGCATTTGATCAAAACTGAGCATCTAAATGGTGAAAGACAGAACAATTGAGTGGAAAATACAGCACTTGAATGTTGATAAAAAGAAGATTAGATCGGAAAACAGAGTACACTACAGAAGGACACAGTTTTGAGTGGTAGAAAGGGAGCATTTGGCCAGTGTAAAACAGAGTAGATACATCTTTACAAGAAACTCGGGACTGAGAAAGAAAAATTCTACTAAATTCATTCCCTGCTAAGCCACCACAGATTGACAACATTTATGTTGATGAAAGACGGCATTTGTACAACACACAGAGGAATTGAATGTTGAAAAACAATGCAATTGAGTGAGAGTGGTGAAAAACAGAGCATGCAATTCAAAAACAGATCTATTGAGTGGTGATAAACTGAGCAAGTTAGAAGAAAAGAAGAGGATATTAGTGACAAACAAAGCATGAATATTGAAAGACAGGGCATTTAAGTCTTAAAAAACAGAACAATTTATTAGAAAACAGAGCATGATAGCATGAAACGGAGCTTTTGAGTGGATCCAAAGAGACGAACTTAGTGTTAAACAGATCATACAAGTGAGAACAGTGTTTGAGGTATAAATAGAGTGGTCAGAACCTCAGTAACATATGGATCAGAGCAACTTAAACAGAACTGTTAGTGGAAGGAGACCATGCCAAAGAAAACAGGGCTTTTGACTGGTGAAACAGAGCACCTTAATAAGAAAAAGAGCATTTAAGCAGTGCAAAACAGCGCTGGTGCGTGAAAAACAAAGTATCTAGGTGAAAAACAGGATATATGAGTGAAGAAAGACAGAAAAATTGGGTGGAACAAAAAGCATGTTAGCCACAAACAGAGCACTTGAGCGGTGAAAAGCTGAGCATTCAAAAGTTAATAAGCAACTTGGGGTTAAAGAAAAATAGAAATTCAAATAAAATCAATCCCCTATTCTACTCAGCTGCTTGTTAGTAGAAATAGAGGTTCTCAGTAATGAAACAGAGCTTTGGAGTGGTGAAAAACTGCAAGTTAGTGTGAAGCAGAGCAATTAAGTGGTTGTAAACAGTGGAGTCAGAACTTTACAAGAAAGAAATTCCAACAAAATCATCTGTTAAGATATTGTTTCTTCTCAATTGACAGCTGCTATGGAGAACTTAAAATCTTAAACTATATAAATGATACCGATCAATAATAATCTCTCAGCTTGAAGCTTCCAGTAACAATATCTGCAACTTTTCGCACATAGTTTATTTCCATAATCCAATTTAGTATAGAAAAAATTTCAAGTAAACAAGAGAATAGACCACACAATCTTTTGTGCCAACTACTGCACTTGACCACAGCGACAATATACATGCTCTTGTTCATTTTTTTCCTTTGTCAGTTTTCTCCGTCTATTGAATTTTAATCGATATACACTTTTAATTTGCTATGTACTGCTTAAGATCATATTTTTGTTGTTCTTTGTAATATACACTTGACTTGCTATTCTTATCGAGCTACATGAGCATTACAATACTAGTGCCTTGTCATGTGTGCGATGCTAAGGCATTTGAGTTGGAAACAGGGCATGTATACGCAAAACACAGCATTTGAGCACCGAAGAACAGAGCATTGGAGCGCTGAAAAACAGCATTAGAGTAATTAAAAAATAGAGCAAATATGTAAAAAAAAAAAAAATTGTGCAAAAAACAGAGCACCTGTCACAAAAACAGAGCAACCGAGATCAAACAGAGCATGTGTGAAAAAATCAGAGAATTTAATTGAAACAACATATGTAAAAAACCGAGCTTTCATTACATTCAAAGAAATTGACAGGAGAAAAACGAAGCAACTTACTGAAAAAACTAAACCTCACTGATGAAACACACAGCAATATAGTGAAAAAAGAGCATGAGTGAAAACAAAGCAATTGATTAGAAGACAGCAATTTGGGAGAATATAGCTTTTTCTTTGATAGGAAAACAGAGCATTTGAGCGGTGAAAAGCAGAGGATTTGAGCCGGAAAAAGAGAGCAATCAGAGCTTTATAAGAAACTTAAATTAAAGAAATAAATTCCACTAAAATTATCCGCTGTTAAACCATGACAGAATGAAAACATATTTAAGTTGTAGAAACTCCCTATTTACCTCTAGTTGCATAGTTAAGAAATATTTCCTTCCCTCAACCATGTCAAATTTAGATGAATAGTGCACAACAGTATGTTTCTGGTCTTCAAATTATGTGAAACAAACTCAACTAGAATGCTGCTCATAATTTAGATCCTCATAAGTTGAAACAAAATTGACAGTAGATTTTTTGTCTAAAAAGTCATTTACTTCCTCGTTCATGGCAATTGTGTTTGCTCACCTCTATGGGGCGTAAAAGGCAGAGCATGGCCGGTATAAACAGAGCATTTGTGCAATATACTGAAGATTTGAGTTGGAAGAAACAGGGAACTTGAGTGAAACAGAGCATGCACGTTAAAAACAGACTGAGTAGAAAACAAAGCTTTTAAGTGGGGAAACAAAGCAACTTAACAAGAAACAGAGCATTTGGGTTAAAATCGGGGTATGTGCTTGAAAAACCGTGCATGTGAGCAAAACAGAGCATCTAAGTGGTGCAAGATATAACAGTTGGGCGAAAAATATATCATTTGAGTGTTGGAAAAAAGAACAGTTCAGTGGTGAAAGAAAGAAGAATTGAGTAGAAAGCAAAAGACGTTAGTAAAAAAGCATAGCTTCTGAGCGGTTAAAATAGAGCAACTTGGTGAAACACAAAGCAGGAGAGGGAATAACAAAGCAGCTACCAGTTAGAACTTTATAAGCAACTTGGGATTAAAAGAGAAAGAAAGAAATTCTACCAAAATTATTCCCTGTTAAGCTGCGCCAGAAGTACAACTTTTATGTCGCTGAAGACAGTTTCTGATGGTGAAACATAGCAACTTAATGAAAAACAGCGCATATGAGTGGTTAAAAACAGAGTAGGACCATGAAAAACAGGGTATCTGTGTGAATAACAGGAAGTGATAGGTCAAACGAAAATTGAGTGGAAAACAATGCATATAAGTCAAAAACGGATCTTTTAAGAAGTGAAAGACAGAGCATATTTGAAATATAACAGAGCATTTGAGTGATCAGAAGCAGAACATTTGATTGGAAAACAAAGCATGATAGTATAAAACAGAGCTTCTGAGTGGTCGAAAAGAGAACAACTTTGTGTTAAACAAATCATGCGAGTGAAACGGAGCATTTGGGAGGTCAAAACAAGTATCGGAGCCTTAAAAGCAACCTCGGGTTAAAGAAAAAGAACAACTTCCATAACATGTTAGGAGAGATAGAAGTTCTGAGTAGAGAAAGACAGTATCTTCGTGAAAAAACAGAGCATTTGAGAAGTGAAAGAAGTTCTGAGCAGAGAAAGACAGTATCTTCGTGAAAAAACAGAGCATTTGAGAAGTGAAGGACGGTAGATTTTTCCTCCTAAAAGCCATTTGCTTCTTCGATAATCTCAATTGTATTTCCTCACCTTTATGGGGTGTTGAAGGCAGAGCAGAGCATTTGAATAATGTATAAAGGATAAGGTGCGAAGAACAGAGGAATTGAATGAAATGGAGCATGCCCATTAAAAACAGAGCAATGGAGTGTAAAATAGAACTTTCAATGGGGAAGCATAGCAACTTAGTTAAAAATAGAGAATGAGTGGAGAAAATCAGAGTATGTGTGTGAAAAGCCGAGAATATGAGGGGTTAAAAACAGAGATGTACATGAAAAAACAGAGCATCTAAGTGGTGAAAGACAGAACAATTGAGTGGAAAACATAGCATTTGAGTGTTGATAAACAGAAGAATTGGCCAGAAAATAGAGTACATTAGTTTAAGGCATGGTTTCGAGTAATTGAGACAGAGAAACTTACAGAAAACAGAGCATTTGGGCAGTGGAAAAACAGAGCACATAGAATCCTATAAGTAACTTGGGGTTAAAAAAGAAAGAAATTCTACAAAAATCATCCCCTGTTAAGTCACCACAGAATAACAACATTTATATTGCTGAAATAAAGAGCATTTGTGCAATACACAGAGAAATTGAGTGTTAAAAAAAGTAATTGAGTGAAGCAGAGAATTTGAGTGGTGAAAACCAGAGCATGTGAGTGAAAACAGAGCACGCAATTCAAAAACAACTTTTGAGTGGTAAAAACCTTAGCAAGTTAAAAAGAAAAACAGAGCATATTAGTGACAAACATAACGTAAGTGTTGAAAAACAGAGTATTTAAGTCTTGATAAACAGAACAATTCTTAAGAAAACAGAGCATGATAGAATAAAAGCTTGAGTGGCCAAAAAAGAGCAACATAGTTTTAAACAGATCATGCGAGTGAAAACAGAGCGTTTGAGGTAAAAAACAGAGTAGTCAGATCCTTATAAGCAACTTGGGGTTAAAGAAAATGAAAGAAATCCCATTAAAATTATCCCGTTTTTCACTGCCGCTTGGAAGAAGAATCAGGGCGTGAGTAGCGAAACAAAACTTACAGTACATGTTAGTAGATATTTTGAGTAGTGAAACACAGCATCTTTGTTAGAACGGAGCATTTGAGAGGAGAGACAGTACAATTTAGTGAAAACAGAGCAAGTTAGCCAAAAAAGAAGAGCAACTTAGTACAAAACAGAGCGTGTGTGTTTATTAAACAGAACAATTCAGTGCAATACAGAGCATGTTAATGAAAAGCAAAGCATGTTAGTACAAAACAGAGCAGTCAGAACTTTATTAGCAAATTGGAGTCAAAGAAAAAGAAAGAAGTTATAATAAAATCGTCCCCTGTTATGCCATGACAGAACGACAACATATTTTTGTGTAGAAACTCCCCATTTACCTCTGGTTGCATAATTTCGCAAACCAGACTGATATCGGCTATAGATGCTTGAAAGCCACCAAGCAAGAACTGCCCCTTCCCCTAAAGCCATGTGTTCTTTATTTTTGACAGAGATGACGACAACATTTTCTCAGCTTCTACAGGTGCTTGTTGGTTCAGTGGTAAACCCAATACAGGAGCTAGCATAGTATTTAGAATAAATGTCGCTAAAAGAAGAGAAAGAATAACAGGTTATAAGAATGAGGACGCTGGAAAACTGCAATTTTACACAAAATATATGGCCATCTGCGCCCAAGCTCAAAGGAACTCAGAAATTAATGCAAGGCATAACTATGTGCATGCACAATAAAAATGTCAAAGCTAAAATTAATCGATTTCAAAATATAAGGGATTCCCCAGTTTTGTGCCATATAAAATAATGCAGACAGCTTGGCTCCTAAAATTTAACTTCAATTCGTAGTTAATCCACACATATAAAGCAACACCCATTTGAAAAAGAAATACAATGTACTTTCGTTGTTTCTTATATTTAGAACTCTTTTTGATCCCTTCCGGTAATTTTTCCTCTTTTTATAACTCTCTTGGGTATGCCCTCACTACGAATTCCTCATTGTAATTCTACCTTATGCCTTGCAGTTAGCGAGAAAATATTCATACACAATTCTCCCTCAACTGAATTCAACCTTCTGGTTTCCTTTATTCCCATCCAATCTAGTTCTGGATTCTGGAGTTTCATATAATTATTTACCACTATTTAACTTATTAAGAGTAGGGTACATCATTTCTGGTTATATTGATTTTACTTCATCAAACTTTCTCGCATTGAAAAAATAATAATATATAAAACTCCAGGGAAACATCGAAGGATATGAAGTTATCCAGCAGGCAATGCATGAAGAATGAAGAATAAAATCATGCTTACACACTACTCATATTAATTTTTTTTAGTTATAAATTTCACTTTGCAGATGAGAGGAATTCCAAGGAAAACAAACTGGTCAGATTTAAGAGAACAAGGAAGAGGAGGATCTACACTCTATCTCTTACCCTGGACCCTGTAGCTGAAAGGCTGTATTTGATTAATGTGACTAACAACCTGACATTATTTTGTGATTCACCCCCTAACCCCTTCCCCCTCCCATCCCAACAAAAGCTCACATACGCGCCAAATTTGAAGCTGCGTGAACATCTAGAGTCTGCCATCTAAATGCATGCGCAAACAAACACAATCATCTGGAATAAGAAAACTTATGTGCACGGTTATAAGAAAACAAATAGGCCACTTCAAATCTTTCATAGTTGTCTATTATCTGCATACAAATGCACCTAATTTTGTTTCATTTTCTTCTCTCTTAAAATTGACATTATATATAGTGAATGATGCTCAGAATATTCTTGATCAGCAACCAAAGAATATCTATTTGTACACCTTAGCTCTCGGGCATGCCATTTGTAAAATTGACGTCTGAATCCCCATGTCAGAAACATTTTTAGTAGCTTTGCTTATATGATTAATGCTAAAATTATAATCAAGACATAGTGAACAATGTTCTTCTGTAGCCAATCACTACATAACACAAATGCAAAAATATATATACATGCATAATTTGCTAATAGAAAAAACACATAAAAATATGACAACTTTACAGGATATTCTCTTATGGTAATGTCACCATCCTAGACATTCAGAGTCTTTGAACCCAACATATTAAACATTCCTTCCCTAAACCGTCCTTTCCGCTATCACTAAATCTTTAATAAATCCTATTAAATAATTTGGCACGTTATCATAGATAGACGATATCAGGAATTAAGGCTAAAAAGAATAAATCAAATTACCAGAAAATTGACATAGGAAGCACCTTTGCCCTCGCCAGATGCCAAAAGTAGCTCATTCCAGTGTGGCTGATAACCTCCCAAGCAACCACAAACATCAATCAGAATAAAGGAACCAAACAACCTTCACCATCTTTTCATGGTTGGGTTTTTCAAATATCTTCACAAGCTTACCCATAGAAGTTTCAAACTCATTTAAAAGTAGACACAATCATATAGAAAGTACTCCACACCCTCATTAGTAAATGATTCATAGAACTGGACTTTTTTATTTCTCTGACCATCTCCCCACTTATTGCCCTGCTTAAAATCTATCATATTGCTACGGATGAGCTGAAGAGTCCAGAGATGTCACCAAGTAAAAGACAACTAAGCCCATTTGAGAATGAAGACAAAATACAAGTGCAGGAAGCTGAGAATATACCAGAGAAACAAAATCCCTGAATTGGATATAAATATGTAAACAGAAAAGGAAAAGTTAACAAAAACATTAATATTGATTTGCTAAAAGCTAGTTTGATTTGGTGCTTTCATTGAGAGACTCTTGGTTTCTCAAAAATGAAAATGTGCTAACTCATAACATAATTGTAATGCTACTATATCCTAGAATTCTTCAAAAGTATTTCCCTAACTAATTTCTATGTCAGACTTCATACTTCCCTCACCTCTAATACCACTAATCCAAGTGAAAATCCTTTGTCCATTTCCGCAATTCATGAGTGGGTCGTTTCTCTAGTATATGCTAAACTTCCTGCCTTGAATTGGGTCCTCATTCACGCTTATTTGGCTTCGCCAGGTGACATCTTTTGACTCTTCAGCGCCAGGGCCATAGCAGAGTCTAAGGCCATAGCACATATCTTCAAAATTTACCTGTGAGTCTCTGACGCGTGTGACAGTCTTTTGTGTTTGTGTTCCAGTCACCAATGTTCGACAAAAGTTGGAGGAAAACCTGAGACTGTAGGATATTTTAACTACATAGCATACTAAAATAACCATAAATACTTCTGGTGCATAGAAGTAGAAAAACAATTTACAAAAGAACAATCTTTGGGGCATAAAGCTAAAATAAAGCGGATTTCAAAAACTAAAACGTCATACGGTTACAAGATGACACTGTCAAAACAGAAAAAATCTAGTGATTCCATCCTAGCTACAAATTACACAGAGGAACTCGAAAAAATAGCGATAGCAAAAGAAAGAACTATGGCATGAGCCTCAAACCATTCCCTCCCCTTCTTATAGCTGGAAAATCATAATATCATTCGCATGAAAAATAAGAAAACTTAAAACCCAATACCCAGTTGACCGCTTCCGAACAAAAATCATCAAGGCATTAGACACAGAAAAGTGCAAAATACGCTTTTGCCAAAGAAAACTGCAAAAATGGTATACATGCGAATAGAGCCAGGAGCCCTTGGCTCGTTGGCACATGAAGCAGTTACCGAACTTGCAGTGTGCGAGTTCGATCCCAGCGCCCCGTCTTCCTTACTCCCTCGTGGAGACACTTGTTACCAAAAAAAAAAAAAAGAGATAGAGAAAGTTTACCAGAGGTGTCCAAGCTGTAGAGAAACACAAACATCTTTTCAAAATCATCAACGCCCAGAAGTGCATTGTTAGAAAAAAAATTAAAAAAAGTAGCAACGAAAGAAGAAACAACAAAATGGAGTTTCAGAGAAAGAGAGAAGGGTAAGGTTTGTTACTGTGAGAAAGGAAAATGAAAGGTGGCAATGTTTGCTGGAGGTGGTGCAGAAAGCATGATTCTACTAAGCGGGGAATGTACAGTACGAAGCCGAACTTGCTAAACGACAACGGGTGTCTTCTCCTTACGTGGCAGCCTGACAGCGGGGGACAGGTTAATGTCCATCATGCAGCCAACGAGTACCGGCACCTGTGTATAGTGGAAAACTTGAGGGAAGGCGTAGAGTGATAGGGCACATGCTGCTATTTTGGGCCTTAAATACCATGCAGTGACGGGCCACAATATTCCATGTTGTTTAGCCCAAATCAATCCCACGACTATGATATGGGCTATGGGCCATCGACATCAGCAATTAAAGCACATATTTATTGTAAAAAAATAATACATACAGGTACTTCTGTACATTAAATATATATAAGTAAATTTAAAAAATTTCATAAAAAAGAATAAATATGTAAAAAAATATATAAAATTTTTAACTTTAAAAATATATACATAATAAAATTCTTTATTGTATGCGCATTTTTCACGCCAATGCACCATGCATGAAGGCATGGAATTATACAATTTTAATAAATTAATATGCAATTGTCCTATGCTTTGTATTTTCTAGACCAAAGGATAATTTTTAAGTCACTTACTGTATAATAGATAATGGATAAAAAATTTATATTGATATTTAAGTTAATTGATCATACAAAGTAATAATATAGTTTAATTTGATATGAGGAGCTACAGTTTCTTTTTTTTTGGTTATAATTTTTGTGGAGGGTTTTGTTAATCGTACAAACTTTTAATTTCTGAGAAACATATGAGCTCTCTCTTTCAATACTTCCAACGTAAGCAGGAGGTTTGGGCATAGTTTCTTTATTTATTTATTAAAAAATAAAATTATATAAAATTTATATTTTTAAAAATATACCAACACGGAACTGAAAATCTGATATCCAAACTGCAATTGGGAGATGTTGGGTCCACACAACCCGCATGGGATTGTATTTCAGAGATACGAAAATAGAAAGAGAAACGGAAAGGACGAGTCAGAAAAAACACATGGACCATCTGTTCTTGCACTCGCCAACGGAGACGGTGTTGGTCTTCAATACTCAGCGCTTGCGGTAATGGCATTGTGGTCAATCACTCACCATTACTAGCACTTCCTATCCTTTTGCCTCTAACACACAAAACCAGAGGTCGAGGGCCACGTTTTACTTTCCTTTCCCTTTCCCTGATACTGGCCTCGTTGCTCGTGCCCAGCTGAGCATCTCTCTGCTGTACCCCTTGTCTCTCTCTGGCTTTGTATTTGAGTTGGTTGCATGGCGTTGACTCATCACAAGATGAGATTTTAGGAGGCTCTTAGGCTTTTAGCAGTAGTAGCATTTTGAAGTCCATTGCTTAAGAATGGTAACTCTGCCAATTCTCGTATAATTTTTATAGCATTCATTACTGTTTGGATGAGCAAGCAACCTCCTTTAACAAAGTATTCACTACCTTCTAATTGTTCTATCTTGTAGATTCCCTTAAATCTCTCAACTTTGAGTCTGAGATCAATACTTGATGTTGAGATCAATGAGTTTTCTGGTTCAGAATTCAGATTTCGAATGTGCTAAGGGTGTTTCTTAAATTTGTTTGTTGTCCTGAGCGACAGTTTAATCAAATACGATCTTGCAACTTGCATATCAGTGCTGGTAGAGTTTTCTATGTTTTCACCTTCCTCGTGATTTTTAGTCAGCTTTTACAGATACTGTGTTTGGGTGTTGAGAAAGCGGCTCGTTCTGTCTTTGAAGGATAACCCTTTATTTCACAAATTTCTCATTCTTTTTTTGTTTCCACTCATTTGTGTTATAAGCTTCCTTTTATGTTCTTGGAACCAAATGCTCAGGGACAGGAAGCCTTCGACAATTTGTTTCTATCCTCTTTTGTACTTGATGTTATTGTTTAGTCACATTTTTTTTTAAAAAACGTGTGTAGGATGAGTCGATTCACCTGCTCAAAGCTCATGTGTGTTTGCCGTGTTTAATGGATCACTAACTTGAAGCGGAAAAAGTATCACTGCCACATGCTAGTTCTTTAAATGCGTGTGGATCCTTTTACGAGGGAGTTTTGCACATGCTTCGGTTTTAATAAACACATAACTGCTGACCAAAATTGCTTTATCATGCAAATCCAGAAGAATTGTATCATTTAGCACTTGGCTAGACTGTTTTATATTTTGGTGGGTTGGCATGTACTCAGCTACGCAAAACGGAAGAAGACAAGGGATAGATCTTGAACCCGTTACTCTTTTGCATTCCCCTCCGATTCTGCTGTTGAAGGTGAGCATTTTACTTCATCACTTTGATGACTTCAACCCCCACCACTTTGTTTCCAAGTTAGTACTGATATTTGTTCCTGATGAGTTTCTTACCCTTTTCAATATAGTTATGATACACTGAATCATTTTAAAATTTTTATATCAAATGCATGAGCAAAATCATGCTTTTACCTGCTAGCGGAGTGCAATACTTTCCAAGGAATCAACACTTATTATCTAGAAAGTCGACCAATGGAAGCCATAAGAATGACATATTTTTAGATGTCAATGTCATTGGCTGTTTTCACCTGCTCTATGGAGTTTGTTGTTTGTATCAAATTGCTTTTCTAATTACAGGGTTCATAGCATGTAATTTTTATAATGCTCCTGGGTATCCAACTGACTAATTTACTTCTTTTCCTTTGTTAAGCAAATGAATGATCTATTGATTTACCTGCAAGTTGCTGACATGGATTCAGGAACATATACCATAGCCATTAATTCTTATTTTTTTATTTAGTGTTTTATGTGATTCATGGAGAGAAGACAGAGAGCAAACCTGTTTCTTATTCTTCTTCCTCATCCTCTTCTCTATTTGTTGTCTGTTAATGAATTCTTCATGTTGCTCTTAAAACTGGGATTAATATCCTGTCAGTGATGTTCTGGCAATGCCTCTATGTTTCTTCACTTCCCTGTCAGATCAAGATTCTTGTAGGTTGGGTTCCCAAAATGAGCTGGCCCCTTGAATATCTTTCATAGGTCTTTAGATTTTCACCTCGACAGACCTCGTGGCTAACATTATTATGGAAATCTAAGATCCTGAAAACATTGCCTTTGGTTCAAACACAGTGCGCATGTATTGAATTTCAGTGTCTTATTCTCGAGAATGAACTTAGTTTGATTTTAATGATCTATTATCGCTCAAAAGGCTATGTACATATAAATACACAATACAAACATACATTTATAAATGTTTGCATTTGTGTGGTAAATGATCGGCTGGGATGCGAATTGTCAGAGATATCTTCGTAGACATTTTCCTTTTAACTTTGTTGTGGTTATGTTAATCGTGAAAATAATTTCATCTTTGTTGTCTATTCGTTGCTAGTCATAAACTAATCATTCCTCTGTTTACAGGTATCACTAATTATATCACAGTTCCCACTACGTAAAATTTTTTTCAGAATCAGAAATCTGTCTGCCAGTTTTGATAATGAACAATCTTAAGCTAGGGGTAGATGTGGTTGGTGCTCACAATCTCTTACCTAAAGATGGGCAAAGTTCATCCAATGCCTTTGTGGAACTTTATTTTGATGGCCAGAAGTTCCGCACCACTATCAAAGAAAAGGATCTTAATCCGGTTTGGAATGAGAGCTTCTATTTCAATATATCTGATCCTTCTAATCTTCACTATCTCACTTTGGAAGTGTGTGTATACAACCATGTCAGAGCATCTAACTCCAGTTCATTTCTTGGGAAGTTAAGCCTAAATGGGACTTCTTTTGTCCCATACTCTGATGCTGTTGTCTTGCACTATCCTTTAGAAAAGCGTGGTATTTTCTCTCGTGTAAGAGGAGAGATTGGCCTTAAAGTTTATATTACCGATAACCCAACCATAAAGTCCAATGCTTCAATTGCAGCTGCTGAGCCCATCCCAACAAATAATTTCAGCTTACCACATGCAGAAACCCCTGCACCTTCAAACCCCATAACAAACCCTTTGTCCAATGAAAAGGTTGAGTCAAGACACACATTCCATCATCTCCCCAATGCAAATCATCATCGGCATCAACATCAGTCTTCTACCTTACCAGACACACACTATGTACCAAAGTACGAAGCTGATGAAATGAAATCTGCTGAACCACAGCCTCTAAAGCTAGTTCGCATGCATTCTGCTACATCAGTACAACCAGTTGATTATGCACTTAAAGAGACAAGCCCATTCCTTGGTGGGGGAAGAGTTGTTGGTGGTCGGGTTATTCATAAAGACAAGACCTCAAGTACTTACGATCTCGTTGAGCGGATGTATTTTCTGTATGTTAGGGTTGTTAAGGCCCGTGAGCTTCCTGCTATGGACGTTACTGGGAGTCTTGATCCATTCGTTGAGGTGAGAGTTGGAAACTATAAAGGTATTACTAAACACTTTGATAAGAATCAGAATCCAGAATGGAATCAGGTGTTTGCCTTCTCAAAGGACCGAATGCAGGCATCTGTACTAGAAGTTGTGGTAAAGGATAAAGATCTGGTCAAAGATGATTTTGTTGGTCTTGTGAGGTTTGACATCAATGAGGTTCCTCTAAGAGTGCCTCCAGATAGTCCTTTGGCACCAGAGTGGTACCGGCTAGAGGATAAGAAGGGAGAGAAGATTAAGAGTGAGCTGATGCTTGCTATCTGGATTGGTACCCAAGCAGATGAGGCCTTTTCTGATGCATGGCATTCAGATGCAGCTACACCTATTGACAGCACACCTGCTGCCTCCACAGTGATCCGTTCAAAGGTCTATCATGCACCAAGGTTATGGTATGTGCGAGTAAATGTTGTGGAGGCACAAGACTTGGTTCCTACTGAGAAAAATCGATTCCCAGACGTTTATGTCAAGGCACAGTTAGGAAACCAAGTGCTGAAAACAAAGACAGTTCCAGCACGAACTCTGAGCACACTCTGGAATGAGGATCTTTTGTTTGTTGCTGCTGAGCCGTTTGGAGATCATCTAATCCTTTCAATAGAGGATAGGGTTGGTCCTGGAAAAGATGAGATCATTGGAAGGGTCACCATACCACTGAACTCTATAGAGAGGCGTGCTGATGATCGAATGATACATTCCAGATGGTTCAACCTGGAAAAGCCCATTGCAGTGGACGTTGATCAACTGAAGAAAGAAAAGTTCTCTAGCCGAATTCACCTCCGAGTCTGTCTAGATGGAGGATATCATGTGCTAGATGAGTCAACTCATTACAGCAGCGATCTCCGACCCACGGCAAAGCAGCTCTGGAAGCCACCAATTGGAATTTTGGAACTTGGAGTGTTGAATGCCGTGGGACTCCACCCAATGAAAACTAGAGAAGGGAGGGGCATTTCTGACACATATTGCGTGGCAAAGTATGGTCACAAATGGGTTAGAACACGAACCATTGTTGATAATTTGTGTCCAAAATACAACGAGCAATACACTTGGGAGGTTTTTGATACAGCCACAGTCCTCACAGTAGCTGTCTTTGACAATTGCCAGATCGGCGAAAAGGGCTCAAATGGTTCGAAGGACCTGAAAATTGGAAAGGTCAGAATTCGTATTTCAACTCTGGAAACAGGCCGTATATACACTCACTCATATCCATTGCTTGTTCTTCATCCAACCGGAGTTAAGAAAATGGGTGAACTGCACTTGGCGATAAGGTTTTCATGCACTTCGTTTGCAGACATGCTTTACCTCTACTCCAAGCCACTGCTGCCAAAGATGCACTATGTTAGACCTTTCTCGGTTATGCAGCTTGACATGCTCCGTTTCCAAGCTGTCAACATAGTGGCAGCACGGCTAGGCCGAGCAGAGCCTCCACTCCGGAAAGAAGTGGTGGAATACATGTCTGATGTGGACTCGCACCTTTGGAGTATGCGGCGGAGCAAGGCGAATTTCTTCCGGTTGATGACAGTCTTTTCGGGTGTATTTGCCGTTGGGAAGTGGTTTGGGGATATCTGCATGTGGAAAAATCCTATTACAACAGTGCTAGTTCACGTACTCTTTCTTATGCTAGTGTGCTTCCCAGAATTGATTTTGCCCACGGTTTTTCTCTACATGTTTCTGATAGGGGTGTGGAACTTTCGGTACCGGCCAAGGTACCCCCCTCATATGAACACTAGAATATCACAAGCTGAAGCAGTGCACCCGGATGAGTTAGATGAGGAGTTTGACACATTCCCTACAAGCCGAAGCCCAGACCTTGTGAGAATGAGGTATGACCGCTTAAGGAGCGTGGCTGGTAGAATTCAAACAGTGGTAGGTGATTTGGCTACCCAAGGAGAGAGGATTCAGGCACTATTAAGCTGGAGGGACCCTCGTGCTACAGCGATCTTCATAACATTCTGTCTGGTATTTGCGCTGGTGCTATATGTAACTCCATTTCAAGCGGTGGCTGCTTTGGCAGAATTCTATGTTATGAGACATCCACGATTTCGCCACAGGGTGCCTTCAGCTCCAATCAACTTCTTCCGTAGGCTGCCTGCAAGAACAGACAGCATGTTGTAGAAGTGCTACTGGGTTTCAACTTTCTGATATGATATGTGCGCTTCGCCCGTGTTACAAAGTCGTTTCTCGTGTTGTATCCGGACGCTATCGTTATTCTAATAAATTGTTAAGAGAAAGGGGAGGACAACTAATTTGTGTCTGGATTTCATACCTGCAAATTTTCTAGTCCAGCATTCTGTTCTCATTGTATACTGCAATTCTCTTGCATTAAATGAGAACGTCTTTGTCTAATTTCAACCTAAACTCGTACTGAGTTCCTGCAGGAAGTCGGACATCTTAACGTTTTTGTCTAGTTGAACCTAAACTCTAGGTACCGGGTTCCACAATAAGTCTAAACATCTCTCCTTTTTCACAGCAATCAGGCCAAGCGTTGAATATAATTACTTACCATTTGTTTTTTCGCTCTCTCTCCTTTGAATTTTGACAAAATGAGTCAATAGCTAACACACAAGTCTACGAACGTTACCATGCAGAAGCGTGCGTTTTCACTTCATTTTATAACAACTACTCAAGTATAACAGAACCTAGAGCAACCAGTTCACTATTGTTAACATACTAATAGGTAGATATGATTATATACTAATAGGTATTCAATTTCATTAAGATATACTACTTATTCACTAGTACATCAACCACCATTTAGGCAGGTACAATACGAGGAGGAGGAAAGCGTGCAAAAATCCACAATGCATTTCTTATTCATGACAATGTTATGATTTATAATAGTAATATTCTCATGTTTGTTCAATTAGCGGCAGCTACATTGATTCATTCGGTTCCCAACAGTTTCTTTATATCATTCTGCAGATATCAGAAAGACATGCATTCTGTTAGTGAAACAATTTCAAGCATGTAAGCCTAAATTTTTTATGACATCATAGGAAATGAGCTTCTACCTCAATGCTAAGTGGAGAAGTTGTGGGTGCATAACGTTCCACAACATTCCCATCTTTGTCAACAAGGAATTTGGAGAAGTTCCATTTGATGTTCTCCCCAAAGAGTCCACCTTTGCTTGATTTTAGATACTTGTACAGTGGAGCAGCATTGTCACCATTGACATCCACCTATATTTAAATGCACGTAAACAGGTTTGAGTATAACTTCAAACAGAAGGAAAAAGTTGCAAACACATAAAAGTTTGTTTGTTCTATCTCAACAATGTTTAGAACGATACCAAATTAGTTTCTACCACTTAAGATTAATTAAATTTATATACTCATAGAGATGAGAAACCCCGGTGATAACTCATTCCTCATCCCGTTTCAGTAATATTCCAACTGACTCAAACTACTGACGAACCCACACGAGCTTCATATCTTCATTCTGTAGAACCCCCGCGCCCCGCCTCTACCTCACTGCATTCACATACCAGGTGGATACCTTAACCAGCCAACCCAAGTTAGAACAGATTTTACAAGACCATCGGGTAAAATTTTAGGCTGCATTAAATCTAAATTCACAAACTCCACCAACTAACCAATCTGAGATCTTGAAACTTCACATGACATTTTATAAAAGTCACAAAAATAAAAGCCGAATTTTGCTCAGAAGACTTCAACAACCCAAATATTTGTATTCATGAAGCTGACCTGAAGATCACAAATTTCTTCGAATCAAGATTATACACAAAGAAATAAGGCGATATCTATAATCCATCCACAACCATAAGAGCTAAACCACAGACAATTAGAATAAGGACAGCTCCAACCTTGTCGAAAATGGGAAATTCAGCTTTAAAGCGAGTGCAAGCAAACTCTAATATCTGTTCATTAGTTCCAGGCTCCTGTGCCCCAAACTGATTGCATGGAAATGCCAGAATTTCAAGACCTGCAGAGAGACAAGCAAGTATTTGAAGCTAGATGAGGCAGAAAGAAGAATGGACCCCACATCAAAAGCTAGACCACAAAGAAAATAAAAGTCTTCGGTTGGGCCGAAGATATAAAATTATGAATATATACACATACATATATATACATATATGTATAGAGGAAAAAGCCTATAACTAATCATCAGTCATATAATTTTATAAGGAAGAGAAGATAAGAAATAGGAAGAGTCCGCAATAGATAGTGTTTTTCAAACTTGAATATCATTATAAAAGTACATAAGGAATATAGTACTGCACAGAACAAAGATAATACAACGATGGCAGGGACAAAAAGAAAGGAATAGATAAGGTAGAGATTATGACAGAAACAGACCTTTATTTTTGTATTTGTCATACAATTGATTCAGCTCTGTGTAGTTGGAATTAGTCAAGCCACTGCGTCATACATAAAACAAGACATCAAAACATGTAAAAGGAATAATATAGGTAGAGTTAAGGGCATATGGACATCCAACTCTTAGCAGGTACATCCTCTAGACAAAGTACATTTTCCAATGCTGTATGACTGACTGTTACGGTTTAAGAAAAGTCGAAAGTTCATTACATTGCTTGGGGATCTGATCAATACAGAGCATACGCTTTAGAATGAAATTATAACTTAAAAAAACAAAAGTATCCCCGCAAGTATAAATGTAGCTACTTTAATGTAACAAGTATCATCCAAGGTCTGTCAATCCTATCGAATTCACCTGATGTTTCTTCTCTGGTAACAAATTAAATAAATTAGAAAAGGGAAAAAAGAACAAAGAGAGAGTACCATTGTGAGGCAACATTGACAATCAGAAGGACCTTTCCTTTGTAATCGCCGAGATTAACATCATTTCCCCTGGCATCCTGCAAGCAAAGGGTAAACAACATAAGTTAACAAAAAGCTTCAGAATCTTGTCTTAACAATCTGTAGCACCTCAACTGCTCAACACCCCTTCACTCCAGAAATGGAAATATGAGGACAGCTAACTACGGAAGACTTGAATATTTCAACTTCAAAAACAATATAAAAGAAGCAAAAGCGTAACTCCCAAAACAATTCATCACTGCCCATCTAATAGAAAGACGCCTTCAAATTTTCATTTTTGACAATCTATAGCAACCTAAACTGCTGAACCCCCCCCCCCCCCCCCCTCCCAATAAAGAAATAAGAGAGCAAGAGACGGCTAGTTGCGAAAGACCTGAATATCTAAAAAGGTCAAACTCGCCTAAGGGAGGACCGGATTACTTGGAAAACAATAATATAATCCAAATAACGCAAAAGATTCAAAGTCACTTACTTTAGCAGTGAAATCGTGGACTGATCCAGAATTTGAATGGCTAGCCATAGTGTGATCTGTTCTCAAAGCGAATGACAAGGCACTCGATACTTCAGCTTTAATCGGAACCCTAAACGATGAGACCTGAGATAGACGCAAGAGGATGGGGTGGGGATTGAGCGAAAACTGCTTTGGCAAGTGAAGAGAAGCAGAAAGAGCAGCTACTCTTATACCCCGGCCGAACAATATGCGTGTTGAACTACACAACATGAAGAAAGGTCCAAGGGAAGAGCCCAATTTTATGGTGTCTGGATTCAGCGTACGCATTTGCTCTCGTATGGGTCTATATAGATGAAGTGAAGTGAACATCTACACGTGGAGGCTCCTAATGCATACACGTGGACAACCAAAGACCACGTGCCACCACAGTTGGCAATATCGTTCGATCGACTGCTGGGATCATTCGCAACAGAGGAGACATCATGGTTCCGCCATCGGAAATCCAATGCCCAAGCTGCCCTGTTTCGTGGCTGTGCTTAACTGGCATCCCATCGAAGGCACTTCGATTTCTCTTCCCAAAAAATTAACTTCACTAGATAAAGTCAAGTTCAGCCTCAATCTTTAAAAAAAAAAAAAAAGCTGCGTTTTTTCGTCGACACGTCATCGCCATTGTACTCGTTTGGGTGGTCTTTCGGTTTCGGATGCTGATTTGATTGGCGAGGATCGCTAGGGAAGCATTTTCGATCACAAGGCTTAAGATTCGCATCTGCAAATTAGTCAAATAAACAAATTTTGAGTTCTGTAAGTATTCGTAGTTTCTAGACTGAGGATCCATATCATGTAATGGGCATATTCTTAACATTCACACTTTTTTTCTTGTTCCCGACAAAACCCGTTAGGATGAGGATAATGCTACTCAAGGGAATCGATGATCAGGGAGAAACGATGTCCATGCGAGTTTAACTGAAAAACGACTGAAATAGGGGACCAACTTTACCTTTCTGTATTCATTTAAACCCCATATCAGTTTTCTAATTGTCTTTTTCTCGAATTATATTCTATGTTGTTTTAGAAACGGAGGGGAATGGATACCTACCCTTGCTCCAGGGAAAGCATTTCAGCTCGTGAGAAACAAGGCTTGCATACTTGCCTGCAATTGAGGGAGCTCAGAAATCTGATCTGAAATACTTGCCTTCGAATTTCCTAAGAAAGTACAAATCCTATGACTCCAAAAGGTTTTAAGATTAACGGAGCTGTTGCCTTGTTGGGGCTTTTGGGACTACAGTCATCCTTACGCTTAGACTGGTATCTGACATGCTTCCTAGTCAAATATTGGATACTCTAAATCCTAGTACCCAAGTTCCTATGAAATTGAATTTTTGTAGATCCAGTAAATTTAATAAAAAATCGAATGAAGAAGCTACATATTTATCCACTTATTAGTTGATGAAAGATGGATACAAGTAATACGAGAGAAGTGTCTGTAAGATTGTAGATCAACCTATCTCTAATTAAACAGAATGAAGAAGAGAAAAAAAGGTCTTTCTATGGATGGATGTTTGTGTTCAAAGATATAAACAAACAAGAGAACAGAGTCAATCTCTGTATGCCTTATCCTAATCTGTTAACCCTCTCGAGCAGATCATTCATTGAAATAGCAGATGCATCTTGAAACCTGTCAAGCTCAGGATTGGCATCCCCATATGCCACTCCAGGCAATAGTTCATATACTATGTACCTCCTCTTGTTTTCCCTCTCTCTAGCTGAAACATTGGCTAGCATATCCATCACATTCATATTCATTTCCTTGACCTCCTTTTGGTCTATGAACACTGAATAATCTTCATGGTCCTCGGGTAAATGCCATGGATACTGGTAGTAAGCTGTCAAAGGATCAAAAAGAACTGGGATGCAACCCGACACAAGGGAATCGAACACAGATTTTCTTGTTGGGCTGTCCCCGGGAGGCTGCAGGCAGAACTCAGACTCCACAAAAAGCTCTATCACTGACTCTGCCGCATCACACTTTCCAGAACTGCAAATCGGAAATTGGCATTTAACATCACCATTTGAACGGCATTGTTCAATTAATATTGACCTTATGTTGTCCTCTGCATCTGGCCTTGCTGCCCCAGCAAAACTGACAAGGTTCTTTGGATTTGATTTGATGATTTTCAATTGCCAAGCGATGATATTGTTGTCTGAATGTGGGTGGAAAAAAGTTGGATGTGGAATTCCAATGTCGTTGACATGCCATGGCTGGCGCTTAATCAAGAGCTTGATGGGGTTTTGCATTTTATCAAGCTCTAATAATCTAGTACCCCAAGAAGAGTCACGAGTTCGCCTGAAGTCCCATGAAATTTTCCCCAACACGAACACATGATCCTTACCTGAATTTCTAGTCCATGGCCTCTGTCTCTTAAGCCACTTCAGTAATTCCAAAGCCAGGCTGTCCTTCACATCTGTTGATACGTTTTTGAAATGCCATCGCAATATATCTAAACCACCGTAGATTGGGACATTTCTAAGTACTCTAAAATTTTGTTTTATAATTGTCACCGATTTAAATTATTTAAAAGTGAAATCAAATATTTAATTAAAAATAGTTTACGATTTTAGATATTGAATTTGAAAGTTAATTACATTATAAAAAACGTGTTAGCACTTCAAATAATATTTTGGTATTAAAAATAATTTAATTAATTTATTTTAATTAATTTACATTAATTTTAAAGATTTAAAAAAAATAATCTCTACTCATTTTGGATTGAGATAAAAATAATTTTAAAAAATTTTTTTTCCTATTTCATTTCAAAATTTTAAAAATAATTTTTTTTAAAAAAATTTTTTTCATTTCAAATCAAAATTTTAAAAATAATTTTAAAAAAATCTTTTTTCTATTTCAAAAAAAATTTATTCAAAAATAAATTCTCATAAACTAAATTAACAATCTAATCAAATTTTCAAGTTCAAGATTACCCATAAATTCTCAATGAATTACTAACATTCTACCCCAAACCTTCCACGATAAAAATTTAACCCATTAAAATTTTATAAATTCAAATCACTTCGTATTAAGAACACAATCAAATTTTATAAAATAAATTATTCTAAAATCATACCAATCAATAACCAGACTATGATCACATTGGTTCCTAAATCATGATAGGATTTAAGATAGAAACCAATTAGAAATCATTCAAGCCAAAATACAATATATACTCAAAAATTCAAACTGAATCATACCTAGTACTGATAACTCAGTATATGCAACCTGGCTGGGTTTCTTGGAGAACAGCAGGTCCAGAGTGGAAAGGGAATAGCCGTGCACAGTTCTATTCCTCAACGGCACAACTTGGAAAGTTGCGGCTGGAGCGAACTGCCACAGCAGCGGTGAGCACGGCGAGAGCAGTACTTCTAGATGGTGACTTACGGTGAATGTGCTTGCTCCAACTCCTACAGCAACGGCAAGCGATGCAACCGCGGCTGGGCTTCTTCGGATTCCTCGCTGATCTCGGGAGTGACCAGTGACTTCCTTACACAGTGAGTGCTGAACGAAGAACAGAGGCATGATGGTTTCTAGTTGACGATGGTGAAAGAATTCTCTCAAAACTGCTGAGTTGCACGTTGGGTTCTTGGACAGCGGCGCTGGGTCAAAACTCTAGAGGAATGTAGTTGGGTTCGCGAATCTTGCTCGTGTTGCAAAGGTGACTGGGAACCTCTGGACCGTTGCCGCGTCTGGATAAAATAATGGGGGAACTATGGTCGTTGAACTGCACAACTGTGTGTTTATCGCCGATTTCACGGTGCCTTTGGTTTAGAGTGTCGCTGTTCAAGCGTGACTACACAATAGCAGAACAATAGCCTTCGTATGAAGAGATGGCATGCGTCAGTGAATGGGAAGAGGTCGTCTCAATGTGCTGGTTGAACTGGGTGCCCGCGTTGGCTACCTCAGTTACAGGAAGAGGTAGCTGGTCTGGACGCTAGTGTAAATGAGGGAGACGAACTCCAACTCTTTTGTAGGTGCAGCAAATGTGCTTATTCTATTTTGATTTGGGAATAGTTGATAAGGTAAGGTGTGGTTGAAGTGGTCAAGGCATTGTATTTTACTTAAATTGGCGTGGGTTCAAGGCTGAAGTTATGGAAATCTTCTTCTTCTTTTTTAATTAAATTCTTATTTTTTAATTTTAGTTATATTTTATTTTTTTATTTTTATTTTTTATTTTATTATCTTTATTATTTTTTATCTTATATTTAGATATTTTTATTTTTTATTATCTTTTATTTTTTTATTTTTATTTTTTATTTATTCTAATATCTTATCTCTTATTTTCTTATTATTTTATTTTTTTAATTTTTATTTATCTTATATCATTATTATTTTAGTTATCTTATATTTTAGTTTTTGATTTTATTTTAATTTTATTTTAAAATTTTATTTTTAAATTTAAACTTATTTATTTTTAAATTTTTCTTTAAATTTTAAATTTTATTATTTAAAATTTATCTTATTTTATTTTTTATTTTTAATTTAAATTTAAATTTATAATTTAAGTTAAAATTTTAAAAATAAATCAAATAAAATTAGGTATTTACACATAGAAGAGCATTGCGTCATCTTCATTATAAACCCTGCAAGGATGCTTCAAAACCCGTGAATGAAATATGGGTTCAGGTGAGTTTTGATGAGTTTGATACCATCCTTTGCCAAGCTTGGCTATTGGCTCGCCTAATGCTTCATTATTGAAATATTTGCAGAAATCCACCCATGGAACCATGTCATGGCACTGACCCACCAAGTCCTTCTTGAACTTGGTTGGCAAATCATATACATAAATTCCTTGGCCATCGCAAGCTGCATATTTTTTATCTGATCTCCAGGATCTATGGACTTGAAGCTGTTCCTCAATGACCTTAGCGGCATGCGCAACCTCCTCCCTTGTATCATTGTTCCCTCCTTAACTAGTGAATAGATCATAAGGGACACCCGAAGACTTGGCGAGCTCAGTTAAATTACCCTCTAATTCAGGAGTGATGGAACTATTCTTGTTCACGGAAATTTGGATGAGACAATAGAGGTTATTGAGGTTATTGAGCTTTCTAGGTGAAACACAAACATGGATAATGTTCCCGGTTATAATGGTGGAGAAGGAAGACCACATGCAGATCACTAATAGGAGGAAAACTGCCACAGAAATTCGATTGAGAAAGTTGCATAGGATTGTAAAGCAAAAATAATGTTCTTTAGCTTCTAGTTTTCTGGATAATTTCGATCTTTTTCTGGACATAGACATAGCCATTTGTTGGGTGAGAACAATGTTAAGACATTCTTTTGCATCTGGTTTTCTAGTAAAGGGAAATTAATCATCATATAGCTACCTAATATTATTAAATGCGAGCACAAAGTGTTGGAGTGCACGTCGGAACGGACATTGGGTGAGAACAATGTTAAGACATGCTTTTGCATCTTGTTTTCTCGTAAGGGGAAATTAATCATCATATAGCTGCCTAATATTATAAAATGCGAGCACGAAGTGTTGAAGTGCTCGTCGGAATGGACATTGGGCTAAATTGCGTTGGTTATGCAGCCTGTTCCCGTTGCCCAGCCCCTATGCAGTCCTCTCTTCGTGCTCTCAGGGACTGCCTCTTTTATTTGGCGAAAGCGGGGTTCTGATCGTGACTCTAGCTTCTTTGTGAGTAATTGTTTCCTTGATTGAAGGCCTAAGCTCTGCAATCCCTGCACCAGATCTTCTTTGGGCATTAAGGGTGATGTGGTCAGAGCGGGTGGTGGCTTTGGGGGTTTAGGAATGATCATGTCTTTGGCAATGGCATATTCAACACTTACGATGTTTCTCTGTTCATTTAGACTACTGTAATGGAGTAAAATTGCTACTGAGTCTGCCTTAAATTCGTGTCTTCAACTCAGTTTCAAAACCTGTCTAAGCCAAAAAATCATGAATTTAGTCAAACAGTTTTGTCTCCCCTCTCTAAAATGGTGAATTCAAGTCTGAGGTGAATAAAAACGGCGCACGAGAGGAATTCTTTTCCAACATCCTAAGTCAACGAAAATATTTTATCACAACCCTGATGTGTAAACGGGCCTCAACAGCTAAAAATTGTCACCAGACAACAACTGCCACGTGTGAACTCGTTACTGGTTAAAGTTTTCAACTTTGTACTGTAACACTAGAAAGCCACGCACAGCTGATTTTGCTTTTGATCAAGTTGCGGCAACATTGCTCTGTTCTTTACTTCTTCGGCTGCAGCCTAATTCCTGAGTCATAGCCCCGAGTCTGCGAATTGGAGCAAACTATGACTAGCGAATCGACGAAGAATCCCAAATCCGTGTACGATTTTGTTGTCAAGGTTGGTGTTTTATTTCATGTATCAACGGTGTATGATTTATCATCTTATCTCTGTTTCCTAAGTGTCTCTTTCTATGCTTTCGCATCTTGGGAATTTCCAATGGACGTGGACTAGGACAGTTTTCTTAATTCGGAACTTCTTCGAAGTGGTTTTTCCCCGTGTCTTTCTCCAGGGTCCGCGTGATTATCTTGTGGGATTTGCAATTCTCAAAACGTGTCAATTGATGGGTCTTTTTTCCCCTTTCTTCTTCCCCGGAGAATCTGGTTTTGTTGTCTTCGCTTTGTCTTATAAGAGCAATGCCCTCTTTCATTCATTTGGAACTAATCAACTTGATTTGAGTGGAACTGCAAACCCCTTTTTTTCCTTTCCTTTGAGGCAGACTTCCAAAGGAAAATTTGAGTGCAGATAGAGGAAACTTTCACGGTTTTTTTGATTGTAGAGTCTGGCAATTTTGATGATACACATAGGGCTATGGTGGATCTTCTTTATTTTGGATATGGCGGGAAACGTAGAGCCTACCTTCCTTGGCTTTCTGCATTTAGAACTCTGGTTTCTCATATCCCCTTGTTAGGAACTAATTCTTCCGTTCTACTGCAGGATGCTAAGGGCAAAGATGTTGATCTTAGCACTTACAGGGGCAAAGTCTTGCTAATTGTCAATGTTGCTTCCAAATGGTACTCCTGTGTGCTTTACTTGTTACTTCATCCTTCCTATTCTGATTTTTCTGATTATTCCTCCTATTACTTTGAAGTATATGATATCTAACCTTATAAATCATATATCTAATTAGAAACTGAGTAGCTGGCCTCTTGTGAGGACAATTCTCACTTCATATATGAACTATTCTTCTTACCATTCTGAACAATGTTGAGAATACCTTTAAGTAATAATTCTATTTTATTGTTTGGGATTGAGGCAGTGGCATGACCAACTCAAATTATACGGATTTGAATCAACTATATGAGAATTATAAAGAAAAAGGTTGGTCATTACTCTATAATTGTTTCATGTATTTCATTCAAGTCAGATCAGTGACATCTATAATTTTAGCATAACTGTCTAGTTGCAAATTTTATTAAGCTCACAATCTACAAATGCTGTTTAAGATATAAATGTTGGAACCTGACCAATTAATTTCATGTCTTCGTGATAGTATATTTGTCCACTCGAAAACATATCTGTACCTTGCCCCTCTATTAGATATTTTCTTTGTTTTCACTGTTTTCCATATATTATTTGAGCTTGTTCAGAACTTTTTCTTACCTAAGGAGGAGGAATTCTGTTTTGTGGATTGATATTATGATACGTTACCCTGATAATTCAAGTTACTTCTTATAGTTTTTTAAAATATATTTAATCAATACAATTGACTGGGTTGGAAAGCTTAATTAGGTTTGGAGATACTGGCATTCCCATGTAATCAATTTGGTGAGGAAGAACCTGGAAGCAATGATCAAATTGTGGACTTTGTCTGCACTCGCTTCAAATCGGAATTTCCCATCTATGATAAGGTATGTCCAGATAGAATTTTCTTAGCTGATTTTGGAAAGCTTGTTTCCACTCTCAATTTTTAGGTATTATTGTTACGTTTTATTGCAGGGCCTTCTAGGTACCTCTTTTGGCAAAGAAAAGAACACTTGAGTTCTTGCCGTTACTTTCGGTGTTAGTTATGCGCTTGCACTGACAAAGAAACTGATCTAAACTAAATTAGTAACCTCTGTCTTAATTTTCTTTCTACTGTCTGTTTCCATCCTAAGCCCCTCCCTGTGTTTTTATCCAAAAGTGGCTCCTGGGAAGTAGGATTTAGATAACAGCAACAGGTTTGAACTGTTTGAGCCTGAACAACTAGGAGTTACTGCTTTCTTTGTTAAGTAAATCTACTACGTGCATGGGATTATATATTCATTTGAATTGTTCTTGGGATAGATTGAAGTGAATGGTGACAATGCTGCTCCACTGTACAAGTTCTTAAAGTCAGGCAAATGGGGAATTTTTGGGGATGATATTCAGTGGAACTTCGCCAAGTTTCTTGTTGACAAGGATGGGCAAGTTGTAGATCGCTATTATCCCACGACTTCTCCTCTTAGCGTTGAGGTAAATTCCGGTACCGGCTATATATTGTTCCTGAATTTCATATAGACTATGCTGCCGTTCGTCTGTATAGAAGAAAGATATTTTTGAGTGCGAATTATTCATTCACGTTCAGTCATTCTTCTGCAACCTTTTAATGTTATTGCAGAGAGACATCCTTAAGCTACTGGGTATCTCGTAATTTGCAAGGATACAGCTTGGAAGACAGATCCTTGTGAAAGTCAATTATCCCATGTAATCTTGTATTATTGGCTTTTCTAGTTGTACGTCTGTTCCCTTGCCAACTTGCGGAGTCGTACATGAAGGTTTAAGCAAACTGAAATAGAAACGCTTTTATCTCTAAGCGACAATATGGTGCTTAATTGTAATTTTGTTTTACTTCCCTTACTGTCGATCCTGTAGGAGTACATAAAAAGTCTACACTAGACAAACTCACATTCTTTTAAATTTTTTCTCACTTAAAAAATTATGTTTCTAAACTACGCTACTCCATGTATGATTAACAATTTCATACCGAAGACAAACCATATATCTAGCAACAGCTATACATCTTTAGCCAGCTCATCATATCCATGGATCTCGCATAATGTATCCACCAATCGGCCCATATTATCGATTGAAGTGTATTTCAGAGGGCATACAAATTCTTTACATCGCATTATTCTTTACGAGTAGCTACCAATACAACATAAAAACTTACCAAAATTATAACAATAATATATTCAGAATCATTTTTCATAAACATTTAATGTTTTTCGAATCGTTAGATTTCATAACTTGTTAATATTTTTTTTTGACACAATGTAATTCCCATAACCCATTGCAATCAACTTCAGACAATGTAGTCCCCACTCGTAAGCTCGCTTTATTTTACATACCTGACATTTATGCATAAGTCGAGATTGTTCTTAAGCCTGAAATGGTTGATTTGTTTCAGCATATGTTAGCGCAAACTTGTCACCCACCAACGAGACAAGAAGCAGATTTCAGAGTTACAATGCCCGCAAATTCAGTTCATTTACAACAACAGATATATACAAGGTCTCTTCCAATATGAATTTTCATCCCCGCGTCAAGTCAATGCCAGTGTGTGAGCTTTTTAGCTCAACTGGCCGTGATCCATCCCACATACCCGTAGCAGATGGGGTGTAGTTTTGAGTAGGCGGAGCACTGGCTGGCGTACCTAACTTATCCCCACGCTGAGGCTCAGAACTGTCATTTTTGGAAGTGGTCTCTTGCTTAGTCTTGTTCTTAGAGCCTCCATACACAAAACTGCTCACCACCACCTGCAGCAAGATATCTTCATTATTGAAAGGCTTCATTTTTTGTCCCTTTATTTGGTTATTTTGTATTGGTTTGAATGTGATGTCTCCCAAGATACCCCAGAATGGGAAACGTTATCGAAAATTCCTAACCACCCACCCGCATACTGAACAAACAAATAGTAGATGTATGAACAGCCCAGGTTAAAGCAAGCCATACTGGCATCATATCTCCACTGCCCCCACCACATTCAGAACACCTTATATTTAACTCGCAGTTCCAACACAACAGCTTATATAACCACTTAAGATGACAAAGATTAACAGGAACAAAAGGGAATTTGGGGCAATCCAGAATTTACCTGCACTGGACTTGCAGCAATAAGCATAGCAACACTGCCACCAATAACATGACCATCAGGACTAGAAAGGGAAACACTCACACCACCTGTTCTATTGCGGGGTCCACCATCTTCGGCAACCAGATAAGAACCAGACAAGCACAATATTTGAAATCGGCCCTGAAAGAAGTGAAAATCAAATAACTTTCTTAATGCACCATAAAATCAAGTAACAACTTTAGGCACTTAAAGGCAATTCAAATTGATTTTGTCTAAGAAACACGCAAGTGAATGGACACTCAATGTGCACAGTGGTACATTTTAAAAAACATAAGATTGAGTGGCTCTGAGCTATATGCCAGCTACTTTAAGAAAGGGCGCTGAAACTGTTTGCTCTCCCCCACCAAGGCAACCTTGAGAAAGATATTTCATACCAGAAAAGCCAAGCTATGCTAATTCATACAGTCTAATTCAGACTTGTTAGCTTTTCTAGCCACAGCCTCTACCAATGCCTTCAACCATCATCTCAAAACTACTTAAATTTTTCCTTTTATCAGGAATTTTCTTTTTCAGCATTCAATCTAAGCACAACTTGCAAATCAACAGTTTTCAGTGTAGCCCACAGCCATCAATAAGCCAGTATAGCTCTGCTTCAGAGAATTCACATTCACTTTAGATTTTTCATGAGACGTAAGGAGCCCTTTAACATATGGTTATGCAACTGGAATATCTCGAAAAACATATTTGCAGCCCCTTCAAAAAGTTAGATTTTTATACAAAGTACAATACCAGTGATAACTAAAATTAATCTCTCATTTCTTTTTAACAGTACAAAACCACAAACCAACCAGTTAACTTAGTGCAGCAAACCATTACAATCAACTCTCACTTGTATTCATGTTAAATAAATAATGTTTATACATAATCTCCAACCACAAAAGGCACCAAGACAGTGCATTACATGTGAATACTCCAACCACCACAACCCGGGTCCTCTGACCCTCCAACCCAATAAAACAAAAGATAAGAGTGGGGGGGGGGGGGTGGGGGAGAGGAAACTAAAGATAAATTATGAGGGTCATTCTATGTTTCTAGAGGAGATATCTTTGCGTTTAAGAAAGGAAAAACATTAGGTGTTCATTTCCAAGATTCAGAACCAACGCCTCCAAACCCACACTATATTTGATAGAACTAACCAGAGAGAGAGAAGGGAGGAAGATACTTAATAGTAATGTCATAGTGGCTAGAAAAGAAGGAGAAATAATAAGTGGAATAGTTTAGTGCTATGACCTCGTAAGTGACACTGACACCAGTAGCAGGCTGACGCAAAGTAACTGAAGAAACTGTCCCAGTGCCCGACATGATGCACAGAGCCCTTGGTCTCTGCTGTGAAAAGGATAATAACTTTGCAACAATGTCCTGAAAAAGAGAAAATTTATCATTTAAGGAAATTCTAAATTAAGGCCATCAGAATACTACTATAATCAATAGAATAAAGCATAATTATGCTTATTATTTGAAAACTGTGATTAACAAAACGCTTCCATCAAGTATCATCAGTATTGCATGCAATACGCTACCACGTTTATGCATCACTGATTATCTTTTCCAATTCTGTATTCTGTTCGACAAATTTGGTCTATGCCACTACTACATTGATATGTCATTCAACGAATCCCAATAATATAAACCATCCGGGAGACTTGCAACTCATGACAGGTAAAGCGTCATATCAATTATTAAAAATGGTGAAGCACACGTGATCATCATACAATTACTTTTCTCTCCATTGGTAGTTTTTTACTGGATTGCCTTTTGGATGTGTATTGACTGCAACTTCTCCCAAGTCTCAAGTCACCGATAGGGACGTTCTAAGTCAGGTTAATCATTATAATTTTGTTTATTTGTTGGAATCAACAATGATTTTGGTGCCACTAGACTAGACCAATAGGCCATCATGCAATGCCCAGAGCAATCTAAGACAAACTTATTCTCTTGCAAATGGACACAGCCTCAATGTCTTAATATTGCGGATACAAGAAAAGAATGATAAGAGAACTAAATACTTAAATGCATCCAAATCTATCTCTTATGAACTGGAAGAATAAACTACCTCCCCTGCTCCAATAATAATAAGATGAGGTGCAAAAGCAAGTCCCGCTGAGCTGTTCATCCATTCACCTAAAAGATAAATAAAAATGTCAAAACTTTACACACCTCTACCAAGAGTTACCATTAGAATTATCAAGCAACAGTTACACTAGAAAGGGAAGGGGAAAAAGGAAAATGTAATGTTTAATTTATCAGTTATCAGGTCCAAAAATGTGATCTTGGACTGCTAAAGTATTAATGTTGTTTACACTTTAAAATTATGTTCACCTTACCTATTTAAGAAGCAGAATTCACGACTGAGAAGTAACAACATCAAAAGAAGCTGAACTATAAAGTATTAATATATCTGACATAGGCCCACCACCGACATAAAACAGAGTTTTACTGTAATTAATTACAAATTTCTCTTCAGAAGATTTTATACAAAAGGAAGGAGGAACATAAAAAAAATGGCTATCAGCTTCTGCATTGAAAGAACAGAAGTGTGACACGAAGAAAGAGAATCCATATTCGTTATCAAAGTTAAACCATGGCGTAAGCGGAAGCAACAACTACTAATAACTGCCTAAGAAGTATACCTAGGGTCGCTAGTTGTTGCTTTCTTCCACTTCCGGGAGGCCGCCCTCTACCCTTTTTCTGGGACGATGTGCTTGAGCCTGGGGTAGAATTAGCAGTGGCGGAAATTGGTGACAGTCCCAAAGAAACTGGTCCATCAGGACCGTATTTACGGGGCCTCCCTCTTTTCTTTTTCACAGGCTCGCCGGAAGGCACACCAGGTGAGGTACCCATGGCAATGCCATGATTGAAATTGGGGCGCGGAGGGTCTACGGAAAATGTAGAACCAACAGAGCCACCCGTTACATTTGACTGAGCTGGAATGCCGGCGTTTGACAAAGGCCTGAACCCAGGGGATGCTTGGAACCCTCCTGTCTGTGTTCCAGAGCCAGACCCAGAAATCCCTCCTCTATGTAAGTAATACGAAGAAGGGCTACCAGAGAAAGCCAAAGCTTCTCTCCCATCCATGCATTAACTAAGAGATTTGAGACAAAAATTCCAACTTTTGATATCTACGTTAAAATCCTCCAAAACCCCAAATCTTCTAGTAGAGCCAAGCTTCTCAAACTGAAAAAGAAAATAAAAAAACAGGGAATTTGCCAGGTTTCTCCAAATGGTCAAAAACAAAAAGCTTGAACAATGACAGAAAGATTAAATTTTTAACCCAAAAGTAACGAAAAGCGAAAGGGATCTGAGACCCAGTAACTCCAGCTATTTAATTAACTAGCTCACTGATTTATCAAGTCTATGCTAAAACAAGGATTTTACTAGGGTTTTGTTTGCCTTCAGAAATTTAAGAACAGCGGAAAAGATATGATACGCCTGCCCAAGTAAAAAGAGAAAATTTATCAGAGCTCAAACAGTGTCATCATTAAAAACTCATGACAGAGCTTACTGAGGAAAAAAATGCAGAAAAACCAGAAGCTAACATGTAACACAGAAAACTCTAGCCAGCAAGCTGGAAGTTGCCGAGTTATGACCGTGAACACATTAAGAAAACAAAACCCTAGATTTGAATCTAGGGTTTTGAAAGAAGAAGGCAGGAGGTGAAAAGAGAAGAAAGAAAGGATGCAAAAGACAAAGAGTGGGAGTGGGACTGGAAAAAATAATAAAAAATATGAGCTTTTGAATTAAAGTGCTCTAGTGTGTGTGAAAGAGATAGCTGTATATTGAGTAAAAGACCTTTATTTATTGCTTCGTAGAGTAGTCAGGCTGGGCTGGTGGAAGTGTTCTGACTGAGAAGAGAAAAAATAAAAGCGAAACAATGACAACAAGGGAAGACTACAGGAACGGCACATTAGTGGTGTTGTAGGCACAGTGTGGCCTACCAAGTAGCAAACCTAGATGTTCTTTTCAGATTGCCAATTCTTAGGGCAGTGAGCCTCTGCTTTAAGTACTACTGCATAAGACCCCCTCACCCCAGACCGTCTTTTTTCTGTCCTGTTTCCCTCAGCTAGTTAGAGATGAAGCAATTTTTAATTTTTATAATGACAAAAGTTCTCTTTTATTTTAATAAAATAATAAAACAGGGCAATTTTAAGGACAGGGTTCGTGTACTTTTGTTACTTATTATTTATTCCATGAAAATGTGTAAAAATCGTAAACTGAATTTGAAGGAGAGAGAGAGTGAGGGGTGGGGGTGGGGGTGGGGGGAAGGAAGGAGGAGGCGTGTCGGTCTGGGCAATATCAGGCAACGAGATAGAATTTGAATAAAATTTACCAAAACGAAAAAAAGAATTTGTATAAAAATAAAGTTCTGCTGGTGCCAGAATATTCGATTAATATAGTGAGAAAATTACATGAAAGCAGAAAAGACAATGGAAATGACGTGCCTGTACGGTGTTCTATATTGATTTTATGCATCAAGGCCCAAAAATATATTGATTTAAGTGTGGACATCTCACGTTAAACTCAAAAGAAATGAATTGATTTTTTAATTGGAAAGTTTTTCACCATAACATAATATAGAAACAGTTTTCTGGTTATTTAATATAGAAATTTCGATATTATGATTTTATAAGAGAGTTTAGTTGTTTCCTCTTGACAAATCCAAGATTCTTATGCGCACTTCTAAGATTATGTAGGATATTTAATTAAAACCATGAGCAGTTCCCATAAATACGTTTTCTGCAGTTTTAATTACTCATACAGAGGTGAAGATTTCTTTTAATAATACAAGAAACTGTTCAAACCTCTAGCCAACATGCTCATTACGAGTTTTGACGCATCACGGTGGATATGACGAAGAACTAATTAAAAATAATTCTTTTATTAACAGCCAGTCAACCATTAAATAATGCTGTGAACAAAACAAAGATATTACAAAATGATGGTACCATAAGATTTTCAAAGCATTTGTTGTGTAGAGCAGTTTAAGTATTATTGAAAGTTTGAAAAAGAAAATATTCTCTAATTGAGTGTTATTAAATATTTATAAAATTTAAAATAAAATGATAAATTTATTAAATTTAAAATAAAATAATAAATTTATTAAATTTATAAATCAATTTCTGTGATCTCATAATTTAATTATTTAAATTTTTAAATAAATATTTAATAAAATTTAATTGATAAAAAATACAGAATTCTAAAAGCTTCGAGAGAATAAATCAGGAAAAATGAGTAAAAATTTTGAAAAAAGGTGTAAACCTCGTATTTGCTTAGAATATTCAAGAGAAACGAGAAGATACCAGGACAAACGTCTTGTTTATTAAGATTCGAGAAAAAATTTGTTTAAAGAAGCATTTTGTTGATAAAATATTAAATTAAAGAAGAGATATATGATTAAAATATTTTATTTTATTTTTATTTTTTTTATGAATTTAATTAATAAAATTAAAATTTTATATTTATCTCTCTCTCTTCCCGAACTTAGAATCCATCGCAGGATATACACAATGAAAACAGAGAAGTTATAAAAAGATATCACAAGATATTGGTTTCCTCTCAAACGAGGATAGAATATCAAGATCCGCCGTCAGCTTTTCCTTCACAGCAATCCGATTAAAAGGCAAAAGTGATTGACTTTCTGATGGGGGCAATGATTAGTATATGTTTTTGGATCATGTTCGCAAATAAAAAAATTGAAGAGTAAGAAAATGTTAAAAAAATTATATAAAATTTGTGATTTTTTATTTAAATATGCCCACGAATGAGATACTAGACAAGATGGACAAAAAAACATCAAAAACATCAGATGTCAAGTCTTGGAAATTGAATTCTGGAATCACGACTCACTTCTTAGGCTGATTGTAACACAACCACTATAATCTCTCAATCATACACTATTATTCAATTGTCGGAAAGTTTACATAATGTCATAATCATCTCTGTAAATCCATATAATATTTACGTTAATTAATAAACCTTTAGAAACTATGTATGGGTTATTTTTTTTGCTTCTCTTTCTAACCATGTGCAGATGCAAGAATTTTTTACCCGTCCAACAGGAAGGAAAAGACGCAAGACTTTTATTACCCATTCTGTCATAATTACACCTGTCTTATGGCTTCTCTCCACTACCAGAATCCTCAGACATAATTTCCTTATGCAGTAATAAAAAATGGAGTAATGTTGGGTCAACAACAGTTATTTCTATGCTGCATTCATGTCAGGTCAAAGTAGGTATAGTTAAAATTATTAAAAATAATTTTAAAAAATAAAAATAAATAAATAAATAATAATTATAAATATAAGAATGTAAAAATAATATTACTCAGCCTAATAAATTTGTTAGACTAATTTACCTGGCAATTCAATCAGTCATATAAAAATTAAAACTTAAACGATTTTATTTATAGAGTTAGGAAAATTTGCAATGAATGCAATCATAAAAAGATTTCTAAACACATAATGCTCGGCAAGATACATAATCAAGCATCTTACTGCGATTTTTTAATCACCGCTCGAATCAGAAAGGACACAAGTACCAAGTTTCAGGCAGCTCCTTTGGATCAAAGATTACCGAAGTCGTTAATAACTTAACCTTTTTTTACCATAGTATGTAACAACCCAGATCGGATTGGCAGATTACAAAATTGAATCCTTTTCAATTATGAAACAGACTGCCAATATAGGAAATATAAATTGGAGTACAACCAACCTGCCCCTATAAGCAGGTTCTTAGAAGTGATTTCGGATGCATGCCTCTTCTAGTAGAACTTATAAATTCATCTAATAGAGAGAAACCGAAAGTCAGAACAGAAAGAAAGAGTGAGACAGATAGAAGACATGGAAGAAAAAAGGAAAAGAAAACACGAATAAATAGAAGAGAAAAGGAAAAGAAAACACCAAGTAAGTGACAAGTTTTGAGAAGCCGCACAATAAAGGTTGAGACCAGTGTGCTTGAGCACTTACATTATACGGTGACTTCTTTCTCAGCCGCTTCCAACTTCATTTTTCTGTTAGCATAATCCAGGTACCCCTAAAAATGCCAATATATAGGTGGTTGTAAACTGAACTCAACACCATAGATCACAATTTTAAACATTTTGACATACAAGCTAGAATATCAACTCATAAATATTAAAATAGTTTAAACAGTTTAACTATAGGTTAAGGGGGAAGAATGTCCGTTCATTTTATGCCCCATGGAGTAAACACTCAATCACACTCACTTACTGTTCTTTTAATAGAATTGAAATATTGTCTTTTCCGTGCTATGCAACACGTAAGAGTATAGATAACAAAGTAGAAGTTGTCAACAAGCACATAAAAAAAAAATTACCTGAAGAATTCCAACAGCAGCAAACTTGTCCATTATAGTCTTCAAATGAACTGGACCACTCAAGTTCAAAGGCTTTAGAAGCAATTCCACATTCTGTGAACAATAGAGTGTTAAGATCAAGAGCTGGGATTGAAAGATTGTACTACACTTGTATTTGCCTTATTCTTTAAGCATAAATACAAAAGGAGCCTACAAAGAGAACTAGAGAAGTCAGTGCATCCCAGATAAGAAAAGCTCTCTCTCTCTGCCTGTTGACATGGTATCAGTGCAAAGCAAGTTATGTTCATCCATTTTCAAAATTTTTAAGGCCAAATATAAAACAATTGAATTTGTTTCGTCAGACTTGAAGAGCACAGGCTCGACCAAACAACTTCTAGCAACTTCACAATACTTGTGCCATCCTCAAAGTTATCTCATCCTTTATATATTGTGATAGCCAGGCAACAAAGAAGTGACTGAAAATATAACTATCATAACTTAGTAGCCTGTAAATTCATTTAGTTTCACCAAATCTACCTTTGACGTGAAGCACTCATTCCAATATGTATACTTTAGGCCTTCAAGCTTTCCTGTACTGCAAAGATCATTAATGAACATCTTCACTTGCACAGCCTAATAAAAAGTACAAATAAATTGTGATTACAGGGAAAATAACAATTTTCAATACATTGATGGTTTAAGAGATAAAACACACATCAGGGGACAGCCGATTTCTATCAAAAGGGCAGCCAACAATGAACCCCTTCAAAGAAAGTTCAGAGATCTGCATAAAAACAATAAAAGCTGTTATCACATGAATAGGGATTATTATGCAATGTTTAAAACCAGTACACCATACATGATCTGATATATATAAATATATAACATATATTGATTATAATATCTTATATATATGCATGCATTTTTGCACCAGCAGGCCTCCTATTGACTATTATAACATAAACAGAGGTAAAGAGCAACATTAAAGGAAAGCATTTATCGTGTAAAAAACTTAAGGGTAACTCAATTCATAGCATAATTTAGTGCATAGACCCAAAAGAAGAAAAACATCACTAACAGAACTTCTATGCAGTGGGAAAAGACATATTGTGAAAGGAAATGAGTTATTGCCAGAAGTTAAGCATGTGATTTTGAAAATATGCTGAACAGAAAGATGTGCCTCCCAGAAGAAGAACATATACACCCAAGCCTCAGTTGAAAATGATAGAGTTTTGTCACAAGAAAATGCTTAAAAAATTATGTCCCTATTTAGAGGAAATTTCCAAAAGTCGATAGTTTCTTCCAACATGAAAGTGTGAGACAATTTTGCAATGAAAAAGAAGCTCTTCACTCTGATGTGACGCCCACAACATGGTATACATAATTTGATTAATAAACCATCATTTAGTCCCAATTTCAACCTTCAGTGCATAGCTGTTGGGTATAATAGTTTGAACTAAAGGAACATCACTCAAGAGTAGAACTGTGTTGCCAACATGCCGCTTAACAAGTTGCAGAGACATTGTGTGTTTAAATGCCCTAGAGACCAAACGTATCAAGTGGGAAACTTTTATCAGCACTGCCATTACAGAGAACAAAACACAAACCCCAGAGAGAGTGTAGATGAGCCAAATTGATGGGAAAAAGTATCAAGCAAAAGAAATATTCTGAAATGGCAACACCAAGTCTGTTGGATGCATACACAAACATGCAAAAATGAAAAGGAATCAAAAAGAGAGCCAATAATATAAGTAGATCCTTTCAGATTATAAGAACTTTTATCTCTGTATGATTCAGGGTTTTAAGTATACTAAATAGACAATAACACTGGCAGGAAAGCAAGGCAAATAGCACATTTATATATTTAGGAAAGCAAATTGTACAGGTCACATTCATATGCAAGAGACATAAGCTCACCAGATTCTCAAAATCAGAGGCCATTAAACCAATATTTGTCTTTTTCCTGACCAGAACACTGCAACATTGAAGACGAGACATTATTTAAAGAAAATATAGCCAAAGTAGAAAAAAATATAATGAGAAAATTGAAAAACAGGAGCATGGATTACATCAGAGCCATGTGAACCAAATACTGCATGCTAACTTCTGTGGAAGAATAAGACCACTAGTGTAATTTCTTAAGCTGATTCAAGGGATTTTTTTATTAAAAAAAAAAAAGGAATTGTTAGGCATAATTCTAATAGTTACGTACCAATAAATTGCATAGGTGGTTAAGTCAATTTTAAAATGTTTAATGACTAATCACTCTTAAAATGACTTAACCACAGATGTTAAATGGCTTTAACTATATACCAAATATGGTTTTCTTTATAAAAAAAAAAAAAAACCACAATAATTATAATAACATTAAGTGTATCCCAATTCAATTCTTAATTGAGAAAGTTCTATAATGTAGGATGCAAAAAGTCATCTACCAATTCACCTTGAAGTTCCTATAAGCCTTGGTAGAGGCGTCAATGTCACTAAGTGACATTTCTAAAGTTAGATTAAATCATCAGATTGCTATTCCTTTAGTTAAGTTTGGTGGCAGTTGTAAAGGAAGCTTAAGATTTAACTTGTAAAGGAATGGGTGGTCAGGTGGTGGCAGATGCTGATGGTGACTATTCAGTAAAAGTACTATCATAGCAACAATGATGACCAGGGTATTGAAAGTCAAGGTAATTTAAGAGGTTCAGTGCTGGTAGCTATGATAGTTATGGAGTTATAGCGCGAGCAATGGTGCAATCCAATGGGGTGTGGTGGCACTGGTAATAATATCATAAGAATAATATGGTAGCAGCAAGCGGGTTAAATACATTTTATAATTTGATTAATATCTTTCTTTCTCGTTTTTCCCCATTCACCTGTAACTCCAGGATATTCCAGTAATACAAAAAACCTCAGAAAACATCTTAAGGCCAAAACAATAAAAATACAAAAGATACTTTCAACTTCAAACGGAAACAGCTAAAATTACTACCTTCTCGGCTTCTCACAAAATGAAAACTAGAAAATAAGAAAGTAGACTATATGAAGCTAACTTCATGTCATATAACAATGGTGGGATAAAAAAATAAAAAAGACATAATTGTTGAAGCTTTAGTCTAGTTTAAGAGTGTCTCGGGAAGGGGAGAGAGATAGAGGTCCAGAGACATTGGTAAAGGAAAATGAGAGCCGTGGCTCAATCAGTGACCTTTAAAAATAGACAAAAAAAATTTTTAAAAAAATTGAATAGAAGATATGAGAGTTGTAAGTAAAGATGTACATATAAGAACGTAGATATAAAAGTGTTGATTGTAAATTACACAAATTCAAACGAAAGACCTAAGCAATGCGAGTAAATAGAAAAGTTCTTAGTGTGACCTCAATTTTTACTTTCTTTACAGTAAATTTGTTATCTTTTCGTCAGTGTCAGCCTTGTCATTTATTTTTCCTGTGATTCCAAATGTCTGTAGAGAAATAATCTAGTTCACATAAACTATAGTCGTCTAAATTTAGAAATTGGAGAATCTAGAACTTACGATTACATAACTTGTAAATTAAAACCGGTTTGGGATGCTAGCATAGATTGGATAAAAGAATGACAAGGATGTGCAATTCCCAGTTGTTGGGATTACTGAAACATTATAATTTGGGTGACGGATAGCTTCTTACCTGAGTGGTGAAGCAATTTTGTTATCAAAATCCGAAACAGCTAGCCCGACATATTTATCACCAACGTCCAAGCCCAGCAACCGCCCCCGTTGGGTTGCAGCTGTCGTAACCAAATCCCGAAACAAATGGAACGGCTTCACGTACCTCATCTACCAATTGTCAAGTAATGTAAAACTCGAAGCTGCAAATTTTCATGTTTGTATACTCATCTCAATATAGGCATTGGTTGGGTAACACTACTCCATCCCACAACGGATAAGAAAATGAGAATGATATAACAGAACAAACACCGTAGTTTCATGGGTGACTCATAACTCACAGCAATCAATAAATGCAGGCCCAAATTGACAGGGTATGCAGCATGCAATAAATGAGTTTCTTTGCAGCATTTTAGCAAACGCATGGTTGGCAAACAGGTTTTCTCAGAAATGGGAAGCAACCACAACAATAACAGAACCCTGGGAGAGCAAAAAGTGGAGAAAGATAAAAACAGATATGGCTAGCGTATCTTATTCATACCTTGTCGATTTCCGGCGGCGAGGCAGCCGAGTTACGGGGGGACCTCTTTCGCTAATTTAATCAAATTAAAAAATTCTACTACCGTTCGATATGACGTTTATCCTGCGGTGTAAACCAATTTTCTCTCCTGCAGCTGAAGTAAATGGTTCACTGCTTTTGATGGCCGCGGGATTTCTCATCGAAGGTTAACTGTCCCTGCCAGTTGCCACCTCCCTCTGGTTGGTAGAACTGTTCACACGCTTCTTGACTTCTTGTATATTATTTATTTAAAAAATTAAATCAATATTATTAAATTTAGAAATTAAAATATGAGTATGAAAAATTTAATAATCTATTTTAAATTTTATAAATATTTAATAAAAACTTCTAGTTGTTAATTTCATGTGTAATTATTGTAAGGTGACTCTATTTAGTAATTCTTCATTCAATTACTAATATTCACTTCAAATTTTTTATTAGCCAAACATATGCGTTATAACATTAAGGCGAATTTTTTATATAATTTATCTTTTTTTAATATATCCATTGTTATAAATCAAAGGTTTATCATGTCACGCAATTCTTATAAGAATAATAATAGAATTAAATATTTATGTTTAAATCTTTTTTTAATGCACAATTTAAAATTAATTTTTTATTATATAAAATTTTAAAATTTATTGAGATCAATTTTAAATTATATATTGCAACAAAAATATAAATATGAACATACAACTTTATTGTTACTTTTTTTATTAATAATATTTTTTTTGAAATGATGTATAAACAGTTGAGTTTACGATGTTTATGTATGAATAAAAAATTCCTTTACGTTTTAATTTTAAAATTTCTTTTTCCATGCAATGCTTTTCACTTTTTCCTTCCGCTTCTGAACAAATATATATCTCATTTAAAAAATTAAATATTCAATCATTCTCATTTTCATACTAAACATACAATATATAACAAAAATTATTTTTTTAAAAAATATTGACGAAAATTGCATGAAAATTGGATTACATTTCGATATTTTGCGGCTTCATCTGTAATTTTCACGAGTTTGTTTATTTCTTTTAATCTTACCAAGAAAGCACAAATTTTTGCCAGCGTTCTACTTTGGCAAACCATCATTTGTTCAACTAAAAAAGATCCATAACATGTACTCGAATTACCGAGATTAATAATCATAGAACAAAACCAACTAAACTATACTCATTGACTGCAATTATGAATTGCTACAGAAGAGAGGAAAATTTGATAAGGGTAATAAGAGGGTGAGAACAGATCAATTAAAAGATATTTGGGGTAGATTGGTAAGCGCAACAGCAGTCGTTAAGTAGTTTAACTGTAGCTTCTTTAGCAAGACAACTAATCAGACAATAGAGTTTAAAAGGGCAACAATTAATTTCACCTTCATAACCATACACCCAAATCCTGATTAGTAGATAAATAGCTACCATTGATATAGAATGATAAATGTAAATTTTCTAAGATTGGGGTGCATGAGAAATGACTTGACTGAAATGGCACCAGAAGAATCAATTGAATCAATTTAATGGCTAATGATGACTATCTACTTGTGTAGAATTATTGTAGTTGTATACATAGAAATGGAGATAGACTTCGAAGCTCGACGCGTTTCTTAACTGCTCTCCTAGAAGGCTTTCGATTTTGCCACCTTAGAAATTCTATCCCACCGGAATACCTAAATCTACTATTTTGCTCTTGGGTCGCGGACGTCTTGCGAGAGAGACAGGGTACATCTATCTTACGTTTCTTTCTTGGAATTGTATGCCTCGGAGATGGGGTTTTAGGCTCCTCAAATTTAGCACTAGTTACTCTGTAAAGCATGAAATATAATCAAGTAAAAAGAATACACACACACGGAGTATAGTTAAATATGACAGGAATAACAGTAATTAATTACAGGTTCAATACTTCTCACAATCATAGTTATTAATTATTGATTCAAGATAGGTTCCCAAGTTCAAAAAATTACTACGATTTTTCTTTTTTTTTCGTTTTTCTCTGCTGGCAAACTAGACTTCAATAGTTACACATATGCAGCAAGCAATATTGCATAAATCCAAGTAAAACACATTCCGAAGCCAAAACGTAAAGCATAAGCTATGCTTAGGCAATTAAAAGTGACAAGTAAACTTACCTCTCATGGTCTTGCGAAAGTGTAGATAATCCTACTGTTGTAGAAGGGTTACACGCAGGACAAATGTAAACATCTTGTGTGCAGGGTAATTTCATGCAATCGAAGTGATACCACTCATCACATTGATCACAGGCAATCATACTACTTCGATTAAGGGGCTTCCGACAAATGCAATGAAGCATGCTTCGAGCTCTTAGCATCTGCAAACACAAAGTGATGCTTGATCAACCTCATGCCAAAAACGTGATGAAATAAATAACAATCTCTTACCCTAAGTTCCTCATCTACATCAACAGGCAAGTTTTCACCCTCCACAATAAGTTCAAACACTTGATATAGGCCAAGTGCCCCAGAATCCATTGCAACCTGTCCATGAAAAATATCATTTGCACAAGGGACAAGACGACTACGGGATGGGGACAAATGAAATAGATACCAAACCTTCTTCACTAGTTCTGCCCACCGCAAACCCAAGCTATTCACTTTTGTAAGTTTCAGCATATAGTGATCTTCAGGTAATATTTCCATAGCCAGTCCCTGGGATGTACATTGACATTTCAGAAAGCTCATATGGTTCTTGGTTGGATTGGCTTAAGGGAAGGGGTGACGAGGGCTTGAAATTCTTACTCCCATATAACTAGAGTCTTGGTTACAAATATTTACAACACCTTGCTCTTATTCTCTTTTTCATTCTAGACATATAGAAATTGTAGAAACAACTAATTTAATAAGGAACTAATAGAAAATAAGAAGAGTAAATTAACTTCTGGAAAGATTAATGTAAAAGTGGGCATGTCTTTCTGATCTTACAAGGCAAACCACCAAGAATATAAACCTAAACAAAGTGCTAACAGCATATACCTCTTTCAAATGCTTCTGAATTTGTTGCATAGGGGGCTTCTGCACACTATTCAGCAATCTATCGACCTGAATTTTCCACAAGTTTCTTGCTAAAGCCAGCTCAAGGTCACAATTATCATGCTGATCACAGATGCCAGCCACTTCACTAGCCTATATAACAAAACCTCATTAAGCAAAATTACATCATTTGCAACTACTTTGTGTTATAGTCATTGAAAGGAAAACAAATAACTATAAACAGTAATTCAAATAATGCTCAAAATCATTCAGTACACAGAAAAATGTATGTTCCATGTATAAATACAACTTATTAAGGACAGACCATCACATATTATAAGAAATTAGGATATTACAATGAATAAATGACATGCCTTCATAGCAATTGTCAATCTTTTAGATATGATGCTAATGTCTTTATCGACGTTAGTCAATGCAAGGTTCACTACTTCTCTCAAGCAAGTTTTGCATGCAAGGGCTTGCTCAACAAGTTGGTTCAAAACATCTCTCTCATCAATCCTGTATACACAAAATACATCAAACAAATGAATAAAATTTTCAATCAATAATCAGTGAATACACATTAACAAAGTCCATGATTAAAATGAACATCAGCCAATTCCCCCCCCCCCCCCCCTTTTACAAAATAGAAATTAAAGAAAAATAACATTGCAAAAGGAACTGCAGATTTATGTGCAGCATTCAAGGCAGCCATCATTCTGTAATTGTACAAGAGTGGCATGCAACTTGCAGAAACAAAGGAAAAAACAAGAGATCATAGGAATAGAAGAGATGAAAAACCTCCTCGCATGAGGATTTCAGCCACGTCTGTGATGCCATCAACAAGGCGAGCTTCAATGAGGCTCCCTGTGAAGAGACCCCAAGCAGCAGTTTCATAAGAACGAGTGTGTGTTGTGTTTTCCTTCTAATTTACAGCAATGGTTTGACAGACACAACCAAAGAACACATTTGCCTCAAAGTAAGAAGCCCAATGACTGGACAAAGGAAAAGATTGCTATCAAGGAATGAAATTTCTATTCAACAGCCACCTTCACTGTGGTCACTCTTGCTCTCTAGACAAAGGAAAAGATTGTTATCAAGGAATGAAATTTCTGTTCAACAGCCACCTTCACTGTGGTCACTCACGCTTACACTCGTGCTTTCGCTCTTGCACCTGGACAAAGGAAAAGATAGCTATCAAGGAATGAAATTTCTGTTTGACAGCCACCTTCACCGTGGTCACTCACGCTCGCGCTGCTGCTCTCACCCTCAGGACAAAGGAAAAGATTGCTATCAAGATTGCTATCAAGGAATGCAATTTCTGCTCCACAGCCACCACACACCCACGCCCTCACCCTTGACCACTGTGGTCACTCACACTTGGCCGTTGCACTCACACTCCAATAATAATAACAACTACTACTACTACTACTACTACTAACAATAATATAGAATGACAGGTAACAATAATAATAACAATAACTAACAATAATAATAATAATAATAACAACAAAAATATAAATCAAAACATTGTTAACTAGAATATCACTGTTGCCATTGGTTGTGGGTAAATGCAACACTGTTCAAAGAAATCACTGTTTCTGGCTTGAACCATGAAATAAAGTTTCTATTTGCACTGATCTTAGCATGTAAAAATTAAATACTGTCTAACGAGAAAAATACACCAAAGAACAATCCCAATTCCAATTCAAATCTAGAGCAAAAAGTATTAGTCACATAAAGTGCCAACAACAAGCGCAAATAAGGGTTATAATAAAATTAATTACCAGACACAGAAATTTTCAGCGTCAACCAGAAGTTCACGAAGAACTTTCAGTTCAGCACGCTTACCCACAAACCTCTGTGTGAAGCAAAAGAAAAACAGGACAGTTATAGAAACTTCTGCAGTAAATGAATACTGGTAAAAACTTTTATCCCAAAAAACAACTACTGCTAAATGACAGGAAATCATACCAGAAAGCCACCTTCATTCAGATAATTTGATTCGCCCTTCAAAATTTTACAATAAGAGCACCTATAATCTTCATGTCCTAAGTCCACTGTCTTGGATCCAATACACCGTACATGATAGCTGTCCATATGTAAGATAACAATGCACCGAAACAATATATCAATGCAAAAAAATGGATACAAAAACAGCAATGAAATTGTCAGACAAATTAATTTTAAATAATTCATTAATCAGAGGACTGAAGCTCCAAAGAGTTTTAATTCAATTTCCTTCTTCTTCCTATTTTCCTTCCAAGCTCAAGTATTGATTATGAAAATCGAAGCAACAAAACCCTTTGAAGAAATTTATCTACTGTTAACTTTGCTTACTATTTTGGAATAGTGAATCAGATAAAATCTGTCATTTTGTAACAAGGTAACAAGTACCTTACCAATCCTTACAAGTAGAACACACAAGAACTTCCTGATCTTCAGAATTGATAAAGCAGCAGATGCATATGTTACTGTCCTTGCAGTCTTGCATCTTTCCATATATCAACAATGATCTATCTAGACTCTGTTTCATCTGAAAAAAATAATAGAGCAAAGCCCCTAAGTATATGTGATGGATGCATTGGTCAACAAAAATGAAATATCTTCAGAGATCAAAACCTTCTGCAGTGCATCAAGTAGTGAATTCTTATCTTGCACTATAGTCCCTATGTTATTTATACATTGTTTCTTCCAATTCTCCACCTTCTCAACTTCGGATAAAATCAAATTCAAGTCTGAGCAACTAAAGGCAATGGTATCTCCAAGTTCCTGAAAGTGATCAAACAATGTTTGGTTATCCAAGTGAGTCAAGGATATATCAAGTTCCAAATAAGATATTGACAAAGAATTATAAACATAGTTGACAAAGGCTTCATGGCAGGAGCAAAAGCCTTCACTTTGAATTTGCATAGCTACAGAACTAAGAAAAGGATTTCAGCTCTATAAAGGACAAGAAATTAAAAAAGAAACAACACAACCCTAAAAGTACATTTCTACTAATTATTCCAGAGAAAATGGAGAAGACGCTCAACTAATGCGTGTAACCCTTTGCCTTAAAATACATGTAATGCAAGCCCTAGTCCCCCAACTGTAAACAACTCCCAAACCTTAACTGTGCTAATCCCTGAAAAAACATAGCATGACTACATCCTGACCAACTGATTTTCATTCAGTGACTGTGCTGGTGCTTTAGAAAAATTTGTCTGAAATAGCCAACCAGAACAGGAAATAACAGGTCATGATGCAGTAAGAACCAATTTTTGATATGCAAGAACCATCACAAGACTACCTACTGATATACATGAAAAAATACCTTGAGTTGCAGCATTGTTAACCAGGATCTTTCCCTTAAACTTAGAAAAAAAAATTGATGCACCCGTTCCTGCCATGACCTACAGATGAAGAGCAATGAATACCATATAAGAGGTTTGATCTGACTCCTATGAGGAAGGTATAACAAATATATAAGGCCCTATATTTAAGGAGTAATGACATACTTACACATAAACTCTGCATACACACTGTTCACACTCACATTCTCACTCTACTTTCTCTCTTAACAAAATATGTTTCTGGACATGGGGGGAGCCCCCAACATACCAGCAATATTTCCCTATTTAAGTTAGTGGAAATGCACAACATCCTACCCCTAGGGAGAATGTTAATCTGGATAAATATGGCTTTTATCAGAAAGAGGAGTATAGCTCGAAAAGCAATGTAAAACCTTTAGAAAATCCCTGTAAAAGCAGCTTCAATGATAGTTTAAACGAGACAAATGCTGATATCTACAGAACAATGCCATCAAAAACAGCATTCAACAGTGCAAAACTTGCGTATTTTGAAATTTAATTAAAATCCTATAGGAAAAAGAACCATCAATCCATCCATCCATCCAGAAGACTAACATGTTAAAAACAGAGAAAGAAAGAATTAGTTGCAGTTCAGAATAACTCGAAACAGAATAAACTAACATAAGATACATTCTATCAACAACAACAAAAGCTTACTTATGTTTTCCAATAGCTTCTTCAAGTTGACAGACTACCGCAGCAAACGGCATATTAATAGTCTGAAGATAAAATACTCTAGATGTAAGATGCAGATTCCAAAACAATTTTTGCATTGGACAAATTGAATATTAACACTACAGAGAATTACAAAGTACCTGATAATCAGCAAGAATATTTTCAACATCACTCAGCTTGCATCTCCTAGAATTGTGTGGTCCAGAAATTACCTCTATGGCTCGCCTAAGCCACCTAACCCCATCAACAAGTAAATTTAACAGAGCACCAGAAACATGGGAATGAGGTAGGTCTTCTGCAACTTCCAAAACATCCTACATGATCAATCAGTAGGCATACCTCACATAAATAAATTAGAAATAAAACATCAAACCTTTTCCTTTTTTAGTTCAAAAATAAAACAAGCAAAGAAGATATAACTAAGTGTATTTTCCTTCTTTCCAAAGGACAGAAAGGTTATATAAAAATATTAAGAACTGGCCAAGAAATATGAAATCATAGCAACACTGTACAAACAAAGGTTAATTGTGTCGTTTCCTTTATGACCAAATTGCAACAAGATGAAGCATAGGTGTACTATGGGCAACCAGAAGGATGGACCAAAAACCATAGTAGTATCAAACTAACAACAAAACCAAATATACCAAATTGGTTGGGCGCTGAGTTGTTTTTCAGTGTTGGGAGAGTGAATTTAGAAGTATGCACATGGCAAAGGCAGCATACTCAACTCTTACACAAAGTTGGTTCATTTTTTTCCCAGCCGCCACGCCAGGGGACAAAATGCATATGTTTCACTAGAACAACAGAAGCTACAAAATGGCAAATATGTGGTTTGTGCAAATGCAGTATTTAAAAGCAAAGAGTGACTCAAGAAATAGTGACCTCTAATGAAGGAGAAATATTGCAGAAAGAAAGGGCCTTTTTGCACCATTCCAATGTAGAACAAACTGCTTTAAGTTTTGGAATCTCATAGAAGTCGAAACCAAGTGTTAAAGCAGATCTTGTCGCAGATTGCATTTTTGTAATCAAACCTTCAAGCTCGGAAGTTAGGCCACTGCTTATTCCATGGACAATATTGTCCAATTCAAAAAGGCACCTAGCTTTCTCCAGTAAAGAACATGCATCACACTCCCATTCTTTGCAGTTCTTCTGAACTATTTCAAGCGTCCTTCTTTCTTCCAGAGAAATTTTAAGCAGCTTTGATTGAGAAATCAACATCTACAATAAGACAGATCAAACTATATACTTATCCTGCATCTAGTTTCAGCAAAAATAAAAACAAGCAGGACAGACATGAACCTGCAGGTCCTCAACTTTCTGCAAAGAATTTGAAGCACAAGCAGAACAAACTAAATATGGTTTGCAATTCCTTAACCAGTTATTAGCCTCCGATAGTGCATCCTTGACATCATTAAGAGAAGGAAGAATCACAAATATGTCTTCCGAAGCCCTATATACCAACCAAACACAACAATTAAAATGAGCCATAATAAGCTTAGAAAACTGGGTAAGTCATAAAATAAAGATGTACAGCATCCTAGAACCTTAGCATGTCCTCAAAGTCAGAGATAGGAGCCTCATGTGTAAGAATTTCTCTAGCTCTTTCCTCCCAATGCATGGCACCAGCAAGCACACGAGATAAATTGACAAATAATTTTTCTCCCTCAATTTGTTGACTAGAAAAATAACAAAAGAACGAATTAATATAAAAGCCTCATTGTGTTTCAGTTTCAAAGAGAAAGCAGAGATAATAGATACACTCTGGCCTCCTTCATAAGTTGCTCAATGAATTCCAGAGACATCTTAGTATCATGTGCCTGTACCAGATTCACAAAATTTCAATTAGTTTTGAACATTGGAAGAATTGCTTGAGCACATCAAAGTTAACTGGTCTCCATGTTTACAGAAAACTTTCATCTTCTACATATTAAAAAAATCGATATACATGAAAGGGCTTTAGAAATAATAATAATGTACCTTAAAAGCCTTTTCTCGGCAATAAGCCCTCTTCAGCTCAATCTCAACCAAGGGCAACTCATCAACTGAAAAATATTATTCAAAAATTAGGTTAATAAAAGTCGATGAGATAATAAACAATTGCATGGGCCTCCAAACAATCACACTGTGCTACAAGAAAGAACTCCAATACCTTGAATTTTCAGAGATAAACCATCTTCTAAAATACTCTTTAATTCACTAACTACATTTTGTTGATCCTTCCGCTCATGCAATGTCTCTAATAGACCATTAAAGTGTGAAACCCATGAAACAGTATGCGCATGGTATTGTCTTAGAAGCTTCAACTCTGGTACATCAACAGTAAAACTGTCCCATTCCTTAAGCAGCAAACCAACATTCTGCATATCTCCTTTGTAATAGAGTTATGTCTTTTAACCACCAGAGGTAATTATTAGAGGGAAAAAGAGACAGGAGCAAACCTTTAGATACAAAGGACATTCTAATATCTCAACACATTGAGCACGGCATAAATCAGCTTGACATAACAGTTTCTGAAGGATGTCTATTTCCGGGAGTTGGACATTAATCTCCACTATCTATTAAAGACAATGAATTTCATATTATAATCATTGTATAACTTAGCCTGATGCACAATGTGTGTGTGTGTGTGTGTGTGTGTGTGTGTGTGTGTGTGTCTGAGAGTGTATGTCATGTATATAGAGAATGTTTTTATTCCATAATTAAAATAAAAAGTGTCATGATGTTTGTATACACTGTTAGTATATATAAAATATTAAGTAATAATTAATTTGGTTTAAAAAATTAATACCTTCAAATTCAAAAATTATTATTACTACAACTTATAAGAGTGAATGTTTATTGATACATTAAATTCATAAAAAAGTAAGAGCTTGACATAGCCATCTTTATGTTGACCAGAACCAGACTTAAGAAATTATAGACTCTTTAGGTAAAAGCAATGTTTTTGGAGTCCTACTCACCTCTGACTTTAACTTGTAAAGAACATCAACATCTACTTCAGCAGTATGTTTTGCTGAGATGCACCTTCTAACACTATCCAGCCATGCCTGAAAAGTCCCAAAAGAGAAATTGTGTACGCAACATGACAAGTAACACAGCACCAGTCAATAAGTAAATAGTACAGCACAATTGCTCAAGTTCAAACAATGGGGTAAACCTCTAAGCACCAGAAGAAAAATGATGAGTTTTGAAATATAAGCAAAATAATAAAAGACTAAGCATAAAACAAATGGAGAACAAATAATGTGTCAAACTGTCATATGCCAAAGTCTACCTTTGTTGAAGAAATTTTCCTTCTTAAATTCTCAATCTCTTTCACATAGATCGGTAAGCCACAAGCTTTGGAGTATATAAGTTCCAACTCAGGCATCTGGAATGAACAATATTAATCAAATTGAATGGACTGGAAAGAAGAATTAGAATACCATCAGCCATGACGGATATCTAGCAAGAATAAAATGTCTTACAACATAAATTTACATTCGATATTAAGACTTTGAACCAAAAATATATGAAAGGTCTGGGTGAAAGTACCCTTGAACACATTGATAAAACAGTATCAATCTCCTGAACCAACACCCTTGCTCCTTCTGCATATTCCTGTGTGTCATCCAAAACAAAGTTAAAAAAATTCCAAATGGCAGAAAATTTCAACCACCAGATATACTGTAACAACATAGCACCTTCAATTTCTGAAAATCAGGCTCATTGCATGGTGCAGGACTAAATCTCAGTAACTCATCAATAAATTCCAAATGAACTTTCTCTACATCAGAGTCCCGATGACACAACCAGGCCTCAATTTTTGTCACACAATCTCGTATCCCTTCTGACCACTTCTGAGCTTCTATCAAATTCTTTACCATATCTCGTACCTAGATCCCAAAACAAAGCTCAACTTAGTTGTGTACAAAGTGTTTTACACAAGTTCCTTCAAAGCAACACCTAGAACTTACAGAATCCATCTCAGGACCAGCCCAAATAAATTGTTCAGCTTCCCTTAGTGCAGTAACAAAAGCATCGCTGGAAAAAGGATTCTGTAGAATCTTACTTGATTGCAGTAGCCATTGTGTAGCAAGTTGACTGAAAGTGATGTAGCCACATTTTGCCTACACAAGCAGTCTCAGGAGACAATGATGAATATTTAAAAAAAACCTCAGCTTATTAATTTAAACAATAATACTATATCCAAATTATACTTGAATACTTTCCCCCATTGACTATTTGTTTTAAAACAAATTGTGGGGGGAAACTGTGGGAATAAAAATGAAAGAAATGACAGTGAAAGGATAGAATGTAACTTTCAACCCTCTTGTTTGGATAATAAGGAGGGAAGAAAATGGCAAGAATATGGTTTAGTATAAGATAGTAGGATCAATTTCAGCTTCAGTATACTTTTCCCCCACTTTGACCTCTGTTTTGGAGAGAGAATTTTTCTAATGCTGAAGAAACAAATATTCTCTCCAAAATCATTGCTTTTGTTTTCTTTCCTTATCCGAAACATAGGAATATTAAATTCTTCTCCTATTTTCTTTCACTTCCAGATTCTTTCTTTCCAAAATCAACCCATCCAAACAAAGGGTAAAGGAATTATTAGCTCAAAACAAATTATTGTAAATAACAAACTACTCCATCTGAGACATCAATTTTACTAGCATATGAAATTTTAAATGAACAAGATGAACTTGAGATAAACTCATCTCCATAAATGCACATATAATCATAACAATTACTAAAAAGTAATATATTTTAACTACTTAAACATTCCTCATGAAAAAAAAAATGATGAACAGATGGCTAAAAGCAGCCACATCAAAGTTCACAGAGGAAGGCTTTGCCTAGTGGATGAAATAGAGTCAGTTCCTTCATAAAAACTTACCAAGTTTACACAACAATACATCTTCACAAGGGAATTAGAGGAAGGTGAAATGTCATATTATTGAAGCAATTCCACTCTTAGGTGTCCAACAACTGAAGTTATGTACTTATTGTATGCCGTTAAAACTGAAAAAACCATGAAAACTAAAAACAGTGCTGTAACTTGAGTCTAACAATACAACAATAATGAAGACTCCTAGAGTCCAAGACACTATTAGTAAACAGAACATCAGAAAATTTTGACCATGGGCCTCCAGTCTCCACGATTTTCTTATCCTTGTTATATCTCTCTTCACATCTCAAATTTATATAAGCTTTTTGTCATGAATATCTATCACAGTAATCACACTACTTCAGCTACTGCCCTCTATTTCTCCTACTACTTGTGTCTATCTAATTTGGAAGAAGAATCAGTGACATCCTAAGGCAAGGTACATTTTAACTAATCAATAGGCAGAAAATTAAGACACCAACTTTTGATACCTAAACACCATTAACATGCATATAAGGGGAAACAGCTAGCCAATTAACCGTAAGCAGCAGAGTAATAGATAGAGAAGCAAAGACAAATATTTTCTTGCGCAATAAAAAAATAAATGAAACTCATATAGACAAGTTTATAACCATGTAAGATTTGGAAGAAATACAATAGAATTAAAAAAATATATAAGACCTTTTTGGTCAAGGCACCCTGACATGAGGAGGACTGCCTTCTTATATTCCTGCACTGTCCCTTCTCCTCAGAAGTATATTTATCCACGGAAAGTGCCAAGTTATATAATTCTGCAAGTGAATGACGAAAGAGAAGGCGAAGTTCTATGCTTTTGCACTCACAAAGGTGTTCCCAGTGCTGCATAAGAAACAACTATATTCAGTCCAACGTAATAACACCAGCTCTATAGGAACAAACCAAGACTACTCCAATCCCAGAAATATGAACAAGTCCAAACAACTTCCAATTACCATAATACCAGCATTTGTCATTTTTTATAATTAATATTTATTATTCCTATCCCACTTGATACATATAGTAATTGAATCAAATCAAATTACTTTGAGAAAATGAACCATGTCCACGTACAAAGACATTGTGAACTTTAATTAAAACAAATTAGTGAGAGTTAAAACAATATCTGCATTTTCAAATCCACTTATTCAAATCTAATTAACAATAGTGGTCCTATAATCATTTCACTGTGCAAGAACACAGATTTGTTCTCAGATCAACACTATTACAAAATTTTCATGACACCACAAATAGATCCACAGTATATAATTCACCTATGTTCATATAAACAAGTGTACATACACACAAAAAACACTCAGAGCTCTTTTTAGATGGTCTGATGTAGGCCCTGTTCTGGGACAGGGTTGGTCGTCTGTTATGTTGATGCTATATGTCAGGCAGGATATTGCAGGATATTTAAAGGAGGCCACATCAGATTAGTGGTCCTCTTCAAGGTGCCTCTCTCTCTCTCTCTCTCTCTCTCTCTCTCTCTCTCTCTCACACACACACACACACACACACACAATATGGGGAAACGTGAATACTTGATTGTAAATAGCAAACACATTTTTGATACCATAATCATATTCATTTACCTCCAGACATACAAAAGAAGATGGCCGGCAACTGCACACAACAGCAGAAAGATACAGATACTGCTGGCAAATAATGCATGATGGATCCTACAAAAGACAACAGTTCATTCAATCACAACGGACAGCAACAGCAGGTAACTATTTTAAACTACCATAGGTTGAAACAACAAATAATACCTCTTCAGTCCCTACATATTGAGGATATTCACGAGGAACCATGCGAGATGATTTGATAATACCATTTCTCCATAGTTTCTCTCTCCAAGATTTTTCTTTATCATATATTCTAAACAACTCTTTTTTCAAATATGGAGACACTTTGCTATCAATGTCACTATACTGTAAACAAGATGATAATCAACCAACAAACATAAGATTGCTGACATAAGTGTTAAGACTTGACAAACAAGAGAGTAAACAACACTGTCAACATAAAAAGAGCTGAACGCACAACAGTAGTAAGCAACTGAAGTCAAATTTATGAAAAATAATTAGGTCAATCAATCCAAGAATTCTCAATTGCTTCACAATAAATTAAAAAAGAAAAGATGAATTACCTGGAAAAGTGTCATTTACTTAAGGAAATTAATAAAGGAGGGATAAATAACAGCATGATAGTCAAAACGCCACTGGCCATGGTAATAGCCAAATGGCAATCACATCTCCCCTCTAAAAGGGAGGTCCAAATTTTTGGCCCCCCCCCCCCCCCCCGGGCGGGTCCCCAAAACAAAAAAATAAATAAATTAATAAATAAATTAAAAAAATCACAAAATTTGTAACTTGAAAAAAAATGCTAAAACCCATAAGTATACACAGTGATCAAACAAAATGACAGAAATGAAAATAGTAGAAAGATAAATTTTGCAAAAATATTGAAGATGTTTCTTTCAATCCCATGAAAAGAATAATGACTTCAAAGCAAGCAACTATCAGAACATGTATAAACCTGGGCTACTACGCAAAGAAGCTCTTCATGCGACAAGACAGCAGGTTTGTGGTACCGCTGATAGAGGTCAGCTCCAAATGCACCATAAGGTAGCCAGTCAGCAGGAGCAAAATTAACCGCCTCTGCACAATTTAAGCCTGAAAACCAAACAAGTCAAGGGTGTTATCATTGCATACAAAGCTAGACATACATTGGATTGTTCTAAGCTGGTTACGTAAACACAACACAGAACCACATACCAAGATTGAAACCTCCATGGTAAGATCTGGGGAAGGTAATAACAAAATTTCCAGGCTCCTGCCAAACATCAAGAACAAAAGAAAACATATCAATGATTCAATATACTCAAAAGAAGACAATGACAAGGAAAACCAGTATTGCAGCTGTACATCTTTCTTAGCGAACAGACATAGAGGGGAGGTGTTGAAAAGATAGAGTTAGTTTCCTATTCATATTTAATTTTCTATTGTTATCTAGTTTCTTATTGTTAGGTTTAAGATTGTAGACAAACTTATGGTCAATAGTTTCCTATATAAATAGGACTTAATAGTGTAAGTCTTGTACACACTCTCAGACTCTCAGTATCCCAATACAGTACGATAAGGGTTTTCTCTCCAAATAAATCTCTCATATGGTATTAGAATTTGGTGAGAAAAAAACCTAGCCACCACTAATGAAAACCATCACCAGCGGTGGTGAGGAGTTAAAACTCCTTACCAATGGTGCCCAACCTTATCTATGGCCCTTTCTCTCTTTACCAATGTGTTTTCTCTTTCTTGGCATTTTCTCTCTCTTCACTATCACTATCAAGTCAGATCTCCCTATTTCTTGGCTTTCTCTAGGAAAACCAACCCTAGTCTATCTATCTCCAGCACTGTTCGAGCCTCTCCTCATTGGTCTATCTAAAATCCGATATCTTGGCCTCTAATATGATATTCCCAACTTCCAGACTGATGCTCCCGGTCTTCAATCTAATACTTCTGGCTTCGAATTTGATACTTCTAGCCTCCTATCTGATATTTATGGTGTCCCAATTTATCCCACCCTCAAATATGGCATGTATTTTCCAAACTCAAATATGGATTCTCAAACTCAGACTATATTCCAAACTCAAATCTGGTATGTCCAAACTTAGATTTGAAATTATCAATCATTGTTTTAAGACACTAAGACTCTGAAGGCTATTCTTGAAAAATCATTCATTAATACACATGCCATCTGTTATCTCCGTTGTTAGTGTGCTACCATAGTTGCTCTAGGCTATCTATGTCTATTTAAGTGTTTTTCACTCTTATTTTCTATGTAACAAACTTGAGCATTTATCATATATGCTTGAGGGGGCATGTTGAAGAAGAGAATTAGTTTCTTATTTATGTTTAATTTCCTACTGTTATCTTGTTTCTTATTATTAGGTTTAGAATTGTAAAAAGACTCATGGCCTATAATTTCCTATATAAACTGGACCTAATGGTGTAAGTCTTGTACACACTCTTAGTATCCCAATATAGTACTATAAGGGTTTTCTCTCCTGATAATTCTCTCACAAGAGGCACAACTCAAAGGAGCCATAATCACTTATATAGTCAAATTCCAAATATGAAACTAAATCTATACCATATATGCACTAGGAATAAACTTACAAAATCTGATTTGCTAGCCACTTTCATGTCATAACTCTAATTGCATCTTTCCATTTTTCAACAAATTGAAATATAAAAGTTCATTATATCAATGGAGTGTTTATCGCGTGTTTCATACATTATCAACTATAACAATCTAACGCATTTGTGTTCTAATTTGTCGAATTCTACAAAATCTTTCACTTATAATAGCATAACCAAACAAAGTAACCACCATAATAAGCCAGGTCCTTGCATACAAGACCTGAACTATACTGTAGACCGAAACTCCATTATCTTGCAAGACAGATGGGTTTAACATAGTGACAAGTTGGAAAAGCAAATCTGGTTGTGCATCGAAAAGATCAGGAAGACTGCTCCTCATCACCTACAAGGAAGTGGATTAGTTGATTCAATTCATTAACAACCATGCTTGAGACCCCAAGACGAAAATTAATTGCCAAAATGAAGATGAAGCAAGATATAAAAACTTAGTTGAAAAGAAAAAGAAGAAAAAGAATACAGAAAATGAACAGATATAAAATAAGTAATAGAGATGATTTTTGCAGAAATAAAAGAGTAAAACTTTAGGCCTCATTGTAACCTACTTTCATATGTGTATTGATGGCACGACACATTCAAGGAAAAAATATGCCAAACAGAGTTGAAGATACAAAGCATGCATTTAATAATAATTCAGAAATTATAGCCACTCTAATTGGTAAAACATTCATTATTAACATACCATCAAAACCAACAATTTAAAATACCATCAGTATTACCAAACTATAAATATATATAAAAGTACTCCCCGAAAGAAATTGAAAAGTTTCATGCTTCGATTTTCAATACAGAAATTATAATACAGAATATTTATTAAAAAAAATATACATCTGCATAAAATGAGGTGTAGACAATACTACTAAATCTAAAATTAAATAAAGAACTACTCCCCAAAAGTGGAACTAGCGACAACACGTTTAAAAGTCAATAGCATAACGTAACTGCATATATTTCTCTTTTTCTGGACAGATGCAGTAAAAATGTAGGAATGTAAGAAAAGTCCAATACCTACCTTCTCAAAAGAACTGGCTTCACTACCAGGAACACTGTACCAACATTTGGGCTCTCCCCTAGAAAATTATAAAAATCAAAAACAAACATGTTTCCAGGATCCAAATATTAAAGGAAAACAAGATCATAAAACAAGTTAAAACTAGCACTTGAAGTTTACATACTATAATTCAAAAATAAACCAATCAAGGAAGACTAAAGAAAATGACGATGTAATCATGAAGTAGATCATGAATCGTTGTATGAATGATCAAGCCTGCAACAAACACAGAACTCTACCCAATGGAAATAAATGAAATGAGGAACATTTATGGCATAGAGTCAAGCGTTAGAAAGGTTACACATTATCAAACATAACACTAACCAAGAATAATTTTTCATATCTGAAAAAAAAAAAAAAAAAAAAAAAAAAGAAAAACTAGAAACTAAAGCAGGTTTCCTTACAATGCTAAGAATTATTACAAGAAACAGAGGAGGTACTAATTATTCATCCTGGAACTTAAGTGAATTGTAACAGAATTACAATCATCTGCCTCTAATAAACATTCCATTTTCAAAGCGTTAAATGGTATAAGCAATTACCAAAATACATATACAATCATGCACAGGATGTTTCTTAGGGAATCATCATAAGCAAATACATAATATAGTTACCTAATATATTGCATCTGACTAGAAGGAAAAAAATCAGGGTCAAACATGATGGGTCATGAATATAACTTCACAGAAGACTCTGGCAAAGCTGAACACCTTGATTTGTTGAAAAAGGGTGGCAGCCACAAGTTAAAAGCTAACTGTCTATCTTAATTCAGAGGTGAAAGTCAGTTAAAGACAAATAATTTACTGTCCTGCTGCTATAAATCTTTGGCAGTGCTAAGCCTTTATGGTATGATCAGTTTATGCGTCAAGATGTTTAGGAATTGAATTCAATCAAGACAAAAGGACTTTTCAGTCGGCAGATAGCAACAGAATGTTAAGCACTTTTATGGACCCTTTGTTTTGTTGGGTTTCTATCAAGCATCTTTCTAGAAGAGAATACATTTAATAGACTTATAAGCTCTCCATGTTTCATTTCTCTATATTTTTTGCTGTTGACTCAGTAAGACTAAGTGGTACATCAAGAGTACATGTGACTAAAGTCAACTTTAATCTGTTAAATCCTACTCAAAAAACAGTCAAATCTCTGCTGTATTTATCAGGCTATTACTCACTCAACAAGTTTGCTTGACAGATTGCCAGGAAATCAAGGATTACAAATCTATAAGCCTTGAATTAACCTTTTTACATTCAGGCAATATCAGACACATCATTCCTGAAGGAAACAGCTCTAAATTTTAAAAATATATTAAAATAAAAGCATGTCTCAATAGTCTTATAATTTAGACATTAAGTGTATATATATTATAGAGACAGCATGCATAAAAAAATTTTATAAAAAAAAAAAGATAAACTAAAGCATACCAGTGTAGATAATTCATTGAGTAAAAGCAATGATCCTCAAAATGCCAGCAAAAGGATGAGAATAGCATCCCAATATACAGCCAGGGAACCATAACACCAGTGATATTCTGATGAACAGCTTGAAGCATTGACCCTTTCAACTTAGGCAAGTTATTTAGATTCCATGGATTAGCTGAGTATTCATCCCATAACTTTGCATCAATTGATCCTAGTTTCTGATCAGTTGCACGTGGAAAGCCACTCCCATAGACAGATGTATCCAAGTCACTTCCATACATAACCTCAACCTCGCCAGCCAATCCTTCCACAATCTCCCAAAACTTTTTCTCTATTAGAACCCTTGAAACAGATCCTGGCCCAAACCATCGCCTCCTTGAACGGTCAGCCATGCGTCTAAAAGCTTCCAAAGAATAATGCTTACCAGGCACAAAACCAAAGCTGTCCCTGTCGGAATTCAAGCAATTAAAGCAATACCAGTTTCCTGGTGGAATTTGTTTCAGTGGCGGGGAAAGACAATATATGTGCCAGCCCTTATCACACCTATCGCACAAAAGCATAACTTCCCCATGCAACCCACTTCTGCATTGCTCACAAATCTGATCATGTTCTTCCTCCAATACTTTACAATTCTTAGCTTTCAAACAATCAATACTCCTTCGTGTCCTCTTGGATCCTGTTGAATGGACCTCACGATCACTTCTTTTGTCCTCCTGCATGCCTGTCTTACTACTCCAAGTTGTTTCTTGATTTAATCGACTATAGTAACTCTGGTAATCATACAAGTGCTCTCGATACAGGTGACATAAGACATGCTTTGCACAGTCTGAAATTTTGCTCCCTGGCCTCACAAACCGAGAAACATCCCCCCATTTCTTTTCCTGTACAACCTTGTTATATCCACCAAACCGCTTAACAGCATTAAATAATTTGCACAAGTCTAAATCTTCACCCTCAAACACAACCCTCTTCTTTGACTTTTTACCACAGTGATCCTCTAAAAACCTTGAGTACTCCAACTCAAAAGTCTTGGAGTCACATGCAGCAGGACGTGCTTGTAACTTGTGAATTGCTTGTGTTTTAGTGGGAAAAGTGAAAGAATCTAAATCCAACGCAAATGGGGGTTTCCAATTTTTTGGTGGTACAATCCTACAAATCCCATATGGCTCGGCTTCAGCTCTAATTTTATAAATAAATTCCAAAGGGTCCTTGAATTCATCCTCAGTGGGATAATATACAGGTCCTGATGGTATATTTAAATAACCAGACGATGAAACACAAAGACTTTGCCCTACTACACCTTTTTCCACTGCCCTAGGTCTACCTTTCCCCATCAGCACCACCAAATATTCATAATTACACACAGAATGTACAGGAAAACTTACAGTTCGCCACTGAAATAAACCGTTGCACAATACCAGTGGATAAGAGTGATTCCTAAGGCTTGCAGCTTACCTTCACAGAGAGGATAAGAGCACTCATGTGTCTGCTACAAGCTTCCTCTCCCGTCCCATGGCACTGCAGAACTGAGATTTTCGTGCGAAGATTTCGTAGGAAAAATAAAGTGCGAAGAAAAAGGGGAAATAGGATTATATATGAAGGCCTAAAGTTGCAACAATTCACCACATAGATAAAACCCCTCGCCCTTTTTGCCTTTGGGCCGGAGATTGTAGTGTAGGGCTTTAAGACGCTGTTCCTGTACCCGAAAACCGGGTGGTATTTTTTCGTCGTCATCGTGTTTTTTTCTACGGGTTTTCGGCACTTGCGAGAAATCCACGCGCCCCCTCCTGTACTGTTCGTGTCACACGTGTAAAACCCAGTAGAGACCAATAGAAGAGATCGATGACAACCGACGGCTGCGATGACGCGTTTATGGTTTCTTTTTCTTCGTTGGAGCATCTTTAGGGTTTGGCATTGACTTCCACATTGACAAAACCCAATTACAGTGATGTGATGTGATAGACAAACGATAGATCCAAACTTCTTACCTTGTTTTGATTATAATTATTTAAAATTTAATTACGAATAATAAATATATAAACTTATAAATTAACTGGTGTACAATGTAGAAAATTTATATTTGTTACCAAATGTTATTATAAAAAATCCATTTTTATTATCATGTATATATATATATATTAAACATGCATATTATCATCTATGAGGCTATAGAGATTAAACATTTTTTATAGTGTTGGTTTTAATGGGAGGTTAAAGGAAATCTATTAATTTCACATTATAGACCTTCCAATTCAGTTAATTAAATTGAGCACGTGAAAAGATATTTAAAATCTTTCAATTCACTGTACCCAAAAAAAAACTTTCAATTCTAATTCCCTTCATTGCTTAAACATTTTTTTTCAAATAAAACTTTTAATTTATTTCCTCATTCCATTTTGTCATTCACTCCTCATTCCCTAACATGAGGTGAATTTATACCAACCATTAATGGAAGGAGGACAACAAATTAAAATGCACTAAACAATTATTCCCCTTTAGAAAACCATATCCTTAGTATTTTAATTAATAACCATGAATAATTTATAATTTACAATAATATAATAATTTGAAATTCTAAGGGCTTTTAATTATAGGTTACTGAAAAAATTATTCGTTACACAAATAGCACAATTCCCACTTAAACCCATTTTGTCAAAATTTTTAAGAAAATAATTAGCATTTTTATTAAATAATAACATATAAATTTCATGCAAAACAGTGAGATAATTCTTATGATATTTATCTTATTTGCTTTTCTGACAAATATGTTTGATATTGTCAATTGTCATTGACTTTGACATTAACCCATGTTTATCGATTCTCAAAAGGGATGGCTGGACATTTTGTTATGGGGCTTCAAGCCTTCAAGTGTGAAAATGTATTTTAAAGGGGGACGATGTCGGTGGAAATTGGGAAATGGAGGGCCAAACCAAATCCCTATACATAACAATGTGATGTAAAAATAATTTCAATTTAATTAAAATGAAATGATTTTATAGCTATGCAAATTTGGATTTTTCAATGCCCTTAAAATTCTCACTCGGCAGGGAAGGCAGAGGGCGACGGCCAGTGAGCGAATTAGACTCAACTTACTCTCTGAAACAATTTTTAATTCTAATTCTAATTATAAAAAACTAGTCCCTAAATTCTGCACGAGAAAATAAAGAACTTTCACTTTCTGTGCCTTTTGACGGAATCGAGGACGAGGAATCACCGGGCTTGCTGAGGTACTCAAAGGCTTATCCTTCTTTTTTTCTTCTCTGTTTTTTTCAGCCAATTTTTCTTTGGTTCATTTTGCTTCCATCTAAATACTCCTTTCTTCCTACTTGAGATTTGAATCTTGAAAACAAGTTCATTGGCTGGTTCTAATGGTGCATGCTTGATTTTGTGTTTATTCTAACGGTGAACTAAACTTTTTTTTTTTACTCCAGCAAGTGTTTAGGAGCTGTGCAGAGCTGATTGTTTGCTGATTTGATTATTAGGTATTAAAAATTTGGGAAGTACTGTTGAGGTGAATTGACCCAGTTGAGATTCGCATAAAGGTTTGCTTTCAAATGTTGTAATGCTGTATATGCAGTCTTGTTCTTCTTATTCGCTGCTTCTTCTTGGTTCTTGCTTTCGGGTGCTATTATCACAGTCAATTGCTCGTAAACTTTTTCCCCTCCCGAGCTGAAAGAAGCCTCGGAGTGGTTTTCAATTATAAAAATTTCCCTTCGTGATTAATTACCGAGGACCATGTAGAACCAGCCGCCAGCTGGTTTTTTTTTTTTTTTTATCTTCTTGGTGATTCTATTTGATGCGAAATATCTGGTGAATGAAAATATATGCTTTTGGTAAGTGAAGCCCTAACAAAGGTTTTGTAATGTAATCAAGTGAGAATTGGGCCTTGTTCAATTGAAAGTCATGCTAAATCAACTATGTTTTGAGCAAAAGAAACCTGGGTAAATCTGAAACCTTTTGAGCTAACTAGCATTTGCTAATGTATCTTAGGGTGTTGGGATGGGTTGTGAGTTTTCCAAGTTATCGGCATGCTGCTGGGGTACTGAGGGTAATGGTCCAGTTCCTGAAGCCCACGCTGATGGTTAGTGATTAAGATGCGCTTCTCTTTCTTGTTGTTGCTGCTATGAGAAAGTTAGCTATTCCTAAGTTTCTATTTGCTGTTCAGAAAATGAAGAGAAAAGTGAAGCCAATGATTTGCCACCATTTCATGAATACACCATTGATCAACTTAGGAAAGCTACATCTGGATTTGCAGTAGAAAATATAGTTTCTGAACATGGAGAAAAGGCTCCTAATGTGGTTTACAAAGGGAAGCTTGAAAATCAAATGCGCATTGCTGTTAAGCGATTCAATAGATCAGCCTGGCCTGACGCTCGGCAATTTTTGGTAAGCAAATGTGATTTTATGTGCGAACTATTCATGGATTTGATACGTGCTCATGACTTAACTATCTTGTACTCTTCTGCATTTACTATTATGATTATGTCTTTTGTGGGTTTTACCTATACTTGTGTTCTGATTGGGGACACGTGGAGGCTGCTTGTGTATTGGGCGAATGGCGGAATTAAAAATTCATTCATTTATATGTATCTCGTTTGTCTTTACACATCTACTATTTTTTTTTATCTGGATGAATGGATTTAACATGATTTTGTTGAGTGGTTAGATTTCTCTTGGATTAATAACAATGACTTGTGAAATTTTTTCTATCTTTTTAGCTTTATTTTCATTGGTGTTCAACGCATTATAAATGTTGGCAGAGAACTAGTCACCTCAAAAGTTTAAACCATTAAGTGGAAACGTATGAATAGTTTCTATATCTTTAATACACTCCCTCACACGAAAGTCTTTTGAGCTTGAAATGTGAACAAATATACAAGCTCACCAAATTTTGTGTTGAAATTCAATTTTTAATTTGAAAAATGAGGGTAGCAAAAATCAAACTCTTGACTGTGTAATCATATGAGCTAATATACCATGTAAAGAACTAACTCTCTTAAAACGTTAAGCTGATAGCCAAACAATGGTTCTATTTCTTTAACAAATGTTAATATTTTACTATTAATGTGTATGATCCATCAAAATAATGAAAACTCATGCAAAAAAAATTTTTGTAAAATTATCTTTAGTTTGACTCCATCTCCCGAATAAGTTGCAATCAGAATTAAAATTATCTTCTGAATTTATGTTTAGTTTGCTGGTTTTACCCTGGGTTTGTATGTGTACCATAATTTACCTTGTTTGACCTATGGACTGCCAGTGGAGAATGTTAAGAAAGCTGCTGAGAAAGATTGAACAAAAATGCAAATTGATACAGATGAAAGAATTAAAAGGATTCTGGGGTTTATCTTTTAACCAACATCCAAAATCTTCAAGTCTTGATTCTGAAGAAGCAGAGCAGTCTGTACATACTGCTTAATAATGGACTAAATAAGTAGCCTTCGCACTAGATTAAAACAAGACATAAATATCCCTACAGAAATTTCTCTTGAATGTGGCATGGATATTTGTGTAAAATGTTTTTGTGCTTGTGTATGCCATCATTTAACGTAAGTACCAACGACTAACATAAGCTGAAAAGAGGTAAACCTGAAACATTATAATACTGGAAGGAATTTGATCAGTAGGTAGGGTTCTCCTTGTGCTTCCTGAAATGTTTGGAATTATAGTTGTGTCTCTGATTCATCCAGCTAGATTATCTCCCGTTCTAAACATCACCATTTCTAGTTTGTCTGATCTGCAGCTTAAACTTTGGGCCTATTTGTGTCTCCTTTCTATCTTAAAACAAGGTTGTTGCAAAGATCATGGATTCTAAACTCAGAGGGCATTTGGGAGCTACAAAGAAAAAGAAATGTTCAAAGTACTTGATGATCGATCCATGGCTATTGGGATTTACTTTTTACACTTATTACAAATCAAAGTCTCTTGCAACCATTATGACAAAAATTTCCTGTTTGTTGACATGGTGATCAATGTGGTCTTTTAGTGTCTCTGAATAATGACTTTTCATTGTTAGCTCCTTATGTAACCTTTGTTTTGCCTCTTCAGGAAGAAGCCAAGGCTGTTGGTCAGCTTAGGAACCAAAGATTGGCAAATCTACTTGGATGTTGCTGCGAAGGAGATGAGAGGTTACTTGTTGCAGAATATATGCCTAATGATACTTTGGCAAAGCACTTGTTCCATTGTAAGTACATAACTGGCATCTAATTCAGTTTCCACACATTAGCTTTTCCTTTTATTTGTTCTTATTTCAATATTGTTTCTTATCCAAGTGGTAGCCAATAGAATTTAATGTTTGATTATGAAATCAATTATGTGAAGTCCCATTCCCTTGGTTAAAACATGTATACATCTTAAATTTTGTAATCTGTATTGTGTTTTGAGTAATTGGTTGGAAACCCACCAGATAACAGTTTGTTTGATGCAGTGCTAATCTTTTGTGATTGATTATTTGGCAAGTCGGCAAGGCTTCCCTTGATAGATATCTGAGATTTTATAATTAACTTATGTTTTTCCCATCTTTGAATTTGTTTAATAAAAGGTTTGGTATATTTAAGCAAACTGTCAAAACTAGTCTTGGACCTGACATGTGATAGCGTTGATGCTGATAATAGTGATGTTTGCTTGTTCATTTGTTGATGCAATTTTTAGCCCTAACTTCATTAGAGGAAATTCAGTTGAAGCCATAAATGGCTTGTTTTCCATGTAGTTCAATTTGTGTTGAAGAAACTTTCTCAATCACTCTCTTGCTTTCTCTCGGTGCTCTATGGTGACTTGTGGTTATGATTGTTTTGTATGACAATATCTTCTTGAATGAAATCTATTAACCTCTCTATTGACAATTGTTGACATGATTGTGTAGGGGAGACTCAACCTATGAAATGGGCTATGCGATTAAGAGTTGCTTTATACCTTGCCCAAGCTTTAGAATACTGTACCAGCAAAGGGCGTGCTCTATATCATGATTTAAATGCTTACAGAGTTCTTATTGATGATGTAAGTTCAATTGTTTTATCCATGTCATTGTTATTGTTTAAGGTCATAAAAATGCCTGATATAGATGGAGGCTTGAAGGCAAACTTTTATTTTGTGTGAAAAGTTCCTTAAAAAGATGTATGTATGTAAAATAGTCTTCATAAAATGTAATGGTACTCAATCAAATTAACGCAATCCTGGAAAGTCATGTTCCAATTGATCAATGACATTAAGTGTACAATTGAGCTAATGCTGTATAGGAATTTCCATTAAAATTGATATAATTTTGATAATTAACTCCCATAACATGTCAATGAATCAATATGTGCTAAAGTTTCACGGTTTTAACACTTTGGACTTCATTATGAGGATTCAATTGAAATAATTAGTAAATAATATTGAAAAGGTTGCCAATTCTTTTTTTTTTTTCCATCCCATCAAGGCATAATAACACTCAGCATGTGGTTAAATTGTATGAATTGCTTTTCTCAGAGAACTAGAAATGAGATGGAAAGCTAATGAGCCCCAAAATATTGAATCAAGAGATACCCACAAATCACAGATTGTATTTGTACTAATTTACTGATCAGACTGAGACCTATTAGTGCCCAGAAACAGCATATAATAATTTTACAAAAATGGTGAAGCCATCTTCAAACCAAGTTTATATTAAAAATCTAAGTGGATAGTATAAAGAAAAAATCAGAATAATTCAAATAAACATCTGAAGGAAGAGACATGTTGATATGGGATGATTTAGAGGGAATCAAATTTAAGATATCTAATGGATTAGGCTTTGGGTATTGGGATAGATAAATTCACAAATTGAATGTTCATTTGTTGAAGGTTTGTTAAGGTAAGTTTGATTTGCTCGTGTTAGAAATCTTAAATTCACACCTAACAGCTTAAGCCTTTTGAAATAGTTGGTTCTTTGACATAGTATTAGAGATTTTGTAATCAAACGGTTAGGATTAGATCCATGCTGCCATAATTCTTCATAATTATATTGATTTTCAGAGCAAGGTATGATGGGCCTGTGCTTTGTCTCCCTTAAAGCTCAATTGCTAATACATGAGGGGGTGTGCTAGGAATATAAACCAATCTAAAGCCCCAGACAGCCAGTAATAGGATGTAATTCGAGGACCCTTTTTGAGGAGGGTATCTTGCCGATTGAACTATAGCTATAATGTTAGGCTTGGAGTTTGAAAGCAATAAATTAGAATTTTCAGAGCAAGAATTCATAAAGATGTCTGGTCAAGAAAACTGGTCTTTGGATGTCAAATTGAGTGAAATGGATTCTTATTATATATTGAAGAAAAATAGCCATAACCTTGGACTTCATGTCTAGGTTTTTATTTGGGTTGAATTCCTCAAGCAGGAAGATAGTAATATTCCATAGTAATATTCCTAAAATAAATATGCGAATCGTTCTACTATGATAAATCATTACAGCTTATACATAGTTGCCAGTAACAATCCTTTCACGATCTGAAATTACTCCTGATCTGGTAAGGCTGAAGACTTGGTGCATATTAGACCTTTTAAGTAAGATGAAAGTATCAGATTAATGACCATAGAAGACCTAAGTAGCTTTAAATGTAACTGTAAAGCTGCAAAAATTGATGAAAGAACTGTATAGTTCAATATAAATAAACTGAAGAAAACAGCTTCTTACACTATAACATATCATAACCCCTAGAAATTGCCGCCAAATAGCCTATGGAAAGATAGATACAAAACCCTATGCCAAAATTGACCGACCGTGTTTCAGTATTCCATTACCCTTACAGAGTGTATAAGACTATGACAGGTAGCAAGTGGTAATATATACCTGGTTAAGAAGCAAGGAAAGAGCATGCAATAGAACTTCGATGCTCTTTCATGTTCCAAGACCCTGAGGATTGAGTTTTGACTCATCATATTTGTTCCTATTATTCAGGAAGGCAATCCTAGACTTTCATGCTTTGGTCTGATGAAAAACAGTCGAGATGGGAAAAGTTATAGTACGAACTTGGCATTCACTCCACCTGAGTATCTGAGAACAGGTACCCCTTCAAGCTAGATACAAATTCCATCTGAAATTTATATTATTTGATCTTCTGTTTCTATGTCTATGCGTGCTGATTGAACTTTAGTAAGAAGCTTGCAGAATTTGAGATTTACTAATCGAGATTTCTTCTCTCCTTGAAGTTTTGTCTGTTCCACCTCCTTTTTTCATGTGGCTATTGCCAACTTAAAGGGTATTATGTTGTGAAGCTGATAAGAATGTACTGTGTTGTATAAATGGAATATGTCTATTGAAGATGGGAGTATAGAGTTTCCCTCAAATCTGTTTAACTGAAATACCTTTCTTTTTTGCGCGGGGCATAAAACTTCCTATGTGGATTCTAGAGATGCGAATTGAGCACTTGTTATTGTTTTTACCTTGTTTTATTCTATCTTTCCTTTTTCAACATTCTCTTTTGTTTGAACTAACGAGCTGCGTGGGCTTAGGAGCTCAAGCTGTTCTCCCATATCATTTCCTTGTGTTAAATCCTTTTGGCCAACTGAATTTTGAATAGTTGGAATGATTGAGAGGGTCCCTTACCTTCCTATCACTGTCTTTTTCATTTTATTCCCCCCCCCCCCCCCCCCCAAAAACAAAAAAAAACAAAAAAACACACACACAACCATAGAAGTAAAGGTAGTAGAATGTGACAATGTGTTTAACATAGCATAGTTTGTGCATTTCTCCCAGCTTAAGTCACCAGTACCTTCTGTGATCCCCTGTTTTGACAAACTCACTTCTAGACTCTTTTTGTTACAAATACCATTATCATTAATGTTTTCTGTCTGTTAAGAGCATCTAATTCAATAAAATTCATGATGTGATAACTTAATTTGTTATTGCATGAAAAATCTTATTGAATTTGTTTCTCTTAACGGACAAAATAATGATGATGGTGATAATGATACTTTTTTCTGTTGATCATGCGCAACTAACTTAAGATTTGTGCTTGGACAACTAAATAGTTTTAGACAATTGAAGGTAGCTATTCACCTGTCAAATTTGTTATTAGATTAAATTAACAGTTTTATATTTCCTTTTTCTAACCTTTTGATCCGATGGTTCAGTTACTTATATGGATGCTCCTCCCTACATTCATGTTGGTGATCTTTGACCATCCTTGGCTGGCACTAATTGTGCGATGGCACTGTTTGTGTCTGTCATGTTCTAACTTCTTTGATAAGGAGGTTGATATCACCTTTTATGGCACATTACTTAATGTAAATAAAGAAGATAAAATTGTTCTGAACCTCCCCCCCCCCCCCCCCCTCTCTCCTTATATTGAGATATGATGACTCAGTGGTCATTATTCTGCATCTTTTTGTTATATCGTTTATATGATGTCTGATGCAAATGTGTCTACCTTCTCTTCCCCTGATCATGCAGGTAGAGTTACTCCAGAAAGTGTGACATATAGTTTTGGGACCCTTTTGCTTGACCTTCTCAGTGGAAAACATATTCCTCCAAGCCATGTAAGTTTTATTTATTGACAAATGGTTCTGCTCATCAGGCATAGTGTTCCCTGTTAGGTAATTTTGAACACCTATATGCTAAGAAGATATTAGGTTATCAACCTATAACTCTTGTCCCCATCTCATTTCCCTTAAGGCAATCGGATGAGAAAGGAAAGAGGAATGATGAGTCTGTGATCATTTACATAGGCAACAATGCATGCTTGCATTTCTTTCTTGTAATGTGAAAATACATACTAAATGTCTTGCCGTTTTGATTAAGTTTTCTTATCTTTCTAACTAGTTAAAATTACATAAGTAGTACCCCGTTGGCTGTGTTGAGAATATTATAAATGCCTTTTAATTATTTTTTTAGCACATGATGGGTGATTGAATATGGGAGTTTTTTTTTCTGAAGTTAGAGCACTCAGTGCTGATTTTATTTTATTGTACATTTAACTTCTAATTTTCATAAATTTTCAGGCACTTGACCTCATTCGAGACAGGAACCTTCAGATGCTGACAGATTCTTGTTTAGAAGGACAATTTTCTAATGATGAGGGAACTGAGTTAGTGCGTTTAGCCTCACGATGTTTGCATTCTGAACCACGAGAGCGTCCTAATCCAAAGTCATTGGTTACTGCTTTAATACCTCTACAGAAGGATGCTGAGGTTACTTGTTCTTTAAATGTTTCAACATATTATGTTATTGAAGAAGTCAGGATTGCTAAAATTTCATACTTAAAACGAGACTAGCCTGTTGGAGAATGCTTGAGGACTGGTTTTTCTAGAGAGCTTATCTTTTTCTCCATTGTTATCATTAACAGTTTATTTTCACATTTCAATGGATTCGGTTCCATATTCTAGTAAGCTGGAATGAACTTCGGCTATATTTGTTTTACAGGTTCCATCTCATGTGCTAATGGGTATACCACATGGTGCTAGCGCATTGCCTCTATCACCACTTGGTGAAGCCTGTCTAAGAATGGATTTGACTGCCATACATGAGGTCATTGAAAAGATCGGGTATAAAGATGATGAGGGTGCTGCAACTGAGGTTTGTTTGTCATATGCAATTGGTAAAACTTGATTCAATGTTTATGATAAGTCAATTTATTTTTTGGTTATTTGGTATTTATTTTTTGTGTGTGTGACTATCTGTGGATCGTGGTGTCAATGCGCCCTTTCATCATTGATATGTTTTTCAAGTAGATTGGGCTGTCCACTTGTTGTTTTTTCATTTTTTTTCTCCCCATTTTGCAGCTTTCGTTCCAGATGTGGACCAATCAGATGCAGGAAACATTAAACTCAAAGAAAAAGGGTGATGCTGCCTTTCGGCATAAAGACTTCAAAGCTGCAGTTGATAGCTACAGTCAGGTTAGTGAGATTCACGGTTTTGCCCCCATAAAATGATGATATCTCCCCCCCCCCCCCCCAATCTCCAAAAAAAAGAAAAGAAAAAGCAAAATTACAGAAAAGGAGAAAGAGAGAAGTTTAGTATGCGTATAATCCATCTTCTTGCAATAGGAAATGGAATAGAAGTGGTTAAATATGTCAATAGGTTATATGGTTGAGTATTTATAGGAGTGGAGAAGTTAATGGAAATGTGAATTATAGGTCTCTTTATTTTAATAACCTTATGCTGGGACTGACAATAGTTTAGATTTTACTTCTTGATGGATTGTAAGGTAAAAGATATATCATAGAAATATTGGATCAGTTACAATATACAGCTGATGTTGATTGTATAATGCAGTTCATAAATGTTGGAACGATGGTGTCTCCTACAGTTTTTGCACGTCGTAGTTTGTCTTATCTCATAAGTGATATGCCAGAGGAAGCTCTTAATGATGCCTTACAAGCTCAAATAATATCCCCTGTTTGGTATATAGCATCCTATTTGCAAGCTGCTGCACTATTTGCACTGGGAAAGGAGAACGAGGCCCAAGTGGCACTTAAAGAGGGCTCCGCACTTGAAAGTAAAAGAAACACAAACTAGTTGAGGACAGTAGAGAAATCTTGTTTTCCTGTTTCTGAAGATGGCTTACATAGAATACTCACTGGTGTCTCAATGTTTCGGCAAATTGATCTGGGACTCCAGTTTCATATGGGACAATTATGTTGCGTGGATGGTGGTTTATACGTGCCAAGAAGCATTTTTTTGCACAGATTGGAATTACTGCGGCAAATACAATATTAATTTAGACAAGGGTGCCCCTATAGCAGTTTAGTTGCCTATGCGTACAAAGATCTTGGGAAGATCACTTGACCTACGGAAGAAATTTTGTGTTTGTAAAGGATTCGTCTTTCAGTTGAAGTCTGCGTTTCTTGGGTGAATGGCAAATGTTGTTGCGCTTGTAATTTATGTACAGAGCAATTGGTCAATCGCTGCCATATCGACCTAATTAGGCTGTTTTGTATGTTGTTGATTTTGCATCCAATAAATTCTTTTATCTTTTCTTACTTTTTATGTGGTTTCTTCTTTGATCATGTATGCTGTTGAGTTTGCCAAATAGAAACAATTGTAAGTAATTCCTTTTTAACCATTAGTTTCTCATCATTGATTATATATACTAGAATTTTTCTAACAAAGATTTAAAGGAAAAAAAAACAAAAACACTCTGATGAACTCCTGCGAATATGGCAATGTATCTCTTCCATTTGAGATCTGCCAAGGTTACTCAGTGTGTGTAAAGGAACAACACACCTTGAAAAATCCATCTGCCAAGGGCTGAACGCTAGATGGAAGATACGTGAGGGCGGTTCGGTTAGACCGGTGAGAGACCACAGTCCGAACCAAAAGGTTGGTAGGATACAAATTAGGGCCCAAACGGGTGCAAACCGGTGACCTCTTGATCTGCAGTCAAATGCTCTACTACTGAGCTCCGGACCCTTGCAAATCAATCGTTGGATACTTACATTATCTATAGGGGAAACAGATATGATCTAATTCCGCAATCCAAGGGCCAAGCCGATCACCTCACCCCGCATAACAAAACAAAAACTTTTTCACTTTTTCACATAATCTTCCCAATAATAGTTGTGCTGATTTTTTGATATAGCGTGGAGCTATCTATATGTTGAGTTGCTCGCTTGCTTTTTTTTTTTTTTGTTTGTTAATTAACTTGCTTGCTTCTTTTTAGTCTTTCATCTAATTTGAGTTGCTCTTGCCAGATGGGATGGGAGGTGTTTGTGCGTTTGTGTTTCTGGGTTTGTTTTCTTCCCATTTCTTAGAAAAAAAAAATTGAATGAGATAATAATAAGAAGGAGACGAAACAAAGCACCTGGAATAGGGAGAAAATGCCATTGAACATTAATTTACTTGACAAGCTCGCGGAAGGGTAAATATTGGTCAAACAAACCAGAATAGTTTGGAAAAGAACGGAAATAAATGTAAGAAAACAAAATCCGGAGTAAATAAAGACGAAGCCCTTCCTTAGGATTGTAGATTCACAGAATCAGCAAGGCACAAGCAGAGCGCAGTTGTAGTCCATATACACCTTTCAGCCAAACCAGAGTATTTCTTAAGCTTCACTCACTTCGAAATCCCAGAACACAAGCAATATACAGTAACCGCGACCAATAAGGGACCTCCTTTTCAGTCGTGCTCTCCTTCCTCCTCATCAATCTCGTCTTCCTCTGCTGCTGCGTCTTGATACTGTTGGTACTCTGCAACCAAGTCATTCATATTACTCTCAGCCTCAGTGAACTCCATCTCATCCATACCCTCTCCAGTGTACCAATGCAAGAAAGCCTTCCTCTTGAACATGACCGTGAATTGCTCTGAGACACGCCTGAACATTTCTTGAATCGAGGTCGAATTCCCCATGAACGTGGATGACATGGACAACCCAATTGGTGGAATATCACAAACACTTGATTTCACATTATTTGGTATCCATTCGACAAAGTATGAGGAATTCTTGTTCTGTACATTTATCATCTGTTCATCCACCTCCTTGGTGCTCATTTTCCCGCGGAACATGGCCGACGCGGTCAGGTACCTACCATGTCTCGGGTCTGCAGCGCACATCATGTTCTTGGCATCCCACATTTGTTGAGTGAGCTCAGGAATGGTGAGGGCTCTGTATTGTTGGGAGCCCCTGGATGTTAAGGGCGCAAAACCAACCATGAAGAAGTGAAGGCGTGGGAAAGGGATGAGGTTAACGGCTAGTTTGCGTAGATCAGAGTTGAGCTGACCCGGGAAGCGGAGGCAACATGTTACTCCACTCATTGTTGTTGAGATCAAATGGTTGAGGTCACCAACTGCAACACAAACATTTAACATTAATTAATTCTTAGCCAATTTAACTAAACAAGGTTTAATCTTTCAAAGCAACTTTGAAAGATTGAGGATACTTACAACTTGGATTTGTGAGCTTGAGGGTTCTGAAGCAGATATCATAGAGGGCCTCGTTGTCAAGGACCATGCATTCATCGGCATTTTCAACTAGTTGATGAACAGAGAGAGTAGCATTATAGGGCTCAACCACGGTGTCAGAGACCTTAGGAGATGGGAAGACTGAGAAAGTCAGCATCATCCTATCAGGATACTCTTCTCTGATCTTTGAGATGAGCAGTGTCCCCATTCCAGACCCAGTTCCACCACCCAGTGAATGACAAATCTGGAAGCCTGTCATGAAGTAAAACAGTTACTATTTAATAATGATAAAGCCATAAACAAATTCATAATTTGATGGAAAAGGAAGAACCCTGCAAGCAGTCACAATTCTCAGCTTCTTTACGAACAACATCAAGAACAGCATCAATCAGCTCGGCCCCCTCGGTGTAATGCCCTTTAGCCCAGTTGTTTCCGGCTCCATTTTGCCCAAAGACAAAGTTATCTGGCCTGAAGATTTTTCCAAAAGGACCAGAGCGTAAGCTGTCCATGGTCCCTGGTTCAAGGTCCATTAGCACAGCTCTAGGAACATAGCGACCACCACTTGCTTCATTGTAGTAAACGTTAACCCTCTCAAGTTGAAGATGGGAGTTGCCAACATAATTTCCAGTGGTATCTATCCCATGTTCATCACACATAACCTCCCAAAATTTGCCTCCAATTTGATTGCCGCATTGGCCGGCCTGAACATGGAGAATTTCTCTCATCTTTGACAAATTGAACAGTAGTGAAATGTGAAAACTCAAAGGGAATGTTCAACAAATAAACTCAGTAATTATAACACTAAAGTATAGTAGAAGTTGAGGGCAAATTGCCGTGGAAGGAATGAAAGGGAGGGAATGGGATGGCCTTTTTGTAGATGCAAGAGGGATAGATAAGCATGTTAAGAAATTGGTACCTTGTCTTACTGTCAAACGGACATGAAATTTTTGATAAAAGTACAAATTCTTCAAGTTCATGTGGGTTTGTTGGGAGGAGGCCATGTCAAACTCCAAGATAGAATAATGAGCTGGATACGGAAGGGGACATATCAAGTTGCATGGTTGTCCATTTGGCATTATGCTAGCTTTCTGAATTATCAGTCCTTCCTACCATTTGATATCCCATCTGTCAATGAGATTCCAAATTGTCCATTTCCTGGTTTAGTAAGCATCACGCTTATCCGTTTATTGGACGGAGAAATTTCACCTCACTTGGGCAATCATCGAAAAATGGAATTTACGTAAGGGTGGTGATAATGAGAATGGAGTACAATTCGATAGTGTTATGTTAAAAGAAAATAGAAAGGAGAAAAAATTCTGGATAGTGATTTTCTCTATCAGTCTGCTACACTATATTGGTGGAAAAGTCTGAAAAATTAATTTATAGACCATCAAAGAAAAATGCTATTTACAAGTAAATCCCATTGGAGATCAACTGCTGATAATATATTGTAAACTTTTAATATAATAAATTCACGTAAAAATAGAATTATTTTTTTGAGCTAACAGATTAACATACACATTATTATTGGCTGTTGGCTTGTTTTACTTTTGACTTAAGTAATGTTACCGTAGAAGTAGAGTAGCTAGAACATGTCAAATTAAGTAGGAACCAATAAATAATTGAGCCACAAAATATTACCCGATCTTATGCGGGATTAGAGATAATTTGAGTATGTCCTTAATTAGTCATATAATAGAAGGTCCTAGTGAATCGCCTTTCAAGAGAAATTTTGGAATCAATTATTGGAGGCATCAGAATTATATGGCAGCCTGTCTCCTTCTCAAGACAACTATTTTTGCACCCAATAAAGCAGCAATTGGCTTCTGGTTTCTATTGGCAGTTGAGGGAATCCTAAGTCACTTCCTTTTCTGAAAAGAAATCAAAACTATCAAGAACTGTTCAACGAGAAGATAAAATCTATATTTAAAATGAGGGGAATAGATTAAGTGTTAACATTGAATTAGTTGTGAATAGAATTAATTTTATATAAAATTATTAAAACATATATATAGAGAATATATAAATTTCACTTGATAGAATCAATAATAAGAATATTTTAATAAAAATAATAAAACTCATACACACTTTTTTATGTAAGAATTAATTTTGGGAATATCTAAACAGTCTTTTTTTTCTTTTATAGGATGTGAGGGTTGCTTGTACCTTAATGGTAACAGAATAATATTTCCCAGCTGGTGATCAACATAGGTTTGACAAGATGGTAATTATGCTGTCACGGTTCTGCCTAGTAAGTTATGCTGCTACAATTAGCAAGACATGACATCAAGTAATTATGGTAGACTATCAATTTACTTGATACAACTGACTTGACCACCCACCATTCAATTAGAAAATAATAATAATATAAATAACAATGTCATTAAGACAAATTTTTAAAAAACTATCTGAAATTCTGTAACTTTGGGGAAAGAAATCGAGCAGAAAGAAACTAACCCAAATTATCGACCTCTGCTAATTTTAACAGCATCATTAAGCTGATGAACTTGGAGACATTTATGACAAAAGTTGAAGATCGATTTGATCAGATCATGTTTCTCAACGAAAATCACATAAGAAACCACATGGCAAAAATTACATCAGAAATTATTTCCTATGTAAGCATCAACTAAACGCAGCTCACAACAAAGACAACTAGAACTACAACCGAACGTTTACAAAGAACCTCTCACTGATGTCGTGAGAAGTAGTAAAATACAACTTTTTTGCCATTAGTCGAATACTCCTCAGTAAAGCAATTCCTCAAACACAGGATCTACAGATTGCTCCCACTTTCCATGATACAAATCCAAAAGCTTTTCAGCTGGTGTGACACCTGCCACCACAATGTTTAAAAATGACATTCATAAACAAAATTACATAAAAAAGCATTCATAAAGGAATGAAATTCAGGTGTCTATTTATAAGAACACAGTTGAAATTCTGGCCCAAGATTTTATAATAAGTTCTTAAATGCCACTGTATTTATAGCTAAAACCACATATAGTTTATTGATCTCTCTTGTGCTAGGTTGAAAAGGAAGAGGAGTGGGAAGGAGGCTGAAATAAATGTTCAGCATAAGTACATAGCCTATAAATCAGTTACCTGTTCCAACAACCTCAGCTACTTCATTCAAGAATCCTGATTCCTTAAACCCCCTTCTTTCCAAGCCATCCTGTAGAAGCATGCAGCAAAGCTCTTAAAAACATTGATCACAACAGCAATTACATAATTGATAAAACTTACCCTTGCCAACTTCAAAACATCTTCAGCAACATGCTTCAGCAAACCGTCTCGGAATGGTGTCTTTAGACCAGTATTAGGAACCTGCCAGATAGAGGTTCCAATGATCAGAATTGACATCTAGAATAAACAATGACCATCACAGAAAGCAAGCCTTTCATGAACAGTGGATCTAATGACATGAATTAGTTCTCATGAACCAAGCACGAGAGCATCTTATAGGCTAAAATCCCAGCACTTGAATCTGTTTGTATACTGAACGCATTAAAATTTGCTTCTTGCGTTCCAATCATGGGCCCTGCAAACCACTCTACACGCCAGACACTGCTTGATGCAATTGTAAATGTTCTATTACACATGAGCCTCAAAACCAAGTATAACAGCACCAGCTTACATAGAATATCAAAAGGCACCCCATAGACTGTCAACCAGTGCAAAATAACTGTTTTTCACATATATTCCAACTATATATCACTTATGTATCTGTACTTTCTGTTGAAACTCTAATTTAAACACATATATAAAGTTAAAAGTAAAGGATAAGAAAATCAAACAACCACTTGAAATTGATAGTGTTAGAAATGTAAATAAAGAAACCATTCTTGGGTTTGCACCTATTAACGTAAGCTTTTAGGTTGAAATGGGTCTTACTATTGGAGCCTTCTCAGTCAAGTAGTCAAACATCCAATTCTTGCCTCTGCCATTATCTTTATCTTTATCTACATTAAATTTCTGGCAAGGTAAGGTGGGCCTATACCTTCATGCTTCAAGCCAAAAGGCTTTCTGCATAAGGATTGAGGTGTGTTAAGGGAAAAAAAATTCTGAGACCAGAACTTGGCAGGTCAAGCATTTTGGCTGAATCAGCTCTTGACAGATGATAAGAATTTATATGGATGTTATCAAGAATTTTAGAGAGAGAGAGAGAGAGAGAGAGAGAATTCAAATATTAGGGTTTCTCAATTCAAGTTAGGTACCTTGCAACTTTATTTATACTAGAAAACAAGAGAAAGAATTGCTAACTTCTTGTATTCCAAGTAATACTATTTAAACTAGGAAACTAGCTCGGTTAATTGTACAGCAAGTAACCAAACCCAAAGCCCACGTGCAGCAAGCGACCCAACTGTACCCTGCCTTCTAACAGATATTAAACAAATGCACTTTGTTATTAAAGATGTTACCTCATTCCTTAGCGTCTGTCTTTCCTCAGGGGTCCAATCAGCTGTCATATCTAAAACATTTTGTAGAGAAACCTCATCATACAATAACCCAACCTGATACAATCAAGAACCTCACTGTCAGCTTCTGACGCTGAAATGTAGCAGTTGTTGAGTTAAAATGTAAAGAAAAATTTTATAGGGTGCAAGGAAAGATTAAGGGCATTAAATTTCACAAAGAATACATAAAATAAAATAGCCAAATATCACTAAATATTACTACATTTTCTTGCTCAGATGATAGTGATTGGACAGTTGTACAAGACAAAGCCTCCAAGAATAGGCTATGTAACTGTAATAGGTAGAGAGTGCAATAAGTATTATGCTCAAGCAAAAAATGCCACCTACCCAAAATGCTGGTAGAGCACATAATCTTCTCCAAGGGCCTCCGTCGGCACCTCTCATCTCCAAATACCTCTTCAGCCTGACCTGAAAAAATTAATGGTAAATATAATTATAGCCCAACTGCATGAATGCTGCAACATATTGGAAAAACACCAGATACCAGCCAAACTGTGAAAACAGCAAGAACAAACCTCAGGAAATATAGTTGTCAAGTGATTCTCCCAATCATTGAGAGTTGGAAATTCACCAGGAATACAAGGGAGCCTTCCTGCCATGAAATCCTGCAACGAACCATAATTCTATGCCTTAAACAAATTGAGGCTTGCATATTAATAATTCGGCTAAAATAGAAACTTTTGAAATAAAAAATGGCAGGGCAACATAAGATAGCCTTAGATTACAAGAATATTAAAGATAGATGGAAACCCTGAAGGTCATTCCAGTACAGTCAATGTATTTCTTCTTTCGATAGACAAAATACATGGGAACATCGAGAGCATAATCAACATACTGCTCAAATCTGCAATTAGAGAGTTGAAAGAAACAATTGAGAAAAAAATGATAATAATACCATCTTGTTGCATCAAATATTGATAAGCAATTAAAAATTAAGAAAATTATTTACCATTTGTCATGCAAGATGACATGTAGTATGATTAGGTTTTTATTTCAACTAAAAGACTACCAAAAAAATAAAAGAAAATCATCCAAATTCTAACTGCATAAGAACGTAGCTTCCCAAACAGAAATAAGATATATGTGAAAGATAACTTTATATTCAATTACTAACTAAATTATTCCTTCATGAATTATTCTAAGTGCATAAGAATGTAGCTTCCAAAGAGAAATATGATATATGTTAAAGATAAATTGATATTCAATTATTAACTAAATTATTCCTTCATAAAGATTAGGAAGTTTCTGAATAGCACTCTGGGATACAAGAACCAAGAGACAAACATGAAGAGTCAAAACTTTAGGACATGAAAAAAAGTCATGAAGGCTATATGCATGTGCAACATTCACGTAACCACCTAGATAGAAAAACATTGCTGATAAGTTCAACTCTTTAAACTCACGTCAAAATGCTCCTCAATTTAGGCATGGTCAAAAGAAGCTGACGGTAATTTTTAACAGGCATTATTAATAGAAAGACTGCTTTGATCAGCAAAAGACTTCAAATATCTTACAAAATTAAACAACTGCATTCTCTCCCAAGAGATATGTCAAAAAAATGAAGCGAAGAATCACTAGCAATAACAATTAATTTCTTCATTTTAAACAATTTAAAAATAATCTAACTTACCCAAAGGAGCCATCAAAAACAAAGGGTAGCATTCCTGTGCGATCCTTATCTGTATCAGTCCAAATATGACTGATTCAACCATAAGAAAATGAATAAGATAAGAATGCAAAATCTAGAAACTGAGAAAAACAACTGCATGAAAATGTGTATGCACCTTCTCATACTGACAAAACCATTTGGCTTTCCTTCCTTAAAAGGTGAGTTTGCAAATATAGCTGTTGCTATCTGTTGTACATACAACACTAATTATACCCCAGAGCATTGAACAAATTCCCAAATGAAAAGCAGAAAAGAGCCATGTTTCTTACAGGCTGCAAAGCTAGGCCAGCACGAAATTTCCTAATCATATCAGCTTCAGAACTAAAGTCCAGATTGACCTATAAATGCAAAGATCCAAAGAAATTAGTATTTAGTTCGAGAGCTGGTTATATATTTGCTTCAGAAGATTAGCTTTTCTCCATTTTCAAGTCAAAATCTCGTTATGAATAATAAGCTGATAAATATTATCAGATATCTCACCTGTACAGTGCATGTCCGGAACATCATGTCAAGTCCAAGAGAACCAACTTTGGGCATGTAATTTCTCATAATCTCATATCTTCCCTGAGCCAAAACACCAGTCAGAAAAGCAAGTAACTGAAACATAGAAGCCATGACCGTAGCATGGTCATTGTTCTTTAGCTATCACACCTCCCCTGACGTGAGTCATGTGACTAGCATGACAACCACAAAATTAAATCAAAACAATTATAGAGACCATTGCTACACTATTTAAAAAGGAAGTCTCACTTATCAAGAGTTGTTACAACCTGTACTATAACCAGATTTCCAGTGTAAAATTGCCAATGCTCACAGAAGTTTAACCAGCTATGAAACCTCAAGTATGAATATCAAGCTTAAAAAGTCAAAGCAAGGATGAAACATTGGCAGAATTAATAAGACTACCAGTGCAGCATAAACACATACAAACATCACAGTTCAAGAGTCCTTGACATAATGTAATATCATAGAGAAAACTACAGGTATTAGTACAAATTGCTATCTAGCCTACTGGGCGGATTCTGATGACATTGACACACCTTTCCTATCAGGGGATCCAGCCTGACTGGAAAAATACTATGATAAAAAGCTCACGCTCCAGGTTTTTAGGTCATTATATTTTTCCAATAGACATGGCTGTGAAATTTGACAGCCATTGACTCCAGACATCAGGAATCGTGACCAAATTCAGTGGCAAGATGCCTGAAGACATACCCTTATATCCTCCATACAAAACCAACTAAGTGAGAATTGGTGCATTCAGCAAGTGTCATCTGACAACGTTTTTATCTCTAGAACAAATTGAGGAATCTCTGCATCTTCAGCCAGTTCAAGGACTTAAAAGATAGAAAGGAAGGAAATATACCTTTGGCATTATAGGTATGTCTTTGAGTCCCCACTTTGGCTGGAAACCAATTCCTAGAAAACCAATTCCCATTTCCTCAGCAACAGCTTTAACCTATTAAAATACAGAAATGGAACATGTATCTAAGCCTCTCATTTATATTCAATGACAACCAAACCCAATTAATTAAAACTAAGATTTGGTTATCTATCATGTCAATATGTTCAGGGATAAATTAAGTAATCTATAATGATGATTTTATTTATAATGATACAAAAAGCATTTAAAAAAAGATAATAAGTGCAAACAAAATACAAATCAATATATTCTCTCCAATAGAGGCAAAAAAAATATTACTTCCGATGTACCCTATAATAAGTATGAAAAAACCTTTGGACAAAATTACTCAACTAACCTGATAAAGGTGTGAGTTAACCTCAGCACAAGTCTGATGCAAGGTTTCGAGCGGAGCACCGCTTAGCTCAAACTGACCACCAGGCTCCAATGAGATACTTTGCTTCCCCTGTTACACATAGTACGAAGCATTTCATTGGATGCTTGAATCAGGAAGCAATTTAAAAAACAATAAGAGATGGAAATAGATTCCTCTTAAACAAAATGTTTTAGCGTTCTAGTTCACAAGGAGATAATTAACTCACCTGTTTGAGTCCAATAATTTTATCACCTTCCATTACTTTCTCCCAGTCAAATCTCTCACCAATGCCATTTAGCAACTCTGCTATTTGCTCATACTTCATAGGACGTAGACTTCCAAACTCAAAACCAAACTTCTCATGTTCAGTACCTATCCTGCACGATTAATTGTAAGATCAGCTCAAAAGAACAACTTTAAAATGTATGAAAACATGTCACACAAGGAAACACATAATGCAGAAGTAAAATGCCACCTCCAATTTTCCCTGGGCTTACAACCAGAAGCAAGATATTCCACAAGATCCTCCTTTGTAAGCGGATCGGTAACAACTACCGCATCTTCTGTAGGAGGACTGGCAGCAACAATTGCTTTATGGCCCCGTTTACATCCAACTACAGTACAGACACTCCTCTGCAAAATTTGCGTCTTCCAGGCGGGATCACATGATAAGGAAGAGAAACGAACACAATTTTTCTTTACATTAAATCCATCGAACTTATGTCTTGTGCTAAAGACCGCATTGTTCCCAGCTTTACATCGAATTATTTCAGTGCGCATACAGTATGATGAACCAGTCCGGGAAATGAGAACCATGGTACTCTCCTGAAGGGGATACATATTTTAACTTTCAAAGTCAGATTTAAAAGCAAAATTACCTCCATGAAAGAATAACTTTATAAAGAAAAAGAAAATGGACAAGTCAAGCTGCTCTCTTTGCCAATAGAAATATTAGTTTTGTTATAAAACAAGTCTATCAACAAATATCAACAGAGCTTTCTCGTGAATAACCCATAATTCTTCAAAATTATAAAAGCGGTTCAATCTTCATATTAGAGAAGCAAGCCAGTTACTACAGTGTCGTCATGTTCCAAAAAAAAAAAAAAAATAGAGGTCCCGTTTATATAAACAAGATGGAGGGGAAAAAAAATATATTGTGGTTCACTTGTAAGATTAAAGGTAAACAAGATATATATATACCAGAAAAGCATATAATGATTCCGACTAAAGACAGGAAAAAAAGGAACGACAAAACCAATAATTACAGACATGTTTCGATTTTCAGTAATGAAACTGCGAACACAACGCTTGAACGGACATGTATATAGTAAGAAACAAACATGAAAGCACGGAATCATATATAAATGAGCCCTATAAAATGAAAAAAACAAATAGAAAAAAACTAAGGCAACCCAAGCAAAGTTAACCAAAGTTGGAAATTTGCTACCAGAAATGACATAGGAGGATTACCCGGTATAATATTATAGGAGTAGAAAGAAAATTAGGGTTCCGAGATGCTGAGAGGGAGGCTGGATACAGATAGTTCTGGCCTTGTGGAGTTCCCCTTTCTCTGAAATGAATGGCCGAGTAAAGAGAGGCAGAGGCAGAGGAAGATGGCAAATAGCTCTGCTTAAAGAATTGGAGTTCGAGAACGGGATTTATAACTAGAAGCATACGATCCACTTCGAAATGGTCGAAGACACGTCAGCGCAATGGCAAGTCTCCTTTTTTAATGCATAGGAGTATGACCTTTTTTTTCGGAGAAAAAAATAAATTTATATATTAAATTATTAAAAAATTATAAAGTTAAAAAATTTAAATTTTTTTAATCAATATAAAATATTTTTTAACTAAAAATGAGAGATTAATTCAAGATAATATATTTAAGAATTTAGCTATTTATAGATTGTGCTAATGAATAAAAAAAATATGTTGTTAAACATCTTATAATAAGAAAATAGTTATTGAATTAATTTAATTTTATAATTTTATTTATGAAATTTAATAATTTAAATTTAATTAAATAAAAATTATATAAAAATAAATATATTACACAAATTTTTAAATAATTATTTATTTACTTTTTCCGTTTCTTATTTATCATCTTTTTATATTTTATTTTCTAATTTTTTTGCTGTTGTTTTTTTGAAATTAAAATTATATCAATTTTATTTTTCAACTTTATTCTACATTTTATAATTCCTCTTAAATACTCTATTAAAAAGTATTCTTTCTTTTTCTTCTATATAAATATCAGTTTCGTTAAAAATTAAATTATTGCTATAAAAATAAAAAATTCAAATATTTTCATTTATAATATTACCAAATTATTTTCTTAATTATTGTACATTTTTCTTGGACATGGAGGAGTAAAATTATTAAAATATTAATAAAAGTAAAAGACTTTAATGTAAAAACAAGTTATTTATAATCAAATAATCAATTACCATAACTAAGAATTTTAGTGAATATTTGAGATTTCAACTCAAATTATTTCTTGCTAGGGTAGAAATATTTTATCAACTTTATTTATTTGAGTACTAATAGGAAAAAAGTATATGGTTTTTTTTTTTTTTTTTGGCTTTATATGGTTGTTTTTTATGAGAGGAATTCATTGATAACTTTATAAAAAGTAGCTTTCATACGTTCTTTTTTTTTTTTGGTAAATATATATTCCTCTTTTTAGTAAGTCGTTTTCATATGTTCTTTTATTTTTCATGAATATGTATTGATGATGACTTGGGGAGGGTGAGGAGTATTAGTAAGAGCGTATGCGGTAACAAGAAAAATGTAAGGAGAGGGAAACAAAGTAATACTTACTGATGTATGTATGAAACTCTAAACAACGTCTACATACATTGTGCGTGTTCACTCTCTCTTCTTCTCTTTATTTATAGTTTCTCCCTCTTGTTTGAGATTCCTTATGTTAATATTTATTAAATTTAAAATTAATAATAAGAATAATAATCTTGCTGCAGCTGCTGCATCAATCTTTTTGAGTGGATATATGTTTTGATTGAATATTATATTTTAAGCTTGTATTGTAAACACCCATGAAGCTTCCAGTTTTAGGTGATCACTTTATCAGCAGTGTCACAAAATTCCTCCATCCATGGCAACCTTAAAAAAGTGAAAATGTCGTTGTGAATCTGCTGCAGACCTAAGATGTAGGAGGGACCCATTAGGGAACATAATAAACACATAAGATTATAAAAAACAGAGAGAAGCAGAGCAGATCGTGAAAGCACGTGATGGGGATTGTGCCTTGCCTCGCTCGCAGTGGGTACCAATCGTGGGTCACGGCTGAGAAGACGATGACAAAGACAATCTGTTTTTTTATTCGCGAAAACACAAAGCTAGTCTGACAGTCACTCTTCGCCTAGATAGACTAGAGTGACATGCTGTTACATAAGGGCAGAGAGAATCGAATTCAGCTCAATAGCAGAACTCCTTGAACACAGCATCAATATTGTGCTCCCACTTGTTATTGTACATCTCCAAAAGCTTCTCAGCGGGTGTCAATCCTGCCGTAGTATCATATCATCAAAGCATCATCAATGAAATACAGAGGTGTAACAGTTCATTAGCCAAAAATAAAGATTCCCAAAGAACTTTCATAAGGGGCCTAGGATTTTGATGCCCAACGCAGGATAATTAAATAAAAAAAACTCCAACTTTGGTTACCTGTTCTAACGACTTCTTTCACTGGATACAGGAAAACTGATTCGTTTAAGCGTCTCCTCTCCAAGCCATCCTGCAAAATAAGAGATGCTTAACCCAGTAGTTCCGCAGAAGAAAGTCAGCATAACATGCAACTAACATCAATATTTCAGATACCTTTGCCCACTTCAACACATCTTCAGCAACGTGCCAGAACAATTTGCCTCGAAATGGAGTCTTTAAACCAGTTATGGGAACCTAATTAAATGCATCACATAAATCAGATTCTAGAAAGATTATTGCAGGCTGTGTGTTTTGTAGGAGAAGGTTAGGCCAGGATTATGATTTTTCCCATTACATAAAATGCTTGGCTGTAATTTTTTTAACTACCTGATTCCTCAAAAGCTGTCTGTCTTCAGGGGTCCAATCAGCAATCATGTCTAGAACATTATGCAGTGAAACCTCATCATATAACAGGCCTACCTGACAAAGGAAAGAGAATCACAACGAGCTAATGTTGGATTGCGACATTGGCATGAATTCTGCTCAGAAACTTGAGAATGAGTCATGAAATTAACAAGGACTAATTGTGAGATGAAAGTGTTGGATATAACAAGAGCAGACAAGGAAAGAGCACGTTCAAATCAAATATTTGGCCTCCATCAGATAACTTACCCAGAAAGCTGGTAGAGCACATAACATTCCTAAGGGCCCTCCATCAGCACCCCTCATTTCCATGTATCTCTTTAGCCTGACCTGCTCAACGTATAATACTGCGCTAACTTAGTCAACCTTAAACACAAATTCCTTAATATATATTGCAAGTAGGAAAAGTAACTCCCACACATTTTTTTTCAAAAAATTATCACAAAATTATTATAAGTTGTTAGATCTATTGAGTTCTATAATTCAAACTTGGTATTTAATAATTTTGATTCTGTAAAATAAAGATTATGTAAGACTAAAAGTATGAAAATAAAAGGATTGATTGTCAGTGATATGTAGTATTAACCTCAGGAAATATGGTTGTCAGATGATTTTCCCAGTCATGGAGTGTTGGCAGCTGACCAGGCATGGCAGGGAGTCTACCCACCATGAAGTCCTGCTTAAGAATACATCAACTAAGTACAATTTAAGTTGCACAAATCACCAACGTATGATCAAAACAATATGCTACTCAACATCTAATGCAGAAGAAAAAAATTGCATGTCCGTAAGGACAGTGAGATTATTACGAATAGAAAGAAACCCGAAATGACATGCCACTGCAGTCAATATACTGATTTCTCCGATAAACAAACATCATCGGCACATCAAGAGCATAATCAACATACTGCTCAAACCTGTGATTAGAAGAACAGGAAAAAGGAAAAAGCAAATCAGATACGATAAATGAAACTCCTGGGCAGATACTCTTCCATCATAAGCAAAATGATTATCACTTGCAGTTGACTGTCAGAACAAAAAGAATTGAAGCAAACTTCTTCCCAGGCAAATTTCTATAATGAAACACAAACACAAAAAAACAGAATAAGCATACCCAAAGGTGTCATCAAAAGCAAAGGGAAGCATGCCAGTTCGACGTTTATCAACCTCATCCACCTTTAGGCTGTTCTCAACATCCAAAAAATTTTCTTAAAAAATTATAGACAAAACAGAAACAAATACTTCGGGTGTGAAGTTGCATATATTTAAGAATTTTATAGACCTTCGTATGCTGAGGAAACCATTTGGACGTCCTTCTGTGAAAGGTGAATTTGCGAATAAGGCTGCAGCTAACTGGTTCAATTGTTACTGTAGTTAGATACTACAGGAATCAAGAAATATTCTGTAACGCCAAAATGAACCAAAATTTCTCACCGGCTGCAAAGCAAGACCGGCACGCAGCTTCCAGACCATGTCAGCTTCAGAGCTGAAGTCCAGATTAACCTAAACCAAATAACTCTTTGTATATTCATTTCCAAGAAATGAAGAAATTTTTGAAAACAGAAATTCAATTTACCAAACTAAAGAAAAAGAAGGGGGGATAAATTGATGAATGCATCTAGTTTGGCTATAATTTTATCTCACCTGAACAGAGCATGTCATGAGCAATGCCTTAATTCCAGGTAAGCCAAACTTCTGGAAGTAATTTTGCATAATATCATATCGTGCCTGTAAAAAGTCATTGTCCGAGTAAAGTGATCAAAAAGAGGCAACAGAACCTTGAACATTACAGGCAGTCTCATGAGATATTAGACATCACCTTTAGAAGTGATTAAAGACTTTACAATCCTATCTTAATTCAAATGTTCGAAAAAGTACCTTGGGCACTCGAGGAATGTCTTCAATTCTCCATTTGGGTTGGAAACCTAATCCCAAGAATCCAATGCCCATTTCCTCTGCAACAGTTTTAGCCTATCAAGGGAGACACACAAGATCTATTACCTTAGGAGCATATGCAATACGTTGTATTTCCAGCCTCATAGTCAGAAATGCTAGAAAAATTTACATACTGACCTGATAGAGGTGTGAACTAATTTCATCATAGGTCTGATACAGTGTTTTAAGAGGTGCACCACTGAGCTCAAGTTGACCACCTGGCTCTAACGATATACTTTGCATGCCCTGGGGCTCAAGTTTTAGAATTATTAATGTCAAACACATTCCCTTACAAGACATTATAAAACAATGAAATCGGATGATTATTATAGAAGTTTGTTACCTTTCTGAGTCCTATAATGTTGTCACCTTCCAATATTCTATCCCAATCAAACCTTTCAGCAATGCCCTTCAGTAATGCTGTTATTTGTTTGTATTGAATAGGACGTAAAGTTTCAAACTCAAAACCAAACTTCTCATGTTCTGTACCTATCCTGCAATGGCCGTATATGTGCTCGTTAGAAAAAGCATGTTCTTGTAAAACATATAGGCGCTCTGTTGCTGAGAAGGAATCAAACAGAAGTCCGATTATTTGAGACAAGTAATGACCTCAAAACATGTATATTGAATTAGACTAAGTGCACTTTCACAATGAGTGCCAAATGAGGCAACCTAGGGATCTAAATCTTGAAAATATATATATATATATATATATATATATATATACGTACAAGTAAATGAAGCAGAACAAGCAGCTATAAATCTGTTGAACAAGTCTTGTCTTGATACCAGGAGAGATGACTGTGCAGTAAAGGATAGCGGATGCATGTGTCACCTCACTGGAGATCAAATAAGGTCACTATATTCACACACATTTATTTTTACTCAATTTTCATTTAATATAATTTAAGCCATCTGATTAATTGCCAGAGATTGAACCATAAAACCTAATTAATCCAATCAAAGTTTGTGGAACCCAATTGAATCAACATCAGTATTTAGATGTGGGAACATCTTTCTCTAGTGCAATAATGTAATATAAAAAAAGTCGCGACAAACATTTAGTATGATTACAGGGCAACCTTCAAACATCATATTAAACAAGAAGTAATTTTAATCTAAGATAAATAGTGTAACAGTAGTGTTTATTATTTACTCCATTTTGAACATCTCCAAAAATACAAAAAATCATATTTTAGATTGAATAAAATAGGATACTTTGATACCTCTGTCTATTTCATTAATATACACGAATAAGCCGTCATGGAATAATGCTAAAGATTGTTTGTTTCAATAAACACAAAATACCCTGTGATCAATTACTAACAGACAAGTACCTCCACTTTTCTTTAGGTTTGCAACCAGATGCAAAGTAGTCAAGTAGATCATCCTTCGTCAATGACTTAGTGGTGATAACACCAGCCTCGGTGGCGGGTCCCGTTGCAACAATGAATCCTTGTCTTCTTCTGCAACTCACTTCTGCTCTGTCTTTGCGCAAAAACTGATGGAGAGTGGAATTATCCGACAAGGAAGAGAAGCCAAAACAGGTCTCTTTCCTTCGAGTCGAATCTGCCATTCCCAAAACCATGGATCCTGAGGTCCATGCCCGGTAAAGTAGTGCCATGGCACCCTACTGAAACAACAAGTACTGAAACAATAATTAAGGTTTAGGGTTCACGTAATTCTTTCACAAAAAGGTGAAAGGTTTGCAGGGGAAAATGTGGACGTATTTAATTTGACTCTATGAAGAATATAAAAACAATGATGAATTAACCTCAGCCATTGAATTGTACTAGTTTGTACAATCATCTTTCACAAAAGCCGTTCGTTGTTGCTTCTATCGTGTAGTTTCTGTATAATTAAGCTCTTAAATCACTAGACCTAGAGGTTTGTATTGTAGACAGTGATCTTTGAAAAGTTGAAAACCACAGGTTGCTGTCACCACGTTGGCATGAAGATTAACTTGTCATTGCCAGTTTGCCCCATACACACACCCACACCCACACCCACACACACAGAAATATGTGCCGCAAAATACATGACCAAGACAAGTATATAAACCCACTTTTCGTGGTCATAAAACGAGCGTATATTTAGGAGCTAGGCTTTTGTTACCTGTTTTGTTTATTTCTTATTTATGACAGTAATTAAATCTAAAACTAGTCACTGTCTTGAAAATGGACAGCCGCTCTATATAAGCATGTAAAGAAAAGGAAACTACTAGCCAGCCAAGAGCAGAGAGAATGCACGAAGCTATAAAAAAATAAATGTCTTCACTTTACATACGTATATATATGTAGGTGAAAATCAACGAAGAAAGTTACCGCAAGCGAAATGCAGCGGATATTGCGATCTCTGCAGCCGAAATATGCTGCAGTACTGTGACTCGAATGGAAAGAATGTGGCAACGACGGAAACGACAAGAAAAGAAATCCCCCTACTCTGAACTATGAATTATGTTGCTTCGGGGGTTAATAAACTTGAGCAAGTAACCTTAGTTGTGCTCCAAGTGTCCTTCTCCTGACACGTCAGTTCAAGGTGTCGAGGAAATGAATCATCCTGAATCAGATTACGTTTACCGACACCGTACTCTCTTTACTGACATACAGGACAAACCGTACGTTTAAGTCGGTCATCGGTGATCGGACGCAAGTTTCTATATATGGCATAATAAGTTTTAAGTGATGATAGATGTATTCGTCCGGTAAACTGGATCAATTCTACCACTCATGAGAATAGCCTTTGTTTCCACATTCATGTGTCTGGATCATCAAACAAAAGCAAGGCCCATACATAGACCTTAGTTTCTTGCAACAATGGTGAATTCGGTTGATTAAGCCTCTCACGTCAATTAAGGCTTCAACATTATGCCCCCTTCAACTCTTTCGATAACGTTCCTTCGCATGGATATCGTCTCATTTCGTTCTTCTTCTTGAACCTTTTCTTTTCTTTTCTTTTTAATTACGCGTCACTTCGTTCTTTCTAAAACTTAGTAGTTAATGTGGGGTCCTCCCCATGTAAAAGTAAAAAAAAAAAAAGAAACATGGAGACAAGGCTGTTGCTTGAAGAAGAAATGGTTGAAATGATTTCAACCATTTCATTAATTGTGCATGGGAAGTGGGAAGGTGAAAGTTGCAGACCTATCCCTGCACATCTTTCTTTTGTGTATAATAATAAACTCATGCTGAAAAGTTTGAAAAAAAGAGATTTCTTTTTTTTTTTTAGTGAGATAAAAACTTAGATAATTGTAAAGAAAAAGAAATATATAAGATTAAACCCGAGTTGAGTTGAAAAAAGACACCACTTTATACCATATGAGTTAGGGCTCATTGGTATCAGAGATTTCTCTTTGCAACATGCAGTACAAGAATCTCTATAAATAGGATATAAATAAAGATGGATTTCATTCGGCAATAAACAAGTGAGAAAAGCCAGCAAGGGAAGCCAAAAGCCTTAGGGCAAAGTTAGGACAAAGGTCTACAGGAGAACCACAATAAAGAGTTTGAATAATTTTTGATAGAGAGTAAGTGTGAATATATACCCAAAAATATTAAGCATTATTTTTAAATAATTTTATTAAATGTTTACATATTTTTTGTATCACTTAAATAAAGTTCAGTGTGTAGTTAAAATTTTGTAATTATTTTTATTATATAAAATATTTTTGGAGTTCGTCTCTTATTTTTTTTAGAGAATTTTTTACATTAAAATTAGTGTCTCTTAAATTTATTTCTTTGCTTCAATTTTTGATGTACATAATTAACAGTAATAAAAAATATGATTCTGAGCAACTTCTGCCTATTGTAAAATCTCTTATCAATTTTTTGAACATTTAATACGTATGATTTTTTGGGAGAAAATTCACTTTAAAAAGAAAGAAAAAGAATGAATGAACAAGCAAAATCGGGCGTCTAATAGTGACCCTCCATTCATTAGGAGGGTTCTTCTTGTGGGACTCGGGCTAAGAGGACACTAGGCTTTGTGGGGCGAAGAAGTTTAAGGAAGTAAAGAACCTGAAAAATAGATTTTATCGGATTGGTAAGTATTCGGTGGTTGCAAGCGCCACAGACGTAAAATTAGCTCACTTGGATTGGGCTCATAACAGTTTGGTGAGGGCTTTTCGGCTTACGATTGAGATTTGTCATTTATAGTTTGCCGCTCTTGTTCCAAGTTCATACGTAGTCACTCTTGCGTTGACAAGTCTCTCACACAAAATGCAATGGAATAAGTTTACAGGCAGAAGCTGATTTTTACATGCTAAATGTGCTCCTTTTCAAGAATTTCGAACTTCGCAGTATCAAATAACTAAAACTAGAAAGAGGTCGACGTATTAGCCTACAAGATTTCTAAGATCAACGCATGTCCACTCCGCATCTGATTTCCTCTCTTTCTTTCTCTCGTTTTCAATAATAACATCTGACTACATCCAAGATCATCTTACTCAAACCACAGCAGCAGCCGGAAATTATAAAGTTGGGGAACAATACAAGCGGAACATGTGTAGTGAAACTTGATGCCTCACCACCCAAGATAGAATTGACCATCTTCAACATATGACGAAAACCAAGGGTGTCCACCGTGTCCTAGAATTAATGCACTAATGAAACATCCACATTGCCCTCTGGAGTGAGGATAAACGTTTCTTAAGATTTGCCGCTTCTTTGTATGGCAAGGGGTAAAAACAGCACTTGCTTCTTTTCTAAAATTATTTTTTAAAAAAATAAAAATAAAAAACTGTATTGGAAAGGCACCGCATCTAAATGAGATTTATCGGGCTACCATAACCTTTTATGCCTTCTGATCTCTTCACCTCAAACATTATTTCCTTTTCCTTCATCTTAGCAATTCACATGTCGACATGTTAAATTTGCCATAGGAACCTAATATTCCTTGAAACTTGTTTAACTATATAAGATGATTCTCCAGGACAAACCTACTACCAGTTAGCTACAACACGCATTTCACAAATTATGAATTCAATAAATCTCAGCTTTTCTTCTCTCGTCATTCTTTATGATAAATGGAAGGAATAATTAAAGAAATATAAAAACAAGAAAGAAAGTCAACTTTTAAGTTATAGATGGAAGCACCACCAAATCAATTCCACCTATCCTGAGCTTGTATATAGTACAGAAATACTAACAACAATATCACTACCTATCGTTTCTTTTTTTTCCCCCATTTCTTCGGTTTATTATACACACGTGACTAATCTGTAACTATTATCATTAAGAATCAAATGAAGTTCAATGAGCTGTACATTTATATGGTTTACCAGAAACTGTCGTCAACAGATGATGTATCTGAATCTTCTTCATCCAGTTCCAACTCAGGCTCCCCGGACCCAAATTCAGCTGATTCAATGTCTGCCAGATTCTTCAAATCAACCACTGAAAGCTCATCTAGGCACCTGACAACTAAGTCCGCAGCCCCTAGCTCATAGACAGGATGCTTGCTAGCAATAGCCACACACTTCATCCGTGCATCATGTGCAGCCTCCACCGTCTGATTTGAGTTCCCAAATACAATGCACCTCTCAGGTATAAAATTTAAAAGCTGTGCGGCATACATAAACATTTCTGGATCAGGCTTTCCCCTGTGAACATCCTCTGCTGCTACAATAACACTGAAACTCTCTTCAATTCCAATTGTCCCGATAGCAGACTCAAGAGTTTTTCTTGGACGTGTAGAAACCAATGCCATTGGTATCTTGTAATTCATCAACACATTTACAAAGTCTTTCGACCCAGCCCTTAGCCTATATATCCCGCCTTGCAAAGCTTGGTAAATTTCTTCCTTCCTACTGGCCATTCTTCTTAACTGCGCTGTGTCCCTGGACCAGCAAAGAACTTCAGATATTGCTTGTTCATTCTTCATCCCTTCTATTCTCTTAAGGATAAAAGCAGGAGGAGGGGATTTTCCTTCTTCTTGAGAAAGGGCTAGCCAAGCTTGCTTCTCGAGATCAAGGTTATCTTCGATGAGAACCCCTTCCCACTCAAATATGGCACCCAACCAGCCACATCCCATCCTTTCTTGTCGAAGTAATGGATTATGAAGTGAAGGGTTATCCACTTTATTTGCTGGCGGCCACAAACCAGGTCTTCTATCAAAGTCACTATCAATATCGTTATAATCTTTCTTGGGTAATTTAGCTTCTCTGTATGAATATGCCTCTTTTGTCAGCTCCATAGCCAGAGCCTTATTTGATGACGACAAGAAGCCATATAACTTTGACTTGGGCAAAGGTAGAGAAACAAATACTCTTCCACCAAAAACTTCCGTCGCTGGGAAACGACAATAATTCAAAGATTTACGTTTACCGCTTACCTTCCCTATCAATTTTCCTCCGCAGATAGGGCGATGACCCAGAAGTGAAGTTGCAGCAATTGATTCAACCATTCTTCTAGAAATGATTCCTCTGCCCAACTAGAATTGACTTAGTAGTAATCCTTTATAACACTGACCCTTTCTGGGCCTCAATGTGCGCAAGACAGGAGCCAACTTGGCCAATTTGACTCCAATTAACCGAATAAAAGCAAAGATTCAACGCTGAAGCTCCCCCCTTATCAAAAGGTTTTGCGTTCACCAGAACAAAGTGCGGCAATAACTATACATTAGAAGAAGTCTCCATGTTCGGCGATAAAAGGAAATTGGCGTAGACTTCTCCCAGCTAAATCCCAACTTTATCCAACCGTAAAATTTCCTTCACGACAAACCAAGCATACCCATTACTCAAATCGCCAAATTGGCAAAGAAATCACTTAGAAAATGCATGTAACCAGAGAATTGAACACGAAAACGTCAACATGTAACGGACAGAGACCAAACTAATAACAGAAGAAAGATTACAAGTGTTTGCAGCTCGAATCAATCCAATTTCGCTTATAGACAACCATCCCTAGCTTCAACAAGAAAACAAGATAGAAAGGTGCTGCATATACATATGGAAAAGAGAAACGAAAAAAAGAAAAAAACCTGGTCAAGAACCAATTGGTCACCAGAAACTTCACGTGCAAGGTTAAAGAACGAGAGGGAGCCGAAAGAGGAGAAGTCTACTAGATTCTTCGGTTCAGAGAATAATAGATGAATCTCCGCTTTATTAATTGGAAAACGTGACTTGGGTACGTCTCCTTTATTTTTTTCTTTTTTTTTTTTCTCTGATTTTTGGCAAAAGTGTGGTTTTTAAACCATATAGAATTGGGAAAGAGAATAAAGAACGCACGGCGCCCACGTTTAAATCACCAAGGCCGGCGAAAGTAACCGGCTAATTAGCACATGTGTCAGTTGTGATTACAATTACTCGAAGGTCTATTGGATTGCTTGAAATTGAGTTTAGAATTGAACGGCGAAGCGGAAATGGAGCTTTTTCTGCTAAATTATGTCTTAAAATTAAAATTTTTAATTTTATTATAATTTTAAAAAATAAAGATAATTATAAGCTACAATTTTTTATTCTTTATTCTTTACTTATATCATAAAAGTTTAATTTAAAAGTATGAAAATTAATAAACATGTTATGATATATAAACATTCACCATATAGCCGTGGTCACTAGTCACCGCCATCATCTTGGAGTTATTACCACCATTGTAGTTGCCGTTATTACTGTCATCAAACGACTACTATTCCTCTATATTATTATTAATGTTTTTATCCAAATTATTTTGCACCTTAAAACATAAGAAATTTGTCAATAACTCCTACTCTAACCGTCTCATCACCACTACCACTTTATTACTTTGTTTTTTATAGGGTAAACTTTCTACTTACTACTTTCTCTTTCTATTTTATAACATAAGTGATAAGCTAATTAACACATAAATCTCAAATTATAAATGATGACAACTTAAAAATAATAAATAAATATTACTATATTATTAATAATGTTGCCACCATTGCCATTTTCAAAGTTCTATTATCTGTTATTCAATTATTATTATTATTCTATTGTTAAATTATCATTATTATTGATAAAATTATTATTATATAATTATTATTATCATTACTATTATTATTATTCTTATTAAATTATAACTATTTTTATTATTATCGATTATCATCGTCATCACTAAACTATGATTATCTATCTCGATTGAATTAGTGCATGTGTAATTAAATATATTTTTTTTCTTTTCCTAAATCTATGCCTTACATCCTTGTAAGATATAAATACTAAATTTATACCTACCCAATTTCAATTGCAATTGAATTAAAATTAAAAAAATAATTTTCAATTTTAGATTTAGTATTAAGAAGGAAATGGTCCCTAATAAAAACCTGCAAAACTCTTGATATAGTTTTATTTATGACTATGTTTAAGGATATTCAGAAGTTCGATTCAGTTGTACTTATTCTAAAATTTCAATTAAACCAAACAATAAAATACATGTGAAAACATAACCAATTACCCCTATTTTCTATGACACCCAAACCAAGCCAATTCAATAGTGAATTAGTTTTAGTCGGTTTGGGTGCTTCGAGTTATAAGAAGATTAAGTATAATCTATTGCAGCTCAAATCCACCCAAGAAAAGAATAGAAGTAAACAAATTTGATAGGAGATCAGCGGCAAGAATGAGATTTATGTTACCTTCATTGAATTCAAACTCATTATTGTCCTCAAAAAGATCAATCTTGACATCTTCGATTGCTGACTTTGGTTTAGTCACCATGAAAATCTAAATCTGCGATTGAAATTAAGTAGAGAATGAATAAAGCAAGAAAATTAAAAAGAGAAAAAGAAAGTCCAAGTAAGAGAAGTGAGAATAAGAAAAGTCATATAATCAAGCCATACAACAATATCAGATTTATAGTGCTTGCTGCTAAGGATATTGAAGACAGAAACATACTAGGGCCGGCACATGCAGAAGGCAGGGGAGTTAAAGTGTGGTAGTTGTTGCCTCACTCTAAATACTCGCACAAACCGATGATTCTTATCCACATTGTCAAAAAAGATAAAAAAAGTTAGGGGTAAAAAATACTTATAGTGAGATTCAAACATGTGCCCCCATTGTATTCTTAAGATAGGATAACCATTATGCCAATGTGTATAACACAGATGAAAACTTACATAGTATTATATTTATTGGTTCATTTCGGTTGGTATCAAAAAAAATTTACCAAATCGATAATCATACCAAACCAAACAAAATTCAAACCAATTTTTAATCAAATTTTTTTTATCAATTTCAATTGGTTTATTCAATTTTGTTCACCCTAGCCTGCATCAATGCTTTCTTCATAATATAATTTTTAAATTAAAATAAAATAATAAATAATTATTTTGATTCTTAATTTTTTTAAGAATTTAGAAAATCAAGCAAACAAATTAATGCTGTATATAAAAATTTTAGTTTATATAATCATAATAAAAACAGAGCATAAAAGAAATTCCCTTTTTTTGGGTACAAAGAAATTCCCCTTTTTATGTGAAATGAAAGATGTTTCATTAATAAATAACGATTTAACTAACAATTTTTTCCTGAAATTTATATGACACCTAAATGCCACACACTAAAATAAGTTAAAAGTTTTTGAAAATGAGTTAAAAGTTAACAATAAATAAAGCTCTCAAGAGATTGAATTTATAATTGTTGAATTAAATTTTTAGTTGAATTCATTGAATGATTCAAATGATCAAACAACATGGTAAAATCTCAAAATACATCTTACAATGAAAATAAAATTTTTAATTCGTTGAACTAAAAATATTATATTTATATTGGTTTCAATATGTTAATGAGTTATACTAACCACGAGATAATTGTTTTGAAAAATTATATTTCTTATTTTTTTCATTATTTTATCACAAATGAGTTGGATGATGTAATAAAGTAAAGGAAAATATGTTAATAAAGGTTAATATAGTTGATAGATAGTTAAGTCTTTTAAGTATATTATTTTGGATTTGATTTAAGTCGTGTGTATGAAAAATATTTTATTAAAAGAAGTTATATTTATTTTGATAATTTTTTTATTTCAAAAAAGATTAATTTATAATTACTGATTAAAAGATATTCTAAGTTTTATCTCAAAAAAAGTAATAAAAAATATAACATAAACCAATAGTGAAGATTCGATACCATATTTAGGCGCCTTCATTTTGGGCAACATTTGGTTACCATTAGTGGAGACATGGGTGCACCACTGTTCCTTCTTTAAGAACATGCCAAAGGTTTTAAAAGAAGGAAATTGCTGAGAGAGTAGAGGTGTGTAAATTGGATTGATCTTATTAAAGTAATCTGAACTTAATTCATGATTTATGTAATCATATTTGGTCCATAATGAGATATGCATTTTTTGTCAAATTGAATTCAAAGTCAAATTGATTAGCTAAAACACTGATAAACCCAATAACTCATTTAAGATCCGACCAATTTGAATTCAGGTTGTACATATTTTTTGGCCTGTATCTGGTGAAAATTTCTCAATCCAAAATTATGTATCCCAATCAAATTTTTACGCAAACTCAACTCAAAACTCAATCGTTTACACTCTAATAGAAAGTTTGATAATAGTCCGATTGCTAATTTGACAATGATGGGAAAATGATTTTTACATTGGAAAATTGAAAGAGATTGGTGACTCAAGTATCTGGCTGTAAGGAGGTCGAATTGATTTCTCGAAAGCTGATAAAACTTGTCATGACTACTTACAAAGAAAAATTTCAATTACGAAAAAGGCAAAATAAACATAATGATAGCTACAGAATACAATGATTAAAATGATGTAGCACATAAAAATTATTATATATTTTGTGAAATAAAATTTTTTATGTTATGTGAAAAATTAATTATGTTAACATTTAAAAAAAATGCTTTTAAAGATATTTTTTTAATGTACTTGTTTAATTAATCGCAAGAAATTTATTAAATATTAAAAAATAGTAGGTTTTGAAATATAAATGTATTGAATAGTCATAAATTAATATAGTAAATTAAATAAATCTTGTAATTCAATTATAAAGAGTAAGTTATATTTGTACTATTTTTGACACAAAAATTTTTATTTAATAGCATGAGTTATTAAATTTATAAAATTTTATAATGAAAATAATTTATATAAATTGTAAAATTCTTTAAAAAAATATTAATAAAATTAATAATTTAAAATTTGATAAATATATAATTAATAAACATTTTATGGGAATAACGTCAACTTTAAATATTTGAAATTGGTAATATGCTCCCTCTCAAGCTTTTTAATTTTTTCTTCCGTGTTATACACGAAAGCCGCTTTGAGTGGCAAATCCGTTATTTGAGGGAACTTTGGCCCCAGTTCCTCAGTACTTTGTCTTTTAAGATCCCGGACCGCACCGCTTAGCGGATGACTTCCAGTCAGAAAGAACGAGGAGACCAATTGACTTGTAAGCGTTTTGGGTTTAGGCATTACGGAGCAGCATCGGAAAATGGGTAATCGACGATTTACTCAGGTCGCTCTCAGCGACGATGAAGACGAAGCACCACCCCGTCCGCCGCCGCAGCCGCAGAAGCAGCAACAACATCCACAACAATCTTCCGCTTCAGAAGAGAAACCGTCAAAGCAGCGTAGGAGGAAGAGAATGAAGCTTCAAGAGGAAGAAGACGAGGAGGACGATACGGACAAGAAAAAGAAGAGGAAGCCGAAAGACAAGGAGGAGGAAAGGACGCAGAGAGGTGCCGATGCGGAGGAACAGCCACAAGAGGACGCCAAGCCGATTGGTAATCCCGTTAGGGTTTCAGGAAAGGGAAGATGGAGGAGAAAGCATTTCGAGTCGTTCGAGTTCGATGGGAACCAATACGCACTTGTAAGTTTACTATTCGCCCGCTTTATTTTTTGATGAACTTTTCGCTATTGTTAGTTGGAATTTGAGGTAACGAAGGGCAGCTGTGTTGTCTACAACTGCCATTAGGATTTAAGAATTCATGGATGTGACAATTTCTTTTTTTGTCTTCACTGAGGAATTCTACACTGATTGGATTCCTACTAATTATGCGAGTTTCAATGGCTTAGGATTTTTCGGCTGACTGGCAGATAGTGAACTATCTGAATACATTACGAGAAGAAGAATAGAAGGTTGATTTTCCTATCATTCAACAGGCGTACAAGTGTTTCATGTAACCTAAGCGTGTCACTTGTTAGTACATATAGTATATTTAGCTAAGAAAAAAAATGAAATCAAATGTAGTGCGGACCAAAATACACTAGCGTGGACGTAATTTTAAGTCCTGATTTTTATTAATATGGCATGTGAATTTAGGTTTGTTGAAATGCCTATTTATCCTTTTACGATTGATGCATCTCAATTTGTGAAGATGCATCTCTTCATGCTTCTGTCCATTCCATGATGGCCACTCTATATATTTAGGTAACTGAAGCTTAGTTTCAGTCATAAAGATGGCTGGGGCTCTGTTTTATGCTGACTTTTACTGCAGTAAAATAGAGCTTGGTAGATGTTGCTTTATTAAGGTTCCTAAGACCTTCTTTTTTTATTAGAGGAAGAGATTCACTGCATTTTGTCTTGATTATGGATGCTGTTGTTTATTTGCATCTTATTTCTGCAGGAGGATCCTGTACTACTTGTGCCCGAGGATAAAAACCAAAAGCCGTATGTGGCAAATATTAAGGTAAATTCCTTGCCAAATATTCAATTTTTTTCTTAACTGAGGATATGATGGACGATAAATTGGGCTGGAAGATTAAAACTTACCTGAGCAGATATACATGATTTTGCTGAATGTCAGTTGAATATGTAAATGAAGAATTTCTGACATATTGGTTATGGCATTTATGCATTGATTGAGAATTCGTAAATTCTTTCAGGACATGGGGCAATATTTATAATCTTCCTCTTGTATTCACATAATTTCTGCTTTGCAATCTGGTGTGTTCTTTATATAGATTGACATTCTGGTTTTTCCTCTCTTCTTGAAAGTTCTTGGCACATGCATGTGTTGGGGGGTAGAATGTCACTTTTGTCCTCTCGTTAGAAGTTGCAGTAGCTGGGATACCAATTTTTCCTCTTTGGGCATGCAACATTATGCTTTCAAGTAGTCTGGGCTGCATTGGAGTCATGAAAATTTTGGTTCTCCCTTTCCCTTTTCTCCTCTTCCATGCAAGTGAGTAGATGATTTCCTTCCCTTGTACAACAAAATATAGACTTTACTCTTTCTTTTTGCCCCACTGATTTATAGAGTTGCTATGCTTTTAGGATATTACTCAGTCCCAAAATGGCAGCATGATGGTGACAGGGCAATGGTTTTATCGTCCTGAAGAAGCAGAAAGAAAAGGCGGTGGAAGCTGGCAATCACGTGACACAAGAGAGCTGTTTTATAGTTTCCATCGTGATGATGTTCCTGCCGAATCTGTTATGCACAAGTGTGTTGTACATTTTGTTCCCATACACAAACAGCTCCCAAATCGGAAACAGCATCCTGGGTTTATTGTACAAAAGGTGTATGACACTGTTGAAAGAAAACTCTGGAAGCTAACTGATAAGGATTATGAGGATAATAAACAGCAAGAAATTGACGAACTTGTTCAGAAAACAATGCAACGTTTGGGTGATTTACCTGACATTGAGACTGAAGAAGCCCCTGCTGATCAGGAAGATCAGATGAAAAATAAAAGAGGCCTCAGAAGGAAGAACATTTCACCTATAGATGTTACAAGGGAGGAGGATGCAGCTCCCAAAACTGACCAACATCTGAAACCTGAAACACCAGGAAGTTGCGTAAATAATGCTTCTGAGCATTATCGTATATTGGCAAATTTCAATGCACTAACTGAAGATGGTGTTCGTGACAAATGGTTAGAGAGGTTGCTTCAGCATGTTCAATACATGTGTAATTCTGATGATGGTATACAGAGGGACGACAAAGGAAAGGACAATTCAGATGCAGTCAACAATGGAAGCAATAATAGAAGTTCAGAAACAGCAAATGAATGTAAAGACATGGTTCTGAAGGTATTTTGTGATATTGTGGTTGTGTGCTTCCATATGGGATCATTTATCATTTTGATCTTCATTATCATTTTTAGATTTCTGTTTTTCCTAATGAGTATTTTGGTTCTTTTTTCTTTTCTTTGCTGATTGATGAGAAATGAGAATCTTGAATTGCATTTTACAGAATTCAAAGTATTTTATCTGGCCAGATGCTGCTGTTCCAGCTGTAGTTGCCTTGGAAAAAGCTTCACACGAAGCTTTTTCGTCAGATTTTCAGAAGTATAACCAAAAGTTACGTTCATTGGTGTTTAATCTCAAGGTCAGTAGCTGCCATTTTGCACATGGGTTGCAATGAGAATTTTAGGCATTAGCATGTACATGTATGAATTACAAAGCTGATAAAGCACAAGGCAATGAAAAATTCTATGTTGTTGTGACATTGTCGGTTAACTCGTGGACAATGCAGGTCCACTACACTTGTCTAAACTATATAGGGTAATTAAGGAGTGTAAAGTTTGATAAAAAAACTTACAGCTTCTTTTCCCAAAATAAAAAGATGATTGGATGGTTGGATGATTATATTTTTGTGAACTAAATAATCAGTTCTTTGCATTGATGTTTTAATGGCATTGGCATTGGCATTGGCTTGGTAGCAGAGCTGCAGAATAAGCATAGAGGATAATAATTCCTAATGTGGCAATATTAACTTGTTCTTATATAGGTAACGGGACTGGTGAATTTCTGATTTTATTTGTAGTTGGTATGGTTGTTTGCTTTCTTTTTTTTTTTTTCTTTATGTTTTTACTTTTTTTACATGTTTTGTGATTTTGTGCATTTGTGATTTAGATATATAATTTTACTTGGAAGGTTTATGAAAGAAAAATTGAACATTCAGAGATGATCTGTCAACTTGTTCTGGATGATTTTAGTTTGGTTTTCTGTCAAATGGCTCATACGTCATCCTGGTGGTGTTATCTATGGTTATAAGATGAAGTAGAGATTTAAGGAAGATCAGAATTTTGTTCATGGGTGTGAGGATGTTATTGTGATTTTGCATATTAGTCTTTGAATGATATATTTCTACGACTGATATGGAGATGTTGTTCAGGCATTAAAGTTACTCTAGAAATACCTGGGTATAATCTGTCTTAGCAAGTAATGGGGGTACTGGGCTAGTAAGAAGAGTTTCCTGTAACCCCTTCCTGGCCCCTAAAGTAGTTAGATCAACCCAATAGATAGATAAAGAATATGTCTGATTGTCAAGGCTTTCTGACACTGTAGGTGACTTACATATTCTTATCTTTCAGATCTATTTAGAAACCTTATTTATCAGATGCATTGAAAGAAGCTATTTAGAAAGCTCTATAGTGTCAACATCTCAAGACTACCTTTTTCACTGGTTGCCAATGACTAATTAAACAAGAAAAGAAGTGGCTGAATCACTTGTTTTCATTGAGTAGAGGCCAGTTGGAGTCCAGTATATTTGTTGTGCTGACTCTTCCCCCCATAAATTTTGTTAAATCTTTTCTTGAAATGTGCTTTGGGTGGGATGGGGACCATGGGGTTGTTAAATTCAAAGGAAATTAATTTATACATGTTAACACACTTATTTATATGTATAATGTACATCTATGGGCAATATCTCTTATCATCATGGAAAAAGAAAAGAAACCAGCGAGCAGTAACAGCCATGAATCATGATACTTTTTATCACTATCATCACCATTACTGCTACCAATGCTCTAATAACATTTTTGGCTTGAGAACCTAATATGGAAATCTCTTTTTATGTAGTTGCTAAGTGATACTGTGATAGTGATGGTTCACCATCTTTGTGTTCTTTGCAGAACAACGAATTGCTGGCACGTCGTCTATTAAATGGGGAGCTGGAACCTTCAAAAATTGCAAGCATGTCACCTAGTGAATTGAAGGTATGATCTTTATTCATACTTTCTTTATTTATATTATATTTCCAGCAGAACTTTGAAGCCACTGGCACATGATGAATTAATTTCATTCAAAGATTTTCTACTAATAAATTCTCCTTGGATTTATTCGATTCAAAAATTTTCTAGTAATAATTTCTCTTTCAAACTAACAGCTTCTGATCATTCATCTGATTAGCCAATACGTTTGTTTCAACCTTCTATTTGATTTGATCTTATTCTGTCCATTAATACTCTTCTTCATACTTAATGAAGAAACGAATACTCTTCTGCCTTGGAATATTTAGGTAGACTAGGTTATTGTGGTATAGTTTTCATGTCAGCAATAGATTATTCAAGCTTGCTCGTTATCTTTGTGCCAAAGTTTTGGTTAAGCTGGAACGTTTGGCTTATTAGCTGAATGAAGGGGAGGATGAGATTGCGGGAAAGTTGTTTAGACATCAATTAGACTCTATTGGAAGATGAGAAATGATTGCTATTTGTCTTTCAGCAATGTAGAGCACCTCTTTTTCAACCTGTTGATTTGTTTCATTTGTATTTCCATAGGGGTGTAGCTGTTAAACAAAATTTCCTTGTCTGTCTTGTGCATTTTGGGTTAAATGGCTCCCACTGCAGTGGATTTGTGATGATAATTGTAGTTCTATTGCAGATTTCTGAGTGCATCTGTTACAATTTTGACCTTTGATAAACCATTATTTATAATTTTTTTTGGATTCGAATTTAGATATAAATTTTGGATTTTGTTGTGTGAATTTAGTTTGGCACTGCTATTTCTAGGTGGCATGTCCTCATTAAAAGCATAAGGATTAAAGATAAGTGTTTCATAAAGAGAAGTGTCTCATACGAAATTAAGTTTGGTAAATCCCTCTTGTTGCTTTCCATAATACTGCTCATGCTTTATGGGTGCTTTTAGATTCATTTTTAGGACATGTTTTTAAAATTGCCGATTCCTTATTTTTCTCCATATATGAAAAATACCTAAATGCTTTCATAAAATTACATTGAAAACCATGGAATTATGTACTTGTTACTTTTATCGTTAATTTCTGGAAGCAATTTGTGAAAATCACTTGCAATCCAAATTAGCCTTTATGTGCTTCTTGATTGTGTGGTGACTTGTGGTTCTGTACTAAATATTAACTTCAGGAAGGTTTGACGGCTGAGGAAATAGCAAAGAAGGAGCCTGATGAATCACAGCACATGCAGGTCATTTTTTTTCCCACCATAATTGAATGTTACTTTTTAAATTGTGTTACGGTATCTGTTGACTATCAGCTTACCCATCCACGAAACAGATGACAGATGCCCGCTGCTTAAGATGCACAGAGAGTAAGGTGGGCTTGAGAGATATTATCCATGCAGGACATGGTGACCGTTATCAGGTTTGTGCCTTTTTACTGTGAATTTGGCTCCTCTAATTGCAAGAGTACATTTTACATCGTAAAATATAAGTAGATAACTGGTTATGGAAAAATTGATTATCTACACTTGTTTGTATTTTACAACAATTTAAACCGATGATTTTTTTCATCAACAATTATGTATCCTGCTCTTAACTCTACAAAGTGCATCACGCATTGTAGAAAATTTTTCTTTTGCTGTAGCCCAGAATTTTAAGATATTTCGTGCACTCATTATATGGCTTAGTGTGATTGCTTCTCTGCCGTTTCAGTTGGAATGTACTGCATGCGGTAATTCCTGGTATGCCTCTAGGGATGAGGTGTCTATGCTGACCATAGATGGATCAGAATCAAAAAGAAGTGTAGGCACGGCACCATGGGCCACTGCCAAATTTGAAGTTGGGAAGAAGCTGGTGAGTCCCCGAGAATCTGACATGTCAGCCAATGACATCTTTAAGAAAACAAGTGAAGCATATATGCCTGTTTTGGATACCCATAAATCATTTGGCAAGTCTAGGAAAGATGACAATACTGAAGTTCCTAGACATGTGGATTAGGAAATTTTCAAGCCTGTGTATAGTTATCCGTCGTAGCACCTGGCAACAAATTGCTCGTGTATAGTTTTGTTCTTGTTTCATTGTGTATGATTTTATGTCAAGTTTCTAGCTAAATGATAGGTGCCATTTAAAAAAGATTACAGACATACAAATATTCTTATTCCTTGAGATATGTATAGATGAAAAGTCGGCATAAATGAATGAGTTCAAATTAAAAGACACGATTGAATTACAATTTAAAAAGAAAAAGAGATTTCATTGTACTTTAGAAAACATGAAATGTTATTACACTTTCATGACTTGGAACTAGATATGTGAGGTCGACGTAAATGAATGAATGAAAGGAAAGACATGTGTTTGGAAGTTTCTAAAATGATTGAAAGCAGACAGTCACTGACTCATAAAAACTTGGCCCACTGGGACGTAAGGCCCAACCACGAGAAAACCGTTTGTCGAGAGATCCCAAGATTCCGGAAATGATATGCAAGTTTTTAGAAACGTTTGTAGCTACGTCCCTTACGTGGACGGTAGATAAAATTAAAATAAGAAAAAAGGAATACAATAAGGAAAGTAAGATATAATGCTATTGTCCCTTGTCCCTCGCCCTTCTAACTGATGTGGATGAAAAAGACAAAAACCACTTGAATGAACTTTGACCTGGTCAGACTTTCTTTGAGACTCTTCCTGCGGTTACTTACTTCCTTGTCCAATTAGGGATATCTTGGGTTCCTTGGTTTAGGCCTCCTCCATTCCCAAAGCTCCTTAAAATTCACGGTATTCTTGGTTTTGTGATATAAAATTTATTTAAATTATTAAATTTTATAAATTAAATTATAAAACTTAATTAATTTAAATATACATAAAATATGAATCTTTTGAAAGAATAATAGATATAAAAATATTGTTATTCTTAAACTCAGCATAAGATTGTAACTAATGAAGGGGCATAATTGTCAACAAATTCACTCCGAACTAGCAAAGTTTCAGTGATTCGAGGGCGAAGCAGATATGGGTTAGACAAATACTGATTAAAATCTTTTCACTAATTCCGCCACCCAAAAAAAAGAATCTTTTCAGTAATTAGTTTGGGATTCAGGTCCTAATAAATGCGTGTCGTTCCCGAAACCTTAAGATAATGATTTGTGTGAGAAATCCACTCTTTTTGCTGATTAAGGAAACTCTCACTCTCAGCTAGCACTTTTCAGGTTCTAAACTTCCAGCATTACCCTTCCTCACAAAATGTGAAAGATGGCCCCTTTGGAGGGTAATCTGTCTTTGTATTAGGGGTGGGCATTGGGTGGGGCGGTTTGGGTTGGGGCAAAATTTGCTCAACCCGGTTGAACCCAATCTCTTATTAAGTTAGTCCAACCCCGGCCAAAAAATTCTTCAAACCAGCATTCTTGGGTTGGAATGGATCGGTTTCACTTGGGTGGGTTAGTTTGGGCTAGGATGGGGACGAACGAACGTGAGGCGAGCGGTGAAACGAGGATGAGATTCGATTGACTATTGAGGACCCAAAGTGTCGAAGTGTGATGATTAGACAAGAGATGAGCCAAAATGAGAAGAGGCGAGTCAAGACAAGGTGGGAGGAGGTCAGGGATTAGCGTTGACTGTTAGAAACGACAAGACAACGAACGAGACTTATAGCTCGTGAGAGAGGGAGTTGAGGGATCGAGGGTTCAAGACGAGGGAGGGAAGTAGGGGTGGGCATTAGGTGGGGCAGTTTGGGTTGAGACAAAATTCTCTCAACCCAGTTGAACCCAATCTTTTATTAAGTTAGTCCAACCCCAGCCAAAAAATTCTTCAAACCAACATTCTTGGGTTGGAATGGTTCAGTTTCACTTGAGTGGGTTAGTTTGGGTTAGGATGGGGATAAACGAATGTGAGGCGAGCGGTGGAACCGGGATGAGATTCGATCGACTATTGAGGACCCAAAGTGTCGAAGTATGATGATTAGACAAGAGATGAGCCAAAATGAGAAGAGGCGAGTCAAGACAAGGTGGGAGGAGATAAGGGATTAGCGTTGACTGTTGGAAACGACGAGACAATGAACGAGACTTGTAGCTCGTGAGAGAGGGAGTCGAGGAAGCAAGGGTTCGAGACAAGGGAGGGAGGAGTGGTGTTGATTTGTTGAAGTTGAGCTGCCTCTTGCCTGCTTGTGCTTGTAGAAGTTTTAAGTAGGGGTGGGCATTAGGTGGGGTAATTTGGGTTGGGGCAAAATTTTTTCAATCTGTTTGAACCCAATCCCTCATTTAGTTAGTTCAACCCCAGCCAAAATGATCCTTCAAACTAAGATTTTTGAGCTGGAATAACTCAGTTTCATTTGGATGGGTTAGTTTGGATTAGGATGGGCCGAAGAGTGAAGGCTTAGGAACGGCCAAACGTGAGACGAGCGTGGGCGAGTTAGCAAGGTTCAGTCAACTATTAAGGGCTCAAAGTCTCGAAGTGTGATGACTAGACAAGAGAGGGACCGAGATAACTCAAACGAGGTAGGGTGGTCAGCATCAACTGTCAGAGACGATGAGACAATGGACGAAACTCATCGTTCGCAAAAGAGGAAGTTGAGGGACAAGAGAGGACCGAGAAGTGGCATTGGAGTGGTAGAGCTACTTGAAAAAGATTTAGGGTAAGTTACGAAATAACGTCATTTTGTAGTAGTAGAAAAAAAAAAAATATATATATATGTAATTTTTGTTGGGTTGCCACAACAATCAAATAGAGAGAGAGCAAAAATTTAGTCTCATCCAATTTATCCCATCTTAAATTAAAATATTATATTATATTTATTTTACCCCATCTTAACTTAGTCTAAATTTTCTTCTTTATAGTTTGAAGCAAGTTAAAACGGTTTGACCTGAATTAATGTCCACCCCTAGTTTTAAGGCAAGCTAGAAAATGACATCATTTTGCAAAATGACGCTATTTTATAATATCAGAATTCAAAAAATATATATATATATAGCATAAGAATTGAAAAAATATATATATATATATATATGTGAATTTTGTTGGGTACCCGCGGTAACCCAATGGGGAGGGGACTAAAATCCAGTCCCACCCAATTTATCCCATCTTAAGTCAAAATATTACATGATATTTATTTTACCCCATTTTAACCCGATCCAAATTTTTTTTTTTACGGTTTGGGACGGGTTGAAACGGTTTGACCCGGTCTAATGCCCACCCCTACTTTGTATGGGTTTGCTTAGGTTACATGCCTACACGATGGGACAAAAAATAAAGCTGAATAATAATGAAATATAACAAAAAAGGAAAAAACGGGCCCCACGGCATATGACGATGTAGGACACGGCTTTTTCTAGCAGACATGTACAGGCCATGAGCAGCTCCCTGTCTCTTCTTTACACTCTTGCTCGCGTGAGAGAGATAGAGTCAGTTCGATTTCCATTCAGTTCTATTTCTGTTCAGCCCTTCTCTCTTCGTATATCTTCTAGCTCCCGTTACTGTTTCTGCAAACACTTCTGCACTTATCGTGTTTTCCTGCAGCTACTTCTCTAGCGGCGATTGAACTTGCTTTTAGCTTCTGCTTTTTCGTCGATTATTTGGGAACTCTGAGTTGCCGTATGGGCCAGGACTGACTCATTACCAAATGGGTTGGTTTCATAAACTATTCACATGCAGACTTTCTGGTCAAGTTTGGAGAACATTATTGTAGTACCTTGACGCGGTTCATTAGGTTTTTCTTGAGCTCACTTCTCCGAGATCTCCCCGAGTATGGCTTGATCCTTTTTCATTTTTCTCTCATGATATTTGCATTTTCCCCTTCTAATGGTTTGGTGTTAAAGTGAACTCATTTTTCTTTTCAATGACTGTGACATGTATGCAGCTCTCATCCCACTCATATTTGGGCTTTAAAGAGATCATACAGTGTTCTCTCTTCTTTTTACTTTCCCTTTTGTAATTTTTGAGCGACAGATCACGTAGGATTTCTTTTTCGATTCCCGAGTTCAAGAATAGACTTTTTCAGATTATTCTTTAATATATCCAATTTGGAGATCAATCATTGGTGGGACGCTTCCTTTCAAATAATGGTTATTTGCAAGGTTTACACGATTGCGATTGCATAAATGGATGTTTTAGACATTGTGGAAAACTGTAATATAGGTTCTGTATGTTAATTGCAAATAGGTATTTGTTTGTGCACGTCGCCATGCATGAATAGTTTTTCCTTATTTTTGGTAGAGTATCAATTTCTGCTTCATTTGTCATTTTTATCTGTTGGTTTCAATAATTAGGAGCTGAACTGTGTATTTGATACTGAAATGACCTTGACGATCTTTGCATTACTACATTAATAGTGCAAAAATTCTAAAAGAATATTTGTGGACTCACGAATGCGATGTTATTAACTGTTGGTTTTCAGCCTATCAAAATTCCAAACTGGAATGTTTCTTCTGGCGTTCTATGATTATGCTACTTTCAAATTGATTGGGAAGTTCAGCTAAATATCTGTAGTAATGCAGCATTATGGCAAGGGGGGTTTGCTCTGTTGCCATGAACTAATTTCTATTCTCTTTTTAATAATATTGCAGGGCTCTGGATGTATTGATGGGACAAGATATGGAGTTGGACTTGGATCTCAACGATCAATCTTCAGTGGGTCTGAGTCCCAACACTGTTCTTCCATCTTATAAATACGGTTTGAATGTGAAGAAGAAATATAAGAAAGGAAGACCCACTGGGAAAGATGATCTTTTGACCCTCAAAGAGGACTTCTCTGAAATCAAATTTGCTCGCTTCTGTAGTTCATCATGTAAAAACATTCTCTCTAAACCTCACGGACCGGACGGTAATATAGAGATGAGGCGAGGTTCCATGTATCAGAGTTCGGGTGAACTTAAAAATATGCACAAAATGGGCACCATTGGAGGAAGGAAAAAAATAGAAATTTCACTTAGCAGTGACACCTCTTTTTCTTGTAGTATTGTTGATTCATTATGTAGTTCAGATGATGAGGATCTCCAGCAGAAATCTTCAGTGATATCTCAGGATTCAAACTTGAGTTTACCATCTGTGTCCAGGTCCTGTGCTTGCATGGAGGCTAACTCTCCAGATGGCTTTATCGAAATTTGCATAAACTCATATGTTAGGGACAATTACTCTGCAACCGTTGGAAGAGACACAGTTCCCACATTACAGAAGTCACTCTCTGCTAAGGTTAGTGGTGCTCTAATTGATGGTAATCCCACTCTTGGAAAAGACACAGTTCACACATTACAGAAGTCACTCTCTGCTAAGGTGGAAGTCTCTCACATGCTATCTCCGTCAGAAAGTGATTGCTCATCAAGAGCCAGTCCAAGAGTCCAATACTCCCCCATCAGAAAAAGGTTCAATCCTTTCACAAAGTCAAAATCTTTGAGAAGTCCGGTGAGCCATATGCTGAAAATTAGTGAGGTCAAATCAACTGGAATTGCAAACATTACAAGAAGCAGGACTTATCAGAAATCTTTGCTGAATGACTTCTCTAACACAGTAAAACATTCTGATATTATTTCTGAGTTTATCAATAGAGATATCCAGCATTCAGGTATTGCATGTTCACCAGTCCACCTGCATGGTAATCTCAAGTTGGAAAACAAACACGGAGTGCCATTTTTTGAGTTCAAGGTAAAGTGCCCTGAAGAAGTTTTTGTGGCCAAGACGTGGAGCGTAGATAGTGCTTCCAATTGGGTATATACCTTTCACTCCAGTGATAGAAGAAAGAGCAATGCCACTGGCTTGGGATCCCATGATAGTGATAAAGATTCCTCATTGGTGGCACAGATGCTAGTTTCCTGTAATTTATGTTCAGAACTAAATGACGGAGTATTTGATAACTCTATTGTGACAGAATTTGTTCTGTATGACCTTGCACCCTCCAGACAAAGTGTTTCACGTCAAAAAGCTTCTACTTGTGACCAAGATGCTCCTAAAAGTGTAAAAGCTTCCCACGTAGGGTTAGGGCAAGAAACTTTCAAGTTGGATGAGGAGCATCTATCCATTAAGAACAAACTTCAACACAAGCTTGCATGTGGAAATGTTGATTTGGATGATACGAATTCATATCCTTGGTTGTTCTCAGAATTACATCCAAACCGTGAAATTGCTGCCATTGTTTTGCAAATTCCATGTCATAAAAGAGAAAGCTTGAAATACAAGAGAGGAAAAAGATTAAGTGCTAAAGCATATCCCAACCTTTTTGATCTCTCTGTAATAGATCAGAGCAGAAAGAGCCTTCATGACCATAAAATCCAGGAACAGGTGAAGGTGGTAACTCCAGCTGGCAGCCATGGTTTGCCGAATGCTGAAAGCCAGGGCCCCTCATCATTACTGGATCGATGGAGACTTGGTGGAGGCTGTGATTGTGGGGGCTGGGACATGGCCTGTCCCATTATTCTTTTAGGCAATCCCGGTATTCAATTTGCTGAAGACCACTCTCCCGTGGGTAATCATCAACCACTGGAACTTTTCGTTCAGGTACAGCTTGTATCTGTTCTAAATGGAGTTGCATAGATGAAACACTGAAAGAGCAGTTCAATTATTCTGATTACTTTCGGAGAAATAATGAGGAGGAGAAAAAAATTTCATGATCTCAATTTAATATAAATTTGTTTCAATATCTTTTGGAGCCACTCACTGTAATTAATAGAATAAAGATGTGTCCAGTAAACATTAAGTGATATGCGTGCATCAAGTAAGTTATCAGGATGTCTTTAAAGAGATTGAGGAAATTGCAAAATTTAGTATGTTTCTATATTATTCTGTCTTCGACATTTAATCAACCTCTTCATACTTTCGAGATGCATCTACTTTTCACATAATATGATCAAATCCCTGGAACATGTATATATGAAAAGTCTATTAGTTTCATATCCAAAAGTATGAAGAGTTTGATTAAAAAAGACAGACCGCGGGATTGGACATCGAACTGATGCCATAACATACATGCATCTAACCAGGCTTTTGAACAGCGCGCATTGTACTAATTATTGGAGCTTCTTCTCTGTTTTATTCGGTGTTTCAGTTTTCACATGCTTTATTGTGAGATAGTTATTGTTTCTTCGATTACTTACCTGGAGTTTTTGGTACGCAGGGAGCAAAAGAAAGTACTCCTACTTTTAGCATGAGAGAAGTTGAAGCGGGGCAATATGCTGTTGATTTTCATGCAAAATTGTCCACATTACAAGCGTTCTCCATTTGTGTTGCCATTTTGCGTGGCTCTTCTGCCTTCAGCGGTACTGGGCCAGAGAAAAAGCAACAATCATCAGAATGCAATTCATTGAAAATGCTTATGGAGGAGGAGGTTGAATTTTTAATTGAATCAGTCACAAGAGAGGAGAAGAAACCGCCCAAGACTCAAAAAGGAGTTCCTCGGTCGTATGTGCTGAACCCTCCTATTTCTCCAATTGCACGAGTATAAAGAATAGTGAGTAGACTTGACCAGCCTGCTTGGAGACGGAGCTATGGAAACTTAAGTGGGCAGATATCTGATCTTCCTATCTTTCCACCCGCTTTGAGCCCATAATTTAAGCCACTGCCGGTTGGAGGAACCCAGTACGTGTTTGACGATGACCTTAAAGTTGTTAACGACTAACAGTTGAATAGAGGCCCATGGTGAGATTAGAATTTGCATCATTTAAAAAGGTGACACATGCTGCTTATTTGATCTGAGTTATTACTCGAGATAGTTCAAATTCTTTCTCCCCACACATATTGGTCCGCTCACTGAAGTTGAAACGGACCCTTGAAACTTGAGAGAATTGTAGACAAACTGCTGCTAGTTCCTTTAAAGCCTACAGGGATATCACAATAGGGGTGCCAGAATCATTCTTTGTAATAAGTTCTTTATTCCAGTTACTAAATGTAATGGAATAGAACCAAATATTGTCCGTATTGCAGCTGGATAGGTAGGTAAAAAAACACATGACTACCATTGGGTGATAGCTGTCCTTTCTCATGGATTTTGTATCTAAGTAATTTGCTATCTTGAATGATAAATAAAACTGTAATTAATACAGGAATGTATCTTCACTCATGTCTATGGAGTCAAATGCTACTGTTGTTAAATTTAAAAAGAAATATTGAAATGTCAACTATTGTTTCCCACTGCCTTCCAATTCTATATCCTGCAAAGCATTTAGTCTCCTCTTGCAAACCTGTTTATCTTCCTATGGTGTCAACTGACTAAGTAACTAATGCTGCAACTCATATTTTTGAAATCCCTATGAAGCAAAGCAACCCAAGAGCACGCTAATGCTAGAGAGCCAGCTAAACTTCCTGTGGAAAGAAAGTTCCGATCATTTGGTTGAAGCTTTGGAGGAGGCTAGAACTTGCACTCAATTGAATGAAAAATATCACATAAAAAAAAAAAAGAGAGAAGCAAGAAAAAGATGTATGATTTACGAAACGAACGAGCAATATCAACTTCTGCAAGTTGAAAATCGAAGACTAGAAAACTTGCAAGAAAGAAGAAAACAAAAAGATGTATAACTTATGAAATCAACACGCAATGTCAACCCCTGTATGTTGCAAATCGAAACAAAAGGAACGTCTCGCCGTTGCCGGGGATCGAACCCGGGTCGCCCGCGTGACAGGCGGGAATACTCACCACTATACTACAACGACCTTGTTGTTGGACCGTCTGATGTTAAACTCCTATTGTTTTCGTAGATTAGGATTCAAGCGTTAGAAAAAAAAATTTTAAAAAAATAAGATAAAAAATTATATTATATTTATTAAATTTAAAAAAATTAAAAAATTCACATTCTACTTCCATCTTGTCCGTCACTATACTCGTCTTTTTGTTTTTTTTTTTTTCTCACCAGGCGGATCAGGACGTTCTGTAAATTATCGATAAAAATATTTTGCTAAACTTTTTCTCTACTAGCCCACATCTTTTTGTCTTCAGCAAATCAAGTAACCCTCAGAAGTCCTATCACAGTCAGCTAAAGAGTTTACATGATATTGTGCACAGATTCTAGAAGATAGGGTCTGTCTATCACCAACATCTGTCTTTATTTCTTCTGATTTTGTATCTCAAACGAAAGAGCATTGATAATCTTATATGCTTAGAAATACGTTTTTTCTACACTTCAGAAGTAAATAGTAAAATATACAGTTTTACTATTTATTTTTCTTTTCACGTGTGAATATGGGACGCCTAAAATTATAACTGCAAGTTATAAATTTATAATCCAGAGCTATCCATGCATGTATTATGCCTAATACCCCCCTACCTCTATATACGAGTCGAATGGTCTAAAATAAGAAGTGTATTTTGTTAAGTAAAATATAAATAAATAATTATAGATTAAAAAATTAATAATATAAAATAATTATATAATTAATTTTTTTATCAATAATTATCTATATATATTTTATTTTATTTTATAAAATGCATTTCTTATTTCAAAACTTCTCAATGCCTTTGCACAAACAAACTTTCTGAACACCTTTGCTGTTGTGATTCCCTTGGCTTCCATCACATCCCTACCCAAATGTGACTGATATATTAGCCCATGGGGATTATGCAGAACCTTTTGCCATTAAACTCTTGAATTTTCATTTTTTTAATTGTTCACACTCTCTGATACTTAGTATTGCATTTGACAGAGATATGAAGAGACGAAAGAAATTGCGTGCAAATGATACTTGATCCTTTCCTTGAGCCAGTTTTATACTATTGCTACACCTCCCTGATTGATGATGACCAAGGAGCTATTGAGCCAACTTAAGTTGAGGGGCCAGTCTTCAGTTCTGTTTCGTTCTTTTAACCAATTTAGTTTGAATTGCTTTTCTACATGGCTGGTTCTGCGCTTAATAGCGCTGAAAACAATATTAAAAAGAAAAAAAATACATACAACAACTTATTGAATAAAGTTAGCAAACTAAAACACTGATGCTGTGATGGAAACTAATTACAAGCTAAAGGTTGCAATCCCCGCAGTTAATAACAGATTAAAGCTGAAATGAGCTATAACTCGAGTATAGTACAATAGACAAGAATAATACCAAACATGACCAAAGAAGTTCCTATAAAGGCACTCTAGAACTTGCAAGCAAAATCCTAACTATTGCCATCGTTTAGAGGGCTTCACCGAAGACGAGCTGCCCACTGCAGTTTTCTTAACACCTACATGCAGGACAAGAAGAAACAGAACAAGGAAGGGAGAGGTTGGACGAAGGGTCAGAGATTAATTTAAAATGTGACATTATAAGAGCTAGCGTGGAAATTAAAGGAACAAAAACGGGGCCGGAGAGGAAAAGTAGGGGGGTAGACAAAAACAAATATACATACCTGAGCCAACCTTTGAGGAAGAGCTTTTGTTCAATGACAGCCTAGATGGTTTTATCTGCGGTTTTTGCAGGATTTGCGAGGCCTTGGGAATTTTGGATGGTGCAATGGGTCTGCATTCAATCGAACAATTTCATATCAAGTCTAATTTTTATGAAGATGGTTTGGTAACAAGTCTAATGAAAATTTTGTTTTTGAAACAACCACACAAACAGTGCAAGTAATTCTATCTTGTTATGCATTATCCATAACACTCTATATATCATTTCTAACTTTAAAAATTTCAAAAACCAAGAATTAAAAAGAAAATCAAAAGGAGTACTCACTTTTCCTTGTTCTCAGCTGGAAGGTTTTCTTCTGCTGTGTTTTCAATTGGTATAATTTCAGCTGGCTTCTCCACTTCAGGGAAAAGAGTGTACTCCACAATACTGCAGATTGAACCATCAGTTTCTGTTCCCATTGATAGACCACTGTCAGATATGTCACTTAATCTCTCTTCAGAATCAGCATCTCCAAATCCCAAGAGTTCGATGTCCTCATTGCTATTCTGATTGATATCGTCTCTTGCTAATTTCAACGGGACGGAACCTGAATTGTTCCCAAAATCATCCATTGACTGATGAGAGCCAGCTTCTGAATGCTTATCACTATACTCCGAGCAGTTGTCCATTTCAAAACCTCCTTTTTCACTGGCTCCAAGGCTCTTTGATCCTGAAAGTCTATGGCTATGTCGGGGAGTTCCCATGGAATGTCTCCTTGGAGATGATGACCCGTACCTCAGTGGGATCGTACCACGCTTTTTACTATTGAGTTTAGCCTTTAGCCCCTGCAACTCTTCATCCCTCCTTGCAATTTCATCCTTGAGCAATGCCAACTGCAAGAAAAATGGTTGGGTTATATACGACTTTGAAGAATATCAATTTTAAGCCAATTCAATTCATTTCATAATATACTGGGCCACAGTTTCCTGCTGCTAAGCAGTAAATTCCTATCCAAGATTTTGTAAAACCCCTGCAACCAAACTCGCCCCCCAAAACCCACCAACCCACCCAAAAAATAAAGTTAAGGAAGAAGAGTGCAAATTAGAATATTCAGGAAGAGATGTCCAACTACAACAAACCAACACTTTTGATTCAAGAAACTTCGTAAGACGATTCAAGTCAAGAGTGAGCGACGGACGACTTCAAGTATGGTTTCCATACTTCATACACAATATGAATATAACTGGCGCCCTAGCCTTTGCAATAGTAATAATGTATAAATGAAGAAAAATTTTGCATCCTAAAATCTGTTGTTTCAGGATAACATAAAATTAAGAGCATTTCCATCAACTAGAATCTCTGATTAACATGCAATGAAACATAAAATAACCTGCTCCGTGAGTTCTTTGACATCCTTTCCCTCCTTGTTGCTACGAGCAGCACCTAGCTCAACACCAGAAACCCTCTCAGCAAACTTCAAGGTACTAATGGTTTCAGAATATGAAGCAACATCGGGATTAAGTTGTACAAACATAAGGGTTTTTGCTTGACCACCTAGAAAAAAGGAGGAAGAAATAAAGCACAATTTCGTAAGTTTTGACTATGCTGATACCCATAATGGTGACTCAAAAGCTAAAGAATAACAATACCTAGCGAACTCTGAAGAAGTTGAGTCAGTTTACTATTTCTATATGGAACATGTGCACTCTTTTGAGCTAGAGCAAAGATCACATCTCCGAGTGCTGACAGTGATTTGTTTATATGTTGTGCCTCCTTAAGCCTATCTCCTGTTGCTTCAGAGCGGTCCACTCTTTCACTTCCAGCAAGATCCACAAGATGCAGGCAACCCCGCAAGAGAGTATTGGTCTTCAAATCCGTGCCACGAACATGAACACTGAGAACACTATCATGTAAATAATACGAATTAAATAAATTTCGTGTCTTAAGAATTGGGAAGGAGACAGAATATAAAACAATTAATTAAAGCTGCAAATACAACCTATGTGATCTGCTACTTCTTTCATTTAAAGCTGTGGCACTCGTTGCCCGATTTGTTAGCCCGATGTTCATTAACTCCAAGACATCTGTCATTGAATTTACAGAATGCATGCTTGCATCAGGGACAGCCAACCCATTTGGTTGGGCAGTGTTCCAAATCCCAAGTGTGTGCAAGTCAAAGGAAACAATATTTATTCTAGTTTTCATTCAAATCAAATAAAACTAAACAAATAATAGACAGTTTTGTGCCTAATTATGAAGACATTTGCATAAAGCATTCAGAAAACACGTAAGCAAAAGCATGTGAGTTAAGTACTAATAAACATAGCATTGTTTAAAAGTTTAATATGTACACAAAAGTTGAAAGGATATCTCTTTTGAGGACCATTGCCTGATAGCAAATCACGAACTTGTTTGTTATATATTTCGACCATTTGAACACCAACTTCATAAACAATAGAGCCTCTCCTACTATCGGAGATATGGAAAAGATCATGAAGTGCTCGATAATTGACTCCCCAATCTGATTTTGATAACAGGCTAGGTCCACTCTAGTAGAAAAACAATTACATAAGTAAGATACAGTATACTCTTGAACCACAAATGCAGTTGAACCGTGAATAAATATACATAATTGCATACCATCGTGTATGTCTTTCCTGAGCCAGTTTGACCATAGGCAAATATACAAACATTGTACCCATCAAGAACGGAACGAATTAATGGCTGGGTGTCCATAAATACTTGCTCTGCAAATATACCATATTGATATACAAGTTAAATATTACAAACATTTAACATTTCCGTAAGTCCTAAACAATTAAGATAATCATAGAATAAAGGAATAGCAAAATTGAAGAGTTGAACAACCTTGACTTGCTGCTGGACCAAAAACCTTGTTAAACTTAAAAAGCTTACGACTCTCCTTTCCTTGTTTGAGCGGATTGTTAACAATTAATTCTCCATTATCACCAACAAATTCAATGGTTGTATGGTTTTGACTTTGCCCGGGAAGAAAGGGTCTGATTCGACAATATACTCTGATATTTCCTATTTAGAAATGATATTTTTGGGGGAAAAAAGGATATCATCCAGTCAGAAGTCTCACAAAGCCACATAAGTAGGATAAGTAAGTTTAACCATATACCTTTCAAATCTTGAACTTCATTATACAATTTTCGATTTTCAGTAAGAACTACATGATAATTTTCAGCAGCTTCAGCAAGACCTTTGAGCTTCATTCCTAAAACAAGGTGATACACATCTTGTAAACGTATTAAATCTATCATAGAACAAACAAATTTTTTTGGCAAAATTTTAAAGTCGTACCTAAATATTTGAATTCCTCTGCATAACTTCTTTTTGTTTTTATTGTTTCATCTTTGATAGAATTCATTGCAGCTCTCAATTCCTGTACAACATCAAGAAATAAACAGTATAGGACAAGAAAGAAATTGAAAATTAAAAGGCAAGTAGCATGAACAAATAAGCAAACCTTGAAAGCTCCAAGTTGGTAATTTATGAAACTCTGATAGGCATGCTCCTTATTTTTCCATTTCAAAGATTTGGATTCTGAAAAAGCCTCCAATTCCTTCACTTGCTTCCTCACATTAACAAGATGACGCTCAAGTTCCTCTATCCTTTTCTCATACTCTGCTTTGGACTCATTAGCATGCAATTCAAACTGCAAACAATGTTCTTCATGTGCCCTTTTGGCCATCTCTAATTCTTGCTTCAAGGCAGAAATTTCAATTTCACTACGAACTTTGTCTTTTTTTAATCGAGCAACATCTTGATCATCAAGTTTCTTCTTCTCCTCCAATTTAGTTTGCTCAAGCTGCAAAGCGAACTGGAGATACAAATCAATTTTCAAGTTAGTAGCCTATAAAAATTTTATTGTATTAAAAGACTACTCATCATAATTTTTTCAAATGTTTTAAAGAACATTAGAAGTTTAATTCAAACAATTTTCCCACAAAAACAAAAAGACATGCTCTTCAGCATATAAGCATTTCACTGATATAAAGATAATGATCACCCATACAATTATGATTGATAAGTTAACAATTGACAAGTTAACAATACAACAATAGTTCTAAGATAACGGACTCCCTTTGCTACATTAGATGACAGGCAATAGAGGCACCGTGCTTATCAAACTATTTGGTTATTATAATTATTAGTTGTTACTTAATCAAAATTGAGAACATCACTCCAAATTATTTGAGAGTTTGTGAGATGGAACACAAATGAGTTATGTCAAGCACTTAGGGTGCGTTTGATTTGCGAAAATATTTTTTATTTTCATTTGGATTTATTTTTATTGAAAATAATTTTTTTTTGAAAATAAAAATATGTTTAGTTCGCATCAATCGAATTCTATTTTTCAAAAATGAAAATAATGATTTGGTTTAAGGTTTAAGATTTAAAGTTTAAGTTGAGAGTTTAAGGTTTAGGGTTTGAGTTTTAGGGTTTAAAATTTAAGATTTAAGGTTTGCAATTTTGAAATTTGAAATTGAGGGTTTTAGGGTTTTGGGTTTTGAGGTTTAGAGTTTAGATTTTGAGGGTTTTGAATTTAGGGTTTTAGAATTTAAAGTTTTGGAGTTTAGGAGTTTAGGGCTTTAGGATATAGGGTTTGGGATTTAGGGTTTGAGGTTGAAGGCTATGGGTTTAGGCTTTTAGAATTCTAGGGTTCTAGGATTTATAGTTTTACAATTATATTTTGGAGTTTTGGGGTTTAAGTTTTGGGTTTTGAGGTTTTAGGTTTTAGGATTTAGGATTTATAGTTTTAGGGTTTTGGGTTATGAAGTTTAGGATTTAGAATTTATGGTTTAAGGTTTAGGAATTTAGGATTTAGGATTTTAGAGTTTTAGAGATTTAGGATATAAGGTTTAGGGTTTCAAAATTTAAGGTTTAGGGTTTACATAGTAATTTCAGAATTACTACTTTGTTTTCAATTTACGTTTTCTATTTTCAAAATTTTACGTAGAAAACACTGAAAATATCTTTTTATTGTTTTCAAATTTGATTTATTTTAGAAAATGTTTTGTAGAAAACATTTTCACTTTTTTTATAAGTAAACACATTTTTACTACCATTTTCTGTTTTCACTGAAAATAAAAACTAGCAAAGCAAACACACCCTTAGTTTTCTTGAATGAGAAAATTTCCCAAAATTTAATTAATAATCAAGGATTTGTAGTGATTATTTGTTCCTTCATCTTCAAATGAAAGATAAAGTTAGGATTGGTTTGCACCTTCAACTGCTGAATACAACTTGTGACAATCTGCAAAAAGTACAGAGAGACATTAAATCTAACTACACCAACAATAAAATTGAAGTAAGGAATACTTCAAAATCTATTAACAAAGGAAATACCTCATTCTCTTCAGATGTCCCTACTGCAAGGGTTTCTAGTGCACTGATTCTTGATTGGTACTTCCCCTCTCGAGACTTGATTAGATTGTTTTGCTGCAGGTAAGCAACTATGTAATTGCTTATTCAAGAATAACTGAAAGATAAATTTTGTCCAGAAAAAATTGCATCGATGATGTTTAATTTACATTTTTCAAGCTTTCTACTTGATTCAAAAATCGCCACTCAACTACTTGCAGAATCTTTCTCAACAAGCACGCTGCATGCTGAGAGTAGAAACATATAATTTAAAAAAGAAACAGAATTAGTACTTTGTGGCACAATGAAAGTTAATTTTGCTAGAACAAGAAAAGGAGTAGTACTGTGCATGATTTAATATAGAATTTAAGCAGTCATCTTACCTGAGCTGCATCTCCATTTTTTTTCTCAAAGATATCACCTAGAATCCTATTTCCTATGCTAAAAAGTGATTGAGTTGAGGCACTCTGCAGAAGAGATTTCATCAATGTATGAGAATTAGATATGAATAATAGTTGTAAAAACAAAACATATATATATATATATATAGATATATTTTGAGAGATTGTTATACATATTTTACATGTGTATTATATGTTTTAATTAGGCCTTGTAATTAGCCTTAGATTAGGCTCTTAGGTTAAGCCCATTATTTTATCGATTGATTGCACAGTCTATTATAAATAACAAGAAGATATTACAAAATTATATAATGGTAAACTCAAGAATTATATAGCGGTAAACTCAAGAAGATAGGGAAAGAAAGACAAACAGACAAATTAAGTAGTTCATTGGCTTACATCCAAACTATTTGATTTTAGTAACTCCATCATTTTAGCATCAGAAATATCCATATGCAATCCTCGCTTCAACTGTAACTGCTCATTAGACTTAAACCCAGTATGATGTGCAGAAGCAGCTGCATCTGGAAAGAGAAATTAAAGGTGTGATATAAAATTGTCTTTAATCAGACAAAGGATAGGACTAAACTCCAGCATTGTCTTTCATCCACTATGATCTGTGCTTTCTAAAATTCATTGTCTGCTGTGTGCATCACATATGATCAAACAACTAGCTTATCAGCATACTGCGGAAATCTGTATGCATGATTTCCATTATGGTACTTGTGTTGAGTCTGTTGACTCATTTACACTCTAATAAACATGAAATAGAACTGATGGAAAAAAAAAAGAATTCAAAACAAAAAAAGAAAGAAACTCAGCTCTCCAATTTGTTCCCTATGGAAAGGCGTCCATTTTGAAATCCAAATTAAAATTTTGATTCACAAACTTAGATCAAGTGCCAAATTTTATTTTATATGGGTAAAAAGCATACAGTTAGAACATGCTATCACATAATTTTTTTTTTCATTCTTTAAGCTTAAAATCACATCATTTACAGAGCCAAATGAACCAGCCTTAAGCATAGGGTACCCACAACATTCAATCTTTAAAAAGATAAGGCATCAGTCCACATGCTGAAACAGGTACGAAGCATCATTTCTGTTCTAACCAGTTTTAATTACAATCTTTTTCATTCTATGGAAGATCACTTATTCCAGACAAACTTTGGAGAGCAATCATGGTAACCCTGCTCCATACATGCTTCCACAATAATCCAAGTCAAGCAACTGACCAGGGTTCGTAATGCCTATGCATGAAAAGGAGTGACACAAGCTAAATTTAAACATAAACGTCACAGAAAAATTTTCCACTTCAATTCATATGCCAACTAATCCTAATTTTACTGAAACTTGGAAATAATAAAGCAATTAACAAGTAGAATATAGCAAAAGATGCATTTTAAGGTAATAGAAACTGTTCAATTTACTAGCCACAACTCAAACCATACTTTTCTTCATGCACCAAAAGAAAAAATCACAATACTTGATAAGGCAGAATCCTCAACAGCATGCTGGAATCTCAAATCAACTAAATTTTTAAGGTTATAATCAGCTTCTGATACAGATGCTAGATCTGACTGGTCCTGCCTCTTTATGGAAGAGCTTTGGATATGTTCTTGCTCAACATTAGAAGCAAAATGAGTTTTCAGAGTCTCAAGGCTCTGCAACACAGGCACCATGGATCCCTGCATATAATCTCAGACCACAAAATAAAAAAATTAGGAGAGAACTTATAAAGGTAACTAGTAAAGAAATAACATGATATATCAGTTTCATGTTTTAAACAGTGCTACCCGGTTTCTTTTAATGGCCAAAGTCCAGTCTTAGCTAGAACAAACCAAAGTAGTAGTTTTAGCCTTTAGAAAGAAACACAACTGGAGCAATATTATCCTTCCAACCACAAACAATTACACATTGCTTCTAAGTTTTCCTTCATGTGCAACGAAAGGTGAAATAGCCCATCTATTGCCTGATTAAATACACAAGGTTTTATCTAGCCAAATCTCTAGTCAAGTATGACTCTACATACCTAGAGCCCAGTTGCATCTGCAGTTTTTCACCGTCAATGAACCCTAGTTAATTACTGTTGTTCTATAATTATGTTGCACTTAAGAAACCTCTTATACCTGCTCTAAGTCTGACAATTCAAAGCGAGGCAGTCCAAATTCATCCATAGCCGCCAAAAACTTTCCAACACCCACTGGCTCATTCAAAGAGCCACTTCCCTAAAGTTAAAAAGAAAAGACCTTCTAAGAAAGAGAACACCAAAGCCAAGCTTTAACATGATATTAAGTGTAGTAAGTGTAATTCGAGAACCAAAAAAATAACCTGTACATATTTTATGAAACACAAAACAGTTTGTAATTAGAAAGAAGCAGTACAAAAAGGCAGTCCTACTATTTTTACTGAACCAAGAACTAGCTTATCCAAAATGCTGCATAATACAGATCCATCACTTAGCCACGCCCTCAATTCCTCGTCTGAAGTTTCTAAAGGCAGATTAAAGTGAGGAACCAGACTATTTATCCACTTCACCAGAGATGTCAGCTGGCTGCCTGAAAAAATTCAAAATCAAGAGTTGTACATAGGGTGGAAGAGTAATACAAATAAAATAATTATAAAGGGCAGAGGCCAGTAGTTTGGTTACGTTCAGGCATGCCTCCTAAAGCTTCTATTTGCTTTACACCTCCACCAGGACGATCATATAAGTTCTTAGTCCCCCTTTTTCCCCACTGCTCCTGTCCAAACTGCATGTTCCTTCTAAATGCTCAGAAACTCGCCATCCTTTTAATCAACTAGGCCTTCAATGCTACAAGAAAACAATTTAATAACGTAATTTAAACCAAAAGAAATAAGTAGCTTATATGGAGGAGAAACTTATCCAAAACTACCGAACAACAATTTATCTGAACATTGTACCATTAACATCAAATACGTAGAAGTTTAATGAATGAAGACATTTTTATATTATGAAGAAAAATAACAACTCAAATCAGTAGGCAGTTTTTCCCTTTCCAGATGCTATTTCCCAGAAAACAAAGCTTACAATTATAAGAAAAGAAATTCATGAAGAAAGAAAAAAAATTTCATGGCACTGGCACTTTACATGAATTAATTTCTTCTCCAAACTTTAGCTGCAAAGTACATTCAACTTAACTACATAAGACAATGAAGCCTTAGTCCAGCTGAATTATGGTCTTTTGCGAAAGAGTAAAATATATTATGATTAAAATGAATCTTTCAGCTCCCAAACCCCTGCTTTCTCATTCACAACCGAGAGAACAATTGTGGGACAAATACAAAGATATCCAATTTGAAAATATAAAGACTTGAGCAATTCACGCGTCATATTAAACTCCTAATCCCAGCTGCATTATCAATTGACACGTATTATTATGCACTAAATTACGAAAAACCGGGAAATGGAAAAGATAGAGACGAATTGATTGGCGCGAACCTGTATGTGGGACGAACCTTAGGAAAGGGGACCTAAAGTGCCCCGCTTTGGAAACCTGAAAACCAGAGATCAAACGGAATGGAGTAACAGATGAAAAAAAAAAAAACTTTTCCAGAATGTCGATGTTGAATTGGAATGCAAATGGAACACGGTGGTTTGGGAACGATCGAATTCGACAAAAAATTTAAAATTTAGAATAAAAATCCACAATTTAGGTCCGAGATTTTAGAGAGTAGGAGAGACGTTCAAGAGACAGACCTCCTTTGTTTGTTCGGTTCGTTGTTTTCAAATGGTTTTTTCGGAGAGACAACGTCGAGACTTGGAAAATAGATAGTACAAAAAAAAAGAAAAAAGACGTTTGGATTTTGAAGTTCAGAGTTCAACCGTCGTTTTGTGAAATAAGAGAATGGCACCCTGTTTCCGTTCAATTTGTAATTCTGACACCAACTAATTTTGGAATCGTAACCCCGCCTTTCCACTTGATATCAGCTCAAGTGTAAACGTCCACCAAACGTGGTCTGCCGCGCTCCGCAGTCTCTGCGTCCGGTCCAAACTAAAGACGGATGCAGGTTGGGCTGATCCATTTGGTTCTCAAGTTTGCCACGCCTATTGGGCCTCCAAAATTATATGAACATCAAATCGCCCGGTTGAAATAACATGGGATGATCCAAATCTCATGCTACTTCTAAGCATTATTAACCTTGACTCTTAGTTATATTTTTAAAAAAGGACGAAATTTTTTTAATAAATATAAATAATATTATATCTATATTTTTATATTATATTTTTATATTATAATTTTATTTATAACTATTATTTATTTATCTATTTTTAATTTTTTAATTTTATTTTTAATAATTTTAACTTTACCCAGGACAAAACGTTACCCTACGGCAACATTACTCCAAAAATAAATCCGGTAACATAAGCATAAATCCATATTTGAGAGTTTTCTTCCCAAGTTAGACTTTGCGTCGCGGTGAAAAGCGAACAATTTCCAATCAAAACAACGAGATATGGGAGACAGAGGGGAACAAGGTCGCAGCCCCTCTTCGGACATTTCAGAAACCCCGATTTCAGAATCACCTGCTGAGGATCGTAGTGAATCAATAGCCACATTCAACCAGATTGAACTTTTCAGGGCTATCCAAGTTGTTGAGCGAGACTCCTTCGCTATAGCTCAGAGTTTCGCTTCTCTCTTCGCTTCTCTTCGCGTGGCTCTTTCCGAGGTCTGTCGCTTTTTTTTTCTCCTTTAATTTCGAAATTCTGTTAGGCTGCGGAGGGGTGGGAAACTGGGAAACAGCGGATTAAGTTTGGCTACAAGTTCCTAGTAATATTCCTTGTACTTTGACCTTATATTAAGGAACAGAGACAAAAAATCGTAACAGTATAAATGTAGTGACTGTTTTCCCTCATGCTTAATATTCATTTCCAGCGCAAATTCCTTCTGCTCAATCAATATAATTTTTGTCAGGTTACCAGCAGCTCAGTTGATCATATGCAATGCTTCAGTGATGCAACAGGTCACCTTCAGGAATCTGGTAAGCATCCTTCTTAAGAAGAACTTTTAATGGTGTTGTTGTGAATTATGAAAACTATATACCATGTGGCACTGTTGGCTATTTTTTTTTTTTTTTCCCAATGATTGAATCAGAATAGTAGTTCCTGATTTCCTATGAATCATGTGAGACATCTAGTAGTTATTGTGATAGAAGTAATGTGCAATTGAAAAAGCGGAAGCCTTACAAATAATTTCATGTAACCGGTGTTGGCTGATTAAACAAACTAGGATTATATTCTGCTGAAAAGGGGAATACATATATTGCTTTCTTGATACTTCAGTTAACGGTTTTGTTTCTCTCCTGTATTTTGTTGCCTGTGTACCTAGTAAGTAGTCTGTCTATCCCTGAATCATGTTATCTTTGTGGTTTGCAGTGCTTGATGCCGCAACCAAGGGGAATCGCTACATAAATTCTTGCCTCCGGTATGATCTTAACATCCTGTTTTTCACCTTCTTATTGAAATGATGTTCCGACTTCAAGTGTCCAAGATGTGAGCAGTCAGACTGGTTGAAGTTTTTATATATCCTGGTTACTTTTTGGGTTTTGAAGTTGTTGTTTCTTGCTGTTGCTAAAGCATTTCTTCCCTGCTTTCTAATTTGCTGTTTGTAATCTAGTTTGATATGAGACTAGAAATAAGTTTAGTAGTTGTCTAGACTAGTTAGAAAAGGAAGACTCATGGCTCATATTAAAGTTGTCTAGTTAACCTGATTTTGGACTTTTGTTTTCTTGATGCAGATTGAATGAGGAGATGAAGAGCTTTGATGGACTAGCTTCTCAACTGTATCCTATTCATTTTCTATTTTCTAGTTAAATTATTTTACCTTTCTCTTCTTTCAACTTGACATTACTAAAATTCATCTCACAACTTGTTTCTGATTTTGGGCCATGTCTATGATACTGGTAGGTTTATGGATACTATATTAGGGGCAGTTATAAATACTTACTTACTGTAGTAGGCTCCTCTGAAAGTGTTAGGTAATCCTTCTCTTACCTGCCTTCTTTTATCTCAGTTTCCACTTTGAATCCTTAATGCTTTTAAAGAAAAATCCTAAGAAGGAATGTAGATGCTCTCGACTCAGCTGTTAACAAGCTTCTTTATGTCCCGTGACAGTGAGGATTCAGTCTTCCATGGGGGGTGGGGGGTGGCAGTTGAAACGTGTTTATTTGGAATGATTTTTTGATGCAGTTAGTGCAAATTAAGCAATAGAAGTTCTCGCCTTTTGGCAGATAGGATAGGAGATAGAGAACTTAGGGTAAAGTTTGCTGCTGTTTCTTGTGATTAAAAAAAATAATAAAGTATGCTTCTGTTTTCAGAAAAGACGTGTGTTTGCTGTTGTGGTTAGTTTTGCAATGTATTACATGGCTTTTCACACTTAGTATGACTATGGTTCAAGGCCGAAAAAAAAAAAAAACGATTGTTGTGTTTGTTTACCTGTATCAAGTAGCGTTCCAATTCTAGACTTGGGTCGAGTTCAAAGTTTAATTTCCATCATACGGTTTAAGTGGTTAAAAAGCAGCAAAGCTTGACTCTCAGACAGATTGTAGTAAAGAAAAGAGTGTTCAAATCAACAAACTCATTGGGTATTTCCTGTAGCGGCGGCTTATGCTTTGCTGGAAACGTACTTTGATCAGTTTATGTTACCAAATAGTACTTTCAAGTTGGGATAATGACTTCTAAATGTAAGTTGTTTTATTGGACCTTTATATGTCTCTCATATACAAGAAGATCTAAGTCACGTTCCCAACAAACTCTGAACCTTCACCGAAATCTTGATCCAGCCAACTATCTTAGCTGGCTATGTCAAGTGGCACTCCAGTTATATCTTTAATTTAGCTATTCCGCTGTTGGTGGAACAGTATTTTGGATTTCTTATAGCATTCATAGTTGCTTTTGATTTGGTTTTCTTTTTAGTGGAGTAATAAGTAGTTAGATTAGAAACTTGCAGCTATAGGCAAAGCCAAAGAAATTTTTTGTATAACCAATTTTGCGTTCAGTAAAGTTCCTCCCACTTGAAGGTTACTAAATCTTCCCAAAATATGTAAGCAGTCATTATAATAAATTGAATAATTTTAAATTTTTAAATAATTATTTAATAAAATTTAATTTATAAAAATTGAAAAATTATTTTATATTGCATCAACTGAAAATATGGCTATAGATGTAATTACAGAGTCTAGATCACGCATAACTTTTAGTGTTAAAAAAACAAGTATAGCATCTTCTATGTATTATAATAATGTATCTATGGTGTTGGTTTCATGATTTAACCCGAAATATTGTCTCATTGGAATTAATGTGTCAAATTAATGGGTCCCAAAACTCATTGATTTTTGTTTGAATGTCTGAGGTTCATGGCCCCTTTCTTAGCACTGTGTGATATAGTGCTATCCTTGAATAATTGCAATCTTACAGTCGAAGTGTCAAAAGTGTGGTTGTCTTGTTCATGTACGGTAAGGAAGGATTTAAATTTTCTTATTTTTTAACTTTTTATAACTTAATGTACAAGTCTTTTTTTTTTCCTACTATTCTTTCTTAATATTTGTGTCTTATTTTTTCTGGCCATTTAACAAAGAATGACTTACAAGTCACACATTGAGAGATTACTAAGATGCATTTGAAAACTTGATGTCTTGGGTAATTGGAGTGAATGAATCTCCATTAATTAGTTTCCTAGTGTCCTATACTAGCCATTAGAATTCTGATTTAAACTCATATTTGAAAAAATTTAAACTTAGAGATGATTTTGACACGTTTTTGAAATATATTTATATAAATTAGTTTTACAAGTAATAAAATTTATTTTTATTTAGTTAAATGATTGTCTATCAAGTTATATCAATATATAAAATTATTTAAAACGTTTATTAATTTTTTTATTGAATATGTTATCTAAGTAGGTATATTATAATAAGAAAGGTTATAAACATGTACTTTAATTTGGTGAAAATTTTTTAAAACATTTTATTTTCATAGAGTATTTTATAGAATTATATAAATTCCACTTGAAGTTGTAATTTATCCATCGGTATGCTTTGATAAGAAGATTTTGTCCCATTAACAATGTGTTAATTGTGGATATAGATTGTTGACTAAAACTCAATTTTAATCCTTAATAAATGGGGTTCTTCAATTTTAGTTTTTTACTCTTTTACTCTTTAAAGTTTTTAATTTAATTTTTTATAGATAAAAATCATTTTTAATCAAATTTTTTTGTCATATTATCATTAACGATATTAAATTTTTTATTGATATGATATGTTAAATATTAATGTGGCATCTTGGTTAACATTTTTGCTACATCAGCTTATGACATAGTATTTATGTGTCATTTAGCTTATCATGTTAGATGACATATGGATACCATGTCATATGATGATATGACAATATTTATTTTTTATGTGGATGTCATGTTAATATTTAACATATTATGTCAATAAAAAATTTAATATTGTTAATGATAATATAATAAAAAAATATGATTAAGAGTTATTTTAATTTATGAAGGTGTAAATTAAGAATTTTTAAAAATAAGAGAAGAATTCCCATATGTAACGAACTAAAATAAAATGTTAGTCTAGATTGTTTTGTCTAGGCCAAAGAATCCAACGGCTAGAACAAGGAATTGCATTTGTTAGAATTAAAATGTAAATAGAAAAAAGATGATAGCTTTTTGTCTGACTACAAAAACTTAAAAAAAAAATTGTATTATAAAAATATTGAAAAACATATAATTATAACTGTTTAAGAAAGGGTCGATTTTAATATTTATTTAAAAATTTAAACAAATGTGTAAAATAATTACAAAAATTTTATTTATGTAAATAAAAAAAGTTTCATTTATATAATGGTGGCAGATGGAATTGACGAGTAACATCAATTGTATAAATTATTTTTATATTTTGATTGTATATATTTTTATAATTTTTTTAAATTATTTATCTCTAATTATACATTTTGCATAGTAACACAGAACATATAACAATTATTTCTGGTTGAAGGTTAGGTACCAAACCATGAAATGACATGATTGAGTGGGGCTATTAGCCTATGTCTATAAGCCTATAACCTTTTTTTCGTTTGGATTTTAGTACTTTTTGGTTTAGGTAAAAAGCAAAATGGATAATTGAACTTATTTATTAAATAAAGTAAGAAAAACAAATACAATTTTTATTTTCATTATATTTAGAGGATATAAATACCACATAGTACAAAATAGTTGTATATAAAATTCTGAGAACTAATCAATGCAACTTCTTCTCTTGAGGCACAATTTTCATCTTGAATTGGGCAAATAGATAAATTTTTTAAGTTGTACTATATTATATTAATTCAGGTAATATAAGAAAGTTATGTAAAAATAGTTATGGAAAAGAGACCTTTTTTATTAATATATTTTTTAGATGAAAGCTTTCTATATGTTGAAATTAGACGAGACTTTAAAATACTTTATACAGTAACAGCCAAAAAGAAAAACTTTATACAGTAAGTAGCCCTAATTAGTCTAATAAACAATAATAAGTTTATGTAATTGAATTATTGGACGCATTTTTTTAGTTTCTTTTTTTGTTTTAAACACAGTATATCTCATTGAAAACAGTGAGAGATTTTAATTGTCAGTATCATAATTGGCTGTGAATAAGAAAAATGTTAATGTACAATAAAAGGTAGTACAAAAAAATATATAATCTTTCATAATTAAATGATAATATTACAAGTTTTTTATTATTAAAATTAAAATGAAAATTTAATTGTAAAAAGAGGCACGCTAATAGTTCAGTCCTTCCAAGTAAAACTAACATTGCTCGTGAATAAAGCCAGAGAATGTGGCACTTGAACGTCAGTCTGGCAACTAATCCGTCACCCGATGATCATAGAAAAAAATTATGATTTTTAAGATTAAATTTAATTTCATAAATAAATTTATTAAAGTCTAATTTTCACAGATATGACTGTTTAAAAACTTATTAAATCTAATTTAATTTCACATTAAAAATATGTAATATGAACAATGACATATATTAAACAAATTTTAAGCATTCTTTTTAATTCTTTCATTGTAAATATGATTTTTAATCAATTTTCATATGTTTATAATCTTACAAAATTTAGTTCAAACTATCGAATTAAAAAAAAAAAAAATCACCAAAACTTGAGAATGATTTGAAATTTTGAAGTCATCTATCAAATGTGAGAAGTTGATTGCAATTAGATAAGCTAATGGGGAGCACTGGTTAAAGTGTGAAAAGGGGTAGGGAGAGACATTAGAAAACCCCTTTTGACTTTCTCTGTATGACCTCTTGGCTTGTGCGGTGTTTATGGCTTAGCTTGACATTTTTCAACAATTCTAAGAGTGTTACCACTTGCACAAATCTTTCTTTGCCTATTTATATGCCGATTTGAAAATTGAGTAATACTGAATTTGCAAGTAACCTTAGATGGTTAATCACCCCAAAAAAGGTGACTTAGGCAGAATATTGTTAACCCTAAGTCCTTATACTACCTAACTTCTTATAAATTTTCTTCACTTTTTATTAAATGCTTTCGTAAATTTCAACTTCATCCTTGTGCTCTCTTTTCACAAAATTTATAAAAATTTGTTGGAATCCAAGGGCATTCTTCAAAACATCATTTTCATCACGTGTCAAATTGAAGGAACTAGTACCATCACTTTATTAGGCTCTGCCTTCACATAATTTATATTCAGAAAAGTTATATTTATATTTTTTACATCCTTACCATATCTAAATTTGAGCAAATAAGTCAGTAAAAAAAACAAATAAGATATTAACGCTTTATATAAATTCATATATAATTTAATAATTCAATAAAATATAGAAAACACACACTCTTATATAGCATGGTTTAGAGTAATGGTAATTATATTAGGTTAAGTGTGTATAAAATCGGTATTAATAGATAAGAAAGTTTAAATTAAAGGAAAAAAATAGAACATATAAGAATATATAAAAAGAGTGTATAGAATTATTTTGTATAATTATTACAGAGTCCCAGTGTGAGCCCCAGATGTTTGGGTTTTAGGATTGGATTCTAAAGGTAGAAAATTTTTATGTGAGATAAATATAAAATTAATAAAAAAAAAGAGTAATTAAATTTTTTAAATTTAAAAAAATAAAAAGAATTTAAAAAAAATATAAATATAAATACAAATTTATTGATTAAGTAAAACGCAGATTTCCTTTATTTTGTTTTCACATCCTTTAAAGCGAAAAGACTATGTAAGATTCTAGAGAGGACGTCCGGGAATGGTGATGCCGTGTTTGTTTTCCCTGCATTTTCCCATCAGCTCGCCAGCCAGCAAAGGTTCGAACTTTATTGATTGAATTATCTAATCATCTTATTTTTAGATTGAAAAGCCAGGGAAGGGAAACAAGAGGTCCTACCCTTCTCATGCTCCTCCGACCTCGTTGAAGTTAGTGTTATGTTTTTGTGTAAGATAAGGAAAGTGTTAGAATAAGTAATCGATGACTGCCGGCCATCTGTTTCTAAACTAATGAGTGTCAGCTCCTTGTTTTTCTCTGCATATCATGCTGTTAGAGGACACAAAATTTCTGGAATCGCCCTTCTTGAGTTCAAGTCAACATGTTTGATATCTTAGCTAGGCTGGTTCTTGAACTTGGAAAAGTCCTGAATTTGAAATAATACGGATACTTTCTTTGCGGCTCTGGGAATCTTGAAATCTAGCTATACGCTTGCTTTTGTGGCCACTTCGGGGTAAAAAAAAAAAACCTTCTTTCAAGGGTTCTTCAGCTTTGGTTTTCGCGTGTATAGAATCGAGATATAGCGAGACAAACCTTTTTTTTTTTTTTTTCGTTTGTTTTGTTCTCATCTGGTCGAACAGAGTGCAGCTTCTGAAATTTCGATCTACATGATAACTTGGGGCTACTGGCTTCCGAAACAAGGACGGAAATGGTGCCAGAGAACCTGAAGAAACAACTTGCTTTGGCTGTGAGAAGCATCCAGTGGAGCTACGCAATCTTCTGGTCCGGTTCAGTTAGCCAACCCGGGTACCAACAGTTCCATTCATATTAACTCTGTTATGACTTTGCGCTTTACCCTTCTTAATTGGAGTTTTTCTTTTTTTTTTTTTTTGGAAGTGCTTAGAAAGATTTTTAGAGATCGATCTTGAGTTAGATCTCTGCTCTTGGTTGTTATATTTGAAGTAGTTTGCTTCAAATCTTGCGAATAGTTAATTGGGATTACTGTCAGATTTTCCGATATACTTTGGCTGCTGTTTCGGAGTTTGCTTAGAAACATTTTTGTTCCGAAACATGATGTTTACCTGTGAAATTTGCAGGGTGTTGAAGTGGGGTGAAGGATATTACAATGGGGACATTAAGACGAGGAAAACAAGTCAAGCAGTAGAACTGAAAACTGACCAGATAGGCTTACAGAGGAGTGAACAACTGAGAGAGCTATTTGGGTCCCTGGCAGCTGCAGAAGCGAGCCCACAAACTAAAAGGCCTTCAGCGTCACTTTCCCCTGAAGATCTCACAGATACAGAGTGGTATTACTTGGTTTGCATGTCCTTTGTCTTCAACATTGGCCAAGGGTAAAATTTTCTCTTATTTTCCCTTTAAACATATACATTTTTTATTTCAGTTAGTCTGTCACTATTATTCTAGCAATTGAAAGCATTCCCCCTTTTCGTTTGCAAAAGAGAGCAGCATCCCCAAATTGTCTTCCCATTCTGTGTAGCCCTGTAATCTGAAATGTTGGTTAGTCTTATCATTCTCAATCCTTACTTTTTTTTTTTGGTTCTCTTTAGGTTACCGGGAAGAACTCTAGCAAACGGCCAACCTATTTGGATCAGCGATGCCCATTCTGCAGATAGTAGAGTTTTTAGCCGCTCCCTGCTGGCAAAGGTAGGAGGATTGTGTCTCCTGATTCAACTTGTTCTTTCTTCCGCCTTTGACTATAATTTCACTTGTTGTATATACTCTAGCATGCTTAAAATGACATCAAGCCTGAAACATGTCTTCTTTGTTTGATTTTTGTTCCATTACTGGGCTTGCCACAACTGTCTCATCATAATCAGAGTGCATCTATTCAGGTAATATCCTAATTTTTCTTTATCTAACTGTCTTTGGATAGGTTCACGTTGTTGTTAAGAGTTCAATAACTTCAATTAGTGCTATTGAAAAATGTGCATAAGAATTTAGAGGTGCTAGAACACGTCTTGCTTTTGAAACTACTCTTGTTATAGTGCTCGGTATAGGAACTCAGATAACAGTATGCATTCTAATTGCAGAAGGCAGAAGAGAAAGGAAAATAACATTCTGCGTAGGTGCATGACAGTTCACTGGATATAACTAGTAAAGCTATAGTTCTGCAATTGGACCTCATTATCCTAATGACTATTTGTCCTAAATTCTCATAATATACTCTTTGCAAGTAGTTTTATCTAGACACTGAGATGACATTCCTCATCCAAGTCCATGAAGTGCATAATCTAGATTGTTTTAAATTTAGTAAGAGAAATCTAACCAAAGCACTGTGTAATTCATATTTCCTTCATCTTAACTTTCAGACAGTGGTGTGCTTTCCTTTTCTGGAAGGCGTTATTGAGCTAGGTACAACTGATCATGTAAGTATGCCTTGATTTTAACCTAAATATCACGTCTAGGTTATTTTCCTCCTCTGCTTGGCATTCTAAACTATGTTGCCCAAATTGTATTTAATTCGCATGAAGGTCCCAGAAGACCTCAGTCTCATTCAACGTATCAGAACTTCCTTCTTGGATATCTTGGATGCCAAAGTTCCCAAAAAGTCTAGGGCTGCTTTAAACACCAGGAACAACAAAGATGTTGCTTGTGCAGCACTTAATCATAATTCTTTTGATGTTAAATTAACTCCAGATGTAGGATATGAAATACCAAATCTGTCATCTCCCAATAGTAGCTCGAATGCACTTGAAGCCCCTCAACCAGCGGATGAGACATTTATGGTTGAAAGGATAAATGGTGGTGCTTCACAAGTCCAGAGCTGGCAAGTTGTGGATGATGAACTGAGTAACTGTGTCCCTAACTCCATGAACTCAAGTGATTGTATATCTCAAACTTTTGCCACTCCTGAAAAGGTTGCCTCAGATCCCAAGGATGAAAACCCAGTTGTCCAGTGTGTTAAAGACCTCTACGAGTGCAATAACACAAAAAAGACTCTAGTGGATCTTCGCAGTAATGATGGGCATTATCAGAGAGTTCTTTCTGCTCTTCTAAAAAGCTCAGACCAGTTAATTATAGGAGCACATTTTCAAAATTGTCACCAGGAATCCAACTTTGTCAGTTGGAACAAAGGAGTATCAATGGGTTGTCAAAGGCCAAGAGGAGGAACCCCACAAAAACTGTTGAAGAAGGTACTGTTTGAAGTTCCTCGGATGCACATGGATGGGCTGCTCGAGTTTCAAGAAGAAAATGACTACAAAGAGGGAATGAGAACAGAGGTTGATGAAATTGGCATGAACCATGTATTATCAGAAAGAAAGAGAAGGGCTAAACTAAATGAAAGATTTTTAATTCTTAGATCAATGGTCCCTTCAATTAGTAAGGTAATATATATGTCATTCCTTAGAGTTGTTCAATTAAATGTTAATGCTCAAATTAATGAGAAGCATCATTCCTGCAGGATGACAAAGTTTCAATACTAGATGATGCAATAGAATACCTAAGGAAGCTTGAGAAAAAGGTCAGAGATTTGGAAGCTTGCAATCAGCTAACAGATGTAGAGACTCGAGCGAAAAGAACACCTCAGGATATGGTGGAAAGGACTTCCGATAATTACTGTAACAACAAAACTGATAATGGCAAGAAGCCACTGATAAACAAGAGGAAGGCTTGTGACATTGATGAGCAAGGGCAAGATTCAGTTGCTCTAAAAAACAGCTCTACTAATAATGTTACCATCAATATGAGTGACAATGAAGTTCTTATTGAAATGAAGTGTCCTTGGAGAGAAGGAGCGCTGCTGGAAATAATGGATGCAATCAGCAGTCTGCATTTAGATTTTCATTCAGTTCAGTCCTCAGCAGCTGATGGGAATCTTTTTGTGACGATTAAATCTAAGGTAAGCACATAGAGCACAGTCAGGATATGACCTTTTGGTTTTATAGTGTTTTTAACGGATCATTCAATGGCAATGTTCTGTGCTTTATACTCATCCATGATCATCTAGGATGGACGTATAAGTGTCCTACCAGGGTCCATTTTTATAGTGTGGTTCTGTTAACTCTTGCAAAACATATGGGTCTCTTATCTGATATTGAGTACCCTTTTATGTGCAGTTCAGAGGATCAACTCCTGCGTCAGCTAAAAGGATCAAACAAGCACTCCACCAAGTGGCTATGAAGTGTTGAAACTTGGATCTCCCTAAAAAATTATGGGGAAGTTCAATTTAGTAATTGCCATTGCCGTGTGACATAGCGGGGTCATTTAGATTGTAGTAGTCGCAAGTACAAGTTTTTGGAGATTTTGTAGGAAGAGTTCTAATAAAAGGAGAATATAGTTGGTTGTTGGGCATGCCATTGCTTCTCTAGTGGATGTAGTATGGACTTCAAGCAGTTGGAAAGTCTTTAGTATGGCTTAGTTGAATGAAAAATGATATTTTTACAACATGTTTATTACATAATTTTTATAGTGATGAGATATGTTAATATGTTGAATTTTACGCTTGTGTTTATAAATTTAAGTAATTTAAAGTAATTTTAATAATTTGGATTTTATATTATAAAAATTTAATAAAAAATAGAATAGAAAAAACTGATAAAATCTATGTAATAAATTTCTATAGACCTAACACAGTTTGACCAATGACTATTTCCTTGCGGCGGTCCAACATTGTTAATGAATGTCTGTTGGATCACCAGTAAGAGCAGTAGGGGTGACGCATATGGTAGATCTCTGCCTGTTTCATAGTTCAAAGAGGAGAAAAAATTGAAGGCGAGAGCTTATGCCCGCACGCGACATTGACCATGAACACTGCAAGATAATATGCTCACAGCGTTATAAAAATTTGTAAAATGCATTGAAGTGTCGGAGAGGACATGGATTCCACAAATGCTCAACTAACCTCGACGAGAGAAGGAACAGCCATATTGGACCGAAAACTATTTGAATTAATTAAATATGAGATTATTAGTCCTCCCTTATTCATTTTAGGGGTAAAGTACTCCAATTTGTCTTTTATTTTACAATTTTATATAAATATTTTTTATTTTCAAAATTTATACCTATAAATTTAATTAATTATATAATAAAAAATACTCTTAATTGAATAATATAGTTTTCTTTTCTAAAACTTTATATTTGATATCTTCTTAAAAAAATTATCTCACGTAAATTTTTTTATAATTTTAATTTTTTCAAAAAATATAAAAATATTAAAATTGTCTAGTATTATTTTTGTATATTTTTTATAATTTTTTGAAAAATAGGTTTAATATTTTTGTATTTTATACAAATTCTTAAATTATAAATAGATCAATATGGAATTATTTCTGCATATAAAATTAAATATAAATTTTAAGTGAAAAATTGTACTACTTAATTAATAAATATATTTTAAAAAAATGTATCAAATTTATTATTTAATTAAATATGATTTTAATAATTTAAACTTATATGTAATACATTTATAAATTATTAAAAGACAGTGTATGTTTTTGAAATAAAAAGAATTTGAGAGAAATGTAAAATAAAAAAATTAAAGCAATTTACTTCTCATTTTATTGGTTGAAATGAAGATTACTTTATTGATGTCTTTGTCGCCTTCTATGTTAATTATTTGTAAACGACAACTCACTAGAAATGAAAATGGGAAATTATTCAACGGTCATGAATATTTTGCTGACTTTTTGACCTGCCCATGTGCGGTGGTAGGAGAAGAGTTCTGTTATGTTTGACCTTCTCAATTGGCACTTACGAGCACATTTTCTCTTTCTTTCTTTTACATATTTTAAGATTTTTAAATTTTTTTCTCACTCATTAACACACGTAAATTAAATTTGAACAGTAAACATTCATTGTGGAGCATTAATATTTCCACACTGCACAGATTTTATATATTTTATCAAATTTTTATTTTTAATTGTTTATATCATGCACATTTTATATACAATAAAATTACTTTTTTTTCTTTAATAATGATACAATGAAAAGTGATGAGAATAAAAATAAAATTAATAAAATTTAATATAATTAATAAATAATTAAAATTTTTAAATGCATTATTTTGATTTTAATTTAAATTATATATATAAAACATATTTTATTACAAAATTATATTTATTTAAATAATTTTTATATAAAAAAATTTAATCTTCAACTATTAATTAAAAAACATTTTAAAATTAAAAAAAAAATTTACGTATAACTAAGGGAGTAAAGGTATTATAACTCATTTTGAAACGCTCACAGTTACACGCGCAAACAAACTACGACGGCAGAACATGTCATCATTTCATCAGATGACATCGAGACGTTTGAAAACTTGATTCCAGAAGAAAATGGATGTCAGTATTTTAATCGGAATAGTCAAGGACACACAATTTAAAATATTTTTAAAAAAAATATTAAGTTTATGCTTTTAAACTTTTACATCTTTTTTATATTTATAAAAATATTAATAAAATATAATATTTTATTATATAAATTTCTAAAATATATAAAATATTGATATTTTATTATAATTTATATAAAATATATAAAAATAAATATATAAATATAATAAAATTTAATATTTTGATAAGTAAAATTTGATTTAATTTTTATTTTAAAATATTTAAATAATTAAAATTTCATTGATTAATTTAGAGAACTCAACAAATCAACATTTTCAAGTCTCTTTGTATGAGTTTTATGATCCATTACAAATAAAATTTTATTAAATTTTTATTTTAAAAAATTAATTTATTAAAATTCACACATTAAATTATAAAATTTAATAAATTAACAATTTTAAACTTGTTCATAAGAATTTTGATACCCACCTGATTTGTGAGAGTAAATTTTTTTACACACAATTTTACTTGCTTATAGTTTGATTACAAAATATCGCTTAAAAGTCACGGTTCTTCCATCTTATATAACAATTGAATAGACAAACTCATTGTAATCACACCGAATACAATTTTTAAAATTTTTCATGAAATATTTTTACATCTGTTAAAATTGTGGAACTAATTTTTATTTATGAATTTGCACCAATCACTGATTCTAAAACGTTTAGACTTGTAGAAGTTTAAATTTTCGTTTATCAAGTTAAATTCCCAAGAATCTCAAAGTTAGCTAACCATTTAAGCTAACCCACAATTTAAATCTTAATATTATTAAGATTTTTATTCTCATTTAATTCTTATAACTAAAATTATATATCATTAAATTTATTTCCATAAATATAACAATGCACACCATCAAGTGTAAATTTTTTATTAAAAAAAATTGTGAAATTAACTTTTCCTATACAATTTTACAGATAGGATAGTATACAAAATCACAGTAACATAATGAACGCAAGGGCGTGGTTGGAAGTAGAAGCTAGCTAGGGCAAGAATACAGAATTCCTCGTATAAAGCTGAAACAATTACATTTTTACTACAGGTATGGAGGTACATAAAACATAATCCACTTCATGACAATAAATAATGCACCAAAGCATATATATATATATTACTTTTGGGTGCTTCAAAGCTTATATTTCATCAAACAAAAGTTCCACAAATCATCAGACGCTAGTCGCAAAATACAAATCTATGTTATAAACGCCTATGGGTATGGTAAAATTCATTCATGAAAAAACAAATTATTATCGTGGAAGAACTAAATTATAATCCAATCCTCTCAACTAATGCAATTATAATTTCAAAAATCATATCTACCAGACTAAAGTTGCTGCTTGAACACTTCCCTTCGTTCCAAGCTCTAGACAGGGGAAGGCAGAAAAGAATGGTACAAGTAATTAGCCTATACCTTAGCGCATGTACAACTTTATTGTACATCACTATTTCTCTTTAAGTAAACCACCAAATGGAGGTGTTATTCCTATTCAATTGTTGAGGGAGGCTTTGACGTAATGTCCTGCACAACACGGTTTACACCGCGGACACTCTGACATATCCTTCGCGCAACATCGTCAAGGAACTTGTGCTCAAAGTAGTACCTGGAAGATAATATATAATAAACAACAATGCTTAAACTACTATTGATGAAAGATGATTCTAAACCAACAATAAAAATTCTTCTATCACAAGTACAACATAAATGCACTAAAACTGATACCAATTTTTAGCATGGAGTATTGCCTCTCGAGATAAGGTATTCAGTACGTATGTCATAGCATGTTGAGAGAAAACACGGTTGACATTCTCGAGAATCACCGCTTTCTCCAAAGTCAACCAAATTTTCATATGGAAGAGATTCACTACTCTACTAAGTATGTAAAATTCTCCAGCTAGTTTCCTGAGAAGCAAGCCTAGATGTTCTTATACTCTACTGCTAGCATTAGTATTAACAGCTAAAGAAACTGTCTCCAGCATGAATGATTCAAGCAAAAATAACAATGCTGTAATGTAAGATATCCCTGTCACAAATGGGGAATCCTGTCACATACTTGCTGAACTTGATCCGTGCTATTCAAATAATTTGCTACAAGCAAAATTAACCTTCTGGAGGTTATAATTTATTAAAAAGCAAATAGCCAGAGAAAAAAGAAGCGGCAGCAGAGCATAATTACTTAAGTAGCCTTGCCCAAATTTTCGAAAATTACAGCTGGAAATGGAGTACAACTGGATGTGATACGTAAACAAAGCTATCTAGTAGCAAAGCCATGCATTCTACAGTTGAAAGCTTACCAGTCTGCTGTCATTCCATCTTGACTTGTAAAAGCTCTGAGAGCAACAACATGGGAATGTGTTCTTTGATCACCTTGAACTCCAACAGATCTTATAGGCCAGAAACTGCAAAAGCTTGCCATTGTGAATCATAAATACCAGCGTCCTTGATTGACTGAATGAAAATCTCATCAACCTGGAAAAAAGGTCTGATGTTAAACATTGCTGGGAAATCAAGATTATAGGTCCACAGAGATACCAAACACCATATACCTGACGGAGAATATCTAAGGCATTGCCTTCAGTCACATCACCCAAAACTCGCACTGCAAGACCAGGCCCAGGGAATGGATGACGTTTTAAAAATGCCTCAGGAATATCTAAGATTCTTCCCAATTGACGAACCTTCATACATGGAGATGATATGATAAAAAATCAATACGTCATTCATTCAGACACACGTGTGAATGTTTGTACTAAGAATCCAAGCACTTGGAAACAAGTAAATGGCTTTAAATTGAAACCTCATCCTTAAATAGTAGTTTGAGTGGTTCTGTAAGTTTCAACTTCATGTCCTTTGGAAGACCTCCAACATTATGATGGCTCTTGATAGTATGTGAATGAGTTCTTCCACTTCCAGGTGGTGGGCAAGACTCAATCACATCAGGATACAAAGTCCCTTGAACCAAATAAGAAGGTTTCTTTCCTAGTTTATGCCCCAGATCTACAGCAAAAGAATCAAAGACGCAGATAAACTCTCTTCCAATTATTTTCCTCTTCATCTCAGGATCAGTTACACCTTGCATCTTTTCAAGAAATTGCTTTGCTGCATCAATACATGTAACTGGTAAATGAAGATCCTTCTCAAAGGTTTCCATGACACGCTCTCTCTCTTTACACCTATATGTAAAAAGATGGTTAGATGTGAGGGAAGCATCATAGACACCCATATCAAGCAGATATGTTTTCCAAATTTATGATATTTATCCTTTTTCGAAGAAATGTTAAGTAAGAAACAGGTTTCCTCACCTAAGTAATCCATTGTCAACAAAAACACAATGATGCCTATCTCCAATTGCTTTATGGACAATAGTAGCAGCGACAGTGGAATCCACACCCCCTGGTAATGCACATATAACATGTTCTTCAGGCCCCGCTGTATCTTTAATCACTTTTATTTCTTCATTCAACACATTTTCCATCTTCCATCCTGCTGTGACTCTACAAACCTTAAATAGAAAATGCCGCAGCGTTTCCATCCCTTCCGGTGTATGTGTCACCTATATATCATGGAGGAAATACGAAGGGAAACAGGAAATCTAATTTTTAAAATATAATATTAATTTTTCATCTACAATACAATTTTGCATCCACATTTCGAGGATAAAGTAAATAATGTATATGATAACTGTCCTCGTTAAACGAACAAATTTTGCATGTTCACACAGTAAAAAGAATTGGAAACCAATGAGCAAAAGTGCACAAAACCAGCTGAAATACATTAGCTACAAATAAAATGAAGTAAACACACTTACCTCAGGGTGATACTGAAGCCCATGAAACTTCCTTGACGGATTCTCAATAGCCGCCACTGACCCCTGCTCACTTCGTGCCACCACCTCGAACCCATGAGGCAACTTTGCGACCTCGTAGCCATGGCTCATCCAGACGACCTGTTTATCTCCAACCTTCTGCGATCCGAAAAGCTCACAAGGCTTTTCCACCTGAATTTCCATCCTCCCATACTCTTGTTTCTGCCCGACCTTGACTTCGCCGCCCAGGCTCTGGACTAACAACTGGAGTCCGTAGCAAATGCCGCCGCCATTCGACTCAGCCCATTCAATGAAGCCATTGCGAAAACTGGGGGAATCGGAGGTGTGGACCGAGTGGGGCCCACCAGATAAAACGACAACGCTGGGATGGAGGTCGATTATGGATTGAAGAGGGGAGGTACCGGAAATACAGAGAGAAAAAACGGAGAGGCTTCTAATTCGCCGAGTGATCAGGTGAGTGTATTGGGAACCATAGTCTACGATCAGAACCAGGTCTGATTTCACGGCTTTGGGTTCCATGGCTGATGGTGGCTTGGGTTTTGGGTTCTTGGTCACTGGTTGGCTAATTGCTTCTATAAAAGGCAAGGGTTTATGTAATGCAACGAAGCAAAATAATAAAAATTTCTTATGTAATGAAATAAGACTGTTAACTTTGGCGGGAACCGGCGCAGGCGCCAGTTAGGCAGGTATGGCCGAATGAGGTAGCATATCCGTCGCCGTTACAGCCGTCCACCTCATGGCAATTGATATGCCATTCTCTCCTTCTTCTTTTTTTCTTTTTTTTTTTAATTTTAAAATTCTTTTATATATTTAATTATATTTTTATAAAATATAAGGTAAAATATGTGACTAAAATATAAGGTAAAATAGCAGAATAAAAGCTAATCTAATAAGATCATTTTTAAATTTATATTAAATATATAATAATTATAAAATATTTAATGAATTATTTTTTAAAAAATTTTAAAATCTTATTTTAATGGTTATTTTATTTTAATAAATATGAAATTTTTTTAATCTTTTAAGGTTTTATTATAATAAGCTTAATCCTTTTAATTTTATTATAATATCAAAATATACTACCTTCACATGCGTGCTATATATTTACAGGACACAAAAATGAGGTGGCCCTTTTTTTTTTACATTATCAGTCATTTTTAACTCAATAAAAAATCTGATTTAAACACCTCACTCTAATGCGTGGTACATGTATAGCACACGAATGAAAATAACATTTTTCTAAAATATCCAGTGCTCTCAAAACCATTCAATTTAATCTCCTCACAGATGTAGCAACAGTTACGTTCACACCGGACTTGATTTGAGTTTGTGTTTCTATCCCAAAACTCTTAAATCCGATCCAAGTGTCAACGTGAAAGCCATGCTACAGCCTAATAACGGGAGCCAGGAATTCTGAAAGCAACCATGAGAATGGAGCCTGGATTTCATTCAACATCAAGGGGCCAAATGACTGCCCCTATGGCACGTAAGGCTTTTAGAATGCAGGGTTTGACCATAGTTAAAGCTCGGGAAAATTTAGAGGAAACTTTGAGAGAATGTTTCAAAGGAAATATTGTTCGACCATAATAATGATCAATGTCCAGAATAGAAGAGAAAGATGGGAAGAAAGGTACCTGGATAAGCCTATAATTTGAGGTAGGATAAGAACAACACAAACAAATTTACAAATACCCATGTAACTTGCCTAGCTTTAGAACTTTAATACGAATGCGAGATGTAACTCCAGAATCCAGGAGGTCGAATGCTGACAGTAGAAAATGTATAAACATAGGAAAGGCAGAAAAGGGTGAAAATAAAGAGGACGCATGCGGCAGAACAGGGGATATGTATATCACATTAAGGGTTAGTTCAGCTCATAAGTTTCGAAATATTACTTTTATAAGAGTTAAGTTTAAATTTCGCTGCAAATAGTATCTCTTAACAGGTAATAGATAATTATTATTGTAGGCGTTTGATAAAACTTATGATATGCTTTTTCTTTTGGAATATGAATCGATAAGCTCCCTTCGAAAAAGGAATGGGACATACTCTTTTGGACAACTTTTTATATTGATTATTACAGAATATCAAATGTTTATCTTCATTATACAGGTTGTTGCTGGCAAAGGCCATGAAACAAATCAAATAGAAGGTGACAAGAAGGAGTTCTTTGATGATAGAGAAGAGTGCCGAGAAGCATTGCAGTATGTTGATGAGCTTCATCAAGCTAGAATACATACAAGTGAATTTCCATGGCGGCATAGTCAGGAGTAAAAAAATAGAAAGGAAGAATAGTAATCTGTTCTGGTTTACAACTTTGATATCTCTTGCATCGCTGCTGTAGAATACCAGAGAGCCAATGATAGAAAGAGAGGTTGCTGTGATGACGTATGACAGCTGCATGGATTCTTTTCACATTTCAGAGGACAATCTGACAAAGATAGGAGAGCACAGGGCCTCGCTGTGGTGCCGGTGTGGTGAAGGGTTTTGAGGGCAACGCTCGGTGTGAATTGTTCAAAGGTGGAGCTAATTATGTGAATCATGGATACACCAAGGGGGATGGCCTTGGAGCTGAGATTGTTGGCACGTTTGTCCTTGTCTGCACTGTTTTCTCTGCCACTGATGCCAAGAGAAACGCCAGAGACTCTCACGTTCCTGTATGTGTATTCTTTATTTCTAAGATCTGCTATTTTGATTAACTTCATATTATAACGTTTTACCATTTCGTACTTGTGCTGCTTCTGACTACTCAATTTCAGCGAATTAACGAAATACCTACATCTGCCTGGTATTATTTTTGTGTTTGCATGTCACCCTGTGAAAAAACTAGCAATAGTAGCGAGAAAGCTATGAATTTTTCTCCCCTTGGATGGATGCATTTACTTGCCCTGCACAACTCATATTTTGAAGCTTACTTTAACCCCTTTTTGCATATCTGGAATGAATATTCTCGTTTTGCCCATTGAATTAATGAAAATGCATAATTGCTTCCTTGCTAATGGGTAGTGCAAGCTTTAATCCTTGTTTACTTGGTTTTAGATTTGTTAATTATAACACTAATCAACTTGGGAAATTTTGAGTTTGAGCTGTATTCTGAAGTAGCAATACTGCATATGCTTTCTGTGGATGCAGATCCTCTGCCTTTCCTTTTGGAAAGATGGAGGAAGTCCTAAAGAACCACCTGAGGAGTATCATAAAAAAAAAAAAAAAAATTACCCTTAATTTAGCCTTCCTCTCACAAGGAGAGGAAGGCCCTCTGCCTTCCGCTTTTTGTGAACTTTATAATTAGGTCTGGTTTTTGAGTATGATAAAAAGCTTGCTGTTTTATGATATAATTGCAGATTTTGGCCCCACTTCCCATCGGGTTTGCTGTATTCTTGGTTCACTTGGCCCCCATTCCCATCACTGGAACGGGCATTAACCCAGCTAGGAGTCTCGGTGCTGCTGTCATCTTCAACAGAGATCTTGCATGGGATGACCATGTGTGTTCTAGCTGCCATGACTTCGTTTTTGTGAATGAATGACTTGAAACCTTTTTGGTTCTATTAAGTCCATTAAACCATGGCTAGTCTAATAGTGTTAATTCAATGCGTAATGACAGTGGATCTTCTGGGTTGGACCTTTCATTGGAGCTGCCTTGGCTGCTGTATATCATCAGATAGTCATCCGAGCCCTTACTTTCAAGACAAGGGCTTAAGACCCTTATTTGGCATCTTTTGTATCTGTCCTATTGATGTGGATCTTTTCGTTTTAATTATGCGTGTAAATTATGAGAATAGTAACTCCGTTTTGTGACGACTTTGAATGCAGAATTCTTTTGTTTTATGTTTTAGTATATGCTTCTTGTTTATGATTTCTCTTTGATGCTCAAATGCGCACCATCAAAGTAAGACCATATGCTCAAATCCTATTCGATATGCATACTGGAAGAGGACGACAATATACAATGTCATTGACTCAAATGTTAGTGCATAAAATAATCATAGAATTCCTTGTTAATCAACTAAAACTAGCCTTTTAGGGTTTTGCAGGGCTCAATATTGTGTCTCACTATTTTGACTCTTTTTTCTCTTTTTTTTTTTTACAAGTTATTTTTATATTATTATTAAATATGAAATTAGTATATTATTATTAAATATAAAATTAATTCTCACTTAAGAAAGAGTTGCAAATGACTATTTTTTTCTATTTATCTTTACTATCATCTTTTTTTATTAACAAAATAACTAAACAATGCTTCGTTGTTCTTATTATTTTTGAAGTTTTGACAGTTTGTTGTTTACTATTTTTAGCATTTTGTTTAAAAAAAATAACTATCCATTTACTTATAACTATCTCTTTTTCTCTTGTACCCAGACATTAATAGTCCCTAATTTGTAGATGACATTATAAAATTACTCTATCCACGAGCAAAGAAAATTAACCTTATTGAAGAAAAGTCTTAAGTTTTCATGGATTGAAAAGATAGTGGATATCACAGGTTCAATTATTTATTATTGAACTAACCAGTTGCAAGACCCTTTCAAGACAAGTAATTCAGGTGTAATCTTTTTGTGGCTGACTAAAAACAAATATTGCTCATCATCATTAGTGTGTTCTGCATCTCTCGTAATCCTTCCTGAGAGCTAAGAAACTTGAGAATTAAGATGAATTGCATTTTTTTGACATGCTGCAATCTATTCATCTTTATTTAATAAGTTAAACTTTCAAAATTATAAATTTTTAACATAATATCAAAATTTGAAGTCAAAAATGTAATTCTTGCTGTCCTCATTTTTCAAGTTAAAGTTAAATTTATTATTGATAGGTAATGAACCCTTAACTTCAAATTCTGATATCATGGTTAACTTTTAAGAAAAGGCTCAAGTAGACTGCCCCCAGAAGCAATTGGAATTAGGTGGCTGTAGCTACAACGATAGCGTGGAATCCTGAATTAGCCTGGCACAAACTGAAATTCTTCAACTTGAACTTAGTTCCTCACCATCTGTACAACGGACATTTTTTTCGTGGTGATGCTTCGCTTTTTGGCTTCACCACCATTTAACGACGAGAATAATAATTACAACTCGGACAGTGACGGCACCCAGGATGCTAATATACATTTCTTTACAAGGTACAGAGGGCCGAGGTTAGAATGCTGCATCTCCGAGTGTTGTCCACTGTGAAATTGAGGATTTTGCATGACTCAGCGGATCTGAGGAACACATTGAAGATGACTCAAGAATGTGCCAAGTTGTTAGTAATTAATCACAGTTGTGTAAGAAAATGTAAAGTTGAATTGATTCAAAATTTGCTTCTGGCCGAACAAGGAACATCCTAGTGCAGAGGCCGTCTTCCCATCATCGACCAGCCACTATAGTACTCTCAATTAGTTTGATGCTTCAAAGCCATTCCCAGAGTGCACTCCAGGTATATGCCATGCTTCAAGCTTTAAGGCAATTCACACGCCTCGAAATCTCCATCTGATCATTGACTGGCGGATCACAAACCATTTATGCGGCCAAGCATATAAGCACTGGGCTTATGAACCAGAGATGGGTTTAGCCTCACATGATCCCTTAACAGCTGCTGTGACACACAATCAGCCAAACATGATTTCCCATCATATAATTCTCTTGGGTCTCCCTGGACAGGCCTCCTAATCTGGTTTGCAAGAGCATCATTATCAGGGGAAATTCTTTCCCGGTAAGCATGAGTGGGTTGCGGAATCCCCCAGATTGGGTCATGCTTTGGCTCGTGGTAGGCAGTGCCACCACTTGAATAGAAATTTTGAGACCTCTGGATTGTACCCACACCTTCGTATGAAAATGTTGGCTGCTTTGCTTGATGAAATGGGATTGCAACACTACCACCGGTGAGTGGTGTGGATGAACCAGATGCAGTGTGAGGACTGGATATTGGAGAAGGGGACATTCTCCCACTCACACGTGGTGATCTACAATGGAAAAGTGGATTCCCGGTGGTAGATACAGGACATGAGATGTTCCTTGGCGTATGAGCATCACTGAGAACAAGGATCAGGAAATTGCAAATTAGTACAGAAATTACCTTCGACATCAGAGACAATCCCCATACATTTGTATAAACAAAATTGACATCAGAAGCAAAGTTAACCAAATTTTCACTAGAACCAGGACAGATATTGTAGCTTAACTATGAAGCTATTTATCTAATGTAAAGGCTAAAGCTATGTAGTTTCCTAGCTTACACTACTAAAGATTTTCTTCAAGGAAAGAAAAACGAGGGGACAATTACTCAAACAGTTCATCAACACCACAGTCACCAAAAACGAGTGAGCACCACAAGTATTTTTTAGCTCAAGAGTATACACTCATGTTTGCTTTATCCGTGCATGTGAATCCTTTTTGTGCTCAAATGTGCGATGTGTGTCCATTGGTGGTAGACACACATACACAGAGAGAGAGAGAGAGAGAGAGAGAGAGAGAGACCTTGATCCTGAAGCAGTTTTCAAGCTTCTAGACGGATAGATACCAGCTCCTTCTGAGTCTAAGCACGAATTATGTCTTGCTGGTCCAATGGCCTGAATGAATATTCAAACAGAATTATAGATAATTAATTTATGCAATCTGTGAAAAGCTCAAACAGAATAAGAAGACAAGTCAATCAAAATGTGTATCTACCTGTTCAGTTGAGCTATAAAAGAATTAAGTTGTCATAGAAGACACTAACTCTTTAATCAGTAGTTTTGAGTATTATCTTACATATCTATACACCTCTAATTTAAAAAAAGTGGCAATAAAATAATTTTAGTCCTGATTACTGAGATGACAATTAATTACTTATACCCCCCCGACTACACACAAAGTGAAAGTCATTCAACAAAGATGTGAGATAGAAGGTGAGACTTAGCTCTTTTTCTGTATCATCAAAGCACACTGAGGAACTGATCACATTCATGAACTAACCATCTTACCACCCCCATGATTACTTAACTAGGTTCAGGCATCCAGCCACTTATACAACCTTACATAAAGTCTTTATACCATGACTATTTTAGTCATTTCAGCATGAATTATGCAATTCATAACAAAGCTATATAATTGGGACCCAGGTAGCATCTTGTTATTTTAAGAACACAGATACACATAACCTCAGATAAAATTAATCACAACTGCACAGAGGAAGAAACAGGGAAAGAAGCAACAGTGTGCAGGAGTTTTGTGCATATTCCTACACAAGTCTATGGCATACAAGAACAGGAACACGCCTACTGCCTTTACCAGAGATCTCACTCCATTTGTAGCAGCAGGGGGTGCTTCAGAAGGATCAGCAGTTAGAATGGGTCTTTCCAGTGTAGCAGTTTTAACAAATGGATGATCCAGAAGTTGAGCAGCTGTGGGACGATGTAGTGGATTCCGTTGCAAACAAAGCCTGACAAAATTTTTTCCATCTTCTGATAGATGATCTGGAATTGCAGGAAGTTCCTTGCTGTTCCCAATTTTAAACATCGCAGCAGCCTTTGAAGCATAAAATGTACAACAGAAGAATAATCATTATGCCAGACATGCATTTGCTCCAACTAGGATTGATGTTTGTAACCGATGATAGATTTCAAATCTAGATAGTGAAATATTCAGTGTTACTAGTTTGTCTTCAAAATTCACTAACCCATTCATACTGGCTCCAAGGCGGTTTTGTTGTAGCCATCTCCAAAACAGTGCATCCAAGGCTCCATATATCGACAGCAAGATTACAACCATTTGAATTTTTGATAACCTGGATAATTGATGCAAAGCCACAAATAAGAAAATTACCTGCAAAGCATCAATAACTTCTAATTTAACAAAGAAACCATGCTGACCTCAGGTGCCATCCAGTAAGGACTTCCTTTGAAAGATAAAGGACACGACTGTCCATTTAACTGCAATTAGTTCAAGATAAGCAATATTAGAAGGCACAGCCTTGTGGTTAAAGTGTTGACAGTATATATGTAAGTCCAGGTTATCAATGCCCTAGAGGCTACAGTCTATACATCAAAACAGCTTATAAATGCTCTTACGTGTTTTGCCATCCCAAAATCTGCCAACTTTACCCATCCATTAGGATCCACCAATATGTTTGCCCCTTTAATATCCCTGAACAGAATTAAATACATATACCAGGAAAATTCACTTCCCAAAATAATACAAAGTACAAATAAGAATTGACACAAAAGAAGTAATAAGACACTCCTAGTACCATCTACTGGCCTCACCTATGGACGGTGTTTTTAGCATGTAAATATGCAAGACCTGACAGAATTTGCCGAGTATAATTACGAATGGCAATTTCACCGAATTGGCCATATTCTTGAAGCAGTTTATAGATTGATCCACCAGATACATACTCCAAGTATATATAAATTTTGTCATCAACCTGTTAGAAATGAAGAACCAACAAGTAGTTAAACACAATCTAAAGCATCAATTGCCAACATATTTGATCCGCCAGATACATACTCCAAGTACATATAAATTTTGTCATCAGCCTGTTAGAAATGAAGAACCAACAAGTAGTTAACACAATCTAGAGCATCAATTGCCAATATATTTGATACAACCCAAGCTGTTAAGTTGTGTCTATCAATATACGATTAGTTAGGGAAAACTTCAATGCTCCATGTAATAGAAGAACGTTTCACAAAACATAGAAGCATTGCTGATTTATGTGCGGAGTATTATAAGTTTTAAAAATCATGTGATTTTACTAATATTTTAAAGCAATCACATTCAAAAGTCAAATTTATTCTCAGAATGAAGCCATGAATTTAACAAATATACCATCTCAGCTCCATAATATTGAACTATATTTGGATGCCGCAAGCCACTTAGCAGCGCAATTTCCTGCAAGATGCATCAATTAAAAGTGAATATGCATATGAAGAATGAAAACTGCTGTACCACTGGAGAGGTGGTCCTGAACCAAAATGGGGAAAATTCAATGAAAGAGTTTGAAACGGCAAGGGAATGTGTTTCATCTACTCCACAAAAGCAAGCTTACTTGGCCAAGTTGCTGTGCAATTTCTCTCGATTTTGCATCATCTGAAAAAAGGGTCACCTCCTTCATTGCACACATCTCGCCACTTTCACTATGGATCAAATTTTGAACTAAATTAGGCTTGAAAATTTAAAAGAACTTAGTGCAGGGAAAATCCTTGATAATTCACACCAAATTTAAAACCACAAATATCATAATTCTGATATCATGCCAATTCTGATAACAACAGATGAAGATGAAGTCAAATAATGACATGTAAATTCAAGTGCATTCGAGAATTCCAAAATCTTGCATATAAAAGATCTAAAGCAATAGTATATTGATGAGCAAAATATAAATATGTGCCTGACATGCCCTGTGCTACAGACCTGCTAAAGCCAAGATATACATGCCCAAATGTTCCCCCTCCAAGCAATTGTCCCTTTTTCCAGCGTGAACCTGGGCTTGTTGGATTTTCTGCTCTGCTAGGACTCCGAGGGCCTGAAGGAGTTGTGGCCGCAGAATATGTAGGAGAAAAAGGACAAGAATTAGTAATTACTAATGGGGGGAGAAGTAATCGGTGAGTTTGTTGTTTCCCATCATCCGGCTGTCTTGTATGCAACTCTGTTGCTGCCCCTGCAGCTCGAGTATGCAGAGGTGTAACTGCACCACTGTGTATCCTTGAGCTGGGACCAGGGCTTGTCATTCTGGGACTAGGTATTGGAGAACACTCAGGGCTGCACCGGCTTTGTGGCCAAAATATCTGTCCCAACAGATCTCCACCTAGAGAATTGTGCCCAGAGTTGTGACCTGAACCTGGACTAGAGCAGTATCCAGAAGCTACATCTGGATAAGGCTTTCCCATCCATAACCCAGAACTCAAAAATTGCTCTGGACCAAATCCTCTCAGTGGACTTCTAGAAGGACTCGAAATTGAACTATCTGGAGCACTGCACAAACCACCAGAGCGAGCTATTTGTAGGTTTTGCACATGCAAAGGCCCCCCTTTAGGTGACATAGACAAAATTTGAGAATTGTACAATTGAAGAGCTGGTTTTGAGGATATGCTCGAGTTCTTTTGAATGACAACAGTTGATTGATCCTTGTGCAGAAAGCTTTAGGGGTATGGAAATATATTTGTCAGAGAATGCATGCATGAAAGAAATTATTAGAAAAAGAAGTACAATGTATTTGCATGGATAAGAACTCACCCAAGTGAGCTGTTAACAGTGGTTTTGTTTCCATTTTCAAAGTCAGATACCAGAGGACTAATGAGACGCGAATCAGATGGGCCATCACTATCAAAAGAGCTGTCACTAGAAGCAGATGCAGCAGCTATATCTCCTTCTAAATCAGTCGGTCCTTCCCTGTCAGGAATACTTACAGGTTTTGGTAAGGGATAATACAGAGATTGCTTTGAGCCTCTGTCACTTTCTGGTTTTGCTGTTACACTGACAGCAGAGTTTGTACGACTGATGGTAGACAGGTGCGACCCTGGAAGTGGGAGTGGCAGGGCATGGGGTCTTTCTACAAAACTTTGACAGCGTGACACATATGTCGATGGAGATGATGATCTCGAAGGAACTAGGGATCTTGATCCCTTGTCTGAGACAGTATTTCTACGATGTCTCCTAGACTCTCCTGATTTATGATTACACTTTTCTTCAGAAGCGCTTCTGAACTTCCTCTGTATTGTATCGATAAAACTTTCCCTGTTTCCTTTCTTCTTCACTTCTTTGGACGATGATTTCCCCCACCATGGCATTTCTATGAGAAAAAACTTATCCGAAACACAAAGGAAAGAACAGAAGAAAACTGTATGAGATATGAGAAAATTCTGTGTAAAATAACGTTTGGCTTTAACCAACTATCTCATGGACACCAAAAGGCTAGTTTGCATGGCATCATCAAAATTTCCACTAAAGAGCACTACTCTGTTATAAACCATACTACAGGAATGAGTCACATCATTCAAACCTGTACAAAAAGTTCCAATATTAGTACCCAAAACAATATTTAAGAAGTAATATCAAGCATAAGAACAAAGTTGTACAGAAATTATTGATATCTCATAATCAATCATCTATGGTATGGAAGTCTGCTTTTATACTTAAAGTCTGAATTTGGGATTTATACAAATGAAATTAGAATGAATGAGATAAGATTGAAATTTCTTTTTTAGGATAACTGCAAGATTAAAAAAAAAACCAAAAAAAAAAAAGAAGAAGAAGAAGAAGAAGAAGACAATTAATACTTCACAGCATCTATGAAAATCTTCTTAAAATTAATTTGGAGTGGATGATCGAAGAAAAAAGTATGATGGATATGCATCCAACAGAATATAAAAAAATAGTGGTTTTCTTCCTAAGGTAATTTGCTCAGGATCACCAAGGAAAACGCATAAAACATTAAAATATTTGCAAATAAAACACACCTAACATTGTCCATTTTGTAAGTACAGCAATTATTGGAGTTTAAAACATAACAATGGAATTTACAGATGCTTCAGAGTCTCAAAGAAAAGTACAGACAAACAGGTTTGTTCTCATATATAAATAACTAGAAGGCAATGCTGATGATACCATGGTTCTGTAAAGCTAAAGAAAAACAATCGGCGAATTTTCTCGTTACTTTGTTAACAGTTCATGCAAAACTGGCACTTTAAAACCTGGAAACCAAGACTTTTACTTGTCCTACAACAAAGTTCTATTACAAATAACAGGTTTGCATTCCAGTAAGCCCTTATTCATTGTATATTAGAACATCAAGAGTTGACCACTGGCAAAGAAATGTTTCCATTATTCCATTAAAAAAAAAAGTCGCATGATAGGAATATTAAATTTTATTCTTTGGAATACGTGTATACGTACTCACACCTTCCTAAGTGCTTTGTAGCAACTAGGACATTTACTCTAGCAGAGCCCACCCCATCTAAACCGTTTCAAACTGAATTAAAAAATTGATCAGGTCAAGTAAGTTCAGCCCATAAATTATTTTGAGATGTAAATCAATTTCAAATGGTGTTAAGTGGCCGGCTTCAAGTTTCCTAAGTATTACCCACAGAAACCTGAATGAAACCGAATTGTACCGAAAAAACAAGGTTTCTGTCCTCTGGCACCCATCATTTACCAACGTCCATCTCCGTCATCTCCTCAGCCTCCCACAATTCTCAAAGAGTCAAAGTAGCCTCTAGTGCAGGTAGACTCTAATCATTTATGTTTATATAATTAATTAGCATTTTTTTTAAATTCCCAATGTCCATCATTAGCCTGGCCATACTCCCATCTCCACTAATCTAGAACCTTCCCTCGCCTACCTCCTCTCCTCTACTTAACTAATAAATGGAATGTTGGACCACTAAGCCACCCAATTGTCCTATAACAAGTGCATTTATGGTGCCTTAGATTCCATTTATTTATCCCATCAATGAGTTTCCTTCTACCACACCCTTCTTCCTCTTTCATTCCCTTTTTCCTTTCTATCTATCTTTGTCTTTGTGTGTGTGTGTGTGTGTGTGTCTCTCTCTCTCTCTCTCTCTCTCTCTCTCTCTCTCTCTCTCTATCTATCTATCTATACTAGCTCTTAAGATTGGAACAGGATCTTAAGATTGGAACAGGATACATGTTATATTAGTAATCATAAATTCATAATCATTGTGGTAATGAGGGGTTGAAGATGGGCAAGGCACCTTGTTGTGAGAAGAGGAGCTTGGACCCCTGCGGAAGATGAGGCATTAGTTTATTACATCAAGAAACATGACAATGGTAGTTGGCATACACTCCCTAAGAACATAGGTGCAACTTCCTATACTTTTGTATCTTCATTCTTCTCTAGCATCTCAAACTCCTCAGGTCACTCTCAGCTCTCCTTCTCCTTGAGACCTCATATTTTTCATTCTAATTCTACAACCTGAGCAACCCACCCAAGAAGTTAGCAAGCCAAACAACTAGTTGAGCCTTGGTTTCATGTTGCACCTCGGCCGACTTTGGATTTGGCAAATTCACTGGTCGGATTCATTCAGTTTTGACATATAAGACCCTAATCCCAACCGAACCAACCCATGATCACCCTTAGCACTTAGACAAGGTTTGTATCCCAATATGGTTCTGGCACACTTAGTGTCGTATGATTCAGAAGGCACATTCAGTAGCTTCAGCTACTAAGAAATGAACTTCATAAGGCATAGGAATTTCTACATTGCCACAAAATGGCCAATAGAATATGCTAGCGTAGCAGGGAGAAGATATCAAAAATCACCTCACCCTCAGAGATTTAGGATATATTCCCACTATGATGGATATAGAGCGCACAAGTTATAGTAGAGAAAGAACTTGCTAGCAAGGTTTCACAAAATTTAAATCTGCCCACCCACAATTATGAAATGAATCATCAATTGCTAATCAAAACCCACGTATTTCTTTCTCATTATAAACAAGCCATAAAATCACAGAAAACATAAGTTCCTTGATAATCAATGATGGGATGTCCATTGTTTGTAGAGCTCTACTCTCTATTTAGTGAATTGATTAAAGAGATTTCTTTCTTTCATCTTACTTTATTTTCATTTTCGGCGGGGCAAGGGGAGGGACGGAAGGGTTGCAATAGCCAGACAATTTAGTTCTAAAACATAGACGACCACCTTACAGCGTTATAAGAGAACATAACACCACAATATAAAGCTAAAAGAACCCAAAGCACAAGCGCTTAACTCAGATCTACAGGTTTAAACAACTCTCGTACTGAAATGATGGCTTATTCAATAAAATTCATGAAGAATAACTCAAAATACCAACATCAACAAAGCTACAAAACTTCGACCCATCCTCAACTCCAACTAAAAATGAGAATTCCCAACTTGCAATTACTACATTAACTATAATTGAACTGACGTGAACACCCACTATTGCACTATACAATATCAGTAACCAACACCAAGCATGTTCATAGTCCAAAGAGAAGCATGCAACCATCAGAGAATGAATATTTGGTATGTTTGGAGATATCTGACTATAATCAATCGAGTGCAAAAATAAAACAAAACCAGAATACAATAACCCTGCAATTACTTACTGCTGTTTGTAGTCAGCTGAAAACGACGACGCTTGCTGAAGATGGAAGCTCAGAGTGTCCGTTCGCCGCAGACACAGCGACGAGAAGCCGAAAAGACACAAAGGAAGGGGATGAAAAGAAGATGGGAAAAAGAGCATAGCAGTTTAGTATTTAGAGGAAGTCTGTCAGAGCGCTGAGTGTAAAATGAGAAATTAAATCAATAATCAATAATAATTTAAAAAGGAAAATCAAGACTCCATGAGACGCAGGATGTATAATAATCACATGGTGGTAAAGATCTTGACCATTCATTTTGTAGCGATAAGAAAGTAATGGGATGGAACATGGGATGGCAATGGATCTGCGAACAGGAAAGTTTTCTTTCCTTTAGTTTTTTAACGGCAACTTACTCAATATATTCCGTTACCATGATGCCTTACGCAATTGGGGGTATTTTTATTTGCTTTCAATTATTTTCTTTTTCTTTTTCTGGCCCGTTAATGGGCGTCTAATAAATATTTTGCAAGGTAAAAAAACCAATTTATAGAAATAATAAGCACGTATTTAAGGATGAACAAATATAAGTATAATTACTGAAAAAAAGGCAACTTGAAAGAATTTAAAATTTCCCCATGTATTTATATAACACATTAAATGACTAATCATGAAATTCCCATATTTTTCTTTTTGCTTTTTTGGCCTCACAAAATCATAACATTTGAAAATACTACTGCGGTGCATAGGTATTAAGTAGCAATATTTACGACTAAAACTTAGAAGTCACTTCTAATGTGGTGTATTATATACGAAAATATAGGAGATCTCACCTAATTAAATTATATCATGAGATTAATATTAGATAAATTTAATAAATTAAATTTTTTTGATTAATATTTAATAATATTTAAATTATGGAAATAGCATAACATATTTTATAATATATGGAATATCTTATCCAAAAAGCCAAAGATTATTTTTTTAAGGATGTAACAAAATGAGTTTTGCTGGGTATATTGCTTGCTCGCAGTACTCACTGATATTTGGCTGAAGCCACACTTGTTAGCACTTTGGCCTCGCCATTATTGACATTCTTATTCTTAGGAGGAGACCCTTCGGGAGACTATTGAAGACGCTGGGTTTGAAGCCACACTGCTCAGAGAGGAGATGAATGAAAAATATGTTCAAGTGTGCTGCATACACATAAATGGGAATGACTTGCACTTCTTGCTTCTATACGTTGATACAGCTCTGCAAGCTATTCAAGGTGTGCTTAAAGCCCCAGTGACCTTGTTTACTGAAGAAGCAGAAGTCCACAACAACCCCAATATTAATAACTACAATAAGATCCTTGTAGCCATAGAAGACACCGCATTTGAAGCCGCACTTACCAGTTCAGTTGACGACATGAGCAAGATAGACCTTAAGGTTGACCGGGTACGGACGGACTGATCACTCAATGCGACTCATTGAAAATTCTCTTGAGGAACTGCCGGGAGTCCAAGGTGTAGAAATTCATCCTGAAGTGAACAAAATAACGCTTTTCTATGAACCAGACTTGACAGGACTCAGAAATTTTATCAACATGATTGAGGGAACTGGATCGAGGCGTTTCCAGGCAAAAATATTTCCTGAAGAAGGAGGACGGAGAGATGCTCATAGAAGGGAGGCACTTGAACAACATTATAGATCCTTCTAAATTATGGAGCTTGGTGTTTACGGTTCCTGTCTTTTTAACCTCTATGGTGCTCATATATATCCCTGGAGAATGCATGGACATGGACACCAAAGTCTTTAATACACTCAAAGTCAGGGAGATTATAGGATGGGTGCTTTCCACACCAGTCCAGTTCATTATAGGCCGGCCATTCTGTTCTGCTTCCTGCAAAGTATTACGCCATGGCTCTGCTAATATGGATGTTTTGATTGCCTTGGGAAGAAATGCAGCAGACTTCTATTCAGTGTACTCTGTTCTGAAACCCGCTACTCCTTCAGATTTTCAGGGTGCAGATTTCTTTGAGACTAATGCAATGCTTGTTTCATCTATCCTGTTTCATCTATCCTGCTTGGAAAGTATCTGAAAGTTTTAGCGAAGGGGAAGACATCCAATGCAATTGCCAAGCTCATGAACTTGACCCCGGACATAGCTATATTGTTAACTCTGGACGATGAGGGAAATGTTGTTAGTGAACAAAAAATTGACAGCCGATAGATTCAAAAGAATGTTGTAATTAAAATAGTTCCAGGCGCAAAAGTTGCTTCGGATGGATTTGTTATATGGGACCAGAGCCACGTGAATGAGAGCACGATAACAGTGGAGGAACTGAGAACTGAGTGTTGCAAATCAAGGCAACACGGGTCGGATCTGAGAGTGCTCTTTCTCAGACTGTTCCACTTGTCGAGTCAGCACAAATGACCAAGTCAGGACTAACAGCCACTTCATATAAATTGTTATATTGGTGTCAGACCTATATTTAATATTGATAATTTAATAATACTTTTAAATTTTTTTATTTTTTTATTTTTTATTTTAAAAAATTAAAATAAAATAAAAAAATATTTCTTTCTTTGTTTTTCATTTTTTAAAGATTTTTTTAAGACAATTATTTTATATATAATAGTTAAATAAAATTTTAAAATTTATATAGTGATTTTTTAAATAAAATATTACTTAGCAATATAAGTGCATATAAACTGTATATATATATTGTACGGATAATACAACCACACAAAAAAAAAAAGATGTATGTAATATATCAATATTTTTTTAGTATTTACAGTATTATCATGTCTATATTATATTAATATCGTGGCGAAAGCTCTTGTGCAGTATCAGTGAAAGGTTTGGAAATAGAATTTATTAGAATTGAATATTTTTAATCTTATATTTTTATATTTAATTTATTTTTTTTAATATATAAATCTTTACCTATATCCAAGACGTGACTAAAAGCGAGATACAATCATAACCTCAATATTTTTCTTAGAATTGGTTAAATCAAGTCAGTTGGATGAGAGTTGCTAGAAATGTTAATTGCTCTGTTATCATGTCTTCCATTGATAGATGTACACGTGGCTGAGTCAAAGGGTTATAAATAGACCCTTTCTGTAGGAGAAATGATTGATGTACATAACTATTTTGTACAAAGCAAGTTCAATCTCTCACATGAAGTTGACGAAGGAAAAAGAGGAATGCTAGTTTTATATCTTTACACTTATAATTTCATCTACAATTTTTATTTATATTTTTTATTTTTATTTTTAAAATTTTATACTTTATTTTTTAATAGTTTTGCCTTGGGCCACGTCTGAGACGTGGCCCAAGGCGTGGGGATACTGACGTATCCCCAGCATTTTCCAGGAAAAACACAGGAAACATGGCTTTCTAGTACGCAAAAATGCGTACCTGGATCAGTAGTCCACCGTAATGAAAGCTTTCAATAAGAATTTTCCCAATTATCTGAACCTCTCCTTCTTCCTCTCTCTCTCTCTCTCTCTCTCTCTTTCTTTCCGTGCATGTAACCTGATATGGTATTTATACAATTTGAATTTTTTAAACCCATTTCTTTATTGCATTCGTATCTAGACTGTGCCATTTCCTCAAATTCTTATGTATATAGGCGACATCTTTCTACAGGTCATTTTAATCTCATTTACAACTTGGCTTGCCTGGCTTTTAGCTGGAAAATTTCATGCTTATCCAACCATCTTCCATGGACAGTTTTGACTCTTTTGAGCTTGCTTTGCAGTTTGGAATCTCTGTCATGGTCATAGCCTGCCCTTGTGCTCTAGGTCAAGCGACACCAGCTGCTGTTATGGTTGGCACTGGAGTTGGTGCTTCTCAAGGGATCCTCATCAAAGGAGGAGGGCAAGCAATAGAAAGTGGACATAACGTCAGCATTTGACCTAAGTATCGCTGCTTCAATTCTGGATTTGCTTTGTGGGATGGGCCTACAATGGACGCTATTCTGAATTTCAAACCCAGGATATCTACAATGGGCCTCAGTATCCCACAAAGGTTTGTAAGCACATGTTAAGGGTAAGGCCATGCACAATCAGCTCATAAATGGTTACATTGACACATTATCATTGTGTTTTAAATAAATTATATTATTTTTTTTTAAAATATTTGATTATGATATTTTATTTTATTTTTATTTAAATATAATATTTTATCTTATTTATTTAAATACTAATTAAAAAAATATATTTAAATATTAATAAAATATTTAAAAAATATATTAAATCAAATTTTATTTTAATTTTACTTAAAATTATACTTTAATTTAATTAATTATTTTAAATAACTAATATATTAATAAATTATATTTTTTAATTAAATAATTATATTTAATACAAGATATAAATTTAACTTTATGAAAAAAAAATTTAATATAAGTATAGAGACATCTTGAAATTAAATTTAATTAAAAAAAATATAAAATATAATTAATTTTATTTTTTATTAACTAAATTCACTTTAAGGTATCTTTATATTTGTATTAAATTTTTTTTTCATAATCATATATATTATTAAATTTACACTTTATAATAAATATAATTATTTAATTAAAAAATATAATTTATTAAAATATTAATTATTTAAAATAATTAACTAAATTAAAATATAATTTTTAAATAACATAAAATTAAAATATTAATTTAATATTTTTTATAAATATTTTATTAATATTAAATATATTTTTTAATTAATATTTAAATAAATAAAATATTATATTTAAATAAAAATAAAATAAAATACTATATTCAAACAAAAAATTAATATAATTTACTCTTGTTCTTTCATCGATTTATATTCAAGAATTATGAATTACTTGCGCATATATGGGACAACTCCAGCTGTCAAGATGCTGCTGGCTATCTGAATTGTTTTGATTTCGGGCGTTGGTTGGCACGTTACCTCAATTTGACAGCACTTTGTCCTGCCCCATTCTGCGTACTCATTTGTTTTCTTTCTAATTCAATGGATTATTATACAGATTCATTCTCTACGTTCACTCGGCAAAATACAGGTAAATAATATTTTTTCAACTTTTTTTTGACACACGTAAGGTTCGTGTACTCAGTAAAACGTATTATTAGAAATTTTCTTTCAATGGCACGGTGAGTTGGGCTTTTTTATTGAAATAAGAGTTGGGCAATTTGGCCATGCATGTAACACTCTCTTCAACAAAAGGAATGACATACATGTATATTAACACAAAACTACAGTACTTGAGTTGATAAAAAAAAAATTAGAGCAAAATTTTAGATGCAAAGTTCACTAAAAGGATTGGACGCCCAAATTAGTAAACTAACCACTGGTCCTTTATTGGCAGCACCAAATAGTTGTTGGGAGTTAAGTTGTTGGCAGTTATGACATTGAAGGCTTCCGCCATCACAAATCATAGTACACGTGTACAGTGCTTTACCATTTTTTTTAAATTGATTTAGTATGCCTCATATTCCTATCCGCAAAATGCATTAAAATAACCAATTCAAGGGACTCTTTAATAAAGCATCCGCAGCCAACACTTCAACGATCACACGTGCCATTACTCAGAGCTTCTTTGCCGCACGTGGCACGCCACCCTCGCTTACCTTGTCCAGTACGGGCCTCAGATCCCTGGGGTGGACGTTAACCTTGAGGCCGTACTTCATGAACAACGTGAGTGACATCTTCTGCTCCACACGGTGGCCTGGCGCCACCGTGAGGCGGTGTCGCAACAACACCGCCGCCGCTATAGACTTCATTTGCAAGTAGGCTAAGTCTTTGCCTAAACAAATTCTTGGGCCTGCGTTGAATGAAACAAATTTGTAGGAGTCCTGTAGCTCAATTTTCTTACCGTCAGTCGACAACCATCTTTCGGGCTTGAACTCTAGGCAATCCTCGCCCCAAATGTCTTTCATTCGCCCAATTGAATAAATTGAGTATGTGACACTTGAGCCAGCGGGAACAAATGTTCCGCTTGGCAAAACGTCGTCATTCACGACGTGCTTTGAATCCTGTGGCACCGATGGATAAAGTCTCAGTGTCTCCGACAATGCTGCTTTCAGGTATACCAGCTGGTCAACTTCCTCGAACACCAGTGGCTCCTCCATCCACTTGGAAATGTCACTTCCTCGCGTCTCCATAAGAACGGTAGAAAGTTCGATGAGGATTTTTTCTTCCACTTCTGGGTTTTGAGTGCACAGCCAGAAGAACCAGCTCAGGGCAACCGATGACGTGTCACGTCCAGCTAGGATGAAGTTGAGAGCCACGTGCTGCAGGAAAGTGACCGAATAGGATTCCTTTTTCTTCATGAACCTGGAGAGCAGGTCATCATGGAGGACCCCACTGCCATCCTGTTGCTTATACTGCAACTCAAGCTTGCGCGTGTTGATGATGCTGGAAAGGTACTGGTCGATATTTTTAAGGCTTCGGTTGAGGGTCACTTCCATTCCAAGTCGGAGCCATTTCTTGAATTTCCATATTATCTCCGGCAAAATGAAGCGCTTCAGCGTTGCTTCAGTTGCTCGGTCGAAAGCCAGTGCGAAGCCGTTCTCCGGAAGCCCGGGAGAGAGAGTTTGTGGATCCTTACCAAAAGCCAAGCCACATATGTTATCGAAAGTGAGTCGAAGCAACAGGTCTTGGAGATCAACGGCCACTTTCTCCTGCTGTGCTATGGCTAGGATGGGACAAAACCTCAATTTGATGGCTTGGCTCACCCAGCGTGCCATGGCCTGGCGCAGCGTCCGCGTGGTGAATTCTAATGCGGCGGTCTTCCGCTGGAACTTCCATGTGTCGCCATCAGAATTGAATATCCCATCTCCCAGTAAATCATGAAACGCAGCCTGCCAAGTCGGGCCTTTGGGGTAATTATCGAACCGGATCTTCAGGATGTGCTCCAAGTTCTTGGGGTCGCACGTGACAGTCACGAGCCCCTGTTTCCTAGCCAGGAAAGGAATGGCGCATCTGCAAGTCTGGTACGTGCCGCCACAGGCGCGGAGATTGTCTGTAATCCAATCATGCATACGATTTGCGTTCTGAGTGAGACCTGGAAGGCTCCCCAGCAGAGGCCAAACACGTGGACCATTGAGTGATCGCGAGATGAACTTGAACCATAATAAATATGCCGCTATGGCTGATAGGATCATGAATGCCGTTGATGCGTCCATGTGAATATCGTGATCAAGGGACAATTCAGCACTAGAAAACTAACTCCTCCAGATCTCGCTCATTCACAGTTCACCGGAGGAGGCGATTCCAAAATTCTTAAACCCGGCAAAATGGAGGATTGGAACGAAAACTTGTGTAAAGGTTAGAAAGGGCTAAGCTTCAAAGTTTAAAGCCGGAAGACAAAGCAAAGAGGTGTTAAGGGAAAAATAGAAGACCCAATCGAGACGGATGACAGATCTTTTGTGTGCAAAAAATGGGAGAGAAAATGTGTTAGGGAAAAGAAGAGAGAGAGGGCAATGAGTGAGAGGGAGAAGAGGAGGGACTAAGAGATGGGGTCGTACAAGAGAGGGAGAAAGGTGATTTATACAAGAATAGTGAAACAGAGAGAAAGGGAGGGGACAATTAGCAACGATTAGAGACTGATGCTGAAAATTGTGAGCAAGTTACCACTTTGATGTTTCCTCAAGTGGACCATATTAGCCAGCTTAAGATGCCACCCTCATAAATGCACATAAGGGTCGTTGGGTGTAACAAGGCACGACGAAACTATCAGCACCGATTTATAATAAATTTCTGTGTTTAAAAAACAGTATACTTGATAAGCACCTCCATCCACATATATTAATTTAAGGATTGGATTGCTTTAAAGTTTCAAATATATTTTATAGTGTAAAATAATTATAAAATATAATTAGTCGATAATTAATAAAAAAATTAATAATTTAAATTATTATAAATTTATAAATTATTATTTATTTATATTTTATAATAACTTATATTATTAATTTTTATTAATAATTTTTTATTTATATTTTATAAAATAAAATATACTTGACAAAATTAAGGAATTGCTATATTTCTTCATCTCAAATAGGAGTTCAACCACTTCTGCGGTAAAGTGCGGATCTACCTTTACTTCATTCAACGAAGACAATGAAACGGTTGAGGCAACAAACTATCTCCGTGCATGATAAAGACAAAGGTGGAGGTGTCCCAAGAAAAACTACGTGTGCAAATGAGGCTCAATTAATATATAGAAAAAATTCATCACACGTATTTGGACGTTTATATGAAAATAAGTGTCGCGTTAATTAGCTTTCATGTGATTGGTTTGAAATTAGTGACGTACCATCAACATTTATTTGCTTCACACAAAACAAAAACTATAATACGATAATTATATACACCAAAGAGAATACGGGTTTTCGCTGCGTGGTTTCTTCATTCAACCGAGTATTTATTCTCGAGGGAGTAACTAACTTCCTGATTGAAACGACAACCAGCAGATTGTGAAAGAAAACTATATGTTAATGATTTTCTTCCTGATTTGCTTAAAACTATGTTACTGTAACAACTTCCTGTGGCTGGTCTACAACCTTAATAACAACTTCCTGGTGCTGCTTTTACATTGAAGTACGAAAATTTCAATTTTCTAAGCAATTAAAAATTTGTCAATTTTTGTTTTAGAAACCCGGCTGCCACAAAATGTGGGAGTGCGCAATGCTTATGAAGAGTTTGTGAGTTGTTTTATATTTAAGTTTTATAATTTAATTTATAATATTTAATAAATTTAATTTTGTAAAAATATAAATATCAACTTCTTTTTCACGGTTTTAAGCACATACATAAGATTTTATAAATGAAACTCGTCTTACACCAACTTTTTCAGAATCTTCTGATCTCTGGCTTCTATATTAATTTATTTCACTTTCGACATTTTAAGAATTCCACAACCAATCTGCAACATATTGATAATGAAGCCAGAATTACATATTCATAAAATTCTATGTTCCCATAAAATATATTTGAAAATATTGTTTTATTAATAATATAAATTATTTACATTATTTTAAATTTATAAATTATCTATTTATTTATTTATATTTTATAATAACTTACATTATTAAATTTTTTATTAATAATTATTCATTTATATTTTATAAAATGAAATATACTTTACAAAATTTTGGAATTGTTATATTTCTTCATCGAAAATGAGAGTTCAACCACTTCTGCGACAAAGTGCGGCACCACCTTCACTTCTGGCATACAATGAAGACAATGGCACAGTTGAGGCAACAAACTATTTTTGTGCATGATAAAGACAAAAGTGGAGGTGTCCCAAGAAAACCTACATGTGAGCCTAAAGTGCTAAGCTTGCAATATACCAAAACATGATAGCAACCAAACTTAGCATACACTATCCAACACAGCAAGTTGAGAGAGATACTTGAAGGAATAGCTTGAAACTCCATGATTTCAAAGTGAAGAATGGTTGAGAAGAGGGTGAGGAGAAGTGAGGAGTGTGTCAGTGGTGCTGAGAAAAAAAAAAGGTGAAAGGCGATACACTTCTTTGCTTATTTGATACGTAAATATTTTCATTAATATATGTATATATTAATATATATTTATATATTAAATTAATAAAATATTAATACTGCATAAGAAATAGAAAGAAAAAACTCATTTTCTTGTATTAATATAAAATATTATCTTACCTATTATAAATAATATAATAAGACTTATAATTACTAAAATTTATAAAATAATTATTAAAACAAATTTTATATTGACTAATATTAATCTAAATTTTATTAAAACTTTATATATAAACTTAATAAATATAAAACCATATATATAAAAATATCTAACATGAACATCCAAGCATATTATGCTCAAGACTCAGCATGAGGGCCCCCAGAAAGAAAAAGTAACCACATGGGGTACGAGACTTTCGTATGCTTTTAAAATCAACCCAGCCAGCATGCATATTTAGGTCAGTTGACCATTTATTCTCCCAACCGATCGAAGCAATGGCTAGCTCGTTCTTTCTAAAAAACAAAGGTTCAGTTTTGATTTGTTTGATACGTTGTTTGTCTTTGATTCAAGCTCCACCTGCGAAAAAGAGTAAACTGAGATTATTCCTTTCTGTTGTGATGGTAATGTCCATGAATAATTTGCCAAGGTGACCTAAACAAAAGGGCAGTCGATGATTTCCTCCGCTTTATTGCCATGGTGTCCTCCATTTACAAGTGATCGTGACATCATTAAACTTGTCAAAAAGCACCGGTACTTATAAGTTGATGTAGAATACCAAATACCTACGGCAAGATTACTTGACCGACACTTTATTTTAGACAATGTATATGTATCTTCATACTCGTATTGAGGACGAAACTGGTATGAGAATTACGTGAAAAATCTATTAATGCAGTGGATGCCCAACTTGATGATGGTGTTAGGTACAAAGTGATTAATAAGCGAGGGAGACTAAACACCGGACGGAAGGGGCCCTGCTACCATTGAAGCTAGGTCACCCTCACCGTTACAGCAATGTACTAAACTAACCGTGATCACAAACTCGCTTGCACCTAAAAGCCAAAAGCCAAATCTTACTTTCTGTGCTAACCAGTATAATGAAGGAGGGGTCGTCTTAACAAGGATAGAAGAAACAGAGCACCTGTGGTTCGCGTCTTATATTTAATCTGTTTGGTACACCAATTGAAACCTCCAAATGGACTTATAGAAACTCAGACTCCCCAATTGAAAATTAGTTTCAAAGGACAGGCAATACGTCTCGAGGTGCTCACCGCTGCCCCCACATTGAAACCGAAAATGGTAGTGTCACGCTCTTAGAGCAATCTGGATAGTTACGTATTTTAATAAGTTAGATATTAAAACATAAAATTGAACTTTGCTTCCTTTGTTTTAAATAATAAATATAGATAATAATGTGAATATAACTATGTGAAGCTAACACATTAAAAATGAAAATGATAGTATCACGCTCTTAGAGTAATGTAGATAGTTACGTTTTTCAATAAGTTAGATATTGAAACATAAAATGCACCATTTAAACTTTACTTCTTTTGTTTTAAATGATAAACTTGGATAATAAAGTGAGTATAATGATGTAGAGCTATCACTGCTCCATTGAAAATTAGTTGCAAAAGATAGGGAGTACATGCTGTAAAGTATAATTAAAGTTTCTAGAAAACGAGGAAGAAAAGGGCCGGAACATACGTACGAGATCGGATTATCCAATAAAACACCTGGTTCATTTTGTTAGCCAAAAGAGAGGACCGGGGTGAGAACAGAATCTGGTTAAGCTTAGAACAACTGCCGAAAGAAACACCACTTGTTGAAGCTTGCATCTAAATATTGGTCAAAACACACTTAATATTCATACATATTTTAGTGCCATTTCATTAGTCGCTTTATTCATAATTTTTTTTAAAGTTTCTCTGTATTTATAAACTTTAAAATTAATCTTCATATAGTAAATTTCGTTGTTTTTATCCTCAGATTTTGTGGTCAAATTTGGATTGGGTGTCGACTGGCGGCGGTTTCTATGACCCACGCTTCCCAATCCCACACTACTAGAGAGCTCAAATAGCAGTCAAACTGGGCTTTCATTTGCCCAAAAGAAAGCGAATGGGCTTCAATTAAGGCATGCGGGCTTATAGCGACATCCTCCTCTTGACCCATCAGTTTGTGTTGGGTTGATGGCATCAACCAACCTGACCTGCAGACCATTAGTTAGGGACTCAGAGTTGGTATGGTTGAATGTAAACCTTTTTTCTGGTAAAAAGGAGAAAAGGTTGGAAGGAGTACATCAACCAAAGTGTAATTCAATTACGAGACTGCAAGAGGAGTAGAAACCAATAGTTACAGATTCGTTGCCTAACACCATTTTGAGATGATATATCAATTTATATAACGTCACTTAATAATAATAATAAGTATGAGAGAATCTGATAGGAGTATAGAGTGAATATGTAGAAGTTAGTCACATGTGTGATCTCTACCTGCCACAAATCAATTTACTTTTTTAATTCATGACAAAAATTTTATTTTGGTCCTCCATAAATTAATAAACCTTTATTTTAATCTCTTTAATTAAATCATTTACAAATTAACTAACTTTTATTTTAATTTATCACAAATTGAAATTGATATAAATCAAATCTTTCAATTCAACATTACATAATGATATTGACCTATTTGCTAACGTGATAGACGGTGATAACATGACAAAATTATGTAGCATGCAATTTTGACCAACGGTGATGACATGACAGATAATGATGATGTAACACATTTTGAAACATGGTGATGATGTAGCAAAATGACATGACAGGCAACGTCGCAAAATATGTGCCACATCATCATCATCTGTCACATCAGTAGATAGACTAATATCGTTATGTGATGTTGAATTGAGAAAATTAATTAATATCAATTTCAATCTGTAAGGGATCAAAATAGAATATGGTTAATCTATAAAAGATTTAATTAGAAGAATTAAAAGATCAAAATAAAAATTTGTTAATCTATGAAAAACCAAAATAGGATTTTTCTCTTAACTTTTTTTCCCATGTTGTAGGCTACAGAATGATTTTTGACTAACCAAGCTTGACCAGGAAAGAACAAGAAAGAAATATCACCTGGTTTTAGATTTTCAGCAAACACAAAGTTACCCAGCATGAGTTCAGCAATAAGATGAAATTGATCTTTAACCAGTCTCTCATTATTAAATATCCATACTATGCTGGGTGACATATCATACACAATTGTGGCATTAGCCAAAATGAATAATCATAATAATGCCATTTGAGGAGACAGGACAGAACTGCACATCATTTACAGAGGAACTATCTAATGGAAATATAAACGCCAGGAAAAATAACACTATCAGTTCACGTTGAGACTACAGTTCTCTAGCAGAACTATGCCAAACCTCAACATATTGTTCTTCTCTCCTAGTCAAGAACATTTTGTTCCCTCCAAAGGCTAGGTTGGTAATCCTAGGACCACCCATGTCTTTTACTCTCCCCATCACGTTCTTCTTGAAGATTCTGTCATTTGAGTAATCTTCTTTGCTCTTTGCAGAGCCTATCATAACCTCTGACCACAGCTCTACGTCCCCTCCCTTGGTGCAGAACACTTGATTTCCATGACTCTCAATCTTGCAACCAATGCCTTCTTTTTTCCCATTGAGTATTTTTCTTTTATCACCGAGACAAACCCACGGAATTTCAGCACTTAAATTACGCAAATCCATATAAAAAGCCTCACCAGAATTCACCCCAACCTTGAAGATAACTGACAAGGTTTCTGAAACTGTAACATCAGCAAAACAGTCTATCTTCTCTGTCAACTCCCAAACAACATTCCCAGACCGTACGTCCCATAATCTTATGTTACCCGATACTCCTGAAGGGCCACTATGTGAGCCAGATGCCAATAGCAAATTATAACCTGGTACCCATTTCAATTTCGTTGCTGGGATTGCGGAATCAATGTCTGCACCAAATATCTCACTGTGACCAATCTCTGTAACAGGGCTTAAGCTATGTACGTCATATACCATGATTGAATTTGAATTGCGCCGACCCGATTCGAAACTAGCAAATAGGTACTCGGGCGAAGATCCAAGTGCTTGAACTGTGGAACCAGACCTGGTCACGTTCTCCCAACATAAAGTCTCTCTTACAACCCCGTTGTCCAAATCAAGAATTTGCAGTCCGGAAAAATCATTAGCACCGGCGGCCGCCACAGACGGTGACATGGCAAATAGAGAATCGACGGCCGTGAAATGGGTCAAAATAGTCGACTTGCGCCGCAGGGACCAATCAAAAGACGTAATCTTGCTCCCATGGGCGACGTGAATTGAACCATAACGAGTAGTGGCGATTGCTGAAGGTGAATCTCGTCCATTTAGAGGCAAAATCAAGGACTTCTCGAGGTTGAACGCTTCAAATTGAGAAGGGCTCGATAAGCAATTCATCAAAAGGTTTTCAATTCCATAGAATTGGGACTCCAAAATCAGATCTTGGAGATCAAAAGCTTTGGCTTTGGACGGAAGGTTACCGGTTCTGAGAAGAGAAAGGAAGATAGAGAACAACTCGGGGTCCCTGTCGATAAAAGGGGTGAAGACTTGTTGAGATGCGGATCCGGACTCGGCGATTCTAGAGAAGAAGGACTTGGGGCCAGCTGAATTTAGTGTCTGCTTAGTGGTTTGGAATAGTTGACCACCCACATCAATGGCGACTATATTAGAATCTGGATTGGGTTGAGGAAACCCGTCGGGATGAGCTGCTGCGAAAGGCGGCATTTTTGCTCTACCCCTCAAATCCAAGTTGCTGTTGGAAACTCTATGAACAAGATTTGAAAAGCCTAGAAACGAAACGATGAAGGAACACTGTGAAATCCCTACCCCGCAAAATTCCGTATCTGGGGTTTAATGGGTAAAGAAGGGCATCCATGAAAATAAGAGTGGCAGGGAAATTTCGAAGTTGGCGTCCACGCGAGAGTCGGATCTGACGTTCTAGAACGGTGCACTGCGTAGGCGTTGTAGAATGTGGTCAACGATGGCGCAGTCTGTCCTCGTCTGGTAAAGCATCGTTAGCATCGTTGGCAACGTGCGCATGACTAAATGATTGTTTTGGGTTTGTTTCAATTTTTTGTTTAGTTAGCCGTCCAAAATAGACCACAGATTTTTGGTAAAACGTGGCAGAGTGAGGCAGCTGATAATATATACCGCGTCATGCTCTTGTCCTTGTGTAATTTTTGCTTGATACCTCAAATTTTAAAATATTAATATATTAAACATAAAAATGAGTTAAAATTGCTTCCTTTTAAAGTATAATTCTCTGAAGTTAAAGGTTGATATTATTTAAATATAAACATATATTTCGGATACTCATAATTATTTTTATAAAATATACAGATTCAAATGTATTTATTCTTGAGAGAAAATATTAGCTGTTCATTAAGTATGTCTATGCGCAAAAATTAACAAAAGACGGTAGCCTTTTTCATTTCGTTTGTTCGATTACGTTTTTATATTTAAGACATCATTTTAAAATTTAGAAAGAACGTCTCAAATTTCCATAATGATTGTCGAGAATTATACACTTTTTATCATCTCAAATTTTCATGGCAGTGATAGATTGGTTTTTCAAAACAAATGAAATAGCAAGGTACAGATATCGTTTTTAATTTCCATTACTTAACTTGGCTAACGAGAGGAAGAAGTAATAATTACTTATGATAAATCTCCATCCATTTTAAATTAATTGTCCTTTTAAAACTTTTCTTTAAGAAGACTTTTTCAAAATTAAAATTACATTAATTTTGGTTTTGAATTTTATCCTATTTATTCTATTATTCTTATTAAATGATCAATTTAAAAAGATTCTTTTTTTTTACTGTTATACAAAAAGTACTTTAATAAGAGAACTAAAACTTTTTCAATACTAAAACTATTTAATACACAATTCCTTTTTAAATATCTGTCTTTTAAATAAAGATACAAAAAAATTAACATAATCATAAAATATTTAAAATTTGAAAAGGTTTTAATTCTTTTATTAAAATATTCTTTGTATAAATTTTTTTAACTGATCATTTAATAAAAAATAATAAGATAGATAATATAAGTTAAAAAATAAAATAAATGTAATCTTAATTTTAAAAGTGACCATTAAAATAAAACAACAAAAAGGTTCTCAAATAACTATTAATTTGAAACGAAGGAATTGCTACGTTGACAGATATTTTGAAAAAGAAGGGAGTATAGTTTTATGTCATGAAAATGGTTAAGATTCCAAGCTCCAGTCCTTCTCTTCCTTCCAAAGCATGATGACATATATCTACTAAATGATTTTAAAAGAATACACAGAGAGACAACACGAGAACACGGTACAGTGGTGGTAGAAAACTCAATAGCGTTCATAATGTGATTGGTTATTTTAAGAAAGGCATGGTTTTCTATGAAATAACGATTACGATGAAAGGAAATGTACACACAGGGATAGTTGGGACATCAAACCACGGGCAAGTGGGATGGATGAAACCAGAAGATTCACATTGCATTGCCGCCTTAAATGCAAAGTTGAAGAATTGCGACCGACAATAGGATGGTCGTGCTTGACTGGAACGGCAATTGTTGATTTGGGGCTCTGGAGTCACAGCAACTGCGGAGAGGTTGGTGGACATTGAGGCGGCATGTTTTGGGCCTTTGCTTTCATCAGATTAATCCTCTCAGATTTTCAGTTTATTATATAAAAGGGAAGAGAAATAGACATATACTTATCCAGATCTCCCCTGGACACAGGTTCACAGGGGTCCTATTTAAAAAAAAAAAAATGGTTTCTATCTTTTACTTAACCCTATCAACTGAACCCTTCATTTAGAATTTCCTTTTCCTGCTTTCATCTTGTAGTAAAGCTACAGTGATATGCGGTGTCCTTGGCGAGGCAGGAACGCACCATCCAGCATCTATCCAATCTAGAGAAACCAAGAGCAAGGCGTCACCTACATATGTTCTGCCAAATAAGTTTGCATTCTGTATTGCCAGATCGTCATAATTTTTGTTTTCTGGCCCAAATACAAGAATATGAAAATGCTTAATGAGGAACAGCTCTCTCTCTCTCTCTCTCTCTCTCTAATAGCAGGGTTCTATGAGTTCGAGGTTGAACCTTGGCAAAAATGTTGACAATTCGTGCGAAGTAACATACTAGCCGGTTCTGGTTATTAAACTATAATAATCAAACCCTCTAAATAGCAGCACAATTAGGCTATACTAAAGTGAAATCTAAGATAAGAACATTACTTTTGTTGGTAAATGATCAATGCTTCATACGAGGTTTTCTCTTCCTCGTGAAAGCACATTCGTCTCACAATGACAATCAATGCAAAGCGAGAAGACACCCATACTTATGCGTTCTTAGCCAAAACCATCGTGATCATAACTTATAATTATTTATAATCTGTGGCTCGCTGTCAATGATATATTATATTATGTATGAGAAGGATAACGGGTGCAGATAATAAAATAGTCAAAGCATTTCTAATCTAAATTGGGAAAGAACTTGCAAAACTTACACACCAGTCTACGTGAAATTACCTCTATTTTTTGGGGCATGAAGTTCCAAAAAGAGCCCCATCATTTATGCGTTAGATCTCCCAATGTAAGGCTATTAGTTAACTATGATTCAATTTAGCAGATGTGGCGTCCAGTGCTCCCAAGCAGCATGGCACAAAATTAAAAAACCCGTGCCAATTTCCAGTAGTCTCTATGACCAAGAAGCCATTGAGTCTTCATTGATTATCTAAGCTGACACCAGGTTGAATCATTGGGAAGAAGGACCAATTTTTGGAGGGTCTTCCCTCCATCGCCCCAACTTTCTCATTAGCCCACCAGTCAGTAACTATGTTCGGTGCATGAGAATCCCCTCCGTCTGCATTATCAAAATTGAATTCTCTTGAAGAAGAAAGGGTTAAGGACGGATGCTTCTGATGAGCTGTTGTGTGGTCTCCATGCCCTGTGGTCTGCTCTGGTGCATTATATGCAGACAGTTTATCAAAGTTTATAAACTTAGGAGGATCTGCTTTTTGGAGGTCAAGGATGTGGGTGGCACCGGCGGTAACCTCAAAGTCGGGGAAAGGAGATGAGTTGCCAGAAGCTGAGATGCCAGATCTTGGCGATATGAGCTGACCAAGTGGGCTTCCAGGATGAAGTTGATAAGAGTGGAAGTCATAGTGCGATATTTGAAATCTCTGATAGGTCTCACCATTCCTGAGGTTAGGGTCAAGTAGCCGAGCAAATGGCACCTCAGGTGAGGAAGGTGTAGTCAAGTGAACAGACTCAGGAGGCGGAGTGAAGGGAGCAGTTGATGGTTCAGTTGTGAATGTTGAGAAAACAGGTGGTGAAACTAATTGGGTTTCGTGGGCATAAGGGCCAATGGCAAAGATTGAGGCAGGGCCACTTGGGGAATACATACTTGCAGATACAGAAGTGAGAGATAATACACCGGTTGGTGAATGTGCAATTGAAGGAGGTTCTGATTGAAGGAAAGAGGCAGGAGATGAGGGAGGCGCAATAAAGGGAAGTGCTATACTGATTGCCTGGGTCGAAATTACAGATGGAACAGCATCAGCTTGAGGAGGCGTTGATTCTGGAACAAGGACAGCATGCCCAATGCGCTTTCGGTTTTTGGAATATCCAAAACACCCAGATATGCTGAAGCAGTTTCCCCATCTTTTCTTCTGCATACAACAGAAACTAAGTACTCAGTCGTAAAGATATTATCAGTGTCTACCTGATGCCCTAAGAAGTTCCACTTACAAAAGCACAATATACATCTCATTCCAGAAGTTGAATATTTTGCTAGACAGCAACACTAAGATTGGATGAGAAATCAGAAAACTCATTCTTACAAAAGCATCTAATTGCTTTCAGAGCCAAGGATGGATAGCAAAAGGTAAAAAGTAAAGGAATACGCAATACATAGCCCGGAAAATTATTATAAGCCAGTACCTTCTAACACAGTCACAGACAGAAATCACCACTTAGGAAATTCATTGATAAGCACAAGATCCAAACAAGTAGCCCACCTGGTGGTTACCTGTAGTCGAAGTCTGGTATTCTCTATTCATTGATATAACCGTCTAAAAGTGAGTTAGTAAAGCCTCTGATTATGGCTGAAAACATCTTTATAGTAGTAGAAGAAGATGTGAATGTATGCTCAATCTTCAATTCACGTTAGTTCTAATTATGAAAACTCTGCAAATGTAGCAAAATTGAAAGAAGTGTATCATCCATTTCTTGTATCTCATTACAGGAAATTACAACTTTACTCATGAAATCATCTCATGTATAATTTGAAATCTTATGCGAGGATGTTCCAGTTAAATCATGTATTCTGAGGGTGAGAAAAACCCAATAAGCCAAATAATTGACAATTTACTTTATTAGAATCACTAACTGTGTGCATAATGCGTTTCTTTCTGGCGACTCAGCCTCCACGGAGGTGAACTTACAATATTCTAGAATTTTAATTTCCATTTTACAAGTAGAACAAGAATAGTGATTGGTATCAAATAAAACCAAAGCATGTGGTAATTGATAGAGTTTTGTAGTTACACACTTCCCTATCCACCCCCTACCCTACAAAAAGGCCTCTTCTTTCCGGCGAAGAGATCGTTTAACCAATTCAACTAAACAGTGCCACCTTCAGCATCAAATGAAGCATATAACAAAAATGGAACAAGAAAAACAAAACCCACAGATCCTTCAGGTCTAGAACATCGAAATCATCAACACTAAGCTCTGCGCATCTTAATACCAAAGCATATCAATTACTGCAATTTGTTCAGCTGAATTTTGTCATTTTATTTTTCCCGAAAAAGAAAATCATCAAATTAACGCAGTTAGAAACTTCAGAAATTTGGCGAAATTAAAGAGATTATACCTGCACAGTGGGTTGAGGAACGCGATTCTCAGCTGACGCGATCGCAGTGGCAGCGGCGTTTATAGTCTCCAGAGTGTTGTTCACGACTCTTACATCCCCGTTAGCGCCTCTCATCTCTGTTTCTTTCTTCCGCCAATCGAATCCCACCAGAAAGACTTCAGTTTTCTATAGAAAATTGGAAGCCGATCACAAATATGTATCAATACAAGCTGCAAGCCGTGCCGAGTTTAATTGCAGAGCAAGAAAGGTAAGAACTTTGATTCGTTAGGAGCTAGAAAATGAATTGTAAATCAAAAATTCATTTCTCTCTCTGAAAGATTTTCCATTCTGTGTGTGTTCTGCTCCGAGCTCCCCTGTATTTGTGCGTGCCCGAGCGAAAGCAACGCTCTTGAGGTCAAACACGGCGATGACTCGCTTGTCATTTGATTAACGAAGGGCCCACAGGCTAGGCTTAAGGTTTACAGGGTATAATACATGTTTAGCTATTAATCCCATCAATTTATGTTTCTACCCTTGAGATTTGCCTTGAGTTGTCGTGTAACTGGGGGCACCCTTCGATGGGAGGTTGGTCAGAACTGGTAGTTTCCATAAGAAAATCGCCCTCGGGCCATAGCAGAGAAAGAGATGTTTTTGCTTTTGTCAAAATAGAAAAAAGGGGTGCACGTGTGCACATCCATTTCACGACGGCTTTCGTGCGCAAAGCCACCCCACAGCCTAGGCTTTGGGGCCCACGGGCTTTCCCCAAAATTCTTCCTCTTTACCAGCCACACCACCTTAAACTAACTTGCACGAATGGTGCATCTCTCGCTTACCCGGATGCCCCCTTTTTTATTTTTTATTTTTATGATTATGATTATGATAATATTAACAACTCTTACTCCCTGAAACCCATGCCCAAAAGGTTATCCAATTTTAAGATGCTTCTTCTTTTTTAATTTTTTTTCCAACTTATTTAAATCCACGTTTACTTTTTCATGGCCTCCATCAGAAATCGGATAGGAGTGATGCCAGAGTTTGCCTCCTTTTATTTTTTTAATATATAAAAAAGCAATGGCAATCTCTCAATGATCTGGGGTTGAAACATTGGCTTTGTTGAACTACATGCTTGAAAAAAGCCAAGCATCAAACAACTCACCCAGCCCGTCTGACACGCCATGATGCCAATATAAATGGATTCTCATTCCTCGGCAGGAGCAGCTTTTCTAGACTTTTTATGGGCAGTTTATTCTAGCCATGTGTCACCACGCTGCCTAGCATAGAACAACCGGTAAATGGTAACAGTATGTGAGAGCGTCTTAATAATTTTTTCAAGAGAAAAAAAAAAGATAAATGGGGAGAGAACGTGTAATAAAAGTGTAAAAAAATTTTGTGCGTAACAGCACTTTAATAATTTAGAGTTTGATAAGTTAATTTTTATTTTTTATTTTAATAATTTTATATCTCTTTTTACACTTAAATTTATAAATTTTTTAAATTTAATTTTTATCTTTTTTTTTTACTACACACTTAACTTTTAGGCAAAAAATACTTTATTCTCAACCAATAATTTTTCCAATGCTTTATTTTCAACTTTTTATGTTATGATGTAAAAAATCAATTTAAAAAAAAAACCACGAATAGAAACCAAAACCACAAATTGCCATCAGTAATCCCTATGGCATTTGAAAATAATGAAAGTTCTGTTGATTACTTTCTTTACATAATTTACGCAAGAAATTAATCACACATAAAAGTAACAAAATGACAATGTGCATGAATTAGTCATATAAAATTAATAACAATATGAGAATTTAAGCTTGATTTAAGTAATGAAATCCAATCTTATTCTTTCCTTTATTGAATTCAATTTTTATATTATACAATTTTTAGTATTAAAAAAAATAATAGTATGCATGCATGTATTCATGATCAATTTTTTTGAATTTAAATTTTTTAAAATGGGAGGTATATTTTATTTTGTAAAATATAAATGGATAACTTTTAATTAAAAAATTAACTATTTAAAAATATAAATAAATAGTTAATAATTTACAAATTTAAAATAATTTTATTATCAAGTTTTTTATTAACAACTATTCATTTATATTTTATACTGTTTACTTTAGAATCTCAATCAAAATTTTTTAAACAGAGGTGAGTAATGAATGCTTAACCTAAACTTGGATGGAAGACAATCATGACCTAATGACTCAAATGGTGGGCAGAATTCACCCAATGAAAAAACACGTAATCTGTGATAATTGTGATTTTGGCCACCCAAAAGGCAGTCTTCCTTTTTCCAATTATTACTACTTCGTTTGGGTAAATGTGGTTCCCAAGTGATGAGTTGAAAGCAGAGAGGACCGGGAATTAGGTTATAAATACCACTTATGTTGGGAATTAAACAAGAAAGCAACTCCGTCTTGAAAGCAAAAGATATTCTTTTTCCCCCTTCTCCGAATTTTCGCTATAAGCTTTTGTATCATTGTTTCTATGAATTGAAGTGGAAAGCTTCCGATCAGTGGGGCAGGAACAAAACTAGAAAGTCATGAAACTTGAATTTGCTTTTGCTTCAGGCCAGGGGCAACTGAAGTAACCATGGGATTGATGACTTTTGAGGCGATCATTAATCTAGTTTTAGATAGCATGAATATCTACGTATGAAACCATTAAAGAGGATACCTTTCCATGATTGGACATACAGAACCAACCGAGTCACTAGTAAAATTAAATTATCAATTTCTTTTCAACCTTTCTGCTTGACTTTGCCAATGCGAGAAAGGCATAAGAAAGAGAATGACTTTTCAGGTCCAGACGCAAGCATAAATCCAAGTGTATGAAATATTGAACAAAAGATTAGTAGATAATGCCCATTTGGTAAGCTAAGCAAAACTAATCTATACCATAAAAATCTCTTGATAATAGGACAACACAGCTTAGATTCTTGTGCATGTGTAAGTTATAGAATCCTGATTTTCTATCCTAAAGAATTCAAAAGTAAAAAAATGTAGTAAGTGAAAATTAGATATAAGATTAAGAGAACAAATTAATAAAAAATTAAATTTACAACATATATTTTTAATTTATAATTAAAAATATAGATAAAAATCACCGATTATAGAAAATAATAAAAGCAAAAATACATAATATGCATGGGACGACTCTATCTTAAACGACTAGCGAATGTGGGATTGTGGGATTTGGAGGACTTAGTGGTTACAGCAGTGGGAAGAAGTAGGTGGAAATTGACCCCATCGCGCTGGGATTTCTTTATTCTTCGTCCACTATGATTAGCTCTTCTGAGTCTCTGACTTCATAACTCGTAGGTTTAACTGGAACAGGTGCTGTAGCACCCCCTAATTCAACAGTGATAATCTGTTTGTGTATGTGCCCTTGAGCTGCAGTGGTTTGAACCCCAACTAAAGATGGAGGACGTAAGCTCGAATCCCCTCCCCTACACCCCAAATGGAACTAATTCTCAAGCCGCCTTCCTCTGTCTTTGAGGAAAAAAAAAAATTACAGTTTAGATTAGTTTATTAAATTTATTTATTTTAATAGTTATAACTAGATATAGATCCATCTAAAGATAAAAGTATTAATTTATTTCATTTAAAATCCTTGTAGCATTAGTAATGAACTAAATTATTCTCTTTTTCTTTCTCAAATTTTAAAAAAAAATGTGTATAACTGTATTTTTTATTTTATCTTTACCATTTAATAATAAATTCACATAAAAAAGAAAAATGCAATAAAAATTGCAAAAGTCTCTCTCAATGAATATGCAATTGGCAACAAAATTATTATGGCATATTTTCATCAATGTATTAAAGTAATCAAATGCAAACTTACATTATCTAATGGTTTGACCAATTTTTAAGACAATCCATTTGAATTGAATGTGAGGATGACTTTTCCAACTTGATCTAAGAACAGGTTTAAACTCAAGATTCAAGCTTTTCATGTACCTAAACATGTGGGTGAGATTCCTTCTCTTTCTATTTAGAATAAAAGAGTCCAAAAATGATATGATTATTACCTAAAAAGTATCAAATGAAGAATCCAATAGAATAGAACTAGTAGCAAGTGAATTAAATTTTTATATAGATGAATTGAATTCTTTATTGAATGAGAGTTTTGAAATTTTTATTGCATCTTTCTCTTGTGTAAATTTATTAAGCATATTAAATAAAAAAGACAAAATAAAAAATATAATTTTACATACTTCTCTAAGAGAATTTAAAATAAAAGAAGAAGGTTATTTTATTTATTACTAATGTTATACTAATTTTTAATAAAATAAATAAATACCTTTAACTTTAAATGAGTCTTTTTATTACTTATAACTAAGTTTAATAAGTTAAATAATTTTTCCAAAAAAAATTTGATACTGCACTTTAAGCCGATTAACTTTTAGAGGCAATCTCAAATACATTCTTTGATAATCCATTGGTGACATGATCGTCTCCAGCTGGGCCTGCAGATGACCACCCCAACATATGAACTGGTAGCTAGAGACGAAGCTTTTAGTTCAATTTAAAAAAAAAAAAAAAGAAAACTTTTAGCATAAAAGCATCCATCCTCAAACATATTCGATGAAAACCTTCAGAAAATGACCTACAATACCAATATAATCAATTATATAAAATTCAGGGAAAGTTAGTGTAAATCCCCAAGAAATATAGTGAAGCAAGTGATGTACAACTATCATGTTTCAACTAAAATGAGTTATCTTCCTCACACATGTGCTCGCAATGTGTCTAATGACCCATTTATCAAAAAAAGAAAAGATGCCGTAAATTTAAGGCATAAAATCAGGCAACAAAAGTAATAATAGGTTGGCCTGGGATCACCTAGAAAGAAAGATTGGCTTCCTTTTATAATTAGATGAGAAGAAGTAAGAAATATTTTTAAAAAAAAAATTATTCGCCTTCTTTCATGTAAAGGCAAGTGAACCGTGTCCTACCTATGCAAGTTTTTGTCTGTCTCCATCTTGAGAAGGCTGAAGCAAGAAAATACAAGATTTAAATAAGGATCATGTGACTGAGAATACATACTAATATATAAATCCTTAATTTAGAGATGGGTCATGCCTATGTAGACCGGAGGATTAAGTTTGTCAAGTTGCAGCACAACTTCTCCAAAAAATTTGTAGCCTGACCCATCCTTGGCATGGAAGTTGACTGGAGACCCACAGAACCCTTCAATGAGCGAGTATACTTTGTTCGGATTACGCAGGTTAAATGCTGGATGGTTCAATAGTTTACGAACATTCTGAACATCACCAGGAATGTCAGACATTGCTTGAACGGGAAACCATATATTCACCACCTGGAAAGGAAAAGAAATATATATGAACTATGTTCTAAAAGACTTCCACTAGGTTATATAATAAAATAATAGCAAGAAGAACCTATAAGATTTAGCTGAAAATCCTTGCATTAAACAATTGCACATGATTAGTAGATACAAGCTGTTAGGTGGGCAAAATATTTGAGATTACATTTAGCAGCCAGCCAAAACAGATAATAATATTCCTAAAAATCTAGAAAAAAACATCGCAGGAGGTAAGAACATAGGAAAAATGTCATTACAAATCGATAGCACTTGTTATTCCGGGTGCACATTAAGTTTGATCTTGCCTCACCATAAACATAGGAAGTTGTATCCAAAACTGGGATATATTGTTAGATAAAAGCAAGGAAGCCAAACAGCACCAAACAAGGTTGATATCCAGCAAAAATGAGCTATAAAGATGGAAGTCTACCAAGAAGTCATGTTGCCACTTGCTAAAGAAGTCAGCAAGAACATCATCCCGAGTTTTACCAGGGTTCTGGGCTAAGGCCGCCGAAGCTGCAAACTGTTCAGTCATATTTGTTGCACTTTTATACTCAAGAAATGCAAGGTTGGTTAACTCTGGATCCTCAAGGCATGCAAGATATGATATAGACAACATAAAAAAAAAAATAAAAAATTACTGAAGTATTGCTACTACCTAGCATGTGAATATGTGCTTGTATTAAACAAAGATAAACCAAGAGCAATATTCTTAAAATCACGCCTGGCCATTGTTAGGGGGATTAAAAACATAGTCTTCTGAGTTTTTATTATTTTTTACCCGCAAAAAGGTAAACATTTATGTTCATTACTCATGTGACACATTGAAGGAAAAATAGAAGATATTTCATACAAAAATTTCAGGTGGCTCTAGGAAGGGGGCATACTGTGCTGAGGAACACTGTTCTCAGTTCATTTGCAAGCTGTTTCCGGATGAATGTCCGAGCAGCATGAACAAGAGTATAGAGTATCCTTGGTTTGAAAGGATAACAAGGTTTGAGGCATGCAAGAGCACCTGTTGCCAGTCCAGTTGTGGAAATACTGCATAATAGACAAGAAATTAGTCACAACCAATGAAACCTTCTGACATTCATCCTTAACACAATTAGGAATATCTAGTACAACTAATATATGATAATACAAACCCCATGACCAATGACTCCCAATATTGCTGCGTAATCAGCATCAGAAACGGTTTCTGGAGATGCCAGGACAAGCTTGAAATTGAAGATCTGATAACAAAGAAGGGCATATTAGAATTCTTGGGAGTTAATTACAGAAAATAACCTAGACAAGCTCACAAGAAGGAGATATATATTCAAACTCTTGTTTTCCATTGCTCCCCTGACAAATACAGACAAAAGTACAAGAAATTATTTTACATGCCACTATCTTTTTATGGTATCTCATAGATCCAGGTCATATTCAAGACCAAAAACCTGTTTCCAAAGCATATGCCAAGGCAGCAAAAAATCTTCAAAATCCAAAACAAAACTTAGCTGCCTTTAAAGAATGCATTGCATGTGCTGTCTTAGGGAGGTCTTTTGCAGGGGTCCAGATCCTTAGAGACACCTTCCGTCCAGAACAGTTAAAAAATGTATCGTCCCTGCTCTCTGTCCGGCAACGAAAGCAAACAAATAGCAGGGTTTCTTGAAGGGTCCTCCCAAACAGCATAATGCTTGCCATCCTGCAGTGCAAAAAACACAACAACCAACATCAGTATGGCCTGGATAATCATCACTACCAAGCATTTTAAGAACAGCTCACCTCCAAGTCACCTTGTTCAATCAGGTTTCCATTTGACAACCAGACTGGATATTTATCTGCCTCAATGCGGCATGTATATTTCGCCATGATATCAGGCCGATCCTGTTGGCAATTGAAATCCATCAATTTTATGAGAAAATTTGTTGCAACTTGGAAACAATATAAACCAACTAAGCATGTTAGCTGGCCTGAAATACCAACCTAATTAAATGTAATTTTACGGAAACCTTCAGCCTCACATTGAGTATAGAAATTCCCAGACGACTTGTAGAGTCGCTTCAGAAAATCAAATTCATTGTAAGCACATGCTCCCCCTTTACCCCAAATTAAGGATACTGAAGGGGGTACAGAAGAAGCAACAAGTACAATGGAAGTCTCTAAAGCAAAAGAAAGTCTCAATTACCTCTAATCATGTGTTTTTCTGCGGGTAGATCTCAGTAACAATATTTAGATCAAATCTACCACTAGGAGGTGATTGTATAATTAAATGCCCTGCATCCAAATGGTAATCTTTCTCCTATAAATGAACAAGAGGAGAAATTTTTATAATGATCTAGACAACAGTCCAATCTCCTCCCATCATCACAAACACATGTTTTCTAGTGCAAAGTGCAAACCACACCCGAAGTTATATTTAGAAAGTAGAAATATTATGTTGCAAATACATGACATCACCCAGTTATGATGCAACTGGATGAACTTGAACTTCTTTTCCTTATAAAGTAGCAAGGAGGGAAACCAGTTCCATCTGTCATGATTTCAGAGAAAGGCCATGACAATGAGCAGTAATCAAGCTCAATCTATATACCTTCACTTCAGTCCCTGACCATTTAGATGAATTGAAACTAATTTCAAGTCTTATCCATCTAAAACCAGTCGGGGGTAGGAGCCTGTTTCACAAAATAGTCAATCATAAACATACGAATAAATTAATAGTGAGCAAGGATCAGTAAACTACTTGGAGTTAGTTAGGTATCAGCAATGCATATATGTCTGCTAAATGAACAATATCAGGAAAGAACAACTATATATAGTCTACCTTCAACGCGAGGAAAAACAGATATTTTTGAACTAACTATTGTGCTCTCCTCACCCAAGGTAAATTTCGGATCCACCTTTTATGATTCCACGTGCATAAAAGAACACAAGTCAAGTTGGAAAAATTATATTAGCAACGTTTAAATTGAAACAAGATCAAATAACCCTTAAAAACTTTACTGTGTCAAAGTAGTGATCAGGCTTCTTGTAATCCTTCAAAAATATTTCTCTTGGTGTCACCATTTTAGATACTTCAACCTGCAGCTTGTCCAAGTCCTTCATAGCAACCGAACAAATTGGCCTCCTGCTCACTTGCTTACCCCTGTGGAACAAGACACAAAAATGTACATGATTAACTAAACAAACAAAAAGGAAGTCCACGTGTTTAATATGGGCACAGAAGCGAAGACATTATAGTATGCAAAACACACTATAGGTAACTATAGAATCCGAATGTGTCTGTAGACATATAGTGAAGTAAAACAACTACGCACATGTCAAAAGACAAACAGGTAAGAACTAAGAATAAATTTAAACCCCAAAAATACCAACTTACTGATGGTGAAAGATGCAAAGGGCAACACTTTTTTAGAAAAATGACCTATAATAACAATTTTGAACAATTCATATAGCAGACGATTTAATACCATATGACAAAATTAAACTATAACATTATTAATAAAAATGTTAATAATCGTCATCCTGGTGTGTGGAAGTGCAGACAATTCTAACAAACTTCTGATGAAACAAGGAAGTGCTCAAGTTTGATGCTACTTTTTGCTGTGTTCTCGCAATAATTAACACGGTAAGTGGCCTGAAGCTGCTAAGATGCAGGAGCAATTTGGAAAGAGTTACATGTCATGACATTTAATCTTCTGAAGATGAACCGAATTAAAGAGAATTGAAAGCCTTCCATACTCAAATATATCAATCAATGTAAACAGACCGTGAATATACGCAAGGTCAACTAGTCTTGCAGTGAGCTAAACCATTTACTCAAAAGCAGCTGAGAACCTTTTTTAACGAAGTTTTAGATAACTGGTTAAATGACAGGTGAACTTTTTATAGCAGAGGTTGCATGCCCACAGCAATGTAGGCATATAACTATTGGAATATTTTGCCTGCACTTCGGATGGAGCCCAGTAACCCTCATGCTTCAACTTTGACGAAGTGGGGTCATTTCAACCAAATTAATTTAATAGGCATGTATGCTTTATCACATTCTGCAGGTTTGCGTTTTAGTGGGTCAACTGTTGGAGAACGGAATATTGAATTGGGCGTTTCTTTTAAGGGATGTTTCGTTTTACTATATGTCTTTAAGCTTTTGATTGATTTAAATAAATTCCTTTTACGGGCTCTGCTGCACTGCAACAACAGTCGCATCCTACAGTGACGAATCGTTTACAGTATTTACTCCTCCAATGGCGTTGAAAAACTTTACCTGTTTAATCATTAATGTAGAATTTAGCTCCATTATGAACTGATGATCTCATAATATGAAGTTACGAACAAATGAGACCATCATGAAGTTATGTGGAAAGAGAGAACAAAATGTGTGCATATAAGAATATATAGATTGTACACAGAGTATTTATATATATATATGTATTATTATTTTTACTTATAAATTAAGTAAATATTATTAATTTTCTTATTTTATAAATTAATTTTTATTAAATATTAATTTGAAAACTTAAATTACTAAATTTATTCGAGTGTCAACCAAACTTATAAATTTAATGAGCTATTATGTTTAAACCAAAGTTAGGGAGATGATGGAATGGCTTGATTAATGAGGCAGCCGCCTAGGTTCTTAGATAGCCAGAAAAAGGAGGCTGCAGAGTTTTATAGTGATGGGTCTCATAATGGAGTGTAAGGGCATACCATCAATGTCATCAAAATGTGCAGCCACTCCTAATGTGTCGCAACCCAAGTCCAACCCTTTCCGGATGGATTCCTGCGCACGTACGGCTGAGCCGCACATCATCTATACCCAAAATTCCATCATCACAAACACTTTTGATTTGCGGTTCATATAAATTATGAAAAATGCTGTTTGAATTTCAGATTTGTCATTTTTTTTTATAATTAAGTGGTATAATGTATTCATTTATTGAGTTTTAGATTTTAATTTAAAAATTTTTAATAAATTGAATAATATAAGAATTAAATAATAATAAAATTTATAAATTTATAAATTAATTGTATTAATTTGTGGGACCAATCTATCAACCAACAACAAGAAACAATAAAATCCCTTTCGTTAGGATGGTGACCATCTCCACGACCCGCTTTAGAAAATAGTGAACCTACTCATATAATTGTCTTCTTTTTCATTCGTGCAATTATTTGCTTGATTGAAAATTATATGATTCGGCTATGTTTGTCAGGAGAAATATATGAGATTTTTCTGTTAAGTATGTATATATATTGTAAGTCATATTTTAAATGACACTATTTTATATAGTTTTAATATATTATCTTTATATAATTATGTGAATATTTTGAAATATTGTAAATTTTATATTAAATAATGAGACCTACATTATTTAAAATTTTTTACATATTTATACGTGAATGATGCATACAAAATTACTTAGAATCATTACCGTCCCCTTAATCATAGAAATCTTGGCTGTGCTTTCGGCCGGAAAACTTAGGGACACAGTTCTTGGTTGTTACGGATTTGGATTCTGCTCAAATTCAAACTGCTTTGTCTCTTTCTCTCCCCTCTTTGTAGGATGTGTCTCAATCTAAGCCATTGATAGGTTTTAGGGGTTGTTAATGCCAACAGATCAGGGCCGTAACTCCGTATATGGTCTCACATGGAGGCATGTGCCCCCAAGTATTAAAAAGAGCCTTTTGGACTCTAGTTGACGCAGCAAATGCCATTTGCTTTTAAGTCAACCAACAAGTCTTTTTGTGGCTGGCGATATTTTTAGTTCAGAAGCAGCAACAAAATGCGAGAGAAATCCTCCGTGTGGGTGTGGTTCCAATAAATATGGGATACAAAGTTTTGCGTTTTTCTTTTTTGGTAGAAAAAGTTTGCGTCTTTATGTTTTTGAGGAGATTTAAATTTGGTTCAAATCTTCCTATTTTTTTGGGTAGAAAAAGGTTATGCTTTTGAGTTTCGTCTTCTTTTTTTTTCTCTCGAGAAAATATACATTTCCAGCCCACTTCATGTTGTCTTTCTAATCAAAATGATCGAACAGTTAAATTCATCTATAATTCTTCATAATAGTCTATGCCTTTTTTGTATGAAATAATAATAATAATAATAATAATAATAATAATAATAATAAAAAGTAAGGGTGGTAGATAAGAACACCTTAGAACGTCAAAAAGTCAGTTACTTTGTCGCAAAAAACCTGCGAAGTACAAGGCACAACGTTATGCTATTGACTATCTTAATCAAAGCTTCTCTTTGAAGTTTAAACAAATGCCCACAGAATCAGAGAGACCAGAAAGCCAGGACCTTTTTAACAAGGAGAATGTGAATCCAAATGCCCGAACCATACTGGATTCCTGCAAATTTATCAGTGGTATAAATGGCTGTGGAGCCTACTGCCATTCCCACAATTCCGTAGTCAGATCCGTTCCCAGCTCTCATTACCTTCTTCCAACGGTGCTCCTTCATATTCAGACCAATTTTAGAGCCTTGCAGACAGACAAAACATGACAATGAAATTGTAGCCAAAGACTGAAAAAAAAAAAAGGCTAGGAACATCAGATAGTCACAGATTATGCAGAGAAAGATAGAGTGAGAAAGGGCCAAGACAGAGAGTCGGAAAGCAAGTATTTTGTTGGTCTTCAGAAAGGAGGGTGCTTATCAAAAAACAGCTAGAGTTTCTGAGCCCTGAAGACTTGCCCTCTCCCCTTCTGAAAGGTAGATATTTAGCATAAATTTATCATTTTCCTGAAACGGGGTTTCTCATATGCACGAAGGCCATAGTTTCTCACTTCAGATACTCATCGCAATGTTTCACTAATTGCCAAGAGTTACCTCCATTATGTCATTTTGGTATATAGTTATCATCAATTCGATGCCTGAATGCCTTCTGTCTATACGTGCTGCTTATAATGTAGTATTTCACTTACGTTGTTTCAAATATTCGTTGGTTGCTTGCCTTGTTTCTTCTCCCTGAAATAGTACTCTGCAATTTGAATGGTTCTAATGCTTAGTATGTATTGACTTTTATCATCCATTCACAGAAACGGGATTGACTGGTTAGTGAATATAAGAATTCGTATTTAAGTTTCGTAGCCTAGTATTCAGATCTAAATCGTGTTTATCAATGCAAAATTTTTATCTGAAAGTGTTAGATAATTTTCTTCCTGTGCCTTTCCTGCACGTTAGTTATTTTTGTTTCCGTCTACCTTGCTTTCGTTTTGGATGAAAATTTATTGATGATCATAAGAGTTGCGTGGACGAGTTTCTTCTTTCTGAACCGTTGTTTTCTTTTTTGCCTTTGAGATCTGAACAACTACGGTGCCACTCATAACATTTTCCTTCGGAACTCTGTCTGTTTGTCTGTGCTCTCTTTTTTTTTTTTTTTCTTTCTTTGGTTCTTTTGTATTTTCCAGCTGAAAAACATATATACAGTAACAGCTTAAGTACCATAAACATGACACTGCAGAGCATTCGCTTTTGCTGGCATGCAAAATTCTGCCGTATCTGAATAAATCTTGCTATTGACATAGACATTATACCCATTTCAGATGGCCTCTTTTTATAAATTGTGCGTGTATTGATATCTTACAGAATTGGGAAAGATTCAAGTATGGATATTCCAGAAGAAAGCTCCACGCTTGGGTCCCTTAAAGCCATGGCTTCCAGGAATATGTCATCGTCATCTTCGGCGTTTTTTTCAGCAGATCAGTCACCCTTCTTCTCTCCAAGGTCGCCATGCTGTCATCTATCGGAATCTACACGGCCTGATGCTCCAGGCTACCGCATTCATTTAGATGCTGCTCCCCCTAGCTCCATATCAGGAAATCCAGAACCCAAGTCTCTAGAAAATGTCAAATGTAACTTCTCAGATGTATCTGCATCTCCAGTTGGCCGTAATTCAGGTGATATACAAAAGCTCGATCGTATATCTTCCTCAATGGGCATCTCTGGTAGCACCATATCTACTTACTGTCATGCCCAAGATGGTTATTCTGGACAGAAAGAGAAGCGAAGTAAGAACGGCACTAACCGGAGAATGTCATCAACTCTGAACTCCATTCCACTTTCTTCTTACAGATTGAAGAGTTGTGATGTCTTCATAGGACTACATGGCCGAAAATCTCCATTACTGCGATTTGCCAATTGGCTTCGTGCTGAGTTAGAAATTCAAGGCATCAGTTGCTTTGTATCGGACAGGGCTAGAATTGCTAGATGTAAGAACTCTAGCAAGCATGGTATAGTTGAGAGCGCTATGGATATTGCTTCTTTTGGAATAGTAATTATAACAAGAAAGTCTTTAAAGAACCCATACACCATTGAGGAGCTGCAATTTTTTTCTGGCAAAGAGAATTTGGTCCCAATATACTTTGATTTGAGTCCAGCCGATTGTCTTGTCAGAGATATAATTGAAAAGCGGGGTGAGCTGTGGGAAAAACATGGAGGAGAACTTTGGCTTTTGTATGGAGGGTTGGAACAGGAGTGGAAAGATGCTGTTCATGGCCTCTCTCGGGTTGATGAATGGAAATTGGAAGCTCAGGATGGCAACTGGAGAGATTGCATACTGAGGGCTGTCACATTATTAGCAATGATGTTAGGAAGGAGAAGTGTTGCTGAGCATCTGAATAAATGGAAAGAGAAAGTAGAAAAAGAGGAGTTTCCTTTCGCTCGAAATGAGAATTTTATTGGCAGAAAGAAAGAACTTTCTCAGCTGGAATTCATACTTTTTGGCGACGTTACTGCTGATATAGAGGGGGCCTATATTGAACTTAAGGCTAGACCTAAGCGAAAGAATTTGACTATTGGTTGGGGCAAGAGTAATGCATTAGATGAAAGAAGGAGATATAGGCATATGGGAAATGGCAGCAAGAAGGAAAAAGATCCAGTTATATGGAAGGAGTCAGAAAGAGAGATCGAAATGCAGGGTACTGAATTTTCTCATTGGCACTACCATTCAAAGCTCAAACGCAGTGGAAAGTATACGAGGAGGAGGAGAGGATTGAAGATTTTGTATGGGAAAGGAATTGCGTGTGTATCAGGAGAATCAGGAATTGGCAAAACAGAACTTATTCTTGAATTTGCTTACAGATATCACCAGAGATACAAGATGGTTTTATGGATAGGAGGGGAGAGCAGGTATTTAAGGCAGAACTATCTGAACCTACTGTCATTTCTAGAAGTGGATATGGGAGTTAACGGTTCTGAGAAAACCAAGATGAAAAGCTTTGAAGTGCAGGAAGAGGCAGCGATTTCTAGAGTTCGCAAAGAGCTTATGAGAAACATTCCATATCTGGTGGTCATTGATAACTTGGAAAGTGAAAAGGATTGGTGGGATCACAAACTTGTTATGGATCTTCTCCCTCGTTTTGGTGGGGGGACCCATATAATTATCACAACATGCCTTCCTCGCATCATGAACTTAGAGCCTCTGAAACTCTCATTCTTGTCAGGGATTGAAGCAATGTCCTTAATGCTAGGGAGTGGCAAGGACTACCCAATTACAGAGATTAATGCTCTAAGAACTATTGAGGAAAAAGTTGGAAGGTTAACTTTGGGCCTTGCCATTGTCAGTGCAATTTTGTGTGAGTTACCTATAACCCCAAGCAGGCTCTTGGATACCATAAATAGAATGCCCTTGAAGGACATGTCATGGAGCGGTAAAGAGGCTCGCTCTTTAAGGCAAAACACTTTCCTTCTGCAACTCTTTGAGGTTTGTTTCTCAATATTTGATCATGCAGATGGCCCAACGAGCTTGGCCACCAGAATGGTCCTGGTAAGCGGATGGTTTGCACCCAGCGCAATTCCAATTTCCTTATTGGCGCTTGCTGCTCACAAGATACCAGAAAAGAACAAGGCGACCTGCTTCTGGAGAAAATTACTGCAATCCTTGACATGTGGATTTACCTACTCACACACCAAAAAATCAGAACTAGAAGCATCTTCTTTGCTGCTAAGATTTAATATCGCTAGAAGTAGTACTACGCAAGGCTGTATCCAATTCAATGAGCTAATCAGAGTTTATGCTCGGAATAGAGAAGTCACTGGGGGTGCACAAGCAATGGTTCAAGCTGTTCTTAGTCATGGTTCAATATCTCAAAACCTGGAGCATCTATGGGCAGCGTGTTTCTTGCTATTTGGATTTAGTCATGATCCCGTGGTTGTTGAGCTCAAGGTGTCTGAGCTTTTATTTCTAGTAAAAAAAGTGGTTTTACCTCTTGCAATTCACACATTTATTACATTTTCTCGGTGCACTGCTGCTCTAGAGCTTCTGCGCCTGTCTACCAATGCCTTGGAAGCTGCAGACCAAGCATTTGTTACCCCAGTTGACAAGTGGTTGGACAAATCACTTTGCTGGAGGTCCATTCAGACTAATGCTCAGTTGAATCCTTGTCTTTGGCAAGAGCTGGCTTTATGTAGAGCCACTGTGCTAGAGACTAGGGCTAAGTTAATGCTAAGAGGGGCACAATTTGACATAGGGGATGATCTAATCAGAAAGGCTGTCTTTATTAGGACTTTAATTTGTGGTGAAGATCATCCAGATACCATATCTGCTCGTGAAACATTAAGCAAACTCTCCAGGCTTGTTGCAAATGTCCAAATTCATGCTTCAGCTTAGATTCTGTATCTTGTAAGGAAACTAAAGATTTATACAGAAGATCTCTAATAAAACTTCTGTGTACTATTTAAAGTTACGCTCTACAGCATGTTTTGGAAATCTAACTGCGTTGCCTTCCATTTTAGATATGGAAAATGAGTATATAACTTTTCCATGGACTTGGCTGCCTTCGCTTGCTCTGAATCATCATTCCTGTTTATTTGTTAGATTCAGTTCAAGGAGAATAATACTAGTTTTATATAAAATTGATGGACAAAGAGAGTCTAACCTGAAATATTTATTTAAAAGAGAGAGAGAGAAGAGAGAAAATATAAAAGGATGTGCAAAATTTGTAGTATTTTAGTTTCAGCGCACCCTTCCAGCATGCCCGAGCTGTTAGCTTCGTGTGATATCTGTGACCTGTCTTGTCTTCGGAAAGTACGCAAGAATGGTTGGCTGTTGTGGCATGTCGTGGTACTGGACTAGGCTTTGGGGGGCCTCCTCCCCCGTGTTCCCCTTGGTTCATCCGCTGTAAAATTTGGTGACTTGTAACCGCGCGATGTGAACCGTAGTTGAATTACCTCTACCTGCCACATTGGCATGAATGAGACTTGAAGGAAAAAGGTGACATCGCTTTGCCCCCACGCAGGATCGAACTACGGACCTTCAGTTTACAAGACTGACGCTCTACCACTGAGCTATAGGGGCAACTTGGGTAGAGGCCTAAAAGTAATTTTATTTTTGGAATTTGTGCTGCAAAATGGTCTTCAGCTTGTTAAGACATTAGCTAAAATAGCTTTTATGTAGCAACAAAATCTATGAAATATGATTTTAATAAGAACTCTGTTATTTCTATAACTTTCGTTTACATTTTATAGCCACAACTATTACGTAGCTAAATATGAGTGCAAGGCTTATGCTTCTTCTATGCATGCAAAATGTATAATTTTATTAATAAATTATATTTGTGTGTATATAAAATGTGAGAATAAGGTTGTAAACATATCTTTTCCCTTTAATAATTTGGTTTGCCAATTGCCATATAAAGAATAAACAGCGGTGATAAGTATTAGTTTTTAAACCCACAACGTGGTTCTAACACCACTGAAGAATAAATGACACGTTACTTTTTTGTTGACACGAAACTGTTCTAACAATCCTTTTCTTATTTCATCTTTCCTCTTAACAGGTTTCGGAATCTGGGAATTGATCTCCATTTGAGCACAACGAGATATAACCAGTCATCTCAGCAAACCCCACCTACCAAATACAACCAAATATAGAACTTTTGATAATGAAATGCAATTTTTATTTTTATTTTCACATGTCTACTAAAAATAAAGAACATAAAACAAGATATTTTCGTTATCTTAATCCCCTCTCCTTATGCCTTCTCCATCAAGCATAGTATTAAAAACTAAAACAAGGATCTTATTTGCTTCCAAATCAGTTTCCTCCTCATGAGTAAAAGAATTGACCACGAAACCTTCTAAAGTTTGAGAAAGTATGTGAGACTTTTTTTTTTTAACTAACATTCTATGTAATGAATTGTTGGATTTGACAATTCAATTTGTAAAATTTAATAATTTTAATTCTTTTAAATAAATATTTAATAAAATTTTATTTGTAAAAATAACTAAACTGCTAAAGTTTTCTTTCAAAACCACGCAATGGGGAGAGAAGAAAGGTGTTCAGATAATTTCATCCCGGTGAGAAGACACAGCAGTGCTCAAAGGTATAGAACTATAAAAGAATGCATTCACATGCAAATCTAAAAATTAGCTTTGGTCAAAACAGTATTTATCTGAAACATTTAAATCATAAATCCGATTAATTTACACAACCACTATGGGAAAAGAAAGACAGAAGGGCAGGGGTTTTTCCTTGAACCTTCAGAATTTGTTTCTCTTCCAATTCCAGGATCTGATATCATGTACAAGAAAGACAGCGAATAAGGATGGCACTGCATTGTAAGAACCTAAGGATCAGGTTGGCCAACAATTGCCTCACCACTAGAGGCATAATCATCTTCACTTAGCTCCTCATCACTGGATTTTTCCTCCTCGGCAGCCCCAATTTCTTCTGGTTTGGCATATTTTTCACAGTATTCTGTAATTGGCAGTATAAATGTATAATTACTCGTATTAAATGTCTCCAAAAGAAATACAAATATATGGTGTGTGCAGGTATATGGTGTGTGCAGGTATATGCATACTGGTTTCTAGAATTATACTTCCTGAGCATATATATGCTGCTACATCTAGGTTTCTATGAAAATATGTACAATGTAGTAACTACACATGTAACCACTAACTTTATCAAACCAAGCAAATGAGATTAGTATTAACTGTATTATACTAACTCCGCATACTGAATTAGGAACTCTGGATTTCACTGAATTAAGAACTCTAAAATTAAATAATAGGTAAAGACATGGCCAATATACTCCTGCTAAATGTATCTGTCATGCATTGCTCCCAAAGTCTATAATGTTCTCCAGTTCAGTCAATGTTACATTCTGAGACCATATATTTCACTACATGTTATCATTAATTCTTGATTGACAAATATACTTAGTCTCAAAAGAAGTAAGAAGTACATAGTCTTTCTAACTTGTAGCTTTTTCTAATGTAGTTATAAGATTCAAATGAAGCATTAACCTGGTTATGAATAACACAACCTACTGTAAATCATGTGATGTAACAAAACACATATGCTTATCAGAAGTTCTACATTTGACACACAGTGTACGTTAATGACCATTATATAGTGGGATTGATCAATATCTTGAGAATCCAATACAAATTGATCATGCAATTTATAGCTTTATCTATATAAATAATGGGGCAAGAAAGGTTCCAAATATATTTTATGTAATGCAACGGGTACCATGGTATCAGTTAATTGTTAATAGATACATGTTGGTAGCTACAGATTGAGAACTTGTGGCATCTGTAATATATGAGTCTCCATTATAGTAACTCAAAAATTCTATTATCACAGGGATGATGACTGGGTGAGTTGATGCACTTGAGATATGATGCAAATCATAAGGCACGACCAAAAACCTCCTGGTTTGGGACCATCGAAGTTTTTCAGTAACAAAATCATGATACTCCTATCCCGTCAAAATTCAATGAATTACTGCATTAGAGCCAAAGATAAGAATGAAATTGTGTTTCATATTGATTACCAAAGCACGCAGGGGCATTGTAGTTTATATCAAAGAAACCTGATCAGGATTACTACCTTTGACTCTTTGATCATATGCAGCACGATCACGCATCATTAATGCAGCAGCTTCACCATTCAACGGATCTGAAGGGTTGGGGTACAGAAGAAGTTGAGGAAGAAACACTTCAAATACATTAACAAGGTCTGGAAAGACAAAAATTGAAAATAAGAAAATAAATCAAATTGGAAGGCGGTGGATCCAACAGCCAAGCAAACATAATTCAAAAGTTTAATGACTTACCAAACATGGGACTCCAGGTTTGGTTAATAACATCTAAGCAAACAGAGCCAGACCTGAATGTGACAAGATCAAATTAGTAAGCTACTGAGTTTTTCAATATGTTTGCACAACAGATTTTATAGAGCACAATGATACAAGTTCAAACAGGGCACAGCAAACGAAACATTTTCATCTGTGAGCTCACATTTCATCAACATTAGGGTGGTAGATTTTGTTGAGAAAACCAATGGATGGAGATTTATAAGGATAAGCATCAGGTAGCTCCACTCTTATCTTCCATACCCCTTCAAAATAAGGACCTGCAAATCATCCCAGAAACAGGGCAGTTCTTAATGCAATTAATCTTCATGAAGGGATATATGTATATAAATATTTTACCTGCATATATCCAAGTACATGTATAACCGTGAAAGAAACTGAATGGTTTATTCTAAAAAAAAGAAAGAAACTGAATGGTCAAACATACATGACACATCATAGCTGATAAATGTTAGTCAAAATCAGTGAATTAAAAGAAAAAGAAGAATATGAAAATACTACTTGGGCTCTCATCAAGAACGAAGTGAAACCCTAGTTTAGAGGTCAGCAGCTTTTGTCAGCTGATCCAAATTGTAAGTAAAGAGTGTAGAAAGGAAATATATAAAAAAAAAAGACAAAACCCACATCAAACTTATAGAGTCTACGCAAGCGAAACACAGGGGGGAAAAAATTAATTGGGGCAGGAAAAAGTCCCAGTGAGAACACAGTCATATCAATAAAGATAAACAAAGATCATCCAGAGTAGGAAAAAATGAAAAATCAGATAAGTAGTGGAAAATTTACTGTCTTTAGGTCCCTGAAAATGCACATAAAACTCTTGCGTGCCATCATTGATCATCTCCACCTTGTAATCACTCATCATCCTGATTCATTTTAATCCGGCCAAGAAATTCAGACAAGCAACACTAAATCAATTAAAAGGAACTAAAGAAAAATAAGGCAGTTACGAAAAAGATTACAGCTTCATTAAGTCCATCTCTCGGCGTTTGCTGGGGGAAGACATTTTTCTATTTTTGTTCTTTTCTCTACGGTGACTCGGTGAAAGGCTGAGAAGAAGAATAGATGGAAGAAGGATATAGACGGTTCTTCCACAAACAGGAAGACCCAAATCGGTTCAGACCTCTACAGTATAATTAGGACTGTATGTATTTACGGTTAAAACATACTGTAAAATATAACGTGTATTCCAAAAATAAAATGAAAGAAAGATAATAATTTTTAATTATTATAAAATATAAAAAAATAAATTTTTAAAAATAAAAAATTTATATTCATAAAAGATTTATATTATATTTTTATAAAATATAAATATATTTTAAAAGAGCTAAATGTATTAATATCGCGTTATTACATTATTATATAGGCAGATTATTTTGTACAAGTGCATCCGCCTATATTCATGGGATAAAGAAAGAAAATTGAGTAATTTTAAAAAATTAGTGAAAACATAGTAAAATCTATAAATTAAATATAGTTGTTTAATTTATAACATTTGCCTAAATTTAAAGTCAAAAATTTTTTATCCATTGTAAGTTGTGATTATAAGTTAGATCTTTTTAAAATATCTTTTATTTTAGTAGTAAAGATTAATTTTTTATGATATTAAAACATTAAAATAAATAAATCTCTTTTAAATAAATTTTTATATATAAAATTTAAATCAAATATTTAATTAAAGCACTCAAATTCATATCACTTTAATCAACTTGCATCGGTAAATAATGAAGCTCCTTTTCATTTACATAAAGGGAGATATCCATACACATACTTCAACATTATTTGTTGAAAAGGCATCAGTCATCTTCCTTTCCTTATACTATAACAAATTATGCTTATATACAAAGAGAACATGCAATTTTTACTGAAAACTGCGCTATATAATTTTATATTATTGTTTAAAAATATTTTTTTCTTCTCTCTTCACAACTATTGCAAAAACCAAAAAAAAAAAAAAAGAAATTCTAAAACTGGTTATAATTATAACAAAGTAAAATACAAAGATTTAATAAAACGTTTGCAATAGACGAGGGGATTAACAGTTTTTGCTGAAACATTCTTGGAAATATAAATGATATAAGGTCAAAAGTAGGAAACAAAAGGATGTATGAAGAAGGAAATGGCATTACTAAAAGCGTATGAAGAAGGAAATGGCATTACTAAAAGCTTACGAGCGAAGCGAAGAATCTGTATTTGGACTCCATACTGTTGCTTGTAATTCTTATTTTGCCTTGAAAGCTTTTCTTTTCCATCATTGGCTTCATCATTGTCCCTTCTAAAATGCCATGGGTCCTTAGAATCCTTGATGTGGCCCTTTTCCTTAGTTACCAATGGTAATGAATGATATATATGGTGTTTGTGAACATAACTGAAAAGCCTCGTGTCTTGTATCATGGTCAGTAGTGTTTAGAGTAATACAGGCACATTAGCAATGGGAATTGCCCATGTAAAGACCCTAAGCGGACAGAATCACAACTAGTTGTTGAACAAAAGCGACCATCAGAAACTAGATACAAAACATTTGCAAAATCAAAGTGCCATATGCACTCTTACAAAGAAAATGTAAGTAGAACTGTCTTGGCCTTTCGCCCCAAGGTTTTCCTATCTGGTTCTATTAACCCAGAAAGGGACGAACCTGGTATTTTACAGTTTGTTTAGTCTTCAAGAACTACAAGACTAAACTGCCATTCAACTAACAAACATATAACCGACTGCAAACAAAATTAATAGCAGCTTTGCAAATTCGGCATTGTGGGTAGTCTACCCGAGATCACATCAAAATTTGCTTCCCTCGCGATGGGCAATCCCCACTCCCTCCCTCGCTCTCCCTCTCAGAGTGAGGATGTCATATCAAAATTTTCAAGGCAATGCCTTCCCCACTGATCATGGAAGAAAAGAGTTTCATGTTAGTTCGACCAAGGAAAAGTTCGTTCGACCTTAAAATAGTTTGAACTCACTGATTAAAATTTTACTCTCCAATTTTGTCTGCCAAAAATCAGTGCACTGCCTGTTCTGAGAACATTCATGGAATTTAATACCAGGACCCTTGACAGCTTCCATCCCAAAGCCATCACTTACAGATCCGAATTGCTGTTCATCATCATCACTATCAATACTCTTCGGAGTCACGCGATTTTGATAACTTCTGCATTGAATAAGGAACACATTGAAGTAATAGCTCACCAAGTTTTTCCTCGTCTTTTTAGAAAAGAACTTGAATGGACTGTCCCAAAAGCACCTATTTTGGGAGGGAAGATCTAACTTCATCATATTCTTAAATTTATTTTCTTCTTCAGTTGTCCATTGAAGTGAAACTTCCTCACCCATACAATGAAAACCCCAATGGTAAAATGTTGAACCCAACTCAAGCTTCAATTTCATCCTTTTCTCAGCAATGTGAAATCTAACACATTCAACAGAACCTGGAACTTGACAGCTACACTTCTCTTCTCTTCCTCTCCCAATAATATCTGTTTGTATAGCAGGTTTTGGCTCACTGTATATTGAAGGCCATACTTGTGTGCCTAACCATTTAGAGTCACTCTCAGAAACTACACCAGTCCAATTTGGCACTTCAGCTTGAAATTGAGGACCCACAGAAACTTGCTTTAAGAGAGCATCATTCCCGGATGGGCTAGCCTTGGCCACTTCCTTAGCAGTCAACAAATCAATTGTTGCAGTTGTCTGCTCTATAGGACCATTTTCTGGATCCATATCAAGTGGACTCGTCAATTTATTTCCAGTGGCTGAATATGAATTGCAACGAGAGCATAAACGAGATTTAACAGAGGTATGCAGCCTTTCTCTACATCTCAGTTTTACTGTAAACTGGTGACTAGAAGCAACGTCATCCTCATACATGGCAGGATGCATCTTTAGCTTCTGCAAAACAAAGCGTTCCAGTAAATTCTGCACTATAGATTATTTTTCACAGAACCTCAAGTTACACATGTCCCACATCAGTGTTCTATCAAAAGCATTATTCAATGTTCTAATATACAAGCAATAAAAAGATTATAGTGATGACTAGCAGAATAATGGGACCAAGGATGTGAGACATCGTAAACTGAACATTAATCCAATAAGACTAGACGGAATGCTTTCATGCTATTTGGTTCCACCTCTCACCCCCTTGCCTTTCCAAACAAAAACTGCAGAATAGTAGTTGCATATTAAATCTGCAAAATGACATAGATTGAAGAAAAATTATGTGCTGCATCACAAAAGAGTGATGGACCAAAAACCAAGCTTTCAGATCAATAATTCAAAAGTCAAGGGTACATATCATGTAGGTGGCATCTTGGGCAACTTGAAGCCACCTACGGCCTTTGCTGAGGTAAAAGCCTAAAATTGGATGCTATGCAACGCCACATGTATCAGATGATGAGTGAAATTCATAAGTTTAGTTACACAGGGGAATATAGTGCAAATTAAAAGTAATAAGCCCACATCTAAAGCACAATATCCAAACATTATTTATTTAGTTGATAACCAGAATGATTCCCTCAAAAGGAAAAAAAAAAAAGTAAAAACAAAATGAGAAAAAAAAAAGAAAGGAAAGAAAGGTTGGCTATAATGTATCCACAAATTTTGAAAACAAGATGCTAGTACTGATGTATGCCATGAATCCTTTCTAAACTTCTATATCACCCTACCTTCATGTATGAATATTCAGCCACAACAATGCAGAATTCATGCAAGCATGGATAGTATTTATCAACATTTGACACATTTAATGAGAATATAGAATAGTGTTTTGAGGACTTCGTAAATTCAAAGCAGCATGAAATTATGGGACTTAAACATAATACAGTATATGGTTGACTAGTCTTATCAGTGTCGGCATAGAAGTTTGGATAATCTACACTTTACTAATAATGTAGCAGCTAGAAGCTCTGGTAGAAATCACCATAAAACAGCAGGAGAGGAATTAACAAAAGAGGGGAGGGAGATAGAAGACTGTTAAAATAAACCCCAAATAGGAAAAAGCCCCCAAATCCTCATAAGACTTGGTTCAAGTTGAAACATTTGTGACAATAAATACCTATAGACTTCAGGATTATTCCTTCTACAGTTATAATTAACTCCAGCTGGGCAGGTCCAAAAGTTGGACCAAACTCACTAGCTAAGCAAGTATAGAGGATAATCAGAATTGAAAGTTTAAAAAATACCCTTTATGTGATGAAGAATATCAGAAATTAGATCTATATAGTATAATAATAGATACTTAACGACCAGAAACACTTATTGTAGATCAAAACTTCCTCTCAGGGATAATTAACAATTAGACTAGTAGTCATAATTTTAGGTCTGCAATCAGATCTTTGCTTCACTTAAATGCTTCAGCAATCTAAGTTCTTGCAGCAGACTCTATAATGCAGTATAGTTTTTGCTGAAAACTTTATAATGCAAATAATCCATTTCTCATAAGTTGATTAACATGAAAAACACATATCCTTTTTAATAAAAGATAGACAGGGCTTTATGTTCAAACCATATTTAATGCACAATCCTATGTGAAGAAATTAAACAGTGTCATTGAGTTCTATTCAAAACTAAATTTTTGAAAATATTATTTAATTAAAGATCTCTTTTAAATATTAATTTATATACATATAAATAATCTAGTATAGGAAAAAAATGGATTGAATTAAATACCTACGCATGTATAGTCACACTAGAATACATAAAAACTAGAGTGATAACTACGTATTCATGTGAAGCATAACAATTTGTTTCTGGATATTAACAACCAACAAAATCCTTTAGATGAAACCAATATATGAGTTGAAGTTATACCTGCAAGGAAGATGCTCCACCGTTTGGCTCAACACACTGCCTCAGCAACAGCGCCTCTCTTGCCCTTAGTGTCTGAACCCATAAGTCTTTGCCTTTGTACCCCTTCCACTTAGATGGTTCTGGTAATTGTTCAATTGAAGGATCAAGAGGATTCTTTGCAATATGTCTTATCCAGTTCAGCATCCCAGATAATTCTTCTCGTTTGCGCTTGCCAGAATTAAAATCCTTCCTAGCAATTTCTGTGTCCAAGGTAGCAAGATTATCTTCAACACCATTAGAAAATCTTTCATCATCATCAGCATGGAAATTACGGACACCCGCACATGTTGCATAGTGATTATTGGCGTCCAGTAAATTTGTCTCACTATTGCGATAAACTGTATCAATGTACTTTCTGATTTTATTTGAATCCAACTGCACAAGTCCGTCCTCCTTCCGTTTCAGGTTTGGACATAATAAGTTTCTAAACTCTTTCTCTAGCTCAATCAGAGATGACTTAAAACCCCAATTACAACCATGATTCCCATTTCTAAAATTCTTTCCTCCAAAAGTCTTCCTGATCCATCCTTCAAACCCATTCAGGTACTTGTCGTGAATTAATTTCACCGAAGCCAAAACTTCTAGATTCAAACCCAATTCCTTTGCCACAAAACCCCACAATCCTTTCTTCGACACCAAAGCATATCCACCTCTTTTCTTCACAGAGAAGAACAGTTTGTACAAATCCAGTGACCGACCATTACCAAGCATTACCGGCAGAGGCCGCATAATTCCTCTAGAATGATTCTCTTTTAGGTGATCAGAAAGAAGTAAATAAAACAAGCATTTTTGTTTAACTTTACTATCATTAGAATCATCAACATGATCTTTTACAAACTGATCAAAGCTGATGCAACAACCGTTACCCTGATATGCACCAGCAGTTTCAAAGCAATCTAAGGAAGACCCATTCGTGAAAGCTGACCATGCTGCCATGAACTTCGATTTCCTTCTTTATTGATCGTTATGTCGTGGTCAAAAATAAAGGGAAAAAAAAATCCTACTTTTCCATTTCTCAAAAGTTGATGGTACAGACAACAATTAACAGACACGCCGCTGGTGAAGAGAGAACAATTTTAGCGATGAAAGAGTAGCATAAATGCCAAGATCGGTGAAAAGGTGGGAATCATATGACCATTTGCTGGGTCTGTTCGCGAGTTTACCTCGTGTTATGATTACGGTCGCTAGTTCTCAACTAAGGCATCGCAAACCCGAGGTGGAGCTAACGTGGGAGTGAGGACAGCCACGATCGAGGCTAAAGGCTAAGAATATCGAACATGGATCAGTGGGAAGCTGATCCAAGATGGAGCTAGATGTGATGTGACGGGAGGACTCAGAAGAAAACGAACAGAGAGATCGGAGAACTAGTAAAGACGGGTGAAATACAGTGACAAGTCGAAGAAATTAATGGAAATTATCGGAACAAACCCCCAGTGTCCCACTTCCCTTGTGTTTCATTTCCTTCTCCTTTGAGGTTCTGAAAGAGAATAGAGTATTAATTATTAAAATATTTTACAAAGAACTAAGAATATATTTTCTTTTTTTTTCTTTATTAATTTTTCAGTATGCACAAAAATGTACAGAACAATATAAAAGCAAAGACTAAAAAAATGAATGGTGATAAACGTACGCATCACCGACGTTCAATAAGAACTTTTAGTTAACTATTGTTTGAATAAAAAACAAAAAAAATAAAAACAAGACATTTACAATGATTTTGTTATCAGCATAAGCAAAAGTATAGGCATAAGGACGTTTATATAACATTTTTTCCTGAAAAAATAGTAATTCGAGAAGGGTTATTTAACTTTACTTATTATAAAAATAATCATTCACGGATAATTTTTCTTTTCATGTACAATATTTTTACCAAAAATTCTAATATTGAATTTTTTATAAATCTTCTAGCAATTCAAAATCATACATTTGTCATGTTTGATTAATATCATATCTATAAGCATTATTTTGTAGGAAGTTTATTCTATCAGAACATAATTTATACAGTAAAATTAATACTTTTAGAACAAAAAAGAGAAACAAGTTTGCTGTTTAAAACAGAAAAGTTGTGTTTGAGCACCAAAGAGTTTGATCAAGAATTTCAACTACACTCTAAACTTAAATTACAATGTTTTTTTATGTATTTAAAATTTGGATCGAGATGACGTTGGTATAAATTATTTTAAATTTATAAACTATTTATTTACTTATATCTTATAATAATTTATATAATTAATTTTTTATTAATTATTATCTATTTATTTTTAATTTTTTTTATAAAATACACTCTATACTTTAAAAAACTTACCTTTAAAAGTATAAATCACATTATAATGTACTTAATTTATATTATAATTTTCGCACACCATTATTTTTCTATAACCATGAGATAATAATTGGAATCACATTTTATAATATAAACTTAATGAATTTAATTCCCACAAATTATTGGAGAATTAATTATATTCCTTAAAGGGTAGCAAAGTTTGTTATAAGAAAAATTCAATGATTCAAAAGAAATAGGATGAGAATTTACTCCTAGTTACTCAGCTCAAACGATGAAAGCAGTTAAAAGATCGAGTATGCGAAGCTTAAAATAGTCATCAATATGACATTTGAAACTGATAATGATTTCCTCTGCATTTATTTCTCTTCTAATGATAAGGTAAGAGTGATGATGGAGATCAGGTTCTGAAAGAAATGCGACTCAGTCGCACAAGTCACTGAGTGTCTTCAAGACTCCATAGACATGTTTCTACCCCCTGTCGCAGCTCAACACCCATGAATATTCCCGTCTTGAGGATTGGCACACCCACGCCCTCCCCCCCAACCCCCAGGCCTCCCCAAAATTTATTCTCTACGACTTTATTAAATAATTATTTAATAAATTTTAAATTATTAAATTTTATATAACAAATATTGCAACTCATTTTAAAGTTTTCCAACATTTAATATGAAATATTTAGTAAGAATTTCTTTTTCATGTTCTCTAGGTTTCTTTTTCTTTGATCAGCTGTATTTGCTGTCAGATTGTGAGGACCGAGGACTATATACCCCAGTCAGAGAAGTGTTAAGAGTATTACCATCTGCTTGATGCAAGGCCTATGCAGTTGGAACTTCAAATTTATATGCACAAGGCACAATTCATTTAAAGAGCTCAGTGCGATAGCTGTAAATCTAGTCAAGACTAAACCAACATAAGGGCACGAGCCAATTACAGGCCAGGGAAGGTAACGGCCTGATAGAATCACACCAAAAACAGTAATTAACCATCGTTTGTCTCTTTTCATCCCATTCACAGCAATACCTTATTAAATCTGTATTACATCCTCACCAGCAAAACCACATAAAAAAATGTAAATGATCAAACCAGAGGATGCAAGAGAATCTAATCAGACTTCGACAAATATGTAATATACTACTAATAAAGAGTAAGAGACACATTGACGAAAAATAAGAAAAATCATATTCACCGCTCTATTTTGTACTTGAAATGTCTCCTAGGATATCTTGTGTAAGTCATTGCATTTCTATTCACATCAGTCCTTGTAATATCATTATATCACTTTACCTTTCTAATCAAAGAACTGAAGGTGGAAAGATAGAAACTGACTTTAGACCTCGAGGTCATTGCCATCCATCACAATTCTAATTTCCTTAAATTTCTCGTGTGATCTACTCAATGACCCCGCATCAAAAAATGGAAGAACCCTCAGGACACAATAAAAACCAAAATACATCAATATACTTCGGTTGACAGATCTGAAAACTCTTAACGATTTTGTAACCTCGGTTTGTCAAACTATATATCACACAGTATATTCTCCTATGTGGTTGACATCTATTAATCAATTGGAGTGTTGAGAACAACATCCTGCATCATACAAAACACAGATCTGTAAATATCATATACCTTGGGATATATCTGTGAAAATATGTTCAATCATGGAAGAGATTTAGACAAACCTTATCGCACACAGGACAGGTTTCACTTCTTTCCATCCATTCCAGAATACATGCAAGATGAAAGTGATGGTCACATTCTGTAGTGAGTTTTGGATTCTCAGAATTATATTCTGCTAGGATAAAGAGATGAACTCCATCAACAATTCTCAGATCCAACCAAAACAGTATCAGCGTCATGTAACAAAGGCCAAGTTTAACTATGACAGTTGAATAAAAGAGCTGTGACAAAATTACCTTCTAAACAAATTGGACATCCATCCTCCTCTTCTGCTAAAATGATAGGTTCTGCCGACTTTGGAAGTTCAATCTCTGAATCCTTTTCTGAGTTAGGTTCTATATCAATTTGAACTTCGCACTCTGACTCCTTCAGCTCTTCTAACTTAGCTGAGGTTCCGTGATTGTCATTAGCAACTGTTTCTTGAACTGAAGAAGGAAAGGTTGCATTAGTCTTGTCACCACATATTTCTTGCGCTACAGGTGGAGTTTGAGTCACACCTAAGGTAGCATTGAAAGGGATAGGCGCAGGGGGTGATCTATAAGTATCAGGACTTGAAGTGTCCAAATTAGTATCAACTAGTAGGGCCCCTGAGAAAGCAGAGGCAGCACCAGGGTGAGATGATAGTGGAACATGCTCCTCTAATGCTCTTGGGTACTACAGAGAATGCAGCAAACAAAGGTCTGTATATAAGAGGTTGATCTCAAAACCATTAGAGGTAAGTATTAAACGAAAATATAACATCATAATTCAAGTAGACTTCAAAGGAAACTTGAACCAATAATAAGAAGTCCTTCATATATGTACTGGCATTGCTCAAAACATCAACCCCTTATTTGTTCACTAAGAATATAATAAAAAATCAACTATTGAAAGTCTGCAACAGTCATCTAGTTGAAAAATGTTAAAAAAAGATTCCCAAGCTAAATTAACTGAAGCTAATCAAGTAACAATAGTCCAGTTAAGTACTTAGGAATACGGGTATATCTTCAATACATAGTAAAAATAACAAAGCACATAAAAATGGCAGAATAAACCAACAAATATAAAGCAGATGTCAACAACTTTGGATGCAACAAATTAAACAGTGACAAGACAGTCCCCCCCACTCTTCACCCCTCTTCTAACAGAAGAGAGAGAGAGAGAGAGAGAGAGAGCAAATCAATTTGGTCTTCTGGTGGATGCTTTATTTACAATGAAAACATTGTTCAGCTTGGGGTAAACAAGTCAAAAATGAAAGAGCTACCCCAGAAAGATCTATCTTAGAAAACATGAGGACTGTCAGCAGCATCCGTTACAGTTTAGAACAGATACCTCCAAACTATCTTTGCTGATGCTTCATGTACTGCATTATATAGATAATTATCTTGCCACATAAAGTGAGTTCTAAAGTATTTCCAGCCTAGTTTCTTGGAAACTACAGGCACAGATTTCTAGCAAAAATGTTGAGACTGAAATACTAAGGCAGATGTGGATGTAGGTTGATAACTTTGATTCAAAATTGCTGGAAACTTAATTGATTATTTGATATTTTGTTAAAGGAACTGATAATTCCCACTGGTTGGGCTAGATGAACACTTTCCGCTATTTAACGCTTCATTAAAAGGCTATAAGCTTGACTACTTTCAATTCAAGGTCTTTCCTTGCATGGTTGGACTTCATTGAAGATACTTTAAAATCTTTCATTAAATGCACTAATAGCAGGAGGTAGCAACTCAGTGACACTGGCCTGGTCAAAGCCACAGCTAAACATCTTCTAACACTGCAAGCCATGTATACTAGTACTGCATAAACTAGACACTACTTCTCTCTCTTTCTTTGTTGGGGTGTGTGTGTGTGTTGGGGAGAAAGCAGTCCGATGATTTAGTCTATCTTAATTCGAATAAAATAAGCAGTTTAAGTCATGCACGTGCTGCAACAAAAAAGCAGAAGTTAAAGGCACTGAGTATGAAGGATACTGACATAGTAGTATGCTGGTGGAGCGCTCAATTCAGTTTCTTTGGAAGAACAACAACAGCAACCGCCCATCTCAACTTAACTCCTTTGCCCAAATATTAATATTAGCTCCAGGTGCATCCTTTTACCTTAATCACCACAGAAATTCACAACCGCAACTAGATTATATTCGAGTAAGATAACACTTGAGCTATAAGCAAGAATAAAAATGACCAGAAATTCAAGATCATGCGTGGATTTTCCACATACTCTAATACAAAATCATATCCAACCGTCTTATAAAGACCATTTTATTCGACTAATCTACACCAAAATATCACCACGGAGTCCCAGCAGGGAAAAACACCGAGGAGTACGTAGGAGTAAAGCCAGAAGACAGGCAAAAACACATAGAGAGCAAAGTGATACAAGTAATTCGATTCAGAAACGTAATGATTTGTAACTATTTGCAGCAATCAATAAGAAATCCCAGCATTAAAAATAACTATGGTATTCGATTACAGCAAAGAGCCACCGCCAAGCATCAAACATGCAGGCAAAACTTTAAAATAAATATACTACAGATAGGAACTAGAAAATCTACTGCAGAAATAGTAAAGAAAGAGAAAAAGCGGAGAGGAGAGAAAGAAAACGACACGATTTCTGATACTTGAGCTGCAAAAGCCAGCCAAACAGCGTAAAACGAACATAAGAGAGGAAGTCATGAAAGCAAAGGCAGATTATAATAGTTTTGGAGCACAGAACGACTTCGAAAGTGAGTTCTATACCTTCGGACTGAAAATTTTGATCGGACGCATGAGATTGAAATCGAATTTCAAGAAACTGTTCCTAGAAGAAGAAGAAGAAGAAGAAAACTGTCTAAGTTCCCAGGGCGCAAGACAGAAGAGTAACGGTGGGTCTTTGGTTCTTTTCTTTATATGATGATGATCTGTTGCCTATTGGTGTGTGCGCGACTGCGAGTACCGGTTACGTGTCCGAGAAAAACTAGCACGCAAAATTCCTTTGACTCCAAAAATTTATTTCGTCCTTCTATAAAATCTCCGTTCATTTCTTGTGGAGCCCACTTACTCGGGTGCCCGCCGTCGTCAACGGTTCAGATCCACCATAGCTATATTACCGGAGGGGACCTGAATTTCTCCTTCTATATTTAGTGAGTTTATTGGGAATTGCTTGACGTTATCTTATTGGCAAAAGATTGGTGTATAAAATTTGTGTGTCATGTAATTATCATAAAATTTTTGTGAGTTATTTGATCGAGTGAAATTTATTAAGACTCTTGTGGTCTCGCCTAATTAAAAGATATATAAAAGTTTTGTGCATACTCCACCGGCTATAAATTTTTTATCTTTGGAAGCTTTTGAAGATAAAAAAAATAAAAAAATAAAAGAGGGATTAATATGAAATTAAGGGAGAAAATTGTTAACAAAAAATAATTCATAAAATATATATTAACATAAACTATAAATAAATAAACAAATAATACTAAAATTAAAAAATAAAGACAAAGAAAATCTAAATCCACCTAATTTCAATATATACAAAATAGGGCAATGATTTATATTACTTTTGTCAAATTCGATTGAACTTTAAATAATTGAATAAAATATTTGTATAATTCAAGGACCAACATAAATTTAATTTATATATAGTGGATTAACTTTAGGTTTTTAGCACTCATTTTACTCAATCCAATTAATTGTTTACTTCCAAACTCATTTTAGAGAGCATATAAATTCAAGTCTATTATCCTTTTTCAGATTTCCTTTTGTATGTTGGTTTATATCATTGATTTGACATTAAATAAATAGTATGAGATAATAAGATATTGTTGATAAAATATTATGGTGGGAAATGGCGGCACAAAAAAAATTGTGATGTTATTGGTTTGTTATTTTTATATTTTTTTAATATTATATTTATTTTATAAAATATAAAATATAAAAATTATTAAATTTTACAAACTAAATTATAAAATTTAATAAATTTAAAAAATAAAAACTATGAAAATTGTAATTCCTATCCCATAATTATGACAAAGGATATGATAAACGTCTTCGTCATAATGCCTTTTGGTCCATTACGCATAATTATTATGAAGTGGATGCAAAATTGTCTTTAACGTGTAATACTTATGCAATTCCAATACTCACTTAAAAATAAATCATATAATTTATTAGGTCCATAACTTATATTATAAGATTTAATAAATTTATTTAAAATAAGTGAACATTAATGAAAATATATTAGTAAGACTCTGTTTTTTTCTTTTATAATGTTGGTGTCATTGCCCTAGCAGATTCAGCCTCCCCAATTCAACAGTATGGTGCTCATTTCTGGGTTGGCCCAACTAGGAGAGGGAGACGAATTCTGGGTCCATAGCTGTGGTTGCTGGAGTAGTTCAGGGCTAGGCCTTCCCAGTTACCCAGCCACATTCTGCATACGAAAATGCAAATACGGCCCAAAAAAAGACGCTACTGATAATATTTCAGCTGTTATAAACACTACATAAAAAACTTCAACATTTATAAATTGAATTTCGTAAAAAATTAAAATTTATAAAATATTATAAAGTAAATATTTTATATTAAAATTTTATAAATCTAATTTAATGAATTTATCTTTTTCTTTAAAATTATAGGCGACTTGATGACAATCAGGTCCATGAGGTTGATACAGTGTATATAACGTCGGCATCAAAGTTTTTTAACGCCCAATTGAGAAAAGAAAACCGGGTAGGCGGCAAGATTACTTTTCCGTCTCTACTGAATGGCCACGGATTATCCTTAATGCTTCGAGATCTTTGTTGTCCTGTAAAGGCAAGCTGATGTTAGAGAAGACCATTAAATTAGATTGACAATAATAGGCAATAGACCCGTCAGCTTTTATGTAGACCCACCCCACTATCATATACCTTGTAATAAATGTTACTTTGTCCTTTGGGTTGAAATTTGAGACACCGGATCAGAGGGGGGTAAATTGAAGAGGCTCAAAGCTTGATCCCTGGTGAAAGAAGGAAAGAAAAAATAAGATGAAACCACCCACAGTCTTCCAACATCGTCCCCTGTAATGTGCAGCGTGGAGTCTGTACATTGCAAGATCACCACCACGAGAGGGCTGCTTTCTTTAGAAAACATGTTCCGAAGCAAAAAACTCATATCTAACCTAAAAACGATTGGATTAATAGATTTTACGACGGGACTCTTGAAAATTAAATTTAATCATTTTAATTTAAGAATTAATGATTCTATACAAATATATCCGAATATTGTGGACTTTCTTAAAACACCAACCAAGAATTTGGCGTGGGACCAACTTGCTGCAGATATGTCACATCTAACTATTAGAATCAAGCATGACCGCACTGTATAAAGAGAACTTCTCAGAGCCCATGACATGTCCCAGAAGTAGAAACTACAGTGGTCGTGAGTATGTTAACAATAAATCTCACATGGCATGCCCATACCCAATTGGGCAGAGAGCAAATATTTTTCCCAGTAAGAAAGGGTGTCGTTTTTCAGTTGGCACGGTTTACTTGCGAGGACACCACACCCGCGTGTCAGCTGAACTGTTCGCACAAGTACAGCTTTTCAACCAATTAATCTTCACAATATCAAACAAAGCTTATGAGATAAACGACACAGAATATGTCACATTAAATAGGGAGTCAACCCAACTTTACAACGTTAGAATTCGCGACATTGAACATTTGCTAGCCAAGACTAAATATCAGTCTCCCGCTTTAGTTTATAATTAGCATCTACATCTAAGGTTAGAGCTAAAATATGTATATTATAATACAATCACGAAACATTCAGTCAATCACAGTTCCAACTCAGCCTGTGCGTCAATTGTCTTCAGTCTCTTGGCTCCTCTAAGGAATTCTTTGATAACTGGCACCTCATCCACTTTAAGCTGTAGCAAAGTAAAATCTCATATCAGACAAGTGCATGCACACCTCTCCTGCATACTGCATGCATGTGTTTGTGTGCGAGTGTGCGTATGTGCATGTGTATGAGAGCTAGGAAAGAAACCTGCAAAGCAAAATGGCGCCGCACAGCATTAACCATTTGTTCCCGTGATGGGCTCGAATTGTTGCTCAACTGCAAAAAGAACAGTGAGTTATACAACCATGCTTGATTGAATACATACAATCTAAAAGGTATGGGACCATGAAAGAAGACCCACCAGGTTAAAATGTCTGCAATATCTCCACAATGAACCTGTTCCTATTTTTGCTAAGTTCACCCTCTGTCCAATACAAAGTAAGGGAATGCATGACTACTGGAAATCAAAGAGACATATATCAAGCATATAAACTGCTTCATTGTGTTTCTTACAGGTTGAGGCGCAAGAATGGAATGGACTTCTCTGTAACACCCACGATTGCTCGACTTTGCCGAAAAAGATTGCACATAAGGTCTTGCGGGTCGAACTCTTGGCTTACTGAGTTTGTGGAACTCAATGCTAGTAGCTGTTCAGAGGGGGAGAAAAAAAAAAGCTACATTTTAGAGCATGCCCATGCTATAAAATTTCAAAACCAAAAGCTGGCAACACCACAAGGTTTCATTAGGTGAGATGTAAGCTTATGGTAACTTACAGAAATCATTGTCCTTTTCATGAATATCAGAGCTACTACTGGAGTTATCATAATCAAGATCATCTTCTTCATTCCCTGTAGGGTGTTCTAAAACACTCAATGCATTTCGTTGCAGCTTAACCTCAACCCCATTTTTCAAGACCTTGCATATCAAATCAAAGCATGAGAGAAATTTTAGAAGTGTATACTTCAAGAGCAAAAGCAAAGCCATAATCAGTCTAGCAGATTGAAGAAACCCCAAAAAACCAATATTCCCATGTCAATCATTAGAAAGGGAAGAATAAAAGCTCCAGCCGGCCTAAATGAATTTGAACTCCTAAAGCCAGACCCCTCCACCCAAAAAAAAGAAAAAGAAACAATTTAGGTGCTTAATGGTACTATAACCAAACCAAATCAAAAGAAATTAGATCTACACAACATATAAAAGTTTCTTCGGAATGAAAATGTGCACAGCAAGCATATTCCACAATTATATGATATGCAGACAACCTATAATTTACCCTCTATATATGCTCCTCTGATAACAAATTAATTTCTTCTCAACATACTAATGGATAAATTAAAAGGACATACGAAACATTTTGTAACACACCATCAACTGTTTTTGCTCTGGAAACAGAGTAGTCAGCGTTTTATGTTGTTGTCCCAAATTCTGAAAATCTCTGTTGAAGAATGTAGATAGCAAATGATATTCGCTCCAAAATAGACTCCATGGATAAAATAACATACCGGTTAAGGGTGAGTTTTTGCTCTACAATTTCTTTTTGAGTTTCTAATCACAAAATTTGTAGAATAAGGGCGTGCGAATGTTTTTATTATTGCTATAATTTCTAATAATCAAATAAAACAGATGGCAAACTTTTTTTTTTTACCAGCCAATGCCAACCCCCGAGGCCGACAGCCTTCTTGACCACGCCTTGCAAGCCCACTAATACTGACTTAGTTCTGTTGTTGCCGGTGACAATGACTTTGGTATGCCTGGGAAGAACCGAAAGTTCTTCATCTCCACTTTCCTCACGGAAGGGTGATAATACTCGGGAAGAACAGAGCTCAGGCTCCAGCATATTCACCGCTAGTTCCTGTCTCCACAATTTTGATTAGAATGCAGGGAATAAGCAAGGCCTGTTTTCAAACTAAGAACTCGAAAGCTAGACTTTTCGCAATTCTTGGTCCCCTAAACCTCTAATTTTCAAAATAAACAACGATGGTCAATCAGGTGGCAGAACAAGAGGGTATGATCTATCAAGCCGGAGTTGCTTCATAGGTGGACTGTACTAAAGCTTCATTCCTCCTCAACTGAATTTGCATACTATTCAAGTCTACTACCATTGCAGAAGCAGCGCTTTTCTGTCCATCCAGTTCCTGGAGAAACGCAAAAGAATTGTTCAATACCGGAGAAGAACGAGAAGAAATGAAATTTTCAACATTCCAAAAAACCAATGAATGAAAAATCCATATGGTGAAGCATACGTGAGAGAGCACCTTCCCGACATTTTATTTTTCTATATTTTTTAAATAATTTTTGGGTCTGACGTGATACTAGGGAGGTGTTGAATGCAAGAAGCATCCAAGGGAAGGGGGTACCTAACGCTAATCTTGTTCACGGAAACCGATCCGTGACAATGAATGCAGAACTGTTGATGGATCATATTTTTATATTAATTAACAAGACACACGTAATCATTAAGCTCTTACATGTCGGAAAATAAGCCAAGGACATGAAATTATCGAGTTTGGTTTAATGTATGTGTTATTTGCAAACAACAGTAATTAAATTTACATCTAAATCGATAATATTTGTTTATATATGATTAGTATTTTATAATTATAGGAGATTATAGATTATGGATGGATTCTATTCCTTTTCATCCCATGATTCATTTATTTAACCTTAAACTGCTTGGCGCTTGAGAAATTGTAGGAAACTTGGGAAGAGAATTTGACATTCAAACTCAATTCCATTCATTAAGCCAATGTAGAGACAGAGGGGGAGACCACATGCAGCTGAGTGAAGTATCAAACAATTGACTGTACGTTGATGCTTTTGATTAGTCACCAGTCATCTTCAACGAAACCAGTAAAAGGGAACCAAAAAAGCAGGGCAGGAAAAGAAGTTTAAAGGAACAAAAAGGAAAAAGCAAATTCTGCTACAAGAAACTAGTATTTTTTTTCCTATCCAACACCTCACTCAGAATTCAAAAACCTGAATAACTGCAAGCGAAGGCTATGTCTCAATTCAGATTCAGAAATCAGAAACAAAGAAAGCAGAACTGGAAATGGAAATCACAATGAAATCAAAGAAAACACAGTGAAATTAATAGTAATAAAAAGCAGATAAGCGGAAGCGAAAAAGAGCTCGAACACAATACCTGTCGGAGAAACAAGAAAACATAGGAAATGCAATTGCTGCAGACGGAATCGAATACAAGTAGAGGATCTAGAAACTATTGGGAAGGTTTCAAATTGAACGGAAAAAAGTGATTAGAAGTTAGGATGAGGGAATTTTGACAGAATAATGCAAGTGTGAGAGGTAAGAGTGGTTGAGTCTTAAGTAATTATATTATAGCCAAGACAAGATGATTGAGAGAGAGAGAGCAGAGGATGTATGGCAGTGATAGCAGAAGCTAGACAGAGCAGCTGCACACACTATAAATGCTTACCAACTGCCATGGAAACGACCTGCCATGTGCCGTACGGTCATCACTTTATGACCGGCCCAACCCGTTTCACCGGTTATTTTATGTAGCCTGAACCTCCCCACTGGCGGCTCGGCTCGATGGGGTAATTCTGTTGCTTTTGTCGCATTCGGGAGCGAGGGGTCGTAGGCGTTACCCTCTGCAATTGCACGGTACAACGGATCAGTAAAATCTGGATCATGATGTCGTGGAATCCTTATCCTTACCTTACTTTGTCTTTTTGTTTTTGATGAGTTCTTTTAACCCATATAAAATAAAATCAATTTGACTGGTGTCATTATTTTTATTTTTTAAATATTATGTTGCGAAAAAATTAATAAATATTTTTTATTATTTTTATATTATTTTATAAATTTTTATAAAAATTATGTCGATATTTTCTGATATGGGAATTAATTTTGCTAGAAAAAGAACTTTTTATAAGATTTTTTTGGTGAGAAAAACTTGGTTTCGTTTGTAAGAAAACAATTTTATTATAAGAAAGAAAAATGTCTAACAAGAGAATAGTGGATGGGTGCTAGTTTGTGCAGTGTCTTCTTGTCATTTACTTTATGGATAGTTAGCTGTTTAAGGTTTTATATAGTCCTTAGTTTTGTAAAAAATAAAAATTTATAATATTATGTGATAATTTAATGTTAGAATTAATAATGCAATCAAACTTTATCGAAAGTTTTTGATATATGTATTTTTTGAAAAATATTAATCTCAAGTTAGACTCATTACAATTTATTAAAAATAAAATAAAATAAATTTTATTAAGTTTTATAATTTAAATAATAATATTTAAATATAATTTTGATTGTAAAAATAGAGAGTCCGTGATAATTATTGTCCTGCAACTGGAGCAGCCGATTGGCGCCATGTGAGGTACCACGTGCATAGCAGGTAGCTGAAATTTCAATTGCCTTCTCGTCGTACGGTGCTTACTACCTGCTTTCGCACTAGAAAACAAAGCCAAGCCGGTCTTAGCTAGCCGAGCATGGCAATGAGAGAGAACGAAGAAGGGGACGTACACGTGTAAGGAAACAGCTGTCGGATCTTATCCTAGTAAACGTATTGTACCCAAACTTGTGTAATGGGAAAACCGAGAAACTTTCTGTATTTGAAATGTAAAGTATTACATGATTTTGAAATTTGATTTGAAGTCCGCCTCGTGCAGCTGGAGCGCACCCTAAAGCCCGCTCTCAGATTTTTAGGGATTCAAAGTGTGGTCCCCACCTCCCCTCCCCTCTTTTCGTACTTTTGTCCGGAATAACAAATTTATTTCTTTCTACCAAAAAAAAAAAACAAATTTATTTCTGGTACCAATCCACGAGACTACTACTCCACCCTCTCTCCATGGCCCACGGGAATGGTGCGTATCTTACTCCACAACCAAGAATGACCTCACACATAAAAAAGACAGTCATCAAAGTGTTCAAATCCAGGGACAACATAAGAACTAATTGAAACCCAGAGAAGGTTCTTTCAGAAAACGCAATACTCCAGGTCTACAGCCATTCTGCATCATATATGAAAATCAATAATTAAAGTAATTAGCAGATGATCATGTAAGGGTCCCAGAAGACTACACAATAAAACATACATTAAATAACACGAGTGAAGGCATTCCTTAAAGATTTATCAGAGTTCAGAACAGCTACCATTCACAAGAGAAAACCTAATTAATCCAATTGTTCACATACACATATAGTCAAGACAGACAACCATTGAATTGGCATGGTCCATTTTTTTCTTTTTGGGTGGGGGGAAGAATCAGGAATGATTCTGTACTTTGCCAGAATGCCTTCTTCAGGAAATGAACTACATGAGAATATCAGATCTCCAGTTGAAGTTACTTTGCCTTATCTTGGATAGTGACTATCACCAGCTGACAAGGAGCGATACCTCCGCCTCCGATGTTAGTCATAGTAATCATCTGCCCTCCTGCTGTAAGGAGAACGAGATCTTCCTCGTCGATCTCTGGAATAATAATCTCTGTCCTGCCATCGCCTTGGTGAGTAACTACGAGAACGTCTCCATCCCCGTCCTGAACATTTCGGTCCCAACATGGCATTGGCAGCCCATTGATACAAGTCGAGTCATTTGATCACTTATAAGTAATAACACTATTTTCAAATTTTCTTTCCTTATAAATAGTTACTTTAGACTACGGCTAAGTTTGTTGCAAATAAGGTACCTCGCCTATATCTCAAGCCATGATATCTGCCAGGAGTTGGAGTCCTACCACGACTTCTCTTTGCCTGCAAATTCAAAAGGATGCAGATAACATCATGGCAGGAAATTAAGTTGGCAACATGCTGATAACATCATTGCAAGAAATTTTGCAGTTCAATAACTCAAACACAAGTTCCCCTTAAGAATATTAACATAATCAACACGATAGAGAAAAGACATCAGCAGGCATAATTCTCATAATCTGTGGGTTAACCTGTAACTCATGCCATTATGGCATTCGCTAGCAAATATGCTAAAGGTCGAAGAACTTAACACCTTTATTTATTAACAACACATCATGTCCACAACAACCTATATATACACACACTTTATAAATGCAAGGCAGAATAAAGCAAAACAGACTGACACAGCAAAGGCATATTTGATATAGGTTTTTCTAAATATATATATATATATATAAAGAAAAAAGGGCGTGTTACTGTTACTAACGAAGAAACGGAATAAAGGAAACACCCCTCTGCCATATACTCGAATTTGAATCAACGAGTTTGGATGTCGATGCAGAACTCATGTCGTGATGGGATAGTTTCAACTGTTTAGAGCATAGATTGTGAATTCGATGTAGCTACACTGATCAGACCTGCTGCCAAAACTTATCAGGCAATACTTCTACGAAAGCAAAATTTTGAAAAAGGAAAGAAGACATACAGGAAAAAAAAAAGAAAAAAATTATTATTCAGTTGGACTCACACAGACTGGAGCCATTGGCACTAACTGTTACCTTCTCCACTGTTATTAATCGACCTTCAAAAACAGAGCGGTTCAGATACTTGATACAGCGGTCAGCATCCTCAGTACTTTCCATAGTGACAAAACCAAATCCACGAGACTCTTTGGTGCGAGGGTCCGTAACCAGGTGGCACTCAACAACCTGGGGACAAGAACTCCGTGAAATTTAAATGAATAACAAAAAAAAAAAAAAAGGAAATGTATATGATCTGGTAAGTGAAATGATTATCTACTAAGAAGCTTACCAAGCCATCATATTACTTATCAAGTCAACTTTTTATTGCTACTTTCATCAAAATTTCAAGTAACAATCCAACATTTTTTGAGGCAATAGAAAAGGCAACATTAAGCAACACAGAGTGGGCAGTGATAAATTACCCTTTGTAATAGATGCGCTTCATTTGCCACATTTGTTCACTTAAAAAAATACTTTTTCTATCAAGTCTTACTATATTAATCCACAAAATCTAAGAAATCAAACTCAAACGACTTTTACTTATACAGACAGAAATAAATAGAACCACTGTTGGGGTTTGGTGTTGCTCTGAATAAGTACACATAAATCACATGATCGCTCTAACTAAATGGAAGATCACATTTCCAAATTCCATGGTCCAGAGATGGCAAAAGCTAGGCTATACAATTTAAAAATCCAAGTTTCTTTTCTACTGAGAATCAACATACTGTGATTGCTTAATCGCATGGCTAAGAAACCTCAATAGAGAGGCACAACTGGAAGTACACAACAACTAAGTCAAGTTTGATATTTCGGATAGATTTCAGCATCTAAGAGGCTAAGACAATTCTTAATTTCAAGTCATACTGGATAAGGTCCAGGGATGTAAAGCAGATATAAGAAGAATGCACCTTTCCTTCTTTATTGAAATACTTCTCAAGATCATCAGCAGTGACCCTTGTGGACAAGCCTGTTACATACAAATTATTTCCAGGATTAGCTGCATCAGTTGAATCTTGACTCCTGGAAACAACAAATAAGCCATCACTAAAGAAGATGTTTGGCATTGATTTGCCGCAAATTAAAAGTGTATTTCTACAAGTCTCACCTGGAGCGACTCCTCCTGGACCTAGATAACGATCTTGATCTTAATCTTGACCTTGATCTCCGGCCTCTCACAGGAGAAATGGAATCACGAGGTGAAGCAGACCTAGGAGAATAAACTCTAGGAGATGTGTTACTATAGGGATTAAGGGATTTATGGCCATAACTTATACTTAAGGGAACAGACACAAAACTTTCGAAAATTACACAAGAAAACTCCCAATATAAATAAAGAGGTTACTAACCTTCCTCTCCTTGTGAACGACATCTACCAATTCAGAAAATGAGACGGTGTTAGACAACTTTCAATTCCATTGGAAATGCAGCGTAATAGTATCTCCCTTTCAAGGAAATGACAGTCTTTGTAATTAAACTAATAAATACAAACATGTACGCAGTTGCCTATAGTGATGACTTGATATCTGAAGGCCATACAAATTAAAAATCCAAAAGCAAGTCCCCCATGCGCTTCAATGGGTCATGCGGACAGAAAACCCGACGGACAAAGATATGCAGAATAAAACAATTTACAAACTAAACTAAACCATACGGTGGGTTAAACTAATCCAGTATATTGAACACTTTGAATTTTTTATCAATAAGAATTCAAACAGAGCCGCGTCCTTTACTGTAAATCCTAAATTTCTATTTTCACTACTTTCCTCCGCGTAGTCAACAACTCAACACAACTCTCTGTACTCAAAAAAGCAGCAAACAAATGACTCGTTTCCTCCAAGCCCCAAGAAAATCCAAACGCCAGATAAATTTATACACTTTCGGATATTCAAAGAAACTCATGCAGAAGTACCTTAAAAGATAATGAATAAAATCATTGTTTAATATAACTTCAATTTTCTAACATAATCGATAAATCGGTGCAGCTGAATGTCCGCAGACCAGAAATTTGTCCTGGTAACGCAGTAGCATACCTTCGAAGCAGACCGAGTCGACTCGGATGCCCTAACCCAATAGGAGAGGTTCTCAGCAATGACGAATAGTTGGAAAGAAAAAAGGAACAGAGAGCACTCAGACAAGTAACTCGCTAGTGAGTGACAAAGCGAAAAGCGAGCCGAAAACATAAAGGAAAGGCTGCGTTATGCTACAATATGAAGTGGGCCCTCGGCTTGGACGCACTATAGCCACTGTGGTCCACCGTAAAAATGCAACGGCTTCTTGAACAGGGTTCGTCCTTTTTACCGGGCGCAATTTTCATTCACTGTTTTTTAGTGTCTGGAGTTAACATAAATTACAAATTATAAATAATTTATTTTTTATTTTCACATTTTTTTATAAAATTTTATAAAAATAATTAACAATTAATTTTTATTAAATATTTAGATTTTAAATAATAAGATTTAAGCTATACGATTTCATATCTTAAGATTTAATACAATGTTGTGTGTTTAGAATTTTAAATTTTATCATTTATAATTTTATATTTTATATTTTAAAATTTCATATTTTATAAATTTTGATTTTAAATAATTAAATATATTAAATAAATAATTATTTAATTACTTCTATATAATAACAATTTTTTTAAAAGTTTTAGTATAAATATTAGTATATGATATTTTTATAATTAATTTTTTTAATTTTTCAAGTTTAATTTTTAAAAATACATGTAAAAATAATGTCAAATTATTTAAAATGAGAATATTTTATTTAAATTTTTGAAAGTTAGTTAATATGATTAAATTAGAGTGAAGTATAGTTTTTAAATAAAAATAAAATTTAATATTATTTGAAAGAATTTAAAGGGGTGAAATGTAATTTTTAAAATTTTTAAGATATTTTATCATAAATATTAGTTATATAATATTTTTAAAATTATTTTTTTATCTTTAAAATTTAATTTTTAAATTAAAAAATATTTCATTAAAATTATTAAATAAAAATTATTCAACGTGTCAAATTAAGATGAAGAATAAGTTTAGAATAAAAATAGAGTTTAGTATTTTTTTAATTAAATTTAAGGGGTGGAATATAATTTATTTAAATTTTTATTATTTAATTAATAAAAATAAATTTAATAAGTAAAATTAATTTTCATAAAATTATTAATTAAATAAAAAATTTAATAATTTATAATAAATTAAATTTATATGTAATATATTTATAAAATATAAATAAGATTATAATATATTTTAAAAATAAAAAGGTGTAGGTAAGAAATGTAAATAAAGTAACTTCGGATCAATTTGCTCGAATCCAGCTTATCAAATGTCAATGTTTGGACCGTGTAACATAGCACGGGGCGTGTACCCTCCACCGCAGCCCCTCTAACATTACATTTAGGAATGTCAAAATGAATTTAACTTACTGGGACAAGCTTGTCCCGTCTCATATAAGGAGTGAGTTAAATTATTATATAGATAGCTTATTTATTTATGTATAAATTAGTCCATCTTTCGCATAATCTACAGGTCAATACGGGTTGAACTCGCGAGTTTTGACCTGTATAACTTTAATTTTTTTCTAAAACGATATATCATTTAAAATAATTTTAACTTGTAAGAAATTACTGTAAATTATACTATTATGACAATAAGATCAATGGATATGAATTGGGAGATGAGAGTAATTTAAATGATTGTCATTTGATTCCAATTTGTATTATGCAATTTAAGCAAAATTCTCATACAATTTAGATATAATTTTCTTATATTTTAAATATCTTATATATAATATGTGATTTTATAGGTGATCGTAGAATTTGAAAGGTTTCAAACTAAAAGGTAAATAAAAATTGATGAGCTCAAAGAGAAGATAAATTATTATACTATGCAATAACTCATTCTGAATCATTCAGATGATAATATAAAGCTTGTGTTGTTACATAGTTATCATTAATATTACATTTATATATTATTTTTTAAAACAAAAAGTATTATCTTTATATTTGTATTGGGTTCTTTAATTTTTATGTTATCATAATTTAAGGTGCAAAACTCAAGCATTGCATATATAGGAATAGTGGTATAAATGTATAATAGCATAACTCTATTTTCAATTAGTATGTAGTTTATTTTAAATGACATCAGTGTTAGACTTTATTACATATAAGAGCATGACTTTTATGTCTTTGTATGTACTTGTTTTATTGTGCATATTTGTTAATAATATTATTAAAGCCTTACCTAAAAAATAATGTTACATATTAATAATTTTATGAGTAGAATTAAGATTTTTATAATTTATTACAAGATAAATCTAAATTATGTTTTTAAGTATATTATTAAAAAATAAATTTAATTATATTTATTTATAATTATTTTAAAATTAATATATTAAATTTAATTAATTATTTATTATATTCATAAATTTTAATTTTTAATAAATTTTTTTTTAAAATTATTGACATATTAACCTGCTTAACCCACCATCTATCGCAAAATAACTTAGTTAAAAATTTTTAATCCATCAAATATACAAGTCAACCCACGTTATCTCACCTAATTATAAATTTACGTAAATTAAGATGAGCCGAATGGCGAGCCCACCCATTTTAACAAGTCTAATTACATTTTGCTAAACTCCTTTTGCAACTTTTACAGTAGCCCAAAATCCGTGGCCCTCATCGTTATATTACACCGGCTCAAGCCAAATTTTGGATCCCTGAGAGGTTTGGTGCTGATCATAGAGAGGCATTCCCGTCGTAGTAATGGGACACGGTATCGATCGGGAACCTTACGATTATCATAATTGTTTGTAAAATCACGGCATAACTATGATGCTTTATATTTTCAGGTGACAAAACCCGACCCTTCAAAAAGCTCAAGGCCGCCGCTAAATTTGTTCGCCATCTCTATTTCTTCGTTATTGTTCGCATTTATTTTGTGATTTTACGCTTACCCATTTTGCTAACAAGCCCGCTACTCCAAGCAGGAAGATTTTCGAAAGGGAATCGCCGACGATGATGACATATATCCTGGCGAAGAAGGATTCGACGATGACGGTAATTTACCATTTATTGACTGATTTCTCTCTTGACTTTTCCGTTGGGATCGACATTAATCTTGTTGTCTATCGTTGGTATTTTTGTTTCTGGGGATTCTTTTTATATGATGAAATCTGATGATTTATTTGGTGAGATAGAAGCGAGAACGAAAGATTTTACCAAATTGGAACTAAAACCGGATCACGCTAATCGGCCGTTGTGGGCTTGTGGCAATGGACGAATATTCCTGGAGACCTTCTCTTCTTTATACAAACAAGCTTACGACTTTCTTATTGCCATAGCGGAACCCGTTTGCAGGTATTTCTTTATGGAAGAAGTTTCTTTTGAATCTGACGCACGCAAGTCTTGAGGATGTGGCTTTATACGGGATTTCTAATGTGTTCGTTCTCTGATGGATAGGCCGGAGTCAATGCACGAGTACAACCTCACTCCACACTCGCTGTATGCTGCGGTTTCAGTTGGTCTTGAAACAGAAACAATCGTAGCTGTTCTGAACAAGCTATCCAAGACCAAGCTTCCCAAAGAGATGATTAAATTTATACACGATTCTACTGCTAATTATGGCAAAGTGAAGCTTGTGCTTAAGAAGAATCGGTACTTTATTGAATCTCCATTTCCAGAGGTATATAATTGATGCTCTGTCTCAATGCACAATTCTTTTAGAAGTAACTAATGTCGTAGTAAAAATTTTGGCAGGTTTTGAAGACATTGCTCAGGGATGAAGTTATATCTCGAGCGAGGATTGCTTCTGAGGTTTGTGATTACATTCTTTGGTTTTCGAGACTCACTCTTTTTTGCACTTGGTGGCTTAGGTAGCCTATCATAATTTTTTTCCATCTATACTGCATTTCAATGGAAAGGAAATTTGATTTGACTCTAGTATGTTCTGAGTGCGTGATCCTTTGATATTTTTTGGCTGATGTGATACCATATCAATCACTCCAATTCTATATCTGCAGTTTGAGTGAAAATATGTGAAGCATTATACGTCAACATTCTATAATGCTGTTCTGAATCTATTTCAAATCGACAGTGCGAGTGTATGAATTTTTATTAAACTATCACAGATTTGGATTTGCAATGGCTAAGATTAACATGGATTTTTAATACAAATATACAATGGTTGTTGTGTACTTTCATTTTTCTCCCCTCCCCTTTACCAAGTGGAATTCATAATTTATATATGTGTTTTAGGGTGCAAATGGAGATGGATTTACAATTAGTAAAACAGCAGGTGAAATTGGAGGCAGTCATGATGAATTGTTAAATGAAGCAGAAGTGGCAGCGGCTGCTGAGGAGAAAGAAACTCATTCATTTGAAATTGATCCTGCTCAGGTAATATAGGTGTAAGTTTTCGGAACATTACATAATTTAGGTTACGATACCTTAGATCTCTTTGTTTTTTATTCCATTCATATTGCCATGTGGTAGAACGCAAGAATGATCCATCATTTGGCATGAAAATATTATGCTGGATTGGGTCATTCCTGTCCAGAATGTTATGCTTACAAACAGTATCCCTTCACTGGGGAAGGAATAGAAATTGAGAGAGCTGATCACTTGATTGTTATAAATTTAAGAAAAAGAAAATTGAAGCTATATTTTTTGATAATATTATTAGCATAATTTAAGTGGAACATTTATACTTCTCTATGTTGCCTGCAGCTACAATGTTGTCTCATATGCTTTTTTAACTGCCACTGTGATAAGTGTCAATCTTAAACATATGAAGTGCAGAATACTCCATGGGTTTCACAACTTTGATGTTTACTAAGGAAATTCAAATATTGTACATTACATATTTAATGAGAACTGCTTTAGAAAAGACTAAAGTTGAGTCAATCATTGTTAGAAATCACAATAGTGTCATTGCTTCCATTTGTTGATCACTGATACATTTACAGGTTGAAAATGTAAAGCAACGTTGCTTGCCAAATGCATTAAATTATCCCATGATGGAGGAGTACGACTTCCGAAATGATACAGTGAGTAAAACATTATATACTTGTGCTGCTAAACTTTAATGATTGATAATCAGCAAGTTTAGTGATGAGAGTTCTTTCAAGTTCGTAGTTATGGAGTACAGACGGCGTGCTGTTACTTTCTCAATTGTTACTCTAATGATGATGCAGGTCAACCCTGACCTCGACATGGAACTCAAGCCTCATGCACAACCCCGGCCATATCAAGAGAAAAGCCTTAGTAAAATGTTTGGGAATGGTAAGGTTGACAATCAATTACAAAGGACATGTATCTGTAGCTCTAAATGGCTTTTTAAATTATTTGGGTTGAAATCCAAAAACTTTGCACAATTTTAGGACTAATTTTCAGCCCAATCGTTAAGGAGTGCAGAATAATGAAAAAAAAAGTTGAAGTTATAAACTAAAATATGTAGACATCTGAACATGTATTCAAAGTTTGACAGCCTAGGTTCGAAAGTCTTTTATCATACTTTGTTTTTGAAGATGTAACTGATATAATACATTGTTATGAAAACTCAAATGTTTATTTTTAGTTTAGCCTGAATTTTTTTAATGACTTCAGCAGCAATAATACAATTTACCTCTGTGTACAATAGTGCTGTGTGAATGTGCAGTGGAACATAACTTACTTCTGAGTGATAATCATATTGTGTAAAAACACAGGTAGAGCAAGATCTGGTATCATAGTTTTACCCTGTGGTGCTGGAAAGTCTCTAGTTGGTGTTTCTGCAGCCAGCCGGATTAAAAAGAGCTGCCTTTGTTTGGCAACCAATGCTGTTTCTGTAGACCAGTGGGCTTTTCAGTTTAAGCTCTGGTCAACTATCCGAGAGGAACAAATCTGCCGTTTCACATCTGATAGCAAAGAGAGATTCCGTGGTAATGCTGGAGTGGTGGTGACAACATATAATATGGTTGCTTTTGGTGGTAAACGGTCTGAAGAATCTGAGAAGATAATTGAAGAAATAAGAAACAGAGAATGGGGATTGTTACTCATGGATGAGGTAATCATTTAGTTAATGGTTATAACCTTCTTACCTTTAATCTTAAGGTTTTTCTCTTTGCATAATCTGGTGGCATAATAAAACAGGTGCATGTGGTTCCTGCTCATATGTTTCGTAAGGTCATTAGCCTCACTAAATCTCACTGCAAACTTGGGCTCACAGGTATGCTCTATAGCATTGGTTTAATATTACCCTGACAATGACCTTAGCCTTTTCTGCTGGGGACTGAGGTTTTTGACTGTTAATAATGCAGCCACACTTGTGAGAGAGGATGAGAGGATAACAGATCTGAACTTCCTTATTGGTCCCAAGCTTTATGAAGCAAATTGGTTAGATCTAGTAAAAGGTGGATTTATTGCAAATGTACAATGTGCTGAAGTATGGTGTCGGATGACAAAAGAGTTTTTTGCTGAGTATCTGAAGAAAGAGAATTCCAAGAAGAGACAGGTCAGGCCTTTGGAAAATTGTAAATCTTAATAAGAGAAACTATTTGGAATTTTTACTCACTTTTTTAGTGTGAGGTGTTGGTTTTGCCAAATCTTTTTGTCGTTTCAAAATTCTTCATGTTGCTGTTGCTTTATATACTGTTCCTTTGCTTCCATGATGGACTGTCTTTTCTGTGGGTATATTTTAAGTTTGCTTCTTTTTATTAAAACTTTTAATTGCACATTTTTCTGAAGCTTATTTGATTGAGCCCTCTCATCTGAAGTGATGATTTTCCATATATGCCAGGCACTTTATGTGATGAATCCAAATAAGTTCAGAGCATGTGAGTTCCTCATAAATTTTCATGAAAGGACACGTGGTGACAAAATTATAGTCTTTGCCGATAATCTTTTTGCTCTCACTGAGTATGCCATGAAACTTCGCAAACCGATGATATATGGTGCTACAAGGTGCTGTGGAGATATATTGGCAAGCATGTTTTGAGTTTTGCTGTTTTGCATTTTTTTATACTAAATTGTATGTCATGTACAGCCATGCTGAGAGGACGAAAATTTTACAAGCATTTAAGACTAGCAAAGATGTTAACACTATTTTCCTTTCCAAGGTATCTGTTCCTGTTTTCTTTACTTTTAATTTGAGGCTATGTTGTTTTACTTTTCATGAATATGTAAATGTACCTACTGGTGTAAAACCTTGATATTAATGAATGTAACTGTTTGAATGGATATATATTCATGATTTTTGTAGGGTTAGCTAAAAACATTAGCTTTGCTTGAAAGTAAAGGATGAGGCAGTTGATAACCCAATCCTATATTTTTTATTATTCTCAGGTGGGAGATAACTCAATTGACATTCCTGAGGCAAATGTGATTATTCAGATTTCTTCACATGCTGGTTCAAGGCGTCAAGAAGCTCAGCGTCTGGGTCGTATTCTTAGGGCAAAGGTCAGTTTTTGAAGTTTCTTATGCGTATTATTTTTTATCCTGGTAGGCATTGGTACATTATTTGATCTGCTCAGGAGATACTATAATCTCAGTCCTGTGCTATTCATGTATAATAGTCTGTCAGTAATGCATTATGCCAACTGGTTGGGTGACATCTTTAAATTCATGAATTAAATGACAGGGTAAGCTTCAAGATAGGATGGCAGGGGGTAAAGAGGAGTATAACGCATTCTTTTATTCCCTTGTGTCAACAGATACTCAGGTATGCTTTTATATTCTACGGAGTCCTTTATTGTTGTATCATCTGATCACTTCATTGCAAGATGAATGTAAACCCGTGATATGTGGTATTTATGATGCAATACAAATTTTTGCCCTGATTTTGATTGCAGGAGATGTATTACTCAACCAAGAGGCAGCAATTTTTAATTGACCAGGGTTATAGCTTTAAGGTATTTCTTTTGCTAATTTGTTTTCTCTCTATAGTACACTTCTAGTTGGATATATTTGCTTGAGAGTTGTGTGAATTTGTTCATTTGCCAAGCTTACCATTTGTAATGCATGTTAGCTACTAATATCTAGTCATGATTTTAATCTTTAAACGCTTAGATTTTGGTTTTACTTGACAGGTAATTACAAGCTTGCCTCCAGAAGATGAAGGACCTAATTTGAGCTACTATAATCTTGAAGATCAATTGGCACTTCTTGGAAAGGTTTACCTCCTCATATTCCCTTTTCCAATTTGATATTGAATTGTTGATTTAGGATAGAAGTGACATTTATCTTGTCCATTAGGTACTGAGTGCTGGAGATGACGCCGTTGGTTTAGAGCAATTAGAAGAAGATGCAGATGATATAGCTCTTCACAAGGCCCGTCGATTTACAGGATCCATGAGTGCAATGTCAGGTGCAAAGGGGATAGTTTACATGGAGTACAGGTGCATTATCTTCTTTCGTGTGAAATAGTATTAGCTGCTTGATGTATTGAAGTGTACTTGTGCTAAGCTATTTGGTGAAGTTGAATTGCCTGTTCAAGAACCTTGGCCAGATGCATCTTACAGATTGGTTATCATGATTACTTATATATGCATGCAGTACTGGACGTAACAAAGCCCAAGGACAAATCAAGAGCAAGCCGAAAGATCCTTCTAAGCGACACTTTTTATTCAAAAGACGCTACGGCGCAAGTTGAAAGGCGCACTTCATTTGGAAGAGAATTGCTAAGGGTGGTGGTATATGTATGTCGAAATCCGGTTGGACATTATGAGTAAGATTTGCAACTTTGCTTAACGTAATGATGATTGCCCTCAAACAAAGGGGGGTGTATACCATTAAATATTCTGTTTGTGCCTTGAGGTTTATGGGCCGACAGTGTACCTGAGTTCTTGGTATAATGATCATAAACAATTTTCGCTCTCATAACCATGTTAACAATCTTGCGGCATGTCTGCATGTACATAGTTACATGCCTTCTCCTCTACTCTGTTCGCAGCAAATTAATGGTACTGTACGGAGAGTACGAGGATTATTGGAAAGAATGGCGCTCTGGCATGGAGCACTTATGTGGTTTATTCGCTGGGGGGGAGTATTATGAAATTACCGAGCATGGCAGCCATACAGCAGATATTTTATTGGGCTTGAATTGTCCTTCTGGGTTGATAATATGACTTGGGACTTCCTGAGACTTGATACACATTATCTTGGCGGAAGCATACTTAACCGGATACATTATGATTTGAGTTGAATTTTGTTTTATTATTATAAATACTATTATTATTATTTCTGTTTCAACTTCTCTACTGGTGCCGAGGAAAGGGATATAGGGTCTGGAGATGGAAATTTGCCCATGACTCAATTATTTCGTGTAATGTAAGATCAAACTCTGATAACTTTAAATAATCCAAGAGCTCATAACGTTTTTCTCCTCCTTTCATGAACGCAACATTTACTATCTATGACTCTAAGAGGGATCAAGGCCACTCCAATTTGTCTATACCGCTCTCCATACTTGCTCGTTTCCTCTTCCTTTACATTTTGGGCTACTCATCATATCTCTAATCAAGAGGAACAACTTTTTAGATATTTTAAATCTAATTTTTTAAAAATATTTTTAACACATTTTTATACGAAAGTTGTTTTGGAATATTTGGTCATTTAATAAAAAATATCAATATCATATCAATAGATTATTTATTTTAAAAATTGAAGTTAATTAAGTAAAGATACATCAATGATTTTTTATCGATCGACGCTAATGATTATTGGCACTACATCTTTCATTGCAGGGAATCGGCTACGGCCATTTTGCAAAATTTCTTCTGCGTGCCTCCGCGTGCTTTGGCCATGTGTGCCCAACTCCGACAGACATGACTGTTATATTACAAAGCCATTCACACACTAGTGACTGTTTTCCCCAGCCACGGCCAGACGGAGCGACAGCTTTGGCTATTGATTGCTGGGAATTAAGAAACCTATAGAGTCGCTGGATTCCGCTTTTTTTTTTTTAATGAATTTGGCTATTTTTTTAATAAAGAAATGACAAACAATTAATAATTCATGAACAAATTTTAAAAGAAGGAAATTTAAGATAATAATTAGATGTCATTGTATTATTAAAATATCAAAATTTAACTATTAATTATTAAAAAATGAAGTAAAAAAAGTTAAATAAAAAGTTACTCTCACTTAATAAATTTTAAATAATATTAATAATAAATATAATTATCATTAAATTTATTAAATATTATGATTTAATTTATAAAATTTAATAAATTTAATAATTATAACTTTATATTATAAATATTAAATAAAAATAAGATTCCCAAAACAAAAATATCCAAAAACCTGAGTGAATAAGTGGCATATAAAATCATGAATTTAACTATCAATAAAGTCCGCACAATTAATAATAATTAAATATTTAAAATATATTATTTTAAATTTAATTTAAATTAAATATATAAAAAAATTATTAAAAAAATTATATCGATTTCAATTATTTTTTTATTTTAAAAAAATTAATTTTTAACATCAATTAAAAGATACTTTCAATTTTACCAAAATAACCCTAAATTTAACTAGATGCCATCATTGTACGAAGACATGTGTGCCCCCTAGAAGGCCCATCCACTTGCGACAGAAACCGTTTGAAAAGTAGAGTTGAATTAGAAAAGTGGGGCCAAACGCATACTGAAACATTACTAATGTTGTCACTATCGCAAATTTGGTGAGAGAGCCCACACCAAGCACACTTGAGAGTTCTGGGAGGAAACGAGAATCTCTGCTGCCTGCCCAGACCTAGGGAAATCTAGCATTTGACTACTTTTGGGACATTCTCTTTACTTTTCTTTTGCCTTTGGCTTATGCAAATTGCACTTGATTGTGAAGTCCCATTCTGAACAAGCACCGTCTTTCTAACCTCCTCATCATTCATTTCATAAATTCAAGCCTTAAAGCACCAAGTGACCATGAACATGCATAATTCTTTTTTCTTAACAGCGCACCCATACTCACGCTTCTGTATACAAAGTAAAGGAAAATATTGCACTCCCTAGTTTCGACTTCCTAGGAAGGGAGACGAACAGATCTATTAAATAATTTTTTTAATGGCACTTTTAATAATACAATAATATTTAATAATTGTTTTAAAATTTTTTTATTTTAAAATTCTGAATTTTAACTTAAGATTTTATGTGTATTAAATAATTTATTATTTTTTTAAAAAAATTTGACACTAAACAGAAGGAAGAGAGGAGGACAATTCTAGTCAAGCGAGAAAAAAAAAAAAAAAAAGAGATCCCCAATAGTTCGGGGCAAAACAAGAATCACCTATAAAAATCAATGCTTCTATACTTTATGACGCAAGTTACTGCCATAATTTGCCAACGTAGATTTTGAAATCAATAGGATTATTTAAATAGGCAATGTTACTGCTAGGTTTGGAAGGACCATCTTGCTGGATTCTCCCATCAAAGTTAACAAATGTTCCGGTCTTACCCCAGACAAAAGCTCCATTTTCAATTACATGGGTTCCTTTCTTGACAAATATCTTATGACACATGGCTGGTCCACTAGAAACTCAGACCATCCCATTCGTGTGCATAACATAAATTAACATTTTCCTGTATGATTATCGTTAATCAAATCACCCAGAAAATATTCTTGGGGAAAGGAACCCTCGATGCCCCAATCAGAACCCTTTTCTTGGTCTGAACAGAAGGAAAGGGCAGAGCCCATGGACAACTTTCCCAAGCACTCATTTTTATCCTTCAAGATCTCGTCAGGATAAATTCCTTCTCCACAGTCTGCAGGATCTTTGGAGTATGGGTACTGATATGTGTATATATTTTTTATATAATTATTTATATTTTTTCTCTAATATTAATATTTTTATATGTGAATTGAGCATATGCTCAACCCACATATTATAAATATTATTTTTAAAATATAGTTATATTATTTTAATTAATCAAAATTTATTAATTATTTTTAAAAAATTTAAATTATTAATTTTATAAATTAAATTATAAAACTAATAAATATAACAACCCATTAAAAATTTATAACAGTTCAATTTTTTTCCCAAACACAACTTTTCTTTAGAATAAGACTATGCTTGGAAGCAAGGACTAATCATCATCTTCTAATCTATAGCACTGCAATGATAGGATGTTGAAGTGGTTTTTAATTAATTCTTGCAATGTTGTGATGGTCAAAAGTGGGTGTTTGGAATCATTTTAGGTGCTTATGATCAATTTTATAACCATTTTTTTTTCCTTTACTGCTCTGCCCATTACTTGCATTGTGTCCCTCTATCTTGTATCACTTTCTTATCATAACAGGAAGCTGCTTGTTTATGCTTAACTTTGAGATAACTTTAGGACCAGATCCCGAGGAGAATAGAGGCTGCTCTGGATTGTGGAGAATTCGGCCTTTGCGTCTCTTTTAGTGACTTCTATTTGATGCTCCTTGTTTCTTTTTTGGGTTTCCATTGCTATTTTGATAATCAATTGCTATCTAGGCAGCCAGTTTGAACATGATAACCGGGGTCTTTTCTGGGGATGCTTGAGGAGGGTGATGACTGTGGATATTTTTAAAGACACAGGTTAAAAGCTCTGCAATCAGAAGCATCTCTTCGCACTGGCACCATTATATAATTGAATGCCATTTATTTTAAAGAGAAGAATCTGTTAAAACAGTGTTGGTATCTGCTGTCTCTTGCTGTATCTTCAAGATGTTCTTCATTTTCCAATTTTCAATACAAAGTGACAGCATACTGTAAATTATGCGTCTTTGTGAGCAGGGCATTGCTGCCAACATCGTAGCGTAACACATGGCATCTCGCTTTATGCTTGCCTTTTATTAGTTTATGCTTTCATGCCATAAAATCACTGCATAATAGTCTAATCTAAGCATTTTTTGGTGAGCTGCCAGTTTGTCTTTATGCCCACACCCTGGAGAGCAGAAGTATGAGATTTTTCATGCTTTTGGAATTTCAATCAAAAAACAAAGAAACCAATACCTCCATTAGACCATTGAGGAGGCACACGCTGAAGGACTTCTGTTCCCCACACTTTAGTTTGTGCTGTGCAAAATCAGCATTATAACCATCAGGACTACCACTCTATCCCTGCAATTTATTTGTCTGATGTCTGATTGGAAAATACAAGCCCCACTTCACAACATTGTTATTCCTACATTGAATAATGCAATACTATATTTGCCACTTCAGGACCGCCACCAAACGATGAGAACCCAGAAAAGGAAAACCAAACGAATCATCTACTCTTGTGGGCTTCATCATTTGCAATTGGCAGTCAAATTTTGCGGTTCAGTGCTAAGTTTCGATTCTTTGCCTAACTAGACAATCGCTTCAGTATCAAAGAAGGAGTTAAAGTGCATTCAATTTTAAATTTCCGATGGCTACTTCATATTATTCCATTGCATTCTGCACCATCAAGTGGGAAAATATATTCTCAGTAATTTAGATAAAAATTTATAACCGTGTAAAAAGCAACTTTGTTAAAGGACAAATGTTTAATGGGCTTGTGCAAGCAAATTGTGCAGATCAACTGGGATTGTCATTTAGACAGCCACGTTGACAAAACTAGTGTGTTATGGTAGCTGAATAGAATAGCTACCATATTCCACTAAGAAATTTTAAAAATCTTTGCTTTTGGTACCAATTACAGAGCAGCGACGTGGTTCCCGCGCGCGGCTACTTGCCGGTTACAACACCACGCACGACTTTCAATAGGAACTTGGAAGAACAATCGGGATGCCAACTTTTTCTCAAATCTATTTATTTTTAATTTTACTTTTTGTTATGGCCACATACCAATATGCTACTCTCATATTTTCCGTACTTGTGGACGCTATACTTCTTATCACTTATTATTATATAATATAGCTATTTTTATAGTCATTTATTATTATTTTTTTAAAATTTAATAAATACTTTATAATCTAAAATTATTGTTGTAGCATTTTTTATTTTATTTACTTAATTAAAATTTTATGTATAATATCTTCTTTAATATCTTTATTATTTTGTATAAATAATTTAAAATATCGACACTTGTAATATGATATAATTTTTAATTTTTATTTAAAAATTTTACCAACTTATGTATTATTAAATTAAATTTTTATATTCTATTTTACTCTTAATTAACTGAATATTTTTTAATATCAAAGTCTTTTTAACTCTTTAATTAAGATTACATCATAAAAAATACATTTAAACACCACTTCTTAGATATGTACAATAAATACATCTTAAACAAAAGTAAAATATAAATTCAAATTTAACCTTTTTGAGTTATTTTGAGTTTAATTTAAATTATGTATAATATACTATAAAAAATTTATGTATATAAAAAAAACTCATTTAAGAAAAGATTACGTACTTTACTAATTTTTATTTTTAAAAAAAATTAATCTCTTAACTTTTGATTAAAGTAATTAAAAAAAGTTAATCCTTTGAGCAAATCTATTATGCAAAAGAACTCTACAATGCTTCTGTGCGTTTTCACACCATTGGTTGTATAATATAAATTTCCTTGTTCTTAACTTTGATTTAAGTTAGCCATAGAAGAGCAGTCTAAAACCTTTTAGCTGCAAGAAGGAATAGTTGCTTATGATTCATCCTCCTTATAAATCTGAACATGATGAACCTTCCTTTTTTTGTTTGGTAAAATGCACCGCGTTTTTTTAAATAGAACTTGCAACTCAATTTTTCTTATAGCATGGGAAACTGATGTAAATAATTGCTGGAAGATGCCACTTTAATCGAAGCATTTTATGCAATTTATCAAATCAGGAAGGGAAACAAGTTTATGGTAGCTTTAATCAGCACACCATTGACTCAAATATTTTAAACGCTGGAACAAATTGATTGAAAAAAGTGTATCTCATCATATATGTCTTTATAACCTGGCATAAATTCATTAATTGAATGTTGAATAATATATTCAAACCATAGTTTTATATTTACCTCTTACTAGATGTCTTCTTACTCTTATTCGATTCCCCTTTCTGAGAGATATCTAATCAAAAATAAATTCATATACAAAAATTGATTAGAGTGATTGCATGCAAAAATTTAAAAAAAAAATCAATGTAAAATTTCTATGGAAGACAATACTATAAGACACGACATCATACATCCAAATTATACGAATACTGTAAAGTCAACAGTAATTATTGGTCCTTGAATATGTCTGTGATATATACACTCAATGACATATCGAATTAAAAAATATAACAAAAAAGAGAGAGAATACAACTACCATAAACTAAATGGAGGAAGCCCCCAAGTACCCTAACCTCAAATTTGACCTCGGTAAAACCACTTAATTAAAATCTCACACACATATATATATATATATATATATTATAAATGATGACTTTATTAAAAAAGAAAAAGAAAAAGCCGTGTAGATTTCTTTTTGGTTGCGAAGGGCTTTTCTCCCGATCAAGTGGTCCAGGCCTAAACTTGTTAAAGGCCTCTTTCCAGGAAAGATGCTTTTCTTGCTGTCAAAACTCAAAAGCCATAGTGCTGCAAGTGAGGAGCTCCATAACTCTTCGCATACTGTTCTGCTTTCACTGTTCCATCCTCTTGCTCTTCGTTCAACCCTTCAATCTGCATGGAAATCTCCAAAATATCGGAACATGCTATGCAACCTAATTATGCAATGCCACTAAGCTATCACAGTACATGGTTTATAAAATTATGGTTTGAATATATTTACCCAGAACTCGTCTTCGTCTTCATCTCTGGTTGGACATGGAACCTTTGGAATCTCGCTGCCCTCATCGTTGCGTGCGAATCTGCCACGTATGCGGGGTCGATTGTCGGCTAGTGTCTTTCGGCATGCATACTGATGCCATAGATGAACAGCAAAGCACCCAACATTCAGACATCGTTTTATGGAAAAACGAAACAAAAATGTTCTTTTCTTTTTATTGCTGTTGCTAATTATTTATATAACCAAGTAAATCAAACATCATTTAGCCGAGTAGTAGTAGTAGTATGACTTTGTTTACTTTGTTTACCTTGATTGTCTTGTTGAAGTTCCTCTGTCTTCTCTTTGCTCTGTATTTAGAAATTCTCTCTTTCCTTTCTTCGGCACTGTAACGCCCTACTTTGAAGTTTGCTTCCTCCAAGAAAGACCCCTCTGCTTGGGGTGAATGAGTCACTTGGGTGTTCTGCGAAAGGAATAAAACAAATTACAATCTAATCAAATTAGAAGAAAACAAAAAAAGGTAAAGAAAGAACAGGGAACATAGGCAATTAGAGTGCAATTTAACCTGCAAATCTCCAGTGCTGCAAACCCTCCTCATTTGTCCAACTAAGAAACTGTTTTCAGGAGAGCTTAAGGACTGGCTTTGGAAATTCGGGGAGTCCATGAGAGCGTCACGGTGAGGTTGATGCAGAAAACCAGGTTTCCCATCAAAAGAGTTGCTGCTGAAGCTCCTTTGGATGAACTTCGACACATTTTCAGCACCACTATAACTGTGAGGAACAAAGAGACAATTGTAGCTATAATCGGCACCCATTTGGCATTCCTCACTTTTCACTTCCAACCCATCCAAAACAGAGAAATTCCCAAACTCACTTCCTATATTTGGGCCATTTGGCATCGGCTGCCCCCGGTTAGCTTGGTTGTAGAGGCTCAGATTCTCCAGGTGGGTACTTGGAGGCGAAACAGAGAAGAAAGAAGGGGAAAACGGGTCAAGAGAAGAAAGAATTTCATCAAGCGGGTATCGCTGTGTTTGGTTGTATGCATTCTCTTGAACAAAATCAAATGGGGAGCCATTGAAGAAAGGGAAAGAGAAGGGGTCAGAGAAAAGCAGAAGGTCTTCACCACCATCAGTGGAGACCGTGTCTAAGCTTGATTTTCTGTAGAAAGAAGAATCAAAACCATAGAGATTAGAAGACATTGAGGCAGAGTTATTAGTAGAATCGAACCACTGAATCCACTATAGCAACTGAAAGAAACTGTTTTGTTGTTTCAATGAAAACAATTAATTTCTTTGGTTGGTGAGGGGTGTTATTTTGTCTGTGTATGATCCTGAAACAACACTTGGAGCTCTGATTTATTTAATCAAAGCTCTGGTACTCCTGCAGCAACAAGACAAAACAAATACTCGTTTCTCGTCTCTCTCCTCTCCCATTGAAGTTCTCCACAACAGCACAGCTAGCGGGCAGTCCAACGCTGCCTCGCTATATAACGAAGTTATATTTGCAAATTATCCCTAAACTTTTTATATTCTCGAAACCTTCCAAGTGCCTCGGGGTCCATTTCAAATTATACCCTGCAGTCGAAATCACCAAATATAATAACTTTTTAAAAAAAACGACAGTAAGGAATAATTAAAAAAATAATTAATTTAAATAAATAATAAATAATTGGTGTTAATGGTCGTCCCGTTCAACGTCACCTTCGACGCCGAAACCAGTGATTTTTCTTATATTTCCTTTATCTTGCATTGTGCGAAGGAAGATTTCGTCGTTAGTTTCTATATTAGCATTTGCTTCGGTTTCTCTCTGAGATAATCGGATCTAGCGTTGTTATTTTCGTTTTTCTCTGTATCAGTCGCTCTTAAGATCGGCCGAGGAAGAATTAAGCATGGCGTCGCAGGACTACCTCGACAAGATGCAGCTCCGCCAGAATTTCCGTAATCTCTGGCACACCGATCTCATGAGCACCATTCAGGCTGACACTCCTTGTACCGACACACAGTCTCCATCTCTATCTGTGTTTGTGAGTGTTTTTCCCTTGTATAATATCTAAGATTCTGACAATTGTTCAAATCATGTGCAGATTGTTGCTTTGCGGTGTGGTGGTAAGTGATTGACACCTTATTGTTTTATAGGGTATTTGATCTGGTTTCATAGATCGAATGCGGTATGGATTTAGAATATTGCATATTTATTTTCCTGGAGAGTAGGTTTTTCTCTTTTATATTTTTTGTTGCTCATTGTTTGCGAGTTTTAGATATTGGATTAAGGTTGACATGCATTGATATACCTGACCCACGAAATATCTTCATAATTGATATCTGAATTCCCGTACAGTGTTCAAAATGTACATTATGGTTGTTAGTGGTGGTTGATTTTGAAGTAGGGAATTCATGATTCAACTACGATCAATTTCATGGAATTCATAGCTGAATTGTTCGACTAATTCTTTATTGGCCTTCTACGTATAATTTTTTGGATTTTTAAGACCAGTATCTAAAAGATACATCATTGTTGCAGTATTGCATAATTATTGTGGGACCTAAAATTGGGTCGAGTTATCCAGTAATAGAGGTGGTAGAGTAAATATCGGTACGACGGCTGTTGATCATACCATAGAGTTCATAAGCAGTGAAGGAATTTGGTGGTTGTAACATTGTCAATTAAAGGATAATGCCTGTATATTTGATTTAAGGGTAAAATACAAAAAACTTCCATGCACTTAGGGTTATGTGCAGAAAACCCCTTGTAGTTTCAATTGAAACAAATAAACCTTTGCACTTATCAAATGGTGCAAATCAATCCCTTCTGTCAAGTCAACTGTTAAAAACTAACATTGACTTTCAATTACACCACCTACGCACCTCCATTTCCCCCATTTGCAACCCCAGCCTACATTTTCTTAGTGTCTTTCTTCTTTCTTTTTAAACTTTCATTCCATGTTGTCTTTCATTCCATATTAAAACTTTACTTGGAAAATAGAAACATCATAGCTAGAGGAGAAGCCATTGGCAAAAGTGGTGAACTGGGAGCAAGATGTTGAATTGGAGCAGGCATGTTGGCAGAATTTTGCTATGAAGATGCTATATTCATATTGTTCATATCCCCCTCTACAGCACCCATGGCAGAAGATGTGGGGTTATGCTTCCAATCAGGCTGCTTTCCAGATGGGATATAGGTAGCACCCATGAAACTTAGGCCAACTTGTCCAAAATGTCCAACAGGTGCACAATGGTTATAAACAACCATATGTGGTGGCCCGTATACCCTTGGGATGCCTCTAGGAGTGATAAAAGGACCAGTAAATCTTGTTGGTGGACCATAAAATGAATCCACATTGGAATGGCACTGTTGCCAATACCCAATGGGTCCTGAAGCTGATACACTACTCTTTTAGGACTATGATTGTGTGGCAGAAGCAGACTCATCATGAGGTCCAAAAGCAAAGACGGAACCACTCATCATAGGATTCATATCATAAAAAGGAAAATGTGAAGTCTGGTTGGCTCCAGCATATACAACAACAACAACAACAACAACAAATAGAGCCTTTTCCCATTAGGTGTGGTCAGTTGCATGAATTAAACTTCGCCATAAACTTATATCCGAGACTAAATTTTCGGAAATACCATTTAATCAAAGGTTTCTTTTAATTATCTTTCCAAGTGCTCTTTTTTGTTTCCTTTACGTCTCTTCATAGGACTAAAAATCATTTGATCAACCTTTCTTACTAGTGTCTCTTGTAGTCTTCTTCGTACATGCACAAACTACCGTAATCGAATTTTCGTCATTTTCTCCTAATAGGTGCCACACCAACTCTCTCTTGAATACAATCATTTTGAATTTTGTCTTTTCTTATATGTCCACTCATCCATCTAAACATTCTCATCTCTGTCACCCCTATTTTTGTTCTTGTTGACCTTTTAGGGACCAGCGCTCACTACCATAAAGCGTAAGTGATTTAATAGCAGTTTAATAAAACTTTCTTTTAGGCTTACTAGATATTTTTCGATCACAAATGACCCTCGAAGCATTTCTCTATTTCATTCACCCAACTTGTATCCAACATATGACCAAAGAAAAAATGGTAGAAGTAAAACTCTTTGAAGGGAAGGAGATTCACTTGCTGCATCCCAGCAATATCTGCAACTTCTAAACTTTTAACCTTTGAAACTGAAACAGAACAAGTACCCAACCCGTTTCCAACGATCTCATCACTACTGATGGCTGCAACAGCAACAGCTGATGGAAGCCAAATTCTCCAAAGACGATGTAGAACGAAAGCTTGAAAAGGAGGAAGAAAGATGCTCCACAGAAAGACAATGCAGGTTGGGTTGTAGATGGGGAAATGGAGGTTTGCAGGTGATGTAATTGAAAGTCAACGTTAGAGGGGGTGATTTATACCATTTGATAAATGTAAGGGTTTATTTGTTTCAATTGAAATCATAAGGGAGTTTTCTATACATAACCCAAAGTGTAGGGGAGGTTTTTATATTTTACCCTTAGTTTAATTATATGAAGTTAATTTGTCTCTTTAAGGAAATTATCATCGTTGTGCTGTTATGAGGTGCTGTTCTATCTGTTTTCTCCAGTACCAGTTGATAAGAACATGTTACTTTTTATCAAAAGGGGCATGGGATTGGAAGGATAAGCTACTTTGCTTTATACAGTTGGAGTGGATTTTCTTTTGAGTTATCCTAGTTGAATTGGATAATAACTTGTCTTTTATTGATGCCTTGAACATAGAACCTGTCTCTTGGATATAGTGATTAAGGCCAAAAAGAGAATACATGGTTATTGAGGGTGGATGCACCTTCAGTGCATTGTTTTGAAAGTAGGTAGTGTGTGTTTGCTGCATCATGTGCTTCGAGCAGTTCCCATTGAGAAAACAAAAAAAAAAAAGGATCATTTTTTGCAAAATAGCCAACTTCAGTTGGTGAAGTTTGAAGTCCCCTTCTGGCAAAACCCATTGCTAAGTATGATTTTGGACTTGCTTTGGAAGTTTCTGTATAAAGTGCTTGTCTCTACTGGCTCAGCATCTGACCCATCATTTGTGTGCTTGTTTCAATGGCCTGATATATGTTTGGGTGACTTTTGTCTCCAATACCTGTTTGGTTGGATCAAAAACTGATGGACCTGTTTCTGTTTTCCACATTTGTAATCTAAGTTTCTCTGTCTTTATTGTAGTGCACCATGTGTATCATACCTACTCCGCAAACGAGCTCTTTATGATGATATGTCAAGGTAATTGGTGCAGATTTTTTAGTTTTTTAAAGCTTCCAAAATGACTTTAATGGCCCGTAGGTGTAATATGTCTTTGTCGTTTTTGTTCCAGATACACTTGTTGTGCTGGTTACATGCCTTGTAGTGGAAAGTGTGGAGAAAGTAAATGTCCTGAATTTTGCTTGTGCACTGAGGTATATAAGAACTTGCACTCGTTTTTCTTCATTTTTTCTGATTTTCAATTGTCTTAACATAAGTAGATCTGTAGACGTTGTCATGGATGCTTTCCATGATAGATCCCTGCCTCCTGGTTAGGTCTGGGCTTTGGTACATCAACCTTGGCATTTTATTTGCTAAAACCTGTGACCTGGTATGAAAATTTCTGTTTTTTTTAAGGCAGAGTTTCAGCACGATTTTATGAAACTGGTTTAGGTAGAACCAACTGAAAAGTATATTCCTAATGTTTTGTCTGCAACTGGGAAATGTGTTTTTGCGGTAGGTTCATTAAATGTTATAACCATTGAATATTCCTAATGTGTCCCCCCTGTTCATATTAATTTATCTTCATTAGCCTTAATTTCATTGTGTTATCAATTGTTAACATGAATCTCTGCAAATTTAATTATTATAGTTTATTGTTGCAAAATATTGAAATAAAGGCATTGAGTTCCATGCTGTGTGCTTTATTTATTTATAAACTCCATTAACTTAATTAATTATTAGCAGTTTCAAATTTTCAATTATTAACCCACAGCTCAGTTATATTTTACCTTTCTTCTGTGTTGTAATTTTTGTTGCTGAGTTACACAATGCACATAGAGTGAATAGATGAACATGTATTGAAACTGTAGAGTTGAAGTCTAAAGTTACATGGTTTCAAGAAGTGGTGCTTATATTGAGGGGGAATGCATTTAAGCCGGTGTTTCCTATCAAGCAAAAAGCGACCAATATTAAGGATTTGTTCAAGTTGGTTATATGGTTCTCACTATAATTTCCTTTGGCTAGTTTTATGTAGCATTCGCTTCCATGTTTTGATTTCATAATTTGATTACTATTTATTCATGGTTCCAGGTTTTCCTCTGCTTTGGAAATTCAGTGGCCTCAACTCGCTTTCTCTTGCAAGATGAATTTAACATTCAAACCACGCAGTGTGATAATTGCATTATTGTACTCTCTCTCTTTGACATACATACATACTCATACAAATATTTTGATTGTCATATTCTGTTAATTTATTTGCTATATTTTTGTTCAGGGTTTCATGTTTTGCCTTCAACAACTCGCGTGTATATTCTCTATAGTTGCCTTAATCGTGGGAAGTGATGAAATTGAAGAGGCTTCCCAGCTGCTGAATTGTTTGGCTGACATTGTATATTGCACGTAAGGCTTTCCCCTTCTCTCTCTCTGTTGTGGTGTGCATTATCATGGAAGACATTGTACTAAATGATGTTTTGACTTGTTTGCAGTGTTTGTTCATGCATGCAGGTAAGCTTGTTAAATAATACACCCAAATCGGTAAATTATATTGTTATTTAATTTTCTACTTACCCATAGCAACTGTACTTTATTTGCAGACTCAGCACAAAATTGAAATGGACAAGCGTGATGGCAAGTTTGGGCCTCAACCAGTGATGGCAGTTCCCCCTGTTCAGCAGATGTCGCGCATTGATCAGCCGGTTCCTCCTTCAGTTGGATATCCACCACCACCACAACCAGCATATGGACAGCCCTGTGGTTATCCGCCTCCTCCACTCCCTCCTCCGCATGGCTATCCAGTTGCTACTGGTTACCCCCCGGCTGGCTATCCTCCACCTGGATATCCACCTTCTGGCTACCCCCCTGCTGGATATCCTCCACATGGATATCCTCCTTCTGGCTACCCTAGGTGATTAGCTAAATATGCTTTATGTTGGTTGGCTGTGCCAGTTGAATGTGTCAGCGGTAGACATTCACAATTTTACGTCAAGCTCCCAGTGACATAAAGCTTGACATACTTGTGCAGGCAGAAGTATGGGTTGGAATGCAATTGCTTCGTTGATTGCCAATTTTTTTTTTTAATACATGATGTTGTTTGATTTTGAAAAAAAGAGAATAGGGAAGAGGAACGAACCACTTTACCGGTCCAAAGGGTCTGCTACGTAGATTGCTGTGTTGCATTTCTCCCACAATTTTTATTTACAACTATTAGATATGAGACATGATGTCCATCGTCTTGTCCATTCTGACACTTATCTATCTGTACATTGACTACATTGATGTTTATATACAGATTTCATTATTTGCAATATGTGACGTACTCTTTGGTGGGAAGTGGGGTCTTTGTAAGTCTGAAGTGATTTTAATTCGGAAATGCTGTAGCTACATCTATGTACCACATCTCTGTAATTACGTATTAGTTATGTCAAAGATATAGTTAGATACAGATTTATTAAAAAATAAAAAATAAAATTTAAATAAAAAATATGAGAATTATAAATAAAATATAAGTATAAAAATATATAAATAATATTATTATTTTTAATTCCAGATGTAATGATTCGTTTTCTTTGTGGCTATGTGGTATGAAGGAAGCTTCTGGGAACACCCCTTTTAGTCACGTCCATCCTCCTGAGAGCAGGGAATGGAGGGAAAGAAAGGTTGCTTTGATCGCTCAAGTTGGGCAGTGATCCCTCGAGTAATTTTGGTTTTTGGGTCCGTCAATTGTATTTAATTTAACAAAATATACAATAATCCCCAAGTCATGGAAGTGGTGGTGCAACCAATACCGAACCTTTTTGACTTTTTGCTGAATCATTATGTCATTGAACTTGACATTGACGGGATGACGAGACTTTGTCACTTGAATGGAAACTGATAAAATTAGTCTTTAATGCTAAAAATAGGATGAATCATACACGTTGTTAGAAGTATTAAAAATGATACTTTTTCGGCTGCTAGGTATTTAAATTTTTTTATTTTTCAAATTTAATAAATAAAATTTATATATTTTATCTTTTTATTTTTTTCTTATTTTATATTTATATATTTCTAAAATTTGTATGATTTTATGTTAAAGAACCCGATCTCAATTTTTGATACTTGTTGAGTTTTTTAAGTATTTTTAAATAAAAGAGATAAATAATATTTTATTATTCATCTCTCTCATATATTTATTTAAAATGTATATCTAAATTTATCCAAAAAAAAAAATGTACACCAAAAATGTGAATTTAACAAGACTCTAGAAACATAAAGAATTTTTAATTCTTTTAATAACAATTAGATTTATAAAAATTTTAGTTAACATAGTTATAATTTTATTAAATTTTATAGATTAATTTCTAAGATTTATAGATTTTATAGTTCATAAGCAATTAAATAAATATTTAGTAATACATATTTAGTGTGTCTTTTATTTTCCTTTAATTAAGATATGTAAGAGGCAGTGTTCATAATTTTGTTGGCGTTATTTTCCTTCTCACGGTTTAAACTCTAGTCCCTAACGTGATGTTAAAATTCAAAAAATTTAAAATAATAATTTCTCTATATACTTTCCTTTAAAATCTGAGTTACGATATAATAATTTAGAAAAATGATTGCTGGGAAAATAATGTCATAAATCATAGTCATTGAAGCATTCATAGAGAAAATGATTGAATTGTTTTTGGGGAAAAAAAGTAATTAAATTACCCAACCACGTCCAAAAGCACCCTTCCTCCCTCCTTTGGCTATTGAGCTTTTGTTGGGCACTTGGGAATTACATATGGTTTGAGGAGGCTACGCTATTCTTGACTTCAGAGGAGAGTAATTAAACCAAAGTACCGATTGAAGCACAAAGCATGTGATTCACATTCACCTTCCTCTAACTCTGAGGCAGACGGCAGTGAGCTGCTCAGCTGTGTATTCGGCTGTGGAGCGCGATAGCCGCTGACAAGTCAAGGTTCAAACTTCGGAAAAACCTCAGAAAGCCGGCGCTGCTGGTAATCGCCATTTACAATTCACGACAGCGCTAAAGGATTGGCAGCCATCCCTTCGTTTACCAAAAAAGGAAAAAAAAAAGGATTGGTAGCCATTACGGGCCTTTGCTCCTTCAATTTAATGTAGTATCTGCTTCTTTTGCCTCCCTCAATCCCCCACTAAAATACTGAAAAAGAAAAAATCTTTCTCCATTGCCTTCTCTTTAAATCTTTCGTTATATAATACCATCACTGAATTATTTATTTTACACAATCAATCATGGCTTTAAATTTCATAATAATGGGGACCTACCATCCATCTGCAACTATGGGGTTCAGAATAAGACCGAGGAAAACAAATTATATGCAACACAGATAGAGTAAGATAGAAGGATTAGGCAGTTTTTATTAATTCAAGCAAAATAAGCGTTAGAAACTTAGTAAACTATCTGTGGTGTCCACTTTACGTATAAACTCTTCCCAGAGTTTAATATTGGAGAGTCGTTTTGTGTCCGTCTTCGAGAATGCCACTTGGCGTCAGGATTGAATTCCAAAATGATTTAGTAAACTACAATGTTATGTTTTGTTGACGCTGCCCTGACATCAAGAATTGAACTTCATTTCTAGGAATGAGGTCTGTATGGGATCAAACAGATGCAGATAAAAAATGAAAATAAAAAACAAGTATTTATGACTAGAATTCTGGCAAACAAACGAAAGATTGATCCCCCAATGTCCGGAGGAATCAACCCAGGACAGTAGACAGCAACATCCAAAAAATAAAAGAGTCTGTCTGCAGATTTGTGTGAAGCAAGAGGAGGGTACTAGTCCCGTCTACGTTACGTCCACCCTCGTTGGGACCTTTCAAAGAAAACAAGAATGCTGATATGCGGTGTTGTCTTATTAAAGGCTTTAGAGCTTTTACCATGTTTAAACGGCGACTTGTAAATCTGGTCTTGGCAGAAATACAACCTATTAGACACTTTCCTTCCCTGCTGTTTCAAATCAAACATTGAACTTAAAACTGAAATTCATTAGCACATAGGAGATCCCAATTCTGAAATTAGTACTTGAGCTTTACAAATAATCTTAAATCCATGTAGAAACTACAATCTCTGCTTTTGATTCCTTTTATTAATCCGTATATATACACATCAATTATCATCCCCTCTTCCAAACCACCAGCTGCAAATTCAGCTTTTTTCTCTCTTTTTTTTTCCTGGTTTTAGGAGGAAAGAAAACATAAGAAGAAGAAGACAAAATCCCTCTGCGGAGCTATAAACCAGTGATATGAGGATATTCACCGTAAAATTCAGGGATCCCCGAAGCTGCCCAAAGTGTCTCATTGAAGGCTTCTTGGATATCGTCGGGTATGAATGGTGTTCGACACAGTGGGCACGTTCTCTGATCATATCCCATCCAACGGTCCAGGCAGCCCCGGTGGAAGATGTGTCTACAGTTTGTGAGTCGTCTGATCTCATCCTGGGCCTCGAATTCGTAGAGGCACACCGCGCAGCTATCGGGGGGGTCCACCAGCTCGGAGAACTTCACCACCGGCAGGATTTCCCCGATCAACAGGGCAGACACGGACTGGAATTCCGGCATTCTGGTCGAATGCTCTGGCCACGTAATGTCGGGTTCGAGGAAATCGTGGAGACCCATATACCGGAACAGGACGGAGACGAATTTTCGGATGAAACCCAACACAGAAAGGATGTGCAGAAAGAGCTTCGGGAATAGGAGCTCCGTATAACCCACGGGAAATCCCATGTTGCAGAATGAGCGAAAGAGAGAGCGTGTGCTTCTGTGTCGTTCTGAATTGCTATGCTTGTTTGCGCAGTGCTTCTGGAACGGAAAGAGAGTATGATATTACGGTGGTCTAGCTAGTGTTTGTTTACCAGGTTAGCAGAAGAAGAAGCGGGCTTGGGAGGGGGGGAGGTTGAGGTTATATAGAAAGGTTGAGAATGGACGTGGAAATGCCGAGAATGGGCTTAGGCTTTATGGAGAATGACAGTAGGCAAAACTAATGAGAAAGGGAAACGAGGACAATTTTCAATATTTAATGGCCAAGAAAAGCGTGTAGAGTTTGCTTTGCTTTAACTGCTGTCTTATTCATTCATGCGTTTGGCCAAGCAATTTCAGAACCAAATTTGCCAAGTTATTTCAAAAAAAAGATAGTAACTGTAATTCAATACAAGCACGAATTCGTTTGGTGGTAAGTGAAGGTGAAGTGACAGTGAAGAAGATGACGAGGATTCGCAGCTTTTAAAGCTAAGAAAACATCCAAAACCTTGTTAATGATGAAAGAAAAGACTTTGGGAAACCCTGGAGCCATTCTGTCATTACCTCTCCCCATTGTTTCCATCGTACGCATGCACGAATGCTCTTTTACGAAAAGCGCAACAAAGGCCAGTGGGAGAATAGAGCAACGTAAATATAGATAAATGATACCAGTAACGGCTGGAAACAGCTTTTTCATTGTACAATAATTATATATGACCAATTAGGCAATGTTTTATAGTGATATATAAATAAAATTTTATTAAATTTTCTTACATCCAGTATTATTCTAAATATATAACCTAATTAGCAAACCAATAAGCATTCATAAATCCGATGGTTGAATTAGTCTTGCCATCAATATTTGTTGTGTTATAATTAGCATTTTGTTGTAGCCGATCGAAGAGTACATGCCAAAAGCTTTTACTCTGCTGAAAACAACGGCTTCGATGGTTTCTTTGGGATCACTCAATGTAGTTACCACCGCAATTTGTTATAGGCTTTGTTTGGTTTGGCCGATTGCTGCCATTTCTTTTGGTGATAATTTTACAAAATAAAGAGTGAAGCATTGACCATCAAGAAATTGGGTCAAAAAAATTAATAGAGAGCTTGATGTGATTGTGTTGAGAATTGACATGCCCCCTTTCCACCCATCAAAGTGTGGGTAAATAGTGGTTCTACCAATCATTTCAGTGGAAGCCCCCAGAAGAAGGAAGACAGACGCTGAAATCTGAATACTGAAAAATGGAAAGGAGCAGGAGCTCTAGTCAATAGTCGTGGGAGGTGGAGTGGGGGCATTTGTCAATACGTACTCCCACATTGGTGCCTTAGAACACATTAGCCAGTCCAGTCGTTTTCCCATCTCTATTGTGGCATCTCTAGCTAACATATCAGATGCATTTATGGCTTATTTTCAGACCGATGTTGAAGAAGTTTAGAGTCTTGCTATTTAATCAAGAGGTATTGGGAGCTGGTTGCTTTTTTAAGAAATTTTAAATTAATTTATAAATATAAGTTAGCTATTATTGTTAGGAAAATTTTTTTATTTATTTATAATTCTTGTTTTAAAAAAAATTAATTTTATATTCAAAAAATAAAAAGATATTTTTTAATAAAATGCCAAAAAAAATTATTATTAAATTTTATAAAATACACACTTAAAAAATTTAAATCATTAATTCACAAATTAAATTATATCACTTAACAAATTTAATAGTTATAATATAATTTATGAATGTTTAATCATTCACATTTTTGAGTATTTAAGAGTCACAAACTCGAAATACATAGTACTCTTATTTAATGGGTATCCTAAATTTAGTTTGGTCTTTCAATAATTTTTCCTTTTTGACGTAAAAACAAAGAGAGGAAAAAATGGTGTCCCTGACCACTTTATCCTTTTCTTGTTCTTGCAGCATCTTAAATATCATAATATATAGAACCAATAAAGGAGGACATAGGCGAATGATTTGATAATGCCCACAAGAAACTGTTTGATGAGAAAAGGGTGCTAGCCCTTGGAGAGGGGCAGGCAGATCTATTACCCAATGACATCCAATTATTAAAGCTAGCTTGCAGGGTCCATCACCTTTGAGGGATGGGGAATTAAACCGAGAGATTAGGTAAGAAAGACCGACTCGGTACCAAGTGGCGCAGGGGTCCATCACTTAACTCTCATTACCGTATGCAACCATGTTTGAAATTTGTAAGTTGCCGTTGAAAGTGAGGTACATGAACATTGATGGTGAGAAGTCCATTTTCAACCAAAATCCCTGCAAGCAATAATATTAGCCTTTGGTAATAAAATAGAATACATCAAGACAAAAATGTGATTCCCTACATCCTTCTTCAATAATCTTGCAGTTTTAAATTATATAAAATAAAAAAAGAAGCCCACTTCAAATTAATTACATAAAGATATCTCCTAATGGATCCTTCGAGTTCATTTTCATCTATTTCAACCCAAGTTTTTTTTTAATTTTCATAAAGTTTATTTAAAAAATTTATAAAAAATTTAATAAATTTAACATTCAATATTAATTTTATAAGAATTATATCCAAAAAATTGTAGAACTTTTATTACCTTTTTTTCATGCCGTTATGGGTTTAATTTTGAAAGTTTAGATATTAAGTGATCATGATCATTTTTTATATTTAATTTTTTAGATACATAATGTGATTCAAACTAAAGAAAAAGAGTGAAAAAATGAAACGTTAAACCACTTGATTGTCTCCAAAAGGACTTTCCATATTTGATTTTAACATAACTATTAACAGACTAGTACATTCAATAGTACAAGAGTGATTTGAAAATTAGATAGTTTAAAAAAAAAAGCAAGAGTAAAATTACATCCAATATAATTATTTTTGTCGTGGTGTAGAAACTTGGTTGCAATTGTGGAATTATGTGGAAACATGGGACAAAGCAAATCACAATGTATATTCATAGAAGTGTGATTGACATCAATAGGCATTGATGGGGTATACGTACATCGAATTATGAAGTTGTTGTTTCATTTGATTCCAAATAATATATTGGAAATTTGCAATAGAGGAAGGAGATGGAGAGGTGTGGGAAAAGTGAGCAATGGCAGCATGGGCTGGAAGGAAGCAGGACAAGGAAGGCAAGAGGGGGCGTGGCAATGCGTTCGGGCACCACCCACCAGGCACCAACAGCAGCAAAGGCCCTATTGCTAAGCTGCTCTGACATAGTGTCGGATGCGGCCAAGACACTATTGGTCCACACCCCATTGTCCCTTCTCGGTCCCTGAATCAAACACTAAAATTATTCACACTCTACCCTTCAGAATCACCCATATAGGCTCCAGTCACCTAGCTCCCCCACCCCATCACCACCATCTTTGCATGACCCGACTCTCCCCATTCCTATCCCAATAACAACACTCTTCTTTTCTTTACTTGGTTATTATAAATTATCTCCCTGGTTAAGAATGAAAAAGAAAGAAGAAAGAAAGGGCACCTGGCAATTTCAATACAAGAAAATTCTGATGATAAAGTACTAATCCAACTGATATAACTCCTGCACTGAGGTGTTAATAATAGTAGTCTTGGTATCTTTATTAAGGCTGAAAGATTTTAAGTGCACGATTTCTCCTTTAGAGACCAAATCTAGGGATGTGAATGAATTTGGTTCCCTAACAATTGGCGAGTTTTTTATTCAAGTAATTTTGCACCTGCCTTTACAGCAGTTTAATTAATGAGCGAGGCAGGTGACTCCCTCTCCTTTTGGTCATCAGGTTCTCTGGCATTTGGCTGTATTAGGATAAGACTAACAATCATTAAGCCAGCTAAATCCAGCCATGATCGCTTCTTACAAACGTTTAGTCATTTACTTCCTACATCTTGTTATATTATTATTTGATTCTCATGAGCCAATTTAGTCATCCTCGTGTCAAAAAGCCTGATTTGTTCGCTATTAGTTACAAAACCTTCAGTCTAAGCATCAGAAATTGCCTGCCATTAGGTTGAAACAGAGCATCACAACCTGTGCGTAGTGCTAATTATGATCAAGATGAAACTCCGTAAGTACAACCATGCTTGTCAAATATTCTCTGTGCCTCATGACAAGGGCAAGAAATTGGTTTTCGAGAAAATTAAAAAACAAGTTGCTCTTAAATTACAGCGAAAGCAAATCGGTTTTGTGTCACTATTATCTTTCTCGTTCTTAAATATTAACATGTGAGAGCACGTTGATGATTGCTGATGCAGACAAAGCATGCATCAACTTTGAAAGTAAAGAGAGAAAAAAAGAACACAGGCAAGTTGTAATCCAGGACAGGCCCCATATGCACTTTCTTCTTTCCGTATGTCCTTTTTTCTTTGTTATTGGGATATTGAAGCACTAATCACTGTTCCATCTCACGGTGTTCTGTTTCACTGCAATATTGGGAGCCGTCTTTCTTGGTACATTATTATGGTAAAGAAGCCTCTGGGAAGCATCAGTGGTTAAGCTCCAAATTTGTTTCAATATTACATGAAGGAAGAGACAGATATATTATGTGCACAAATAACATGATAGGACATTGGATTAGTTAAGTTAATAAAGTTTCAAGTATTTTGCTACTAAAATTTAGGTAAAGTTCCAATCTTTTTTCTCAACAATCATTTTTTAATAATATATATAAATATTACTTTAAGCTCAATTTAAACTTGTGATATTTCTAATCTTACAATGGAATAATTTTCACTCATTTTAAACTTTTTATAAAAAATATCATGATAAAGTAAAAAATAAAAGCACCTACCCAGCTAGCTATATTGTATATATTTGTATAATACCCATAACCAACCTCGCCCTATCTTTCTCTTTCACACTTTAACAGAGATATAGGCACCCACACGCGCAGAACACATCATAAAGCAAGACATGCACCACTGACATAGCTTTAGAAAGAAATGCGACGGAGCTAGCTCTATTATCTTTTAACAGTTTGCTCGACTAATCAATTCAATTACGCACAGACATGTCTGTACCATGTAGTTTTATTCAAAAAAAAGGCTACATTGGTATGCTAGCTGCATATTTAGATATAGGTAGTGGCGTGTAAAACTTGAAAAAACTGGTTATGGCTTCCAGACAAGCAATTGTACGTTCTGGGCTTTGCTTTGGCGTGATTTTAATTAAGCACAGCATTGCTGTATCCCCACGTTTTGTTTGTGGGGCAAAGCCGTGAGAATTAGGCGGAATCTTTCTGTAGAGAGCTGTAATTGGTCAGCAAGTCTTACTGAATATTATTCTTTATTTAATATATATAACCATCTTTTTCCATTCTCGTAATGCTTCCAACTATGGAAGCATTGTCAATGCTTAAATAACCTTGTTTGGCAGTTTTGATCATTACTTTAGGTTTAGTATGTTGTCACTTTCGGTTGTTTAATACCTAACATTTCTTTTGGTTGGCTTTTTATTCTTCATGATGCATACCCTTAGATCATCACTCATCACCACGTTTTGGTTTTCGCGTTTGAAGAATCAGTGAATATATATAGATTGTGGCAACTGCGGCATTGTCTCCTTTTTTTTTTCCCATTTTTTACACGAACTGGTAAGTGCTAAATGGAGGAACTCCATGTTAAATTGGTTCTGTGATGTTTATATATTCTGGTTGGTGGGTGAATTGTAAGCAATTATTTTAACAAAAAAAATCATGGTGTTAAGTGTTGCAATTGCAGTAGATTGGATGGGAAGCGATGGAGCTCAAATAGAGGGAGGGAGCAGAGTTACGAAGTTGGTTGTGTAACATCATTCATTATGCTAAATTAATTCCTCTAATGTCACCTAATAATAAAAAAATTAATATAAGATACTAAAGTACAACGATCTAAAACTTGGTTCGTAAGACGAGGGTTTCGACGAGCAATGCTATTAGTATGCTTCATAAATCTACACGCTTGTTATAATTTGAGAACGAAACACACCATTTCATATCTTTTTGTCTTAGATTATATGATGAGTGTACGCTCTCATGGAGCATAACTCTAGCATTTTCCGGTGTCGACTAGGTGGAAGAGAGAGGAAGATTAGCAGATCTGATCAACATTTCACATTGTGAGATAAATATGTTTGCAGAGACAAAGTCAGAAGGGTGGGTCATACGGCATGTGGGATGTCTGTTCTTGTTTACTGGCAACCAATACTAATGCCTCACTCTTGACTCTTCACTCTTCAGCCCCTCCTTCCCAAAACTCGCTTGACTTCTCACCTCTCTTATGTCCAAAGTCTATCAGACCCTTGCTCCTTCCCAAACAGCTCTCCCCGTGTTTAGACTTTGCACACCCATGGCTGGATATATATTTTATTTCTATGAAGATTTGAGTTTTAGTTGGTTTTATTAAATTTTATTATTTGAGAGCATTGAATACACTAACCAGTTGTCCTTTTTGTTTATTCTTCTTCTTCGTCTTCTTTTGTTTTCGCTGAAAACAACTTTGCTTTCCTGTTGCATTTGCTGGCCGAAGAATTTGGATGGAGAACCCATCAATGATGCGGTTAAGACTGTGTTTGGTACCAGAATTTTTATAGGATAGGAGGAGAAACCAGTCGATGTACTCAAACTAGTTTGTGGTTAAGATACAATATTTTATTTAGTTTCCTTTCCTTCCCAATACTTTAGGCCAAACGCAGCATTAGATTGTAAATTTGTAAAATTCAACAAGCAGCTCCGCAGGCTAAGACAAGCAGCTTGCAAGAGACCTTTTATCTTTTTTGGTTATGCTTGTGTCCGTCGGAGAGAAAACGAAACCCAAACACAAATTAGGCCTTGCATCACTACATGCTGTATGTGGATCAGTCTACTTTTAATAACTTTGGAATGTATCTGTGGCCCAAATGATCATCGCGATGGTGTTCAAGTCAGTGCCACGAGTTTACGAGGGCCCCCACCTATGCCCAACTGAAAGAAAAATTGTTGGGGAAATTCCGAAAAGTTTGTCCGACGCAACACTTAGGAAAAGATTCTAAAGCTGTCAAAATTTTAGATTTTATAGTTTAATTATAAAATGTAATAAATTTGGTAATTTAAATTGTTTTAAATAATTATTTAATAAAATTTAATTTATTAAAATAGTAAAATAAGAAAAAAAAGTATGAAAAAATAAATTGGGTAATCTATTGAGGACAAAGAGACAATAATGTACTACGCCTTTTTTTGGGCTGAAACCGTAAGACACTCGTCCAAGCTGAGAGATGGTTCGGGTCTTGTCATTTTCATTTTCATTTTTTGCGTTTTAAAGTTACAGCACTGTCACTATTATTGCTTTGCATTCTTTTAATTAGCTGTAAATAAAATTTATTTTTATTGAATTAGTAGTAAAACAATTAATTTTATAAAAAATTAATTTATGTCTAAATATATTATTTTAAAATTAATTTTAAAAATGAATATTTTTTAGTATTAAAAATAAAAAGTCATATTTGTGGATAAAATATGGGTTTGACTGTCATGATTAATTTTGATCAAAGAGAGTAAAAATTTTTCATTTTTTTCAAAAGTGAGTTTGATCACCATAAGAGTAAAAATCTTGTTATTCTTAATCTTTTAATTTTATTAGTTTTATAAGTTAAATTTTATTAAATATTTATTAAAAAATATAAACTATAAAATTTAATATACCTTATCAACTCAACCGTACAAGATTTGGCAAACTCTTCCGTTTTGCTCATTCTTTGGGTCGATGGTCGTAAATAAAAAATGGACAACAACGAAGTATGACGACGGCAGTGTTGGGCCAAGAATAGGACTGACGTGGGACAGCACCCACATTCTTCAATTTTGAACATTGGCGAGGACCTCTCGTCTCTTTCTCCTTTTTACCCTGACGGATCCCAATTCATGAGTCCGTCGACCAAGAGTAAGACAGCTTTTCTCGTGCAAAGTTTGATTGTCAGTTGAATAAGCCACATGCCATCCACCACGGTATGATCAAGGAATGTATTTTTGCCAGGAGGGAAAGACAGATGGAGAAAGAGATAAAAGGAGAATGGAGAGAGACATGGCCATCGATATGTCAAGGCTGATTCGGCTGTGACAAAGACAAAAACATTGCTAGGCACTTATCCTAAGGAAAGTTGCAACTCTGTAGAGCACTGCAAAGTATAGTGTTATGGCTCCTATTTCCAGAAGGATGAAAACACACCCCATCTCCATAGAAATCAACAGCAACAGCAATGGAGTTCCTTCGAGTTTCTGTTGTCTCCATTGATTTTCGTCTTGTAGTACAAATGTAAAATTTTAATTTTAAACTAAAAATTTTACAAAAAAGGAACAAACCAATAATATTATTTTTTTAATAGACCAAGTAAATAATAATATTACTATATTATTAAAAAAATATTTGTAGCTTTTTTTTTTAATACTTTAGTCTTGGCTTTGGAATAAAATGCCATGTGCCGAGTGAGTTATTGGTTTAATTTTAATAATCCGCAATGAATTTTGTCGCGCAACTATCCTTGACGTCATAATAAAAAGAAAATTTATTGGACTGTAACAACAGTTTAATTCTCAGACGCAGAGTGACCAACTATTGGTTTTGTTTCCAACAAGGAAAAGCTAAAGATTTGATGTGTCAAGCTGTCGAAATTAGTACCGAAGCAAGGGAGATAAACAACAGTATATTGAGCACTATTATTGGTATAATAAAATTTTACATTCTTTTTATATAAACTCTCATATTCTCTCTTTTTTCTCTCTAACCCCAAAACTTCTCTTTGTACATGGGCGTAAATTAGAGATGAGATGGCCCTTTTCTCTCTCTACATATATAAACATAATACATATGCGCTTAAAGTATCCGCATTCTGTATACTACGAAAGAACTTCTGCTTCTGTTTTGTTTCTCTCAAAATTACAAAATGCGTATATTTAACAAGGCTTAAACATGAACATGATCCACCACTGTACTCTATAGTTGTGGGTGGCAGAGTGCGTCCAAAATCAGTAATATAATAGGAATAAAATAATGTAATGATGGAGACTAATAACTTGTTTTTGTATTCCCTTTAAAGAAAAGGAAAGATTAGCTGGCAATCAAAGAACAACAAATTATTGGTTCTATGCCAACTACGGACTCCAACATATTTGTAACAGTCGATGAATGGGCTGACTGCAAGCAATATGGCGTAAATCCTAATGATTTGGCTCAATTAATTGATCCAGACAGCATGTTTAAGTTCACTTAAATTGACTAAAGGCTGCCCAGAAAATAGCTAGCAAATTACACACTATGGAGCAAATGAAACAAAGGACTCTGAGAAGGGAAGGCCATCCCTGCTGCATCTTTATTTGGTGGGGATTCTCTAGTCTATTTCTAGCTCTGTCTTATTATCTATCAATATTCTATCCCTGTTTTGTGCGTGAGTGAGATGATGTGTGTTTTTTAGGTTTATTTAGCAAATTAAATAGCAATTGTGGATTAGAGTGGGTTCTTGGTTGGCGAAGTCACCAAAAGCAAAGCATTGAAGCAAGGCGTGCAAAACAACAAATCCAAAATCCGCACCTTTGTTTTCATTCCTTACCCAATTCTTAAACAAGAGAAGATATTTGAGGTATTTCTCTCTCCTCCGTTGAACATCTTTGTCACTCACTTCTCGCTATTTCCATGTCTTTTATCTGTCCTCACGCTCCGTCTTTCTCGTTTCCACCGCGATTTATTAATTCGTTCCCATCTGGGCAGCTCTGATGCCAATGCCCCAAGACTAAAGGACAACAAACCAAAACTGTAGTACATTTCATGGCAGCGCCAACTACAACAACTTACCTCAAACTTCAAAACCAACCCACCAAGCCCAAGCGTCGCAAGTATCGCGAAACCACTATCTCAGCCTCTGCCAACGCCCACGACTCGTATTCCTCTTCCGCTCATCCCACCCAAAACCATCACCGCAAGCTTGATCCTCCCACTGTTGTGTACCCAGAGAACTCTTGGTGCTGCCCTGCTTCAAAGCCCATCTCCACTCCGCCGCCACCACCACCACCACCCTCCCCACCCGCTCAACCCCGCTGTACTACAACTGTTTCCCCTGTGTGCACAATCCAAAACCAAGATTCCTTGTCAGCATTGCCTTCATCACCCTCAGATTCACCATCCACGTTCAGGATTCGATACTCTTCTGGCAGATTTTCTCCAATCATGGATTTTACTTACGCTTCGCCAACCGTCACCGGCAGCCCGGCCAGTGGGCACTCTTCTCAAGAATCTTTTCCTTCTAGCTTCAGCAAATTCAACTCTGCGCTCACTGCGGGCCTTTTGAACCCCATGTCGCCGCCGCCTGATAAGACTCGATCCAGCCCGACCCTTTTCGAAATGATGGCTAGTGAACCTGATATCCATCCCAGAACTCAGATCCCAACCAACAATATTGCTGCTTCGGTACAAAAGCCCCAAATTTTAGTGCAGGATAGGCAAGCTCTGATGATGCAACGAATATCCGACATACTGGCAACTCGCAGCCCCGGAAATCAGTTCAACGACCCAACTTCCAGTGATATCAGGCTCACGCTGAGTTCTAAAGATGGAATTAGTGTTTCTATGAACGTTCACCGGCAAATTCTTGTTGCTCATAGCAGATTCTTCGCGGTGAAATTGTCTGATCGGTGGACAAAGCAGCAGCGACCGATGTTGCCATACATTGTTGAAATTGCCGACTGCGACGACGTTGAAATTTACATTGAGACGTTGAGGCTGATGTACTGTAAAGATCTTAGGAAGAAGCTCATGAAGGAGGATGTTTCCAGGGTTCTTGGTATCTTAAAGGTAAATGGCCTTTTGGATATGTGGGATTTGATGTTTATGCTTTAACATTTCTCTGTTTCATTTGCTACTAGATAATCTGTAGAATTTGGTAGAGACTTTAGGAAGTTTGAATTTGGAATTTCAACTGTTTATTCCTAAGAAATCAACTTCTACCAAACTCTGATAAAAAGTCTACTGTTCAGCTTATTATTCATATCTTTTCTCATTTAAATTTTCTTAATTTTGTGGTTTTCTGATGCTTCATGCATTGCTGCTGTTGTGGTGTATATTAGGTTTCAGCAGCAATTGGATTTGATGCGGGGGTTTTATCTTGTTTGGAGTACTTGGAAGCGGCGCCATGGGCGGAGGAGGAAGAAGAGAAGGTGGCCTCACTTCTATCTGAGCTTCGCCTTGAAGCTGTGGTAGCTGGGGATGTTTTGAAGAGGGTTTCAACTGAAGTTGCCAATGGAAATGAAGAGGGGAATGATAATGAGGAAGTTCTTCTGAAACTTATACATGTGGTTCTTGAAGGCAAAGATGAGAAGGCAAGGCGTGAGATGAAAGCGTTAGTGTCAAAGATGCTTCGTGAAAATTCATCACAGAATGATCTTAGGAAGGAGTCATTATACTCGGCATGTGATGATTGTTTGCTATTACTTCGTCACCATTTTTTGAGGGCTGTCGCTTCAGATCTGCAGGATGTGGGTCAAATTGCCCGACAAGCAGATAATTTGCATTGGATTTTGGATATATTAATTGACAGGCAGATTGCAGAAGATTTTCTGAAGACGTGGGCATCTCAGTCTGAACTATCTGAAGCACATTCTAAGGTTCCGGCAGTTCACAGGTTCGAGGTCAGCAGAGTTACAGCAAGGTTGTTTGTTGGGGTTGGTAAAGGACAATTATTGGCTTCTAAAGATGTCAGGTGTTTACTTCTGAAAACATGGTTGGTGCCATTCTATGATGATTTTGGTTGGATGCGGAGGGCATCCAAGGGCCTTGACCGGCACCTAATCGAGGATGGTCTTAGTAACACAATTCTCACTCTGCCTCTCTCCTGGCAACAGGAAATTTTGCTTGCATGGTTTAACCGTTTCTTGAATTCTAGTGAAGATTGCCCAAATATACAAAGGGGGTTTGAAATTTGGTGGAGAAGGGCTTTCTGGAAGCGGAGTGGGGAGCAAGAACGGACGCGGCAGTTACGAATTACAACTGCTACAATCGAGAACCCCTGAAGGCTGATAATTCCAGGATGCGTGAATTGACAGCGATTTACTCGGTCTGTCTCCTTTTTTCCTTCTCATGATCCATCTCTACTCTGTTTTCTATAAGATGGTCAGTATTTAAAACTTATTCCTTTCAAAACCTGGCTGAATAGTTTACCTTGAGAGTTGATTGGTTGAAATGTATTAGACTCGATGTCTTCAGGTTAAATGTGGGAAGAAGAATAAAATATTTGTTTCTACCTCCCATTTTGTTCAAAATAATCAAGAAGAATATTGATTTTGACATTTTGACTGGATACTTGAAATCATATAATTGATACAAATTTCAACCTGTCAAAGAATATCTGTATTATCATTTCTGGAGTCCATGTGTAATATACAAATATACATTAAGTAGCTGATTCAATAAACCACCTAACGTTTATGGTGGTTCCAAGTTTCATAATGTTTTTAATTTTCTTTTTCTGTTCTGTGAAGTCAGTGTACTATAATGTAGTTCGTTGATGAAAATCTACAATTTTTTTTTTTGTTTACCTCTTTTCTTCCCCCAATCTTCTTGGGGTGGAAGTTTCTGAGTTAGCCGGCCGCTATTGTCATCGCATTGGCTTTTTATAATTCTCGTATTTTGTCCCAATGCAGCAATGCATACTGCATTATCCTTTGTAAGATACATTATGTCTTAGTTGTCTGGGTTCCTTTGATCTTTACATTCCTTGTAATATGGAAAGCTTGGATTATTATGTTTCTAAATTGCTTGGAGTATATTCTGTAACAACTTTGGACTAAAAATTTGTGACTGGAGATGCCTACGCTTTGTTCCAGGAATACTTCTTAGTTGCTGCCAAGTTTATTTTGTTATAGCAAAAATTATATTGCTGAGAAAATATCCAAGCTTTAATAGAATTTTTTTCCATTTTGCAGTTAATGAAAAATGAGCTTTTGACTGTTGTATGTAAACTCTTGGTTAAGGATTCAAGGTAAATAGAAAGCTGTGAATGTCGGCTTTGACCTTTGGTTAACCAGGATCGTAAGTCGGGCTATATTTCCCATGGCTAGCGGCTCATGACAGAATGAGAGGATGAATAGAGTTGATGGATGGTTCATTATGAAGCTGGTTGCTTTGATTTTGATGGTTGAGTATCCAATAGCTTTGGAGGCCAGACAGATAGATGATGATGATGATGATGAATATGCTTTGATCTTTCCTTGCAAATTAATTCATGTTGATTCTGGATCGAAGTTAAATATTTAGCGGTTGTGTCATTCTGGAATAACTTGGGTGGAAGTTTAGGTACGGGAATGTAATTCCCTTTTTTCTTTGGCTCCTCTGGGAATATAATTTGCTTGTTCATTAATCATCGAGTATCTTGGATGTTTATCTTTCTTTTCTTTTTTTTTTTTAATTTTCAACACCGCTCCGAGGGATCTAAAACTTTTGAGAAGCTATGGTCCACTACTCTGGCTTTGAGCTGCCTAGTTAAGTCAGTATGAAGTAGCCACTGCACATGCCATGGAAACATCGATTCCAAGCTTTTAGTTTACGTATACATACAGATATAAGAGTATCTAAAATAAATTAATATACTTTGTACTACAATATAAGCAATAAATCAAAGGTTCACTAATACCTGTTATAGAAAAGATGGTAAAGAAAAAAAAAAGATGGTAAATTGAAGATTTACCTGTTTAGAAATAAATATATGAAAGAATCCTTTTGCTTTGCGATTGAGTGAATTCCCCCAAACAACAAAGTGGTCGCTAAAACGTACAAGCTGCAAGGGCAAGACCATTCTAAAGTAACAGAATGATTACTGCTTGCTAGATATATGGCATGAATTTTCATCCGCTAACACGATGAGTGAAACCGTTGCTTGGGGAGTTGGAGGTTGCGTTGGGGATTTTGGGTTTTGGGCTTGATCGGTCAACAAATAGAGGTCGGGCTCTGCTTAAACAGTAATCAAAAGTTATTTTAGATGTGATGAAAGCAAAAAGGTGGGATAATAATGATTCTTACCGTTGCTGATCAATCAGCATTTCATCTGTCAATCCGAACGCTCTTAGGTCTCGTTCATGGTGATACATTAGTAAGCTTTGCCTATATAGGTGTAAGCAGTTCAGATTTCCATATTCGTCTAGAGACATACCAAGGCACCATCTCGTAATAATTGTTTTTGATGAATGAGAAAAGCAAGGGGAGTACCTTCCTCCGTAACCCTTTTCCATAAGAATCATGTCCGTTGCCCATGTGAATGAAGGCTAGAGCAGCCACGGCTTGGCATTGAAAAGAGCAACGTAGCAAGTCACATTAATTAAAACGGGAAATAGTGGTAGCTGAGCTTTGTGTGTGTGGCGGGTCTACCAGCACCAACTAGTCAACTACCAAGTGATGCTCAAGTAATAGGCGACGCTCAAACGGGTACCCGCAGTAGTTCTTGTTCTATCCTAAATTACTACTAATCACTGCTGCCTTCTGGGACAAAGCAACAAAAGTTGATATTTATAAAGGCCGTGAATGATCGAAAAAGCCAAGGAGACCGTCTCACGTGTATGTCTCGTCTCTTCTCGTCTTGTCTTTTTGTCGGAGAGCAATTGAAACCAAAATTGGACTACTTGTTAGTTGTCGGTGATTCACATCTGACACTTTCAACAAGTCAACTGGACTTTGCATTTCAGCTGTTAGGGCTCAAATGGGCTTGTGCCCTATCATGAAGTCGTCTTGACTCCAGGCCAGTCTCAGCCCAGTACCAGCCTTCTTTCCCCCCCGGTCTTGTACTCGGCCTTAAACTGTTTGTTAATTTCTGCAAACGAGTTCAGTGACAGTAACATATACATGAAGTGGAGGGATTGAAAGGCACAAGTCGAAGTTGGTGGAGTGCTAAGCACAGGAGTGGACTCCCCCATATTGGGGTGACCAAAGCTACGTTTGTTCCCTAATTTGTTTGAACATGATCTGCAATTGGAGTAGTACCCTGGGCAACAAGGAGACTCACCATGTATAGTAATTGTCATAACTAACACAAATTATAAAGCCCTTCAAACTTGGCCGATACTACTTCTGAAAGTGGAAACCACTATGAAAATTGACGGTTGCTGACTAGTATGTGATCAAGTGAATATTCATTTATAGAGTGGAGAACACAATGAAAACCGACGGTTGTTTTGTTTTACTTGTTACTTTGCATCCCATCCTCTCTGCAAAACTTGCTGTTGAGTAAGTAGACAAATCAGCTTTCGTGACAGAATTTAAAATAGAATTATGTATTTTATTATTTTTAAGTAAAGAAGAAGAAGAAGGAGAAGAAAGCATTAAAAAATGTACGTCAGTTTTGTCTGCTACGGAAAACACTTGACATAATCATCCAATCTTTCATGAGGTTTATTTGGGGTTAATCAAAGTTTATTTGGGGGGATAGCGCAGGGAAGACGACGAGGAAATGTGTATGATTTGAGGTTAATTTTATCTTACGTGTTGACCTGACCGGTGCCCGTGAAGGGGACTCTTGTTTCGTGGGAGTGGGGAAATAAGCTTCGCCACACAAAATACTCCCAACATATCGTGCTAATTATACAAACAATTTATCAATTCAGAATTCACACACAACCCTTCGTCTTTTTCGTTACACATTTCTTTTATATATTTTGGTATGACAACACTAGTATTATCAGACGCTATCAGCTGTATGACTGTGGCAGACTATTACATTGTTGAAATTACTCAAATACTTGTTCAAAGGATTTCTTTAACTGATAAAGTTTGAAGTAGTTTACTTGTAAAGTTTAAGCTTGAATCTTTCTATTTTAATAGGCGATCTGAAAATAATACTACAAGGTAAACTCTGATGTTAAAATAAGATATCTTCTTATTATCCTAAACTTTTGATTAAAAAATAAATCAAATAACACATTAATTAAAACATACAATCAATCAGCATACTTGTCGTTACTAATGAGGTAAGCAAGCAAGTTTGAACTAAATACCCTACCAGTCTTGATTTTCTATGCTATTTTGTGCAAAAATAAATTGGGAGATGGAAGAAGTGTGTAGTGAAATAATCAAAAGTTGACAAAGTGGAGTAGCGTGGGCAGAAATTTCTTATGTGCTTCCAAAAAGTGAGGAGCTTTAATTAGCGATAAGTCTCATTGACTTGGAAATGTCATAGTTTGATGGACATCATGATCGACTTGAAGCATGATTAATAGCGTAACGGGAGAGAGGAGAATATAGAAGAAAAAACCAAGACGGTGGATGACAAATATTAATTCCATGTGTGTGGACGTAGTTCATTTGCTTTGACTTTGAATATAATGGCGAGTGGAGAAGCAAGGATGGCGCCATTGGGCGCTTAATACTTATAGTCCTACTCAACCATCAGCTTGAACCAATGCTGCGATCCTCCAATTTATTCAGTTTCTGTTTCGCTAAGTGATGAACAGATACAAACACTGCAACTCAGCAAATTACGTGTTCCTCGGCGCAATTCCCCTTCCCACTCAAAAACTTGACGTACACCTCTCTTTGCTCAACTTTCCACACTTGACATCAACTTTTGTTTTGTTGGGTCAAAATAGCTACATCTGCTATTGCTTACAAGAAAATTTATTTCAAGTCTTCAATTAACGTGGATTAAGGAAAAGCTATTGCTAACAATAACTGCAGCTGTCTTATTCATTCCTTAACTACATTCAAGTCAATTTTTTTTTTTAAAAAAAAAAAACCTGGTCAAGACACTAAACGAAGAACAGAAATGGAATAAAAGGCAAGACACTTTTAAAAAAAAAAAAAAAGAAAAAGGCTGTTTTCTTTTTGTCATAGGTCGTGTTAATTGGTTGATGATTTCATATTTATATAGATAAAACACTTCAAATCCGGAGCGTAGGTGTTTACACAAATATAGTGCATATATGAAGGAGTTACCACAAGGTGGACAACACTTTTAGATAAATACAGTCTAAAAAAATGAAGGAAGGCATTAATTAACCAGTTCTAATTAACAATTATAGGAAACGGAAAACAATAACAAATTTTGCTGCTGAAGGAAATATATATAAAAAATTTCAAATCCACTCTTTCTCTTTCACTTTCGCATTCAATTTTAAGGAAGGTCTGCCTATAAGCTTCTATTTTGTCTCTTAAGTGCCATCAACTTTGCTTTCTAGTGATCATATATATATATATATATATATTCAAAAAGAATTTGATCAAACATGGTGATTTTGATGGAGGACTGATACATTTGTTTACTGAACTAAAAGGGCATCCATTGGACATTGGATATTGACAGTCCAATGGTCTATTCAAAAACAAAAACGGGGTGAACCATTTGAGTGATGTACCATTCCATCCTTTAAAAAATAAAAAGCAAACCTATTTTAATGGCCATGAGCGCAATCAACTTGAGCATTGCCCAATATTCCCATTTGGGGCTGCATATATTTTTGTTTTCATGGGAAGGTGCATGCTGGCCCACTCAGACCCTTGTGTGTTTCCGTGTGGGCCCCCTTACTCTTATATATGTATACTAAATAAAAGGGTGGAATAATTTGGAAACCAAGTGCTTCTGGGTAAGAGCAAAAGTTGGATTAATGACGGGGGAATTAAGTTGAACACTAAACTAACTATAACAAATGATTATAAGAAGTAAAAAATTGTATGGCATCGGGGTTAGATATCGGTAAGGGCGAGGCAGGGAATTAGGGGAGGCCACCAGCCATTATTATATCTTTTGGAAAAACCATAAAAGAGGGACGAAGGGGCCGGGTGTATATATGGATGGGGACAAGAGCGAAGCTAGCCGGGCAGCCACCACCTTCAACAATGACATTATTGAATGGCATGAAGGTTGATTTATGAATGCTTATTTATACACACAAAATAGATATACGTCCAACCATTGATGATGTAGCTGTCTTTATTCCACGACTGTAACATAACATCACCATAGTTTCCTTGGCATGAAAATTAAGTGCACTTCATGGCCCACAAATAAAAGATGATCAACCTACATATATATATATATATATATATGAATGTCGTCCAGTGTGGCAGAAATTATTTTTATTAATAAATCCAATATACAACTAAGTAGTAACAGGGTCGATGGTTGGAACAACTTATAGAAATGCCTACGAAATTTGGCCTGCATATTTCATTTGTAAATAAATGAATGAGTTGCCAGCTGCAAAGAAGAGATATGGTTCATGTACGTGTTTTTGAATGCAGTTTGGTTACACAGTTACTGTATTGTATATTCACTCATTGATTCTTCTCCTGCCGCCTGAACAGTACGCGCAACTGCCTACTTGTTGATTATGCTGGCGCAAACAAAAATAGAATATTTATAGTGATCTAACCGTTTAGGTTTGGGTTTCACCACTCCAGTCTGAACACCACCACCTCCCCCCAGAGAAAAAGGTGGATACTTTCTGTTTGGTGCTGCGTCCCACTGATGCATGCTCTCCCCATTTGAACATTCCTGTAAACGTAGCATAGGATTAGGATGGTCCTAAACCACACATTTATAAATCCTATATGGATAGTATGGACCACGCACATTATAGGCCCTGGCTGAGTCGCATGCAGTTACAAGTTTCAAACCTGTTCAAAAATGTGGGGTGCCCTTAATGAAGGCTCAGACTGTACAGACTACTAGGTCTTACCGGCACAATCCCCCGCTTTTTGTGGAATTCCCAATTGACCTATCCCTTCTCTCTTCAGTCTTCTCTTCAATGACCTTGAAAATAGGCACACCCTCTGGACTCTTTCATACCTTCGTTTTCTTTCCCTTCAAAAAACCATGTCCGTACGCCCTTGCACTTTCTCAGTCCTAGTCGTAGGTAGAGGGACAGGAGAGAGGAGTGCCCTAAAGTAAGGGCTGCTTCCCTCGTTATTATTTATTATCTTCCCCCTGGAAAGCATACGAGCCATTCACACAAAAATCTCTAGTGGGGCAACTATAACGAACAGGGTTTTGTAAACATAATTAGTCAAAAAGAAAAAGAAAAAAATCAGCGGGGACAACCAAGGGAGAGGTGCAAGCATGCGCGGAGTGCGTAGTGCACCACCCCGCCAGACAAAGTACTAGAAGCCTAAAAGTATGGTGATGTCATCCCTTGTGTAGGGTCAGAAGAGGAAGAGAAATTTGGCAAGCGGCGGGGAAAGCTCCGTCACAGGACCACCTGCTTTTTAACAGACAAAAATTAAAAGCTGTGATCTCTCTTCTCCCCCACTTTCACCTCCCCCACGTCTCTTCACTCAACCTCATTTTAAGGCCTTGTTTGTCCCACTGCCCCTGGCTCAATATGTTACCAATCATGATAATTGCACCCAATAACTATACATGGTGATTTGTCACCCAATTTCATACTAATTTGGATTTGTTCCAATCTTGAATTTCATTCTTTATTGAATTCATGTAATGATAGTTATATAAAATAATTATATATATATTTATACATATTTTTAATAATTTTTATTAAATTTATATATAAATACTCTATAAATAATTATTTTATATAAATATAATTATTCTTCCAATTCTCTGTACTATGGCAACCGGAAATGTGTGGAAAAACGTGTATATCAATATTATCAATATTTTCTTCTTCAACATGATAGGAAATTGGTTGTGAAGTAAAACATGCTCGGCCGTAAGATCTCTTCATTTTTCACTCGAGAGATGTAAATCATGTGTCAACACAATCACTTGCAAATAATTACCTAACACCAAAATATTGAATGTTTGGCATGTATGACTACTTCTTACTGGACAACTACATTTTATTCAACATCGCATTCTTTAGAATTAAAGAAAGAATAAAAAACATTATATATATGTTGTAAAAATGAAATTAGTTGTAATTCATTTACACAACTTTTATACGAAAAAAAATTATCCACAACATTTTTTTAAATAGTAAAATTGTCCGTAGGTTTAATGCATAAAAATAATATATTTTTAATATTTTATAAATATAAGAAAGTAAATTTAAAATTTAAATAATTTATAATTTTATTCAAGTTTTTTATTATTAAATTATATTTAATGACTCTAGATTTGTTTTTAACAATTTGTTTATATTTGACGGCCTGGGCTCGGTTGATAGAAAAAAGGCGATTGTGCAAATGATGAGGGAAGGCGCGTGGAGGATGGATATTGGGATCCATGAAATAAAAAAAGAAAAGAAGCGGTCCCATGCCATCCAGTGCAAATGGAGAGAGGAGATGGGTGGAGTACTTTAATACTCCAATTAATAAGAATTAGACGGGCAAACATTGGACCACCTCATCTCAATATCTCATCTCACCCTCACTCCCTTATTTTAGCAACATTTTACACAAACCCAGGCGACGCGCATCTATTCTTTTCTCTCTCTCTTCCGGGGATTGGATTGCAAGAGCACAACACTCTGCTATCTCGCTCTCACACAGGGGCTGGGAATACCCCTTGAATTTTTCGGTTCAGAACACTGAGAGACGGGCGGGGACCCCACCAACTCTAGTAGACGATTCCCCCTTCACTGAAACCCATCTGAAAAAGCCGGGAAAAGACTCCTACTTAGGAATGACTTCTCGGGATTCGTTCCCTACAAAGATCTCCTTTAAAACTCTCAACTTTTTTTCGTTTTTTAATTCGGGCCCTTGAATGAATAGGAATATCACGAGCATTGGCTTCCCATCCTTCCCTGCAATTTCTATGGCATAATTATGGGCTTGGATATGCTAAAAGGAGATTTTGTGATAAAATCAGACATTTAGTAAAACAGTGAGCAAAGTCATGTGGCGGCTTGTAGTTTATGTACCAGGCAAAGGACGATCATTACTTTCTGTTGCTCCTGGTCCTTCCTAAGTACTTCTTGCTATCATAGAGAAAAGGTCAGTTTTTTATGTCTGACATTATGTATTCAATTATTGTATTCATTTAAAAATCACATTTTTATATATTTTCTTCACCCGGCTAAGAAATAATTGAGGGAATTTCTTTTTTTTTTTCTTTGTGCGACGTCTATTTTGGTTGTATTTATATCCTGGTGCATTGACCCACTTCTGCCATAGAGAGAAAGGAGAGAGAAAAAGAGAGAGAGAGAGAGAGAGAGAGAGAGAGAGGCATATGTCAAATGATGATCATGGCATGAAGGTCATCATCACCTCTATATCTGATCTTCTATTTCTGAGGTGGTATCTCTCATCTTTCTTTCTATGTTGGTTTTCATGGTACCCCCTTATATGTTGGCTTGTTAAGATAACGAGTCTTAGAAAAAAAGGAGCTCCCACTTCACCCTCCAATTCATCACCACCACCGTCATAATCATCGTCAACTCAATTGCCTCCACCGAGCACCACCCCTACCACCAACCACTTTGATCTATTATACTCACCAACTTATCAATCCACTCTTCCATTAAGGTAAGATCTTCCTGTCTGTTCAACTTTCCGCACCAAACAAGTAAACTTCTATTCAAATTCTTCAATTTTCTTCCTTTCTCTTTTGAGTCACATAAATTTAAAGGAAAAAAGAAATTGATATCGATCTCCGCTTGATGCTTTTCAACTCTGTTTTAGTGGAGGGTTTCTGGGTTCTACTGTGGGAAACTACATCTCTTGCAACATAAGAAATCAAAAAGCCGGGATAGAAAGAATTCGAAGCAATTTGGTCAGATGGCTCGAGAACTCATTGAAGACAAATCCAGGGACATGGTATCCTCATCCGCCGGATTCTGCTACCCAGATGTATCATCGGCGGGTAACCCTATCAATATCCAAACCCATCTGGTGAATCAGATCCAGCAGGGCTTTGTGTCCGACCCGGACATGTTCAACCTCTCCACAGGCATGGAGATGATAGGGTTTGCAAAGAATCTTCAGCACCAGAGCGACACTAATAGCGCCGTCATCTGGAAAAGTTTCCTCCCCAGACCCGGTCATCACTCGGGTCCTTCCTCTTCCAAGACTATCAATCACTCTTCCACTAATTTCTATCACCACGATCAATATAATAAGCAATCGGATTTTACATCTGGGATCTCTGAAACAAGTAGCGACAATCTCATGGTAGGAGCTCAAGACTCTGCTACTCCTTGGCAAGACAACAACAGAATGCTCGTTGACGATTCTTCATTTAGGTGTGTGTTCCCTTGTGAAGGCAATGAAAGGCCAAGTCAAGGCCTTTCTCTCTCTCTTAGCTCAAGCAATCCTTCTAGCATTGGCTTACAATCTTTCGTGCTAAGACAAACCACTGATCATCAGCACCAACAAGATTTTGTTTCCTCAAGTTCTAGAGAGGGTTACTTTGGGAAATCAGCGAATACTCAACAGCAGCAACAAATTTTGCAAGCAACAAATCTTTATCAAGGACATTTTCTCGTCAAGAACTCCAAGTACTTGGTTCCAGCACAGGAACTCCTCAACGAGTTTTGTAGCCTGGGAACCAAGCAAAATGATCTAATAAAGGAAAAGTCTCACAAGAACAAGCAGTGGGAGGAGGATAACGGTAGCGGTTCTGCGGGTTCATCAAAGAATCAACATCCTCTGCGCTCCCTAGAATTCGTGGAATTACAGAAGAGGAAGACAAAGTTGCTTTCGATGCTGGAAGAGGTATATATGTTTGTTTCCAATAAATCTTATATTTTTGCTTCTTTTAAGAGTTATTTCCCCGTGTACTTGCAAATTAAGCGGCAATCTTTATCGTTCCTCAATATATGGAAAAGATGAAAATAAAACCCATGTCTTTGTTTTTTCACTTGAAGTGAATTGGGTAACCAATCCAAAGTTGATAACTTTTGGGTGGTGGCTTGATAGGATTGGGATCTTTCGACTTTGATTCTTGAACTAATTGAGCGACTGCGGGCCTTTTTCATAAATGTCTACCTCGTGACATTTGGGACTTTTCAAATAACCTTGAGAAACATCTATCCACTTTTCTTTTCTTGGCAACTTGTTTCTCATTATATTAACTTTGCATATATATTCTATTTCTGCCTGTAACTTTCAACTGAAAATTTTTAATTTATCTAAAACTTTTTCTTTTCTTTTCCACTTGACTGTGTGTCAAGGTTGACAGAAGATACAGGCACTACTGTAATCAGATGAAGGCGGTGGTGTCATCGTTTGAAGCAGTGGCGGGGAGTGGGGCAGCGACGGTTTACTCGGCGCTGGCTTTGAAAGCCATGTCAAGACATTTCAGGTGTTTGAAGGATGGGATTTTGGGTCAGCTTCAGGTAACAAGGAAAGCCATGGGAGAGAAAGATCCAGTTGCACCAGGCACAACCAGGGGCGAAACACCAAGGCTAAGAATCATTGACCAGTCACTGAGGCAACAAAGGGCCTTCCAGCAAATGAGCATGATGGAAACACATCCATGGAGACCACAACGTGGCCTTCCCGAGCGTTCCGTCTCCGTTCTTCGAGCTTGGCTTTTTGAGCATTTTCTCCATCCGTAAGTCTCTCTCTCTCTCTCTCTCTCTCTCGTTCTGTAATTGCTTGTAAAATCGAAGATTGGAGACCCAATATAAGTAAGGTTCAAAATAGATTTTGGGAAAGAATCAGTTAATGTTTTCTTCAAAGGAAAAAACAAAACAAGTGGCCGTTGATGGTACCCGCAAGGTTTTTCAAGGGTAGAACCTCAATCATTTACTCTTGAAAAAATTATGCTACATTTTGGTAGCTTCTGTGCATCAGCATTCAGATTCCATCTTTATTTTCCTTTTTTTTTTTGTTTATACAATATTTTTAATCGTTTCAATTCGTTTCTTATATTTATAAATAAATCTTTGTACATCTGTCCCATACATATTATTTTGTGTAGGTGATTTATTATTCTCCGTAGGACCCCTTCCTCTCTCTATGCATGGTCTCATTTCTATACCGTTGAAGGTCAGACCTTTCTCTATGAAACTTTTGCAGGTACCCAAGCGATGTCGATAAACATATCTTAGCCCGACAAACTGGTCTCTCAAGAAGCCAGGCACGTTTTTTTTTTTTTTTTTTTGTTTGAAATCTTCCTAGCTCGAACTTATTCATTTAATTTCACGTCAATTATTTAACCAAATCAAAGAGGCACAATATCTTCCTAGAAATGAATCCAATAATTAAATACTAGTGTGTACTATAATAGAAATAACTCATACTATATAGATGGAATCTTAGAACAAGTCATATTTTACTATAATTTGGTTACACATTGGGCTGTAAACAGGTATCAAACTGGTTTATTAATGCGAGGGTGAGGCTATGGAAGCCAATGGTGGAGGACATGTACTTGGAGGAAGTGAAGGAGCATGAAAGCAACATGGCTTTCTCGGATGGGGTCACTGATCCCGAGGACAACACCGGGAGCCGGAATATTGAAAACCCACCACCTCCAAATGCAATAACGCGACCTGAAGATCAGAAGCCGTCAGTAGCGGATCGACTCGTTCGAATTGATTTGGAGTGTGTGTCCTCCATCATCAATAACAGAAACCCAGATCACAAGAACGACCCGAAGAGCAGCAAAACCCTCCAAAACCAGCTTAATATGCCGCAACAACAAAGTATGGGGCGAGTCACGGAGACATTTGGGTCGGTGGAGCTTGATTTTTCTTCCTACGCTCACCAATCAACCGGCATGGATTCTTACGGTCGGAATGAGAATTTCAACAGTGGCGGCGTGTCTTTGACGCTAGGGTTACAGCAACATGGTGGTAACGGGGTGAGCTTGGCGTTCCCTCCAGCAACCCAGAGTTCGCTGTTCTACCCTAGGGAGCAAATGGAAGATTGCCAACCTTCAATCCAGTATTCGCTTTTGGATGGGGAAGGTCAAAATCTGCCCTATAGAAATTTGATGGGGGCGCAGTTGCTCCATGACTTGGCTGGATAGAGAGATCGAATTTGCTTATTCAAAAGCTTGAGTCTATGGAGGAATGGAGCGAGGAGGGACCTTAATTAGATTTCATATTACATATACTCCATATAACTTATATCGGTAGGCCGGTGAAAATTACAAAGCACAAAAAAAAAGGTTATTTGGGTTGATATGATACTCCTTTGATAATCCTTCTCCTTATATTCGGTCACATCTTTTTAAAAAAGGTAGATATATTTATATGGCTGACTATAAGGAAAAGTATTATAAAAGGAATAGTTTAGAAAGATCATCGGTTTTTTTTTAGTTACTTTTGGGTAGCTATAGATCACATACACTCCATAATGCTTTTAATATTAATCTATACATAAAGCTATACTGGGTTAGATTGATATATAGTATGAATATGTTTATAGATGTCTCATCTACTTCGAAATTGGAATTCTCCTGTCCTGGATGCAAGGTTATACATATTTTTCTTCTCTATGTATATATGTAGGTTTTGTTCTACCTCCCCCGGATTTTTTTTTTTTTTGTTTTGAAAAAGGTGATTTTTCACATACAGAATTAATTGGATTTAATTATTCTCATGTCCTGGATGCAAGGTTATACGTATTTTTCTTTTCTATATATATTAGCTTTTGTTCTACTTCTTCTCTACGAAGTAACAAAATGGTTCGAATTAATGTGGCTCTTATTTATACGTAATGATTGAAATATTTATTAGGGTTGATGATATTTCGGACTTGTAAGGACAAGAAAACTTGGGCAATACAATTTCGGTTGGATGCTGAGAAGAACAAGAATTACAAAAATATCAAGATAATGCGGGTGGTTGTGGTCCCTAATTGACACGATCTTGAAGACAATATCTGGTGCGAATGAGAATTGGTTGCTTTATGTATGCCCTTTCTTTTTGCCATTTGGAAAGATACCTTTTCAGTATGTGTAGTATAAGAGACATTAGGGTTTTGGGACGACACCATCCATATGCCCTTTCGAGGGAGCAACTTGTCCTGAAAGGTTCATCAACAGATGCGCACTCATGATGGCATGTGCATCACTTCACTACACTACAACAAAAATTATTTTTAGTGACGGATTTTTGTGATATGCGTAAATTTTGTCACTAATATTGATTTATCAGCGACTAAAATTTTATTTATCACTAGTTTCATATTTTAATGACAATATTTCATGTCATCACAATATATAGGCTAATTATGATAAATTTATTTGATAGTTGAAACATATAGTGGGTGAAGTGTAAGAAATGGAAAGAGATACACATGGATGTTAAATCTCATATATAGGATGATGCATGAAAATGAATATTTGATGGTTTACCTATTTTGGATTCACATTTCATTTCCAAACAAACCCTAATATTTATCCACCCAAAGTAACAATAGAGTAAAACTAATTTGCATGACCTTGATGTTTTATGATCCATTCAACAATCGAAAGGTGCGTTAGATATCATATATGGAAGAAGACAATTAGACAAAGCAAGACACTTTTGTGCCTAGCGGCCTGTACGTACGTTTTGAGTACATGTGGAATCACTTGACATGCATGGTTTCCTGGTCCGTATAGTTCAAGTAAACTACGACACAGGAAGCTACGAAAACATTGAAGGGATTAAGATGACAGGCAACAGTGTATTGCATGTACCAATGTTTGGGTCTGCTTCTTTCCAAATTATTTAGAAAATGAATAAAATAGCCAAAGAACTTTAATGGAATGAAAGGGATGACATGAAATGAAACCATGATTATATTCTGATGAGTGTTGCTATTCACATAATGAATTACTGTATAAAATTTATTGAGTTTTAAAAATTAAATTATAAAATCTAATTAACAATATATTATACACGTCTTGCGCACTGTACCATCGTGATTTGGGTTTCATGCAACGAAACTTGTTGAAGAGAGTCTTACATAGACAACAGACAATGAATAAATATTTAAAGTGGGATCTGTCGACAACCGCCCATCCTCTCTAATTTGTTCCCCTCCTTTTATAACTTTGACTTGTGAGTCATCACTACAAACGAAAATGGTTGACAAGGAATTTCAGTGAGTAAAGATTGGAGCCACATCCCTCAACTTCAAGCCCCATCCGAGATTGGCGGGCTCAGAGAACACCCATATTCTTGCATTTTTAAGCCCAATGGCCCATGACGGTAGGGGCCTTGCATGTTATGCAATTGGCAGTTGCTTTTGGGGTGATGATATTCACATAAATCAACTGAATCTATAAAGAAAGATAGATCTATTGTACATGGTTTCAAGTTGTTATTTTTTAAAAAATCAACAATACTGTCTACACCAATGTTACTTCAAACATGTCTTTTAATGATTGTATATATAGGAATTAAAGTTGTAATAAATTGTAACATAAAATAACATTACGAAAAGAAGGTGAAAAACGTCACTCTGTATGATGATGGGAACTACAGTCTTTGACAAGCATTTGAGCGGCCCCTTACAACGTTCCACCCTACTCTCACACTTCGTCCCTCCATATTTGCTTCTGTGACTCTGACTCTGCTCATATCAGCTTCGTACGCAACCACAAATTTCAAGCTTGACACCTATTCAAATTTTCAATTTAGGGTTTCTATAAAGAAATGGAGCGTAGATCATTTGCTGAAGCATCAAAACTCCCCAACTGATGGGTGAATATTGATAAGGTTGTTTAGAGATAAATGAATAAGATAGAGCCAAATGAAAAGTTGTCCCACAGCCAATGCATGGCTATCCCCACTTACTCAGAAATCAGAACACAACAGCAACCAGAATCAGATCACTATCGGCAGCTAGCTAGCCAAGGGATACTTGGATTTAGGACCGCCCGACGGCTTCCTCCAATTATATAACTTGTCATTTTCTGTATGTGGGGATCACTTTCCAGATGCAAGTCCCAAGTTTAATTCAGATCATAGAAGCGATTACTGTTGTCAAATTCCCTTTTTTACTCATTAAATCATACTTTTTCTTGTCCTTGATTCATCTGTCCAGGGGTAACTGGATCCTTCAATACTCTTAACACGTGCCATTACAGCCAATGCCATGCATCATAACGTCCACATAAAGCAGTGTCATGCCCCGCCAGTGCCGCCACCTGCTTTTTGCTTTGCTATTCACTTGGTCAATTTATTACCTGAAAAATTATTTTTATCCGCTAAAGTCATTTTCTTGCTATCATTGCATACTCAAATCTTTGCTTTTTGCCGGTTTTGAAAAACCGAAATTTCAGGTAACATTAATTAATAGCTATATTCGTGTGCTTCCCACCGAATCTTTTCAATATTTTTGTTTGGCAAAGCGGTTTAGAAGCCAGCGTCACCTTTTCCATCCATGGTTATGGAGCAAAAATAAGTTGCCTTTTTGTTGCTTCTTTAGTTCTTTTCTTTGCTGTACCAGACATCATCAAACAAAACAAGACAGGCAGATGACAATCATGACCTAACCTTTAATTCAAACATTGCTCCCCAATTAATTCTTTCCCAATGCTAAAACACAATCATAAATCTATTTTCTTTTTTTTTTCCCAAAAATCAATGTTTCATCTTACATGAGCAAGATGGGCGGAAGAAAGGAAGGGAAAAAAACAGGAGAAAACAGGAAATTTGCAACTGATGCAACCCAGAATGTGTAATTAATTGAAAGCAGCCCAGAGATCCAAATCAAAATATAATTAGTTCTGTGTTTCCTTTGCCCGAACAGGGCCGTCTGAAACTTAAAGTAGAGGCAGGCACACAACTACGCCGACAGAGAGTTAGGCGACTTGCAAATAATAAAGAGCAAAGACAGGGGAACATATACAAACAACTGATTTATTTTTCTATCAAATGCTTCATTTAACTGACTCATAGTTTAGGGTAAACTTATTAACATCACTGATGAATGAAAGCATTTACAAGCAAATAAAAAAAGTAGAGAAGCAGTTATTTTAATCTACCATATGTGACAACAAAAGAAGGAAGAGAGGTTTAGGAGCAGCAAGAAATGGCAACTAACCCAGTGTTGGGTAGCGTTTGCAGCCTCTCTAATCAATTACAAACCGTCATAGAAACAGAGCAAGTTCGTGGCTACCGCCGGTGTGGGAATTTCAGAGAACGGCGCAATTTTGTTATTTGACTAAACCTGGGCTAAGTTGCCCTTCTCTTTATTATGCCCTGTGAAGTGCTCATCATCAACATTTCACTCTGTATTCCAGTATTCCGGGGACGTATACGATACAATTTTAAGTACAGAACAGGAAAATGTGAAGGCTTGGGTATTGATACGTCTGAGAATGAGTTGAATAATTATTTGAGCTATCTATGAATAGGGTTATATGCTAATATAATACTACAATGTAGTGTAAAAATGACAATAGCATATAATGATAGCATCTGTTGTCCCCCTTTTCCAAAACAGAATTCAACGGAATACCAAAATTTTTGACTTTGTCCCTCTTGGTGGGGTAATTTTAAATTATGGGTTGTCCTCATCTGTCACATGCATTAATGTTATCAATGGGCAGGAGAAGAAGCTCTAAAATTTCAATGGGTTAGCAGTATCAGAGAAACTTGGAATTCCTTCGCCTTATCGCAGCCTCAGACTTCAGCCTCTCCTCATCACTTCCGGCATTTGCTTACCCTTATCGCCTTTCCATTCGAAACAAAACTCTGAGCAGCTTCCCGTCCACTATTATGTTAGTTGGTCAACGACTCCCGGGTTCGTAATTACCTATGAAACTTCTGTCGCGTGCCTTCCTCTGTTTTGCTCTAATCGTTGTTGTCCTCATTAACTTCTGATTTCAGGATGGGATGGAAAGTTGTTAATGTGGTGTAGAGAAATGGAAGCCCCCAAATTACGCGTTTTCCCCCTTGATGCCTCTCATGATAACTTGGATCATGCTTGCATCCACCGCAACGCAAACTAGGCGTAATCCACAAGCTGAAATGAGTAGATATGAAAACCACCTCCATGGCAGACTTTAATTTATAATTATGACAATTATATAATTAACATTATTCTCCTTGTTACGTCAAAAAGTAAGTAGGAATATATGAGGGGAATTATTCTCGGTTATTCTGAGGGTTCCCAGCACTTCAGTCAGAACAGCAAATTAGGAAAACCATTATTTTTCCCGAATCTAACGTATATCTTAGTTTAAGTATAAGCTAAACAGCACGCGACTAAAGATTCTCTTCAGGAAGAAATAATAAATTACAATTAAAAATCTCAGCCATCTACAACTTTGTTTAAAATACAATTCATTTTTGTACATCAAGCATCCCCCAAGCCAAAAATTACAAAACTTCTGCAACGTGGGGGACAATAAATAAAACAAATAAACTAGTGATCTAAAGAAGATAATGATGAAGAAAACTATCTCGCCATAATCTAAATTAGTTATTACTTATTGCTTCATTTCGCTGACCTCCCCTTCCCTACATATACCCACATCTATCACCATGGTTCCTTGCTTCTTCGACTTCATCACTCTGCAACAATTTCTCCTTGGAGCCTGCAAAACATATCAGCCAGGTACAAAAGCAGTCCACGTCAATTTCTAAACAAACAATACACCTCTGATTGTTGGAGTATAAAACTTGAAATTCAGAAACATTAAGCAGATGTTACAAAGGGAGGCCATCCCCGAAGACCAACCAGACATTAGCGGCAACATTTCTAGTAGTTCTACTAGATTAAAGGAAGATAGACTATGACTAGTGCTTACTCTGTCCCAAAGGTGTGGATCCGGCTTCTTATATACCTCAACTTTATCAATAGTAGAAGGATCAGACATCTTCCACCTGCATTCTGGGTAAGGGACACGATGCCTGTCATATTCACTCACTGTCAGTTGAAAAGTAGAATTGAACTTTGCCTTTGACAAGTAAAACACGAAAGGCTTTTGGCATGGATTTCGGCTAACTGGGCGTGTGTTGAATGCGTATGCAGTGTAATCTGCTCTTCTGTACCAATTCAAAAATGTTCGTGAAGGCATTTCCATCTCTCGTGGTGAAAACACCCCACGGAAGATCTGAACAGCAAAACCCCAAGAAACTGAAATGGTCCAGCTCCTTGTTTTGTCATAGCAGATAGATTGCTGCATCAGCCCTGCTGAGTCAAGCTTCACTGGGACAGTAAGACGTTGAAGAGCTTCAAGCCGAGTAACATTGGGGAAAATTGGCTCAACCACATCAAGGTGGTGCAGTGACACCAATGGAGTGACAGGGTGAGCTGCAAGAAGCCCGAATAGATTCCCATACACATCATACTGATTTCAATTAACCAAGAAGGGGGTCAGTATTAAAACTAACAATCATTCAATTCCCACAATTTAGAATTTACAAAATTCTCATTTAAAAAAATTTAAATAATTAAATTTCTTAAATCTCATAAAATAAATTATAAGACTCAACAAATTTAAAAGCTATTACATATTTTGTGAGTGTTTAGTAGTCCCATATTTTCTCTAAAACTAATAGAGTAGTGAGCATGACTTCAAGAATTAGCATGAATATGTTGCTTCGTTCACCACAAAAAAAAAAAAAAGGAAAAAAGAAGCCAGATTTCCATTGGAAGATACCAAAGAATAATGACCAATGACAAGATAACAGTGTCGTTACTCTGCAAATTCATATAGTGGTCTTGCCTGGACAACTTTGGACCAAGCAACAACTCAAAACCTAAAGTGTTACGGTCAATCTAAAATGCCAAACATTCTACTCTACATTGACCTCTTGCAACTATTATGGTACCTTAAAGTCAAATTTTAGAAAACCATGTCAAATTGAAAGGAAGAGACAGACGCACAGACACTTTTCCTCCCCCCAATCCACAAAAAAGGACGGTGTTTTATGCAAGACTTTTGAAGTTGGATAAAATATTCATTATGAAACCAATTAACTTCAGGAATAACTTACTCTATAAAGTATTTTTATCAGTTTGTAATTAAAACATAACGCATGGCTAAAATGTAATTTATAGCATTCATGCTTTTTATACACACAATGTGTCAGTGAATTCTAAAAGAAGAATTAAGATCAGTAAGGAGTGTGACGCTCAGGGACCAAAGAGGCTCCTGAAAATGGTGCGTTCCATGGGGGACAAAACTGTTCTAACCATCTCCAAATAGGTTACTACAGTCAACACCTTCAACTAGGACGAGACTACGCGGGGACAAGAGTGAACCCATTGCACCCTTCCCTTGCGTCTGGAACCCGAGCTTATGAGGCCTATCTTATGGCATAGGGAAACCCAGAGGGCAGAGACTACACACTACACGCAATGCATTCAGTCAGCGTATTGCCTAGTCAAAAAGATAGTAATGGAATCGAATAACCAGAATTTTCCCGATACAGAAAAGGAAATGTGTGGAGAACATAAATCGCAAAACTTGCCTCTCTTAATTATTTTTCTCGAAAAATACAAAACTGATTCGCTCTTCCCATACCAACACCCAGCTAAGCAACAGCACATAATTAAATACCGCTTTCCAGAACTTAAATGCGGAAGTATTTTTTGAAAAAACAAAACAAGCAGAAGTCACCGACACCTCTATCAACTAAGTCGTATTCGGTACAAATCACCGGTAGGATAGGAAATACACGATAAAATGGAAAATTCCAGTTTTTCAGATTTCACCACTGGAAAAGGGTCGCTGAGTTCGCACATACCATAACTCGGCCGTGCTTCAACTCACTGTAGTTAGAATGTTGGGTGTATATATATATATATATATATATATATATATATATATATATATATATATATATATATATTTTTTTTTTTTTTTTGAAACAATCAGCAACACTAATTAGTCCACAGAAACATTGCCGAGAATCATTGAGCAGTAAAACCTAGAATAAAATTACTCAGCTAATGACAGTAAGAGTGATATTAGATAGCAGAAGAGTAAAGGACAAAGCAATGGACCTGGTGAAAACCGAGTTCCTTAGTGAGTGGAACACCGAGTTCAGCCATACAAGCCTGCATTCGGTCATCAGAGCCGTAAAGCCCCGGATACCTCTGTATACAGCGGTCCTGCATTTTTTGTAGAGCTTTCGCCAATGGATAACTGATAGCGAAGCCGCCACCTCCATAAGCCATGCTATAAGAGAAGAAGATGTTCTGCAAGTGACTTTCTGATAGGCTGCCAATGTAATAGAATTGGTTGTGATCATACTTTCTCAAAATTCTGAGGAGGTTCTCCGTGACAAAAACGGTGTCATCGTCCCCCATCACGAACCATCTCACATCCTTGAGTCCTAGTCGCAGCGTTTCCGATACGATCCGAGAGATTCGAATGGCCGACCGGTGACCTTGCTTGTTTGTGTAGGAGAAATTAGAGGTGTCGCCAGAGATCTTCACCGGTGGCAGCCCGTCGTTCTCGTGGGTCTGCACATGGTCATCGAGCCACACTATGCCCCTCATTTCTTTGGGCTTATACCACAGCTTGATGTAGTTCTTTCTTTGTTCCCAAAGCGTCGAGGAGGCAGCGATTCCAAATACTATGTGGCGGAGCTCCGTTTGGGTGCGGAGTTCTTGAGACTCTCTCCTCAAAGCTGTGGACTTCCGATTCCGGATTAGCGGGGAAGAAGTGGCATTGATATTGGGTAATGTGTTTATGGCGGAAGAGGAAGAGAGGCGGTCGGTGGAGAAGGGTCCGTCGTTGCAAGCGCGTGAAGTGGAGACGAGCTTGAGCGTGTAAACGACATAGGTGACCGAAACGAAGAGAATAAGCCAGACCAGTAGCTTGGGTAAGGTTCGGGACTGTGCGGTAACTCCTGCAGTGGGGGTACCAGAAGGGCTTCTCATCTGATCCCAAATTAGTTTTTCCGAATCTTTCTGGGCCGCTTTCATTTTGCAACCATATGATTTTCTTCCTAACTATTTCTCGGTAATAAATAAATACATGAAAAAATTTGGAAAAGAGAGATGAGGAACAAATCAGGGGTTTCGCATTGTCAGAGAGAGTCCCAGAATTTGAAGAACATTGAATTAAATTAGCAGATTTAGGAGACTCAGATCTCCCAAAATCAGCTATCGAGAAAGAGGTTTTTGGGGCCCCAAATTTAGAGGGAACAAAAGCTGGAAAAAAGAGAATTAGGAAGAATGCAGAAGGAAAGGTGGGGAATCAATTAAACAAGAAAGAGCGAAGAAGCAGAAGGAAGGAGGGAAGGCGAGGCAAGGTCATGCATAGGTGCCAGGTTGCACACTGCCACACTCGCCAAGATGAGAGCTGTACACACAAGTATTTATATGAATGTATGTGTTTTTTCTATATTTTTGAGACGGTTCAATGAGTGATGTGTTTGCCTCTGCCTGTTCGTAGTTTATTCTATATACAAACAAACGTGCGATCACTTATTTAAGACACGTGTAGCCTTGAAGTTGGATCCTGTTGGGCCCCACTTTTACTGGATGACAGATGGACAGCTGAATCAGTAATGAGCGAATCCAATGGTCACAAGTTGTTGGGTGAAAGTGATTACCGCTCATAATCTCTCCCTGCGTTGTTAGGTTGACGCCAACTAATGCTTGAATCACAGTCATTAATTAATTTTACAGATAAAAAAGTTATAATTTTTAGCAGTTATTTTTGTTTGCGGATTGCTGCCCACTGCAGTAATAGTCATAGTTTTGATTCCCCTAACTTATTTGAAAAAATTACTAAAAGCTGTTGTCAACCTCCTCAGTGTAGTCAATTTCTATGCATAGTTGAGAGTATATGTGCGTTTACACAGCCAAATTGCCAATGTTCAGACCATTATTTTTTAATTGGTGCCAGATATGCATTTGTATCATTCAGTGTATTTATTTTCTTATTTTTAATAATTGTTGTTTAAATGTATATGAATTAAAAAATAATTAAATTATCTTGATATTAAAACAATTATTTTTTTTTTTTTTACTAAAATACTCTTCTCACTACAAATCAACCACATTAATATTAAGTGAGAGACAAAATTTTGTTGGTTAAACAATTATTGGAGAATGAGTTAAATAGGAACAAAATTAGAAAATAATAAAATCTTAGTTTATAAAAGTATAAATTAAAAAGAAATGATAACAATTTTAAAATGATAATCATTAAGAATAGATAGAATACATTTTACGTTTATTTGTAATAACCACATAATTAAAGAAAGTAACTACATTCAAATTGGTTTTATAATAGAAGAATCATTGGTTTGCAGTGCCAAAATCTGCGGGACTCTAAGGTTTGACCCTTTGCATGTACAATACCCATCTTGCCACGGTAAGCTTTATATTTGTTTTTTGGGAACGCACCAATTGTCAATAGCTGTGCGTGAGATGTTTGGATGAGACCGTGGGGTTTCGTTGTCTATGGACGGGTTAGTTCTGTAAGCAGTACGCGGAATGGATGATAGCGAATCAATAATGCCGTGATTGAAATCCTTAGCTTTTGGGATTGGAGCCTCTAGTCCATGGGAAGCTGGGCAATTTCCAAATCATGTATTTTTGGATTAAAAAAAATAATTGTGCCTAATAGGTGTATACTTATAAATAAAGGAAAAATATAAGAAATTATATAAAGTAAGTGTAAAATTTTACTGTATGAATAACAGTATTTTTTGGATAAATAAAAAAGAGAAAATAAATATAAAATTAAAAAAAATTAATAAATAAAAGTATGTTTTAACTGAAATGACATAAATAAAAAATGTAAATCCATATTTTTTAGGGTACGTCCAAACTGCATTATTAATGGTTGCTATCTTTGTTAATGAAGAAAAATAGGGAAATGAACAAAATGTGGCCCCAGAAGATTTTAGCATCCATATGAAACGAACATGAGGGTTCTATAGATGACCAACTTCGGATAGCAGGGCTATACGTTGTTATGAATTGAAACGACCGTTATGCGGCGGAATTGGTGGTGGGTGCAATGTAACTTTCAAAATACGACTCCAATAGTAATGACAACCACGTTTGTTTTATATTTCGTCAAAGTGCTAAAAATAAAGAAATATACACATATTATCAATAACAATTAATATAATTAATAGATAATTAAATTTTTTAAATATATTATTTTAATTTATTTAAATTATGTATATGAAAAAATTTTATTAAAAAAATAAAATTTATTTTAATAATTTTTATATCTTTAAAAAGATTAATTTCTAATTTTTAGTTAAAGAATTACAAGAAAAAAGAAACATCACACCGAATAATCATTCTTTTTTAGATAAATTTTAGCGTCTTAGAGTTGAATTTTATACTTGGAAAAGCAACTATATTTCAACTCCATGCAAACATCCTAATTTAAGTCATATAATATGAGTTGACTTATAATTGCTAAATTACCACTAACTAATCATTCAAATGGATCCATTGATATATTAGAATGTGCACCAAAATAAGTCAGTTTCTAGCTGCATCATACAAATGAGTATTGTTAGCATTCGGGGGAATGCTTGTCAGTGCACCACACATCTAGTTTGTCTAGTATATTTATAAAATAGAATATCACTAAAAAAAATTTATAAAATTAAAAAAAAAAGTTAATACAAATGATTGTCGGCAGGCATTAATAATTTTAAAGTTTAGTGTATGTAAACACGGGCCACTTTTGGGCCTACCTACTGAATCAGCTCATGGCCTCCTATATGGTATCAAGAAGGCCCAAATAGGAGTTCATTGTTCAACCCACTCATATTTAATTTTAGGTCAAATTTCACTCAGTCAAATTACATTAGCGTGGCCGTCACCGATAAATATAGGATTTGCCACTTTAAACCGCCGTTCTATTTAAGAAATTGTAAAGTTGTGGGCGTTATGAAGTATGATAACATCTTCCTCCGCTGCAGCTTGCTTACTTTCTTTTTTTGAGGCAAATATATTTTATTCCTTTTTTGATTATGGATGCAGCGCCCAGAAGACTTGTAATAAATCTACATGTAGCTACTACTCATATTCCAACGACATCGTATATTAGGTTTTTTCGCAAAAAGAATTACATAGCATATTAGAGTCTTTAGAAAATTTGATTTTGGATACAGTACAATAATCTTATTTAATATATATAAAATTTTATTATTATTATATTATCATCTCAAAATTTGAAGAGATCAAAGTTGACGCCTTAAATTTCCTTTTTTATTAATAAAAAATTAAAATAGATAGAGAAAATGGAGTCCAAGCTATGTGAACAGAAGAAAAGGTAAACTGGAAAGGAGGAGTTTAGTGAACTAGATACAATAATATCAATAATTCTATGAATCAGCCTTCCTTCTTCAAGTGAGAATGCTGGCGCGCTGAGGAGCCTCTGGAAAGCACCGAAACTATGGATTGAAAAGCGTTCACTGCTATCCTGGATTTTATTTGCCCTCTTTTGGGGAGTGGCCTTGTGCTTCTGAACCTCTTGGCAACTCTATCAGCAGCTGGAACATGTCCGACCCTGTTATTCATTCTGTTAAGCAATCAAGCTGAAAGTTGATTTCTTTCAAACGTCTTCGGTGTTTTGAAACTTGTATTAGATAAATTCAAGGTATATGACTTTATATAGAGCCCTCAATGAGCACAATTTAGAATATAAAATAGAAAGGCACGGCCTGCGGGCGAATGGTTGCTCCCTGATTTTAATGTTGGGAGGAAGTAGCAGCATTTGTGGTGGAGTTAGGGAGCATGCCAGCCAATTTGTCTTGACCATAGAAGATTCTTTATAGTTCAACGCAGGACAAGTTGAGCATCAAATCCACAGGTTTGATATCTAGTGGTTTTAATAATTTATATCAATCATACATAGGCATAGCTTCAGAAACATTACTCACACACTACTTACTAGTGATTATAGCCACTGTGCCATTGTGAATGCGAATGAATGATCGATGAACACTTGAAGGTAAAAATGGCATTTTGAAGCCGTCTAGTGGACCTTCGTGCTGGTTTCTGTTTATGGATATGGGATTTAGTGATTTGTTTCGGTTGGAACAGATAACTTTGTTGCTATTTCAAATACCAATTGGACGTGGTTCAGGGAGCAAGGCGTTTTTCTGTAATCCTTGTCCTTGTTTTCAGGGGAACTGACAAGGCTGGCTCTATATACTAGAGCCTGCTGGTTAATCATCCTATAGATATATATATTCGAAAGAAGCCTGTTTCGCTGGCAGGGAATCAGCGACAGAGAGATTAATGTGTCCTCGCAGTTAGGCAAATATAAGTTAACCTCTTCTTTTTGTCTACATGCTTACTGTAACCAGAAACTGAAATTTACAGACCCTGCTTTTGATCAGTCTGTCAATTTCATAGTTCTTCAAAATGTTCTGTTTAGTGCATGACCACTTAGCCGATTGATCTGTCATTTTTCGTTGCATAGTTTTTGCTTATTCCAATTGGACTTGTAGAAAGGTTGGAAACCTTTTTTTATTTGCTTCTGTTTAAGTAAAAATTTTAGTTTTTCCATTTCACATAGATGAAACAGGGCTGCCTCTTCTGTGCCGAGACATAAATTAGAGATGGGGATCTAATATATTCTCTGCCTTTCTTGTAAATAAGAGCATCTCAATGGGGCATGACTCAGAATTTAAGTAATCTCGTCGTAGTAAATTACATAGATAATATAGTGTGTTATTAGCAATACGCTTTTTTGCGTACTCTTAACACAATGTTTGTGAGAAAAGTGGACAGTATTTACTGTTCACTCTTTCTCTTAAACGCGATGATAGAGAACGCTTAAAATGCACAGTGCTATCATTTTTCTGATATTCTATGCTATGCCATGCATGTCAAACAGAAATGCCTTTGATGTTTGAACACATTTCCAGTTTAAATTATTATTGTAGCAAGGAGATTCCATTGCAGCAGACTGATAGCGCATCCCACTTTTTCTTTATATTCATTACCTTCTGTTACTCTGCGTGCAAAACATAAAACCAGACCCTATAACGCTAATACCTTAGATGCAATAGGGTTTGGCTGGCGAGGTTAACTCAAATTCCACCACCAATATGGACCCTTCTTGCAGTTGTTCAAATAAAATTTTGTGTTAGCAATGATTGGCTACATAATTAAATAAACAATTTTTGGGGCATCCGACTTTCACCCATCAACATTTCACTTATATCCCTGCTACTTCGATCACTTTCTGCATTTTCTACTCCGTTTTTCACGGGGCAGCAGCGAACTGATCTTGATTTAGTAAATAAACCAGTTATAGTCGTAGCCTTTGCATCTGCGATTTCAGCAACCATAAGAGTTTAAATGATGCACCACTATCCTACCTTCTTCCCTTGCGTACATTAACACCATCTCTTTAGTTCAAATAAAATGCGATGCCTACGATGCCTTATTCAAATACCATTCGTCCTTATCTCCCTAAATCCATAAACAAGTGCTCGAAAGAAATCGGTATTTTTTATCTGTTAGAAATAGAGATGTACATAAAAGGGAAGGAATGACACAATTGCATACCTATAAGTTTTATTTGATCGGGTTAGATAAAGGAATATTCTTAGATTTTACGCCAAGGCATGAGCATGAAAGCATATTGAGAAACTTAATATAACAGGTATAGATTCAGATTCCTTGGTTACAGCTAGAGGAAGAGATCTGTCCGTTTGTTCTTTTCCCCGATTCAGTCACAATTAGGTACCGATATATTGGGTTTCCAATACTTGCACATGGCAATGCTAGGAAACCAGAATTAAGAAATGGGTGCTGTAGTCAATTTCCCAGGCAGTGTTTCATGCCAGGCTATACATTCCGACATCCCAAAGTGGCTCGCCCAAAGGTCCCTCCCCCAACAAAAAACATGCAATTTTCGTTCAGACAAGATGGAAATACAACTCCGCCTCTATTCCAAAAGGAAGGTTCAAGACAAACATTGGGACAATAGAAGAGTTTCAGCCATGGCATCAAACAAAGACCCCAATTCCGGGCCAGATTCAATCTCTCCATCAGGGACAGCAGAGCAATTTTACACTTTCATCAATGAGAAAAAGCTCCGACAACTCGGTGGATGCATATCCAACGATGCTTACTTCGAAGACTACTCTTTTCCAAAACCATTCCAAGGAAAAAAGGTTTGCATCGAAAACGATACTTTCAACCTAAAATAAGTCAGGATTGCATTCATTCGCCAGCTATGGTACATAGTCTAAAAGGAATGTTGCAGGAAGTTATGCAATTCTTAGAGCAGCTTACTGCCAGCATGGGTCAGAATGTGAAATTCAAAGTTGGAGATATATGTGAGGGAGAAGATTTTACAGCTGCGGTGAAATGGCACTTGGGTAATATTTCTTTCCATACACATTACAAATTTCTCCTAAACATTTAGTTTTCCGGTTTTCCCATAAAAATAATTAATCCAAGGCTGCCGGGTGGTCTTTCCAATATGGCAGAATGGAAAAAGACACAGATCCCATTTACCAGAGGTTGCAGTTTCTTCAAGTGCTCAAAAGATGGAGAACATATCATTATTAGGTAGAATGAAAGGAAAAGAAAAGGAAAGAAATATTGATAGTCTTCTATTGAGGAAAATATAAACTCACTATAAACATTATATGCAGGAAAGCTAATGTATTAATTGAATCACCAATCAAACCTGGAGGCATAGTTCTGGTAACATCGCAAGCGCAAACTGACTCTCTTAGTATTCTGACTTTGTAGTATTGAGTGCATTTACTTTTGTAATGCCTAATCATCTGATAGCTAATTACCCTACTTTAATTTTTCTGTCTGAATCTGTTCAATGTGCTGGCCTTTCCCTTGAGTAACATAGGCCCTGTTCAAGACTGTGACTTCATTATTTGATGACTTTCCAAAGGCAACAGAGTGTAAGTCGGCAATTTCCCCCAGACATGCCACTTCCTTTAAAGCATCATGTCTAGAGAAAATTCACACAGTCACTTTGTTGCAGGGTTCTTAAAGAGTCCTCATGCGGTACTAAAATGGGTGATGAACATGTACAACATATTCATGGCACCTCTTCTGAATCCATTACTGGGTGGCTACATCAAATTTTGGAGCTTGATAGCTCGATTGCTGGGCTATGCATTCAACATTGCCATCTTTATTTCCAAGTTTTTCATCAAATAGAGGAAAACACAATTCATAAAGGTTCTGAATAATAACTGCTAGCACTAGAGGGTATTGTCTAAAGTCACATCAACTGCCATCATTATCGGTATCATGGTTTGACCAAGTCTCTAACAATGAGAGGGCAACTAATGGTCCAAGAACTGGTGGAAGTTGTGGAGGCCTACTAAAGGTCACAACTGGGTGAATCTTCTCCTTTGTAACTATGTCCCCGATTCTGCGCTTGTTTCTTAGTTGTTGAAGTTGCCAATATACCTGCAACAAACATCAAATGTTCTTTTTATGAATGTTGTCATATTTTCAACCTCCAACACAAAACAGCTCCACCAATAAAAATAAATGTAAATCCAAGAAGTAACGGGAACATCTGTCAGTACAAAAGGCATATATTATCGTAAGGTCTTTTACAAAATAGGCATGAAAGATTTCGCACCGGAACCCATGATCGTTTCACCGCGAAACTGTTTTTTTGCAAGCAGCAGGGCAACAATTGCACGCATGTATTCAGCAGTTATTGTGGTGGTGTTTCTGCAATAACCAATTATGTCAAGTCGTCATGACAAGAAAGCCGATAACAAAATTGAAATTAATGGTAAAATCCTGGTTGCAATATAACCAACTAGAGTACCCTTATTTGTGATGCAATTTAACTGCTAAAATAATCGCATGCTGTGAATGAAAAACAAAAAAGAATCAAGTAATCTTGCAATAGCAAACATTCTAGAAATAAAAACAGAGGGGTGTAACTAAGAGAGAAGGGACAGAAAAGCTTTAAGCTGAATAGAAAATAATTAACACGCCAAACGCAAAACTTAAGGAAGACTCCCGTGTGGATGGTCAACCAAACCAAAGAAATGAGCAAAGTTGTGACGCTCCAATATAATGAGCCGCAAGATAGTTCCGGAAACTTCTGAGGTGCATTGAGGAATTGGCCATGCTGTCAACTCTCGGAGATACGTGTATACCACATGGCGCTATGTCTGGCCGCCGTGGTAAGAGGGTTATCAAATAATGGGTTTAATGGTCCTTGATCATGGACCATACTCTCAGCCACGTTGTAAATGTAAATTTTGTGACACTGAAAAGCTAATAATAATGTGAATTTGGGTCAGGTAATTTTTATTTTTTTAATTTTATTTTTATATTGTAATATTTTTGATATTTTAAAAAATTATAATAACAATTTACTGTTATAATAAGAAAATTATAAATTTTTATTTAAATAAATTTAAATTATTATATTTATTAAATTACATAAATTAAATTATAAAATTTAACAACTTAATTACAATATTTATAAGAATTTAATGACAGCCTATTTTGTCAACTACATTTTTCCTAATAATAATGGATCGGACCTGCACATAGTTTGGAGTGGACAACGGACTCATCTCAAATGTTGGTTTGTAACAGGAGCGATGGGATTGACCGCACACAACTTGGTAAATTGAAATTCTTGGGCATTGGGCTTTCGTCCGGTACCAAACAGGCGCCCAAACAATGGGTGATTGCGTTGATTATGGAGTAGACAAGCCCTAAACGGCCCAAAGCTTGGAACAATAATTATGAATCGGATTTAAAAGGCCTTGATTCATATATTTGGCGTTTCCTTTTTGCATATGTTAATTCATTTTGAGATAACATATTGTAATTGCTTAAGTCCAATTTAATAATTAAAAAATAAATAAATAGAATGCACGTTTGGAGATTAGGATTTTTTTAATTTTAATTTTATTTGATTTAATAATTTTTTATTTCTTTTATATTTTAATATATATAAATCTTAATTTTTTATTATTTTTTCTCTTAATTTTTTTCTCTATCGTTTTTACTCTTCCCTATTTTCACTGCAGGAAACCCAATCCCACGTTTGAAGGTAGGTGGCTTACTCATCCTTCCTAATATGGCGAGCACAAGACAAAAGTGGGCATGGCCAAATAAAGTAGTTTGAATATTGCAGGCATCAATGTTGAATAAAGATGGTGCTGATGGATTAGTCTACTCAGTACTCCCACATAGTGCGTTTAACAACTGCTACCTGCGAAGGTCCGTCAAATCAGTTCAATTATTATACAATAGAAAGGCCCCATGTGGGGACCTGTGAACCACTTATCTCTCACTCTTATAATAAAAAATGATATATATACATAATTTTATATATAAAAATAAATAAAAGTATATAAAATTTATATTTTTAAAAATATAAACATATACTGCCACCGTCCATGTTTGACAGATTAATAAAGCCGTAATAGCCTTTGTGTAGAGAGGCAGCCCTAGGCCTAACCCTACCTTTCAGAGGTTAATTTCATTGAGGATAAAATTCTTACATGAATTCATCCAACGGAGAGTTGATTTGCACTCCACGTTTCAGCAACTCGGCTCTTCCGTACGTTGTCGGGCCCAACACATCATTCATATATTGCGCCCACCTCGACTTTCCTCGCAGCACCGTAGAATTGCATGACAAGACCTTCACCAATCACCACCTGCCACTGTCAGTTAGATCTACTCCACTTGACTCGACCCCGGACCTGACTTCATTAATCTACAAATGAATACCACGCTGAATTTTCAGTTCAGGTGATTAACACAAACACTGCCTATTTTCAATATAGATGCAATTATACATACATATATATATATATATGCACATTTTCTTCCATCTTTGGCGCACGAACACAATTCCGTAAACAAGAATAATGTACTAAAGTGAATTGCTTTGGCCTACAAGATCCGTGCCTGCCCAACTGTGTCCAAGTATCTTATTTCTCCTTCCAAGCTTTTTCTGAGGAATACAAGTCATTGATGGGTCCGACTGCAACACTACGCCGACCATGCTGGTGCTATTCCTTCGCACTTTGTGTTGTATAGCATAAAGCCACCCATCTTTTGATTTAACCCCATCAAAGCAACGCTTTAGCAACTTAATTATTCAATTCAATGAGGCCCAACCCACATGATCCTGTCGCAAACTGATGACGGTACACCCCAAATTACCCCATTCAATTTTTCTTGTACTCTTTACAGTGTCAAATCATCATTGTCTCGTACGACAACTTGACTATCTGAACCCATTGATTAGCTGTGATTCCCAGTTGCATAATTACTAACTTCGATGGCAGACTGGCAGTGTATATGAGGCATGCGGGATTACATCCCCTGTCGTAATAGTAAAAGGGGAAAAAAATTATGATAGAAAAAATAATTAAAAATAAATAAAATTTATTTATTAAATTTAAAAAAATTAAAATTAAAAAAAAAAAACCTAAATCTGAAGCATACATTAAACACGCAACTTCACATTCTGTGGACTTAAGGTGGGGAAATGTTTAGCTTACGCTGCCCTGCCCTGATGTTGTGAAACATGATTTTTGGTTATGAAAAGAAAAAAAAAAAGAATTTAAAAGTATATAGAATTGATGTATATGTATATTATTATTCTAAATAATTCTATTTGCGTAGAGTAATGATAAAGTTTCACATAAATTCTATACATTAACTACTCATAGTCTCGTAATCTTTTCCTATCATTTCTCTCCCACGTAATTGTCCATTTGCATATGCTGGGCTTATCAATTTGAAGTCAAATTTTGTATTATGGATAACCATGGAAGAAATTAATGAATTGTCTCCTCCGCAAGCTGCCCGCACATGCACGTGTACACACATAAAAGTGAAAGGAAGGTGAAAGAACGTAGAGTGTGTGTAGAGTTTTAGCATACAAATATCATTACTCAAAAATAAACCCAAACTTGAATGGATAGCAACGCTCCAGATGGTTCATCAAAGTCACATGATTTTGACACTCTACCTACTTATTGATCTGCCTGAAATTTCAACGTATAAACATTATTCTGCTTACCTTCGTATCATGAACAATGCTAGTTCCAATTGCATAAGATCTGTGCACAATCTATTTGGACGACTTTAAACGTTGTTCTATTTGTACTCTAGTGACTTGTAGAAAAACTGTGTGAGGAGTTTGTCACCCTTTAATTAATTAATTCATGAATAGCGTTCTATTAATCTTGAAAAGAAAGCATGCGAAGCCGCCAAAACTCTTTGATGTTGTACTTTTACTGCTAAATAACCCGGAAAGGTTAATAGGAAAATGGAATATATTCAACATTCTGTGGTTTAATTGATCATCGACATTTACCAGAGCCTTGAAGAAAACAATCTAAAGAAATTCTTAGTCTTTTTAAGACACACTAATGAGAGGTGTCATCAAAATATTATTTTTTTCATTTTTTCTTTATTTCTAATCACTTATTCTCTTATTTCTATTTTTATTCTAAAGTAGAAGATAAAAAGTTGATTTCATACTGCATGAAAATTTTAAAGTTATTTGTTCTTTAATTTGGAAAATAGAAGTAGAAGCATCTATGGCATTAGACGTATTATCAAATGCTCAAGCCAATTAACGGAATAACTGAATAACGCACAAAATATGTTCATTCCAAAGATGATTTTATATATATATAATGTAAGTAGATGTTTATAAAATTGTAAATACGTATAAAACTTGCTCAGGCAACATATTGGAGAACAAAGTCTATGTAAGCCTAAACACATGATTTGTAGGATGTTGTGCATCCCTAGGTTCGAAATGTGAATATAAGTATGATTACTTGAGAGAACAATACATCAGTTGGCCCTCACCTTCTGAAAGTCAACTCGAGTCAAAGAGGCTGGATAAGTTCTCATGGTTTTTACCTCTCCCTCGTTCCTTAGAGAACTAGAGAAGGAACTTACCAACCAGGTTTCGGCTGAAAGGGGAAAAGAATAGGAAGCTGCCATTTTGTTGGTTTTCCTTTTCATCAATAGAAATGCGTCATTTCTTTAATTAATGATGAAAGGCAGTGATAGAAAATGCCTATAATGATGTATTTTAAGAGGGATATATACCCTTAATCGGCATATCCCCACCCATTCACTGTTGAGCTTATGGAAATAGAGATGCACCACCCTAAAATTTGTAAAGACAATAATGACCAATTAGGTGCAGTGCATTATCATTGTCACCCAAAGCTGGCTAAACATTTTTACCTGCTTTGCTTAATTACTGAGGCAGATTACATTTCCCGGAATATACTATATATTAGGGCTAATTATGTGCGCTTCTTGTAAGCTGTCAATTATAGCAGAGAGATCAATCAGGGTTGAAGGCTAGAAGGCAAGCATGAGTAGAGGTGGAAGCTCTGGGGGTGGGCAGAGTTCGTTGGGCTACCTGTTTGGTTCAGAGGAACAGGGAAGTCAGACCCCGCCGCCAAAGACTACAGTTCCATTACCACCGTACGGCATTGACATCGTCACTGAGAAGCTTCCTGATGCTCCTGCTTCTCATCCTCATTCTGCCAACCAAAACACCTCTCCTCGAGTTCAACCCCAATATTTGGGAAACTTTCTTACTGTAAGCTTTCCCTATACATAGATTCTTTCAAGTTTCAACCTTAATCATGCATCTCAACTATTCGTTAATTAATGCTTGCCCTACAAAATAACCATTCAGGATCGTCCTTCAACAAAAGTCAAGTCAGTTCCTGGTGGTGATTCCTCGCTTGGATACTTGTTTGGAGATAAGTGATATGTCTTTCTCTACCTCTCAAGAGGGAAAATCAAGCATATACAGCTCCCTAGATGGGGTTTAATTAAGCTTTAAGTGATTACTATATATGATTTTAGAAAGGGAAAACATGTCGGGCGAATAAGGGATTAAGTTCTCCCGTTGTTGGGTTTGCAAAGGGTCAAAGTTATGCGTTGTCTGCTTGATGTTTATATATTTAATTATGTAATTGTCCACTGATGTTAGCTAAAGATAGTTATCTGGTGTGGGTCTTGACGGTCTTAGCAGGAAATTATATACTGGTGTGTGTTTTTGCTGCTAGTTTATTAATCAAATGTGAGGCTTCTTGTTACTTTAGCTGTACTTTTAACAAATTTAATAAAAGTGATGCTCCCGTTTCAGTTTAATATGTATTGGTTGATCGATCTTCTTTACTTCTTTTTTATTATTATTATTATTATTTTAATTTCATGCATTATACATATGAGTCCCGGCTAGCTTTCTGATTTGATTGATTGCTTCAGTAGTTATTCGTGCTGAATGTATTGTTTGCTTGATTAAAATGAAAAAGTTCTGCTTGTAATATATATAGTTTATTAGTGCAGAATGAAGTTTGTTAGTCTAATTTTGCTGGTCAAGATGGTATAACAAAGACAACACTTTCTCAGTCAGAATTTATGTTGCGCAATTAGTGTCAATCTATTCTTCTTTCTGCTACAATTACTAAACTCAGAAGTTAGAAGCTTAGCAATTAGAGGGTTCCACTGCGCGGCTTGTTTCTCTTTGATTCTTCATCACACTCTTCTCCCATCGCATGTTTATACAAATATACTTCATTTTTTATATTAGCAACAGATCATCCATTCGTAATATCAATGGTAATTGACAGCTACTCATCCGTTGGTAAGATCTTGGCATAAAATTAATTTCTAAGAGTGTATATGCATAGAAATAATTTGGTCTGTGTTTGCTTTGCGGAACTCAATGAATTTGATTCTTTGCTTTGGTAAAAATTAAGGATATCTCCAAGCACAAGCATACTTCGTTGAAGTGTCCTTGTCTTTTTTGTTTTCTTCCTTTTTCTTTTATAATGCTCACCTTTGCTGGTGGGGAAGGGGAGTGGGATTAGAGAGCTTAATCAACTTAAGTCAAATATATACTTCCACGCAATTCCTGTAGAGATTAATTAACACAAAAAATAGAAATTTGAACTGTACTTTTGTCCATGAAAGAAGAAACAAACAATCCCTAATGTTAAATTCAAAAGGTCACATTTATAATGTAAGCTGTATAAGCTGTATTTTAATTCCATGGGAATATTAATCTGTGGGGTAAATTGTGATTGTGAGATCAAACTCTTCTGCCTTAACCAATCTCTTTCTCTGTCTCTCTCCATATATATATATATATGTAGCATATGAAATCCATAAATATTTGATGTGTTTTTCGATCGATCTATACCCTTTATATATGCTAATGTCTGTAAAGCACTTAACAAAAAAGGTGTAAGGGGTTGGGCATGTCCAGACACAACGCTGCCCGCTATGACTTTCTTTAAGGGGGGTGTTTTTACTCGTAAATACTTGTTGTAGCCCTAAGAAAGTCTTTGCAGCACGTTAGCAAGCTTTTATCAGGTTTCATAAATTAAGTATCAGTTGAGCTTCTTCAATGGAATGAATTGAAATAGTAAAAGTAGCAGTACTTGATGGATAAGCGTTTGATTTCTTAGTTACAAATAGTACGTGTGCAATATCCGCATAAATCAGGGATTAAAAATCCTCTATCTTAAAAGTAGAAGGCAATAAGAAAAAGACTGATCTATGATTAAGAAAGAAAAATTCTAGTAAAAAAAAAGTATAAATTCTATATTAAATTATAAAACATATAAAAAATTATTAAAATTAAAAAATTAAAAATTAAAAAAATCTAAATCTCAATCACAGGCGAAGACACGAGACAGTGATTGTCCTTGCAGTTGCACAGATTGTTGTGTAAGGTGACTTTAAACTGTGTGAGTGATTGCTCATGAACAAACGCCTTAGCACTAGGCCCTAGGGTTCTGATGCTGGGGTTAGGAAGCTAACAGGCTAATTATCCATTGGTGGCTGAATATGATGATGGAATCATTGAGTTCTTCTTCCTTCTTTTTTGCACGCCACACAGAAAACGATGGAGTGTTGGAGTAGGAGATGATATGGCCACAGCCACGCCATCAAAATTCTTCTTCCTTCTTCGCACCGCTTCTAATAATTTTGGGCCATGTACTAAAACCAAATAGTAAATTAATCGTCTTACAAACTGAACTGGATCTTGTCCATGGCGTCAACATAGAAAGCCATTGTGATGATTATTAAAAAGGAAAAAGAAAGGAGTATGGATAATTTAGTTTGGTTCATTTCATTGATGTAGGGAGCCTGAATAGCTCATGCGGGTCTGGATGCATGCAAACTGGGCTAACATTCTGCCCTAATCAGTAGTCACAGGATGTCACCCCATTTGTTGTTTACATTCACATCGCAGGAAACATTGAGTTCGTTGACATTGACATAATGGAACTATTCCCAGTTCTCTGTTTCCGCCCTAAGCATTTAGATCATTATCGTTTGCGTTAACTGAAAATTAAACCAACAATACGATATTGCATTATTTGATTATTAGACTCTATGAAGATTCCTCTCTAGTTGCTTTTCACTTTTGTCTACTAATTTGATCATGACTTGCTAAACTCAACTAACAATGGTATCGTATCCCATTATTGCTTATTAAGCGAAGACTCATCCAATAGTTTTTCATCTGCTCACGAACTTCTAATTTCAAATCCACCAATGCCATAAGGCTTTACTGATAATTGGATTCCTTTAATAGCCATTCAGTCGCCAATAACATATAACCAAGTTGCCAACTAACCAAATAGGCAGAAAGCTTTTCTTTTTTAAGTTCTCAAAGAAAAAACAATAGGTTATTTAAAAGGGAAGACCTAAAGCCAGTAAGGGCTATCTATTTTTGGTTGCTTTGAGTTACTCTTCTTCCGGCCTATATTTTCTCTGAAAAAAGTAAGATCAACTAAAGTGGTTTTAAATCATTTGATTTGTAAATCTTATAATTAAATTTATAAGACTTAATAAATTTAAACATTTAAAGTTTTTAAATAAAATTTTATTTATACAATCTCATGCCGGGCCATAAGGAATTGCCGTTTGTGGGGTTGTAGCCGAACGTATTATGGGTTAGCTAAAAGCCCTATATTTAAACACCAATTAAAGTTGGGCCCGTGAAGAGTTGGGAGTTGGGAGTGGCAACACCAACATTGGCACGGTATCACGGGGGACTGAGTCTCTCTTGTTTCTGTGATTAGAAATGTTAGTGTTCACGGGATGCCAAAGCTATGCATATTCTGACAAAGTTACGTGACCACGTGGACCCTCCTATTCCGAACTAAACAATGCTGTATCTATGACTAGAATCAGCCAAGGGGAAACCACTATTCTCGTGTAAAACACCAACAATCTCACCTCCCTAGTGCATCATCGCCCACACCATCTCTCCTTCTGCACAACGTACTTTTATTCATATAAGAAGTTAAATACAAACGCAGTGGTGGATGGTGCCCGAGACAGTGTCCATCAACGAAATGGAAATGGTATTTTTATTTGATGCCAGATAAAGGCATAACTTGTAATGCTGTCTATCTGAACACGCGCATGTAAGTGACCTGAGAACCACACATTGAAAATCAAATAGAATTAAAATGGGTTGAAGATAACCAAAACCAAGAGTTGGATTGCCTTTTAGTACTAGTACATACTTTGGTGCGCCTAACAGCAGAATCATACCTTCATGACTCCATATGATAATCCATTCTATCTCTAACATGCCTTAGAAGCAAGCCCAACTTATTTCTCTTATCGGCATTAATGCACTTGCAGATGGCTCCCACACCCACAAAATGTCAGGTACAAACTCTGCTTCTGGTTATGGTCTTCTTTCCTACCATGAAAGGCAGAGCGGAAGAAGTACTGGTCCAATTGTTTCAAACTTCTTCAAGTTTCTTCGCCCCAATGCTAGTGATTCTTTTTGTTATGTGCTATCAACGAATCGTACCAAACCTGGATGTTTTCCATCTATATCTATGGAGAAACATGAATGCTTTGAAATTCGAAATGTTACAGGTTATGCATGTTCTGGTCCAATGGTTGCTTTATCAAGCCTTACTATGGTGGAGAGCCGGAAGGGTCGGGGGCTGCACTACTTCGCGTACAGTGCTGTGAGCTGCAGAACTCACAGTGCCTCAGTGATAGAATTTGGTAGGGTTGGAGATGGAACAACTTTGAACACTAAAACCTTTCAGGCAGCCATAGATCATATAAGACAGTACGCATCAAACGGTGGGTCTCAACTTTATGTTCCCCCAGGAAGATGGTTGACTGGCAGCTTCAATCTCACCGGCCATTTCACTCTATTCCTTCATAAGGATGCTATGCTTCTTGCCTCTCAGGTTTATTAGCCAACTCTTGCAGCTCAAAAACTAAATGTTATTAAGTAGATGCAATTGGAAAGTACTAATATATATATTCTTTCAAACTTTGGAATCAGGTTGAAAATGATTGGCCAGTGATCGATCCCCCTGCCATCCTATTGTCGAGAGAGGGACACCCAAGGTGGAAGGTTCAGCAGTCTAATTTTTGGAACCATTCTCTCAGATGTGGTGGGTGATAACCGGTATTGAAATCATGCTCTTGTGAACTGTGATTGCCATATAGTCCAACAAAAAATGTGCTTGTGCTAGTGATTGAGTTCAAATTTATTTGTAGGGGACAATGGCACAATTGAGGGGCAAGGTGATCTATGGTGGCAAAAATTCCTCAAGGGGGAGCTCATGTATACCAGACCTTGATTGATATCATGTACTCACAGAATGTTCAGATATCCAATCTCACTTTGGTTAATTCTCCACCTCGGAATGTCCATCTTGTTTACAGCAGGTTCTTCTCTTTTTCTTTGCTTTCTCTGTTTCCAATCATAAATCATTGACGCTGAAAACCTGCCTTGCTCAAAGGGATTACAATTCCTTTAGCAATTTTTTATTTTGAATGCAGCAACGTTCTTGTACAAGGCATTACAATTCTTGCACCTGTGACATCCCCAAATACTGATGGGATCAACCCTGTTAAGTTACTATTCACAGGCATATCTTGGCCGAGTTAAGTTCACAGAAGATAAACACAATTCTCGAGTTTTCAAATACTGATGGGATTGAGTTGGGGAGCGAGATGTCAGGTGGGATTGAAGATTGCAGGGTTGAAGACATCGAATCCATTGATTCAGAATCAGGTGTGAGAGTCAAAACTGCTGTGGCAAGAGGAGGCTATGTGAAGGACATACAAGTTAGAAGGATGGCCATGAATACCATGAAATGGGCATTTTGGATGACGGGAAATTATGGGTCTCATGCAGATGAAAACTATGATCCTAATGCAGTGCCTGTGATTCAGAATATTAATTATCGTGATATGGTTGCTGATAATGTGACCATGCCGGCAAGACTGGAGGGTATATCCGGTGCCCCATGTACTGGAATCTGCATATCAAATGTAACTATTGAACTAACGAAAAAGGCGAGTAAAATTCCTTGGACTTGCACTGACGTCGCTGGGATTTCAAGTGGTGTGACGCCTTCGCCATGTGATTGTTGCCAGACCAAGGACCAGAGAAGATGGGGACATGTGCCTTCCCAGAAGACCACCTCCTAATCGATAATGTCGAACTTCAAACATGCTTCCATGGAAGAAAGTATTTGTGTGAGACAGTATCAGTGGAAAGATTCAGTTCATAGGAAAATCCCCCAGAGTGCAATACTTGAATATGTTCTGTACTCAAATCATTTGAGACTGTTACAGAAACTCTGAACAAGCACATCTCTTAAAATAAATAAGGCTAAGCCAATGATAAGTATACATTTTTGCCACCTGCTCGTGAAACTGTTATCGGTTAGCACAGCATCCGATCGTTCGATGTAACTGCAGTTTATTACTTTGTAACAGTCAACCAATTAGCCGAGAAATAAGAATATCGAACTGAGATTCTCTTAAGTGTATAATATACTGTAAAGAGTAAAGAATACTTTGTTAATCATTGATAAAAAATAAATAGTATAAATTATTTAAATTTATAAATTATGCCATAAGTGAAAAATAAGGCTTGGACCGCTTATAACAAAGATTATTTTCAGGCACCGAGAAAAAGTCTCCATTGACTGATCCACAATTTTGACGATCCTATTTTGCTCCCCCAGGGCCCAACCCTCCACCCTCCCCGTCTTTTAGCGGACTCTAACATAGTACAACAGCTTTCATTTCCTACAGGATAATTCTGCCCTTTTTCCAGGAGAAACTTTCCTTCATATCATAATTGATTTATCACTAGATTACAAGGAACATAAGTTTGCTGCTTTTGATAGGAATCCATCTAGATGTTGAAGAATACTGTATTCAATGAGGAACATGTTTATCTCATTAGATTTAAACATATAAGCAAGCATTTTCTACTGACAGGCTGGATCTGGATTAAACTTCACTGATTCCCTCCAGATGAACTCCTTGATGTGCTCTTCAGTGCATGATGGCTGCTCAAAATCAAAGCTGAATGGCCTGGGACAGACTGGCTCATCATTAATGTCATGAAGGGATGAAAGATATGGGTGACATAGTGCCTCATCAACTGCGATTAAATGAAAATACCACTCAAATAAATAAAAAAGTGAGGAATTACATCCTATAACAAGCTTCTCCTGAAACTGGAATTCTTCCAGAATACCTGTGATGCGTTTGTTGGGGTCAAAGATAAGCATCTTTTCTAGCAGATCCAATGCTGCAGGAGACATATTAGGGAACCTAGTTGAGAATTTTTGCTTCCGGCACTGTGGTAGCTGTCTAACATACCTTCTGGCATTTTCACTCCGGAGAAATCCAAGGTTGGCATCATCAGGTGAGCCTATTAACTTTTAAGCAAAAGGAAAACAGAATGCATGACGGTGTTACAACTTGTGGTCGTCATTTTACAGGGAACCAAAAAATCAGGTTACATGTAATCCTTTCATCCTTTTAACAGTAACAGCATTTTAGGAAATGTATGTCATGCCTCTATTATTACTTGTTAAAGAAGGGAGACTTGGTTCCATCATGCGACATGATATTCACCCAAAAAAAAAAAAAAGTAATCTGGGTTTACTAGGGCATCATACAGAGTTTTTCTTAGAGGACAAAGTGTTAGTCACTTTAACCGATGCCTCTGATATATTAGTTCTTGTCAACCTCGTTCTATGATTTCTGATAGGTTTACAAATCAGACTTTCATGGAGGTTCAAACACCAAGGAAATGCATATCAAGCTAACAGCACACAAACTCAAAGATATTGGCATATTGTAACTAGCCTGATATTAGTTGGCAAGTTGGCATTCGCCGAAAATAGCAACAGTTGGAACAGGCAGGTAAACAAGAAACAGGAAGAATCAGAACAGCCTGGCCACCTGGCCTTGTATTTCATTATAGCAAGTTGTGGCAGTTCTGGACAAATTTGAAAGTGATTCTACGGATTCACAGTGTTAACCTAGGCAAAATTTAATGCATGCAGTTATTCAATCTTGCTAATTAGCTATGATCAGAGTAGGATTCTACAGGGAGAATGAGATGATAAGCAAACAACAGAAGAGTAACTAAATAAAATGTGATGGCATTACGTTTTTAGTAGCTTCATTTGGGGGTATCAAGCATGTTGGAAAGGTCAAAGGGACTGAACTAGAAATAATTCAAAACAAATTCAGCCTTTAATTCAAAAGGAAAAACTCCTCCATTTGCAAATGCAGATCAGCTTCTCAGTCAAGATGAGGATTTTATACGGAAGTACCCAAGGTCCAAAACAATACCTCTGTAATAAGCCTTAGTTGATGAACATAATCTTTCCCAGGAAACAAGGGTTCTCTGGTCATCATTTCTCCAAATATGCACCCAACAGACCAAATATCAATTGCAGAGGTGTATTCCGAACAATTGAGGAGCAATTCTGGGGCTCGGTACCATCGGGTGACAACATACTCTGTCATAAAATCCGTTTCAGTTGTTGTCCTTGCCAAACCAAAGTCCCCAATTTTAAGGTCACAATTCGCATTCAGAAGTAAATTACTGGGTTTAAGATCACGGTGCAAGACATTAGCTGAATGCACATATTTCAGCCCTCGTAATAGCTGGTATAGAAAGTACTGCAGAAGTTTCAAGAATTATTAATTCCATAAACCAATTCAAACAAAAGTAGAACCCAAAATTTATTACTTCTAAAGTGATTTTTTAAGCGTGATTTGAGATGCCATCAAATTTCATAGATTTCCTGCACATAAATATGAAAGAAAAACTCAAATTTGATGTCTTGATTTTATGATAATATCTTAACATTAAGCCATGTTTTTAATTCAAATGTTTTAACCAACAAGCGCCAAGGCCTATAAGCATTTTTTTGAATAACTAGAGTTAGATATCATTAGCAAGTATTATCAGGAAAGACTTGTCCTACGAAAAATTAAAGGACATACTATTAAGATCCAAGGGTATCATTTACAAACCTGACAATGATCATCAGTAAGAGGTTGGTCAGTACGAATTATCTGATGAAGATCAGTGTCCATCAATTCATAGACAATGTATACGTCATTGAAGGTCTCTTTTTTTGGAGGTCGTATGATATCCTTGATGGCGATGATCTGTGAAAGATAATAGCAATCTCAAGCATCTAAAAGAAAGGTGATGAATGGAGAAAAAGTTCCACAGAAACACGAGGACAAAAAGTGAAAAAAAAATAAAAATACAGGTGAAGTTAAAATTGAAAAAGCACGCGAGGTCTGTGTAGTAAGAACTAAGAAGACATGAAACATGCATTTTATATACATGAAGTCGACAACAAATTTAAGTAACAATGCTGTAAGGAACTCGTAATAACTATTAACATGTGAATAAAAAAGAATTGCGGCATGATAACTATGAGTAAATTATTCTGGCAACCACGTTTCCAGTGTAGGTGGATGAGGAGGACAAACTAAAAATGAAAAGAATACTTACATTTTCATGGTCCATGTGGCGAAGGAGCTTAATTTCTCTCAATGTTCTTTTAGCATCAATTACATTGTCAAATGCGTTACCAATCTTCTTGATGGCAACTTCCTCGTGCGATTCTGCGTTGACAGCAGCACTGAAAATAAACGGTTTGTTATTTACCACTCTGATGTTCAATTGAGACAAATTGTTATAACAATTGAGAAAAAGCCATTTTCCAGTGTTCCCTAGAGACGGCAAAGATTTCAGCAGCTGCTGAATCATGTTTATGATACAAGATACAACCATATGCCGAATTCCAATGATCAAACTTGCTTCCATCAAAATTTGGACATAACGAACACTAATGTCAACCTTACGCTCAAAGCAGGCGCAGTAAACATCTCAAAATCTCTGAAAACCCTGAAAGTTGACGGAAAGATTCATGCTTGATTGACGACCATTTTTTCATTAATAAACCAGATTTCAGAATCTATCTCCTGAGTTGTATAAGTAATTTGTTTTCCTTCCTCACATGCTTATTGTCTTATGCTACCAACACTAATATCAAACCTATACATCTCAGCTCCTGCCATCGCGTATAAATGGCTAAATACAAGATCGCAAAAGCTGGAAATTTATAGTTAATGATCGAGAACTGAACCAAGTAACCTATAGATAGAAAAAATATGTATATTTATCTCTAACGGCCGAAGTAGTTACCAGACGATGCCGTAAGCGCCTCTACCGATAGGGCGGATGGGAGGCACATACTTGGAGGAGACCTCGAACAAGTTACCGTACACATTGTACTGTACGTATCGACCCCCATGAGTGAGAACTCTTTTGATTTTACCATCGGCTGAAGCAGCAGAACTTGACTCTTTGGCGGCCATTTCGAAGCTCAAAGGAAAGAACACAAAATGGGGCTCCACTTCGGAGTAGAAAGCTCGAAGCTTTGTTATTTGATACAAAAGAAGAAGTCCTGAGTATCAGAGTAGGGCTCCAGCTAGCAAATTTGCCGTTTCTTTGGTATTGAGTTTGGCCTAAAAGAGTGGGAGCGAATGAATGCGATGCACTGCAATGAGGCCAAGTTTCCCCCACTTGTACCGTTCCTTTTTCGGGTCTTTTGATCTGAATGGCGTGAAAATCCGTGATGTGAAGAAGACGGTTTAAAAAGATCATTTTTCAGCCTCAACCAAATGTATTCTACTTTCATATTATTATAATAAGGATGGAGCGCATTCAATCCTGAAACCGCGTGGCGTTTTCTGCTGCTTTAGTCTCGAAGACCATTTCATCTTTCTTTCATTTACTCTGTAACTTTGATTTCAACGCTCAGTAACTAAAACTTCAATTTTTCATATCTGTAAATTTAGTTTTCCCCTGTATTTATATATATATATATATATATATATATATATATATCCCCTAACATTCAACAGTTCCGTGCTGGTACTGGACATCTGATAGATGTCGTTAATTTCTGTTTGACAGTTTGCGTTTAATCAGTCATCAAAGAATTGGACAACTACTCTGACCAAATCCCAAGTATTTTAATCTAATTAATCTTTTTCAGGTAGGGAGGGACAGTATCCTTGGGATTCATCGAAGATGGTAACTACTAACTAAATTAAAAACCACCAATTTATATTAGAAAAACAAAGCTACTTTGATCTTTACTTAAAGCAAACAAAATGTGGGAAACTAATCTTGACCAGAAAGTTGTTGTAGAACAAGTCCAATTTATGGAACTTTTAAGGGTAATGCTATCTGCATATTACATTTATTAACCCTCATTTCGTCCCATATAGCGTTGAGTACTTAAATTAATACTGTAAAAGGTCAGAATGATATGCAAAAAGAAAAATGAAAAATTAGTAGCAAATGGCATTTTTCAAATTTCAACTAAGAAAATGGCAGTGGTAATATGCAATGCATGGGCATAACTCTTGGCAACAGATAATTCTACCTGTGAAGTGTATATAGTTTGTGGACTGAAACGTGACCTCCAAAAGCTTTTAGGAATTGTCACGGGATGTTCGCTCATTTGCTGTAAGCCCGATTCGTTAATCCTCTAGAGCACAGCCAAGATCCATTCTTAGTTCACGAACTGCATATGATGATTGATGGCTTACGTATTAAACTTGTTGGTGACAAATTGACACCCTTTACAATGATATTTTAAAATGGACACAAAATAGACAAAATAAATCAAGGTTTTGCTGAAAATTTACTTAAAAGAGAGAGAGAGAGAGAGAGAGAGAGAGAGAGTAATGAAGAGAGTCATCGCCTAACACCTGCTTTTGCTCCATGGATCCACGTTCATTGCTGACAAATTTTGCTCCTGTAAATTTTGCTGATCAACCGTAAGTAATTACCTAAGTTTTATAATAGAGTGTTGTTAATTTTATGTTTTTCTATCTATATTTTTATTTATATATTTTATATGACACTACTTTAAAAAGATGAATTTTCTTTTTATCATCTTACTTTTAGTTCTTTTTATCACATAAAAAATGTGGATATAAAACGTGACTGCAAGACGTATAAATAATATTTGTGTTACAATATATAGCAAATTAGCGATACAATATGAAAACTTTTTTTGTCTATTCATGCTAGATGTTTGAACACCTGAAGTTTCATGATAACTTATTTAAGGGAGATAGTCCATAACTTGGCCGTGTCAAGTTGTCCTTATTGGCATTGGGTAACTGCGCCATTAAGCTAGAGATGGTCCTTCAGAGTCAAATCCTGACATCACTTTGCCTTTTGCTTCTGGTACCATCCTCAACAAAGATTTCATCAAGTGGACAATTCAGGGGATGCACCAGATCTTTTTTTTTTTTTTTTTTTTCTTCCTCAGTTCCCTATTGGAAGCTATTTATGTGACACACTAAAAAAGAGAGAGAGAGAGAGTAGAAACATCAATTGCGGGGGAGAAAAAATGCAAAAGCAAAGTTACTTTAAAAGAAAGAATAGTACTAGCTTAGAGTGAACACAGTTACGCAATTTCTGGTGTGAAATTGTTGAAAAGTACTCGAGGATGAGTATCAAATTCAGTTGTTTAAATTCGAGGAGTGAATAAGTAATATTTTGTATTGAATCATGTTATCTCACAAAAAATAAAATGTTAAATGTTTATAAAATATATGTTGGATTTTACTGTCAATTGTAATAATTAAAATTTTTAAATAAAATTTTTGTAAAAATAAAAGACTATTTTCCATTAGTTATTTTACAACCAATTTGGGTGCTACATATTGGGCACAATTGTGTTTGTGATGTTCAAGTATATAGGGAGCGAGCCTTTCCCAGGCCCAAGCATCAACAAGCGAAATAATGTTCTTGTCTCACATACAGACTAGCCCATCCCCCCAATCCACTAAGAAAGTGATCATACTCTGTGTTTAATTGTTGGCCCAATATATCGCTTAGGAGGTGTCCTGCAGTACCTAATTGCATCTCAACCAATCACAAGGCGTCTAACAAACGAACATTCCAAGATGAGAAGAAGAAGCGGCCTGGTATGGAATTCAAGGGCAAAAATGGGAGAGAATGAGAGAAATCTAGAACCCGCGAAATTTGATTTGCATTGCTTCCTGATGGCTCCAATTCTCACTCTGGAATTCGCTGGTGAAAAAGAAGAACCCACCACAACCTCCTCGTTTCCTCCGCCTCTCTCTAATCACTACCCGCTGCATATCAATATATACAATTTCAACGTAATTGCACAGCACAAGAAATCCGGTTGTTGACATCAAAGTTGTCTTTTGCTCTCCGAATTTGCTCCGAGTTTCTTTATTTTTCCTCAACTCGCAAGGTAAAAACTTGGTTTTCAATGGCGGACGTTCACATGGGAGAATCAGAAACCTTCGCATGTCAGGCTGAGATCGGCCAACTCCTGAGCTTGATCATTAACACCTTCTACAGCAACAAGGAGATCTTCCTTCGTGAGCTCATTAGCAATGCCTCTGATGTAACTGCTCTTTCTCACATCCCAATCAATTTTCTTAGAAGTTATATGTGATGAAATTCAAAGGGATAGGGGAGAATGATTCCGGTTCTGATTATTGAGTTTAATTTCATATGCAGGCACTAGATAAAATCAGGCTTGAGAGCCTCACGGATAAGAGCAAGCTTGATGCTCAGCCTGAGCTTTTCATCAGGATTGTTCCTGACAAGACCAATAAGACTCTCTCCATCATAGACAGTGGAATTGGCATGACCAAAGCAGGTAATTAAATTACCCATTTAATATTTTGTTTTGGTGAGCAATTACCCATTTAATATTTGATGCTATGATTTGTCTGTTATTTCTTATTTCCTGTCTATTTCGTTCTTAAACCTCACAAGTTCGTTTCTTTGTGAATAGATTTGGTAAATAATTTGGGGACTATTGCGAGGTCTGGGACTAAAGAGTTCATGGAGGCACTACAGGCTGGGGCCGATGTCAGCATGATTGGCCAATTTGGTGTTGGGTTTTACTCTGCATACCTTGTCGCCGAGAAGGTTATTGTTACAACTAAACACAGCGATGATGAAAAATACATCTGGGAGTCTCAGGCCGGTGGCTCTTTCATTGTCACAAGAGATGTAAATGGAGAACCATTGGGTAGAGGAACCAAGATTACTCTATTCCTCAAAGATGATCAGGTGCGAGAACTCACAGTATTAGTATTTATGTTTAATATTCTTTGGCCTCAATGATATTGGCTAACAATTTTTGTTTCCCCCGAATTGTTGCAGTTGGAGTACTTGGAGGAGAGGAGAATTAAGGACCTGGTGAAGAAGCACTCCGAATTCATTAGCTACCTCATCTATTTGTGGACAGAGAAGACGACTGAGAAGGAGGTCAGTGACGATGAAGAAGAGGAAAACAAGAAGGAGGAGGAAGGCGATGTGGAGGATGTCGATGAGGACAAAGAGAAGAAATCTAAGAAGAAGAAGGTAAAGGAAGTGACCCACGAATGGCAACAGATTAACAAGCAGAAACCAATCTGGCTTCGAAAGCCAGAGGAGATTACCAGGGAGGAGTATGCCGCCTTCTACAAGAGCCTCACAAATGATTAGGAGGACCATCTCGCTGTGAAGCACTTCTCTGTTGAAGGACAACTCGAGTTCAAAGCCATTCTTTTTGTTCCCCGAAGAGCGCCCTTTGATGTCTTTGATACGGGGAAGAAGCTGAACAACATTAAGCTGTATGTGCGAAGGGTTTTTATTATGGACAATTGCGAGGAGTTGATCCCAGAGTATCTTGGTTTTGTGGAGAGCGTGGTGGACCCTGATGATCTTCCCCTCAACATTTCTCGTGAAATGTTGCAGCAGAACAAGATTCTGAAGGTGATCAGGAAGAATTTGGTGAAGAAGTGCATAGAAATGTTCTTTGAGATTGCTGAGAATAAGGAGGACTACGCTAAGTTCTATGATGCATTCTCCAAAAACATTAAGTTGGGTATTCATGAAGACAGCCAGAACAGAGCCAAGCTAGCAGACCTGCTGAGATATTACTCAACCAAGAGTGGTGACGAGATAACCAGTTTAAAGGACTATGTGACCAGGATGAAAGAGGGCCAGAAAGACATATATTATATTACTGGTGAGAGCAAGAAAGCAGTGGAAAACTCACCATTCCTTGAAAGGTTGAGGAAGAAGGAGTATGAAGTCCTTCTCATGGTCGATGCAATAGATGAATATGCAGTTACACAATTGGAGTATGATGGGAAGAAGCTTGTGTCTGCCACGAAGGAAGGGCTCAAACTGGATGACGAATCCAAGGAAGAGAACAAGAAGAAAGAAGAAAAGAAGAAGTCGTTTGAGAACCTCTGCAAGACAATCAAGGACATCCTTGGGGAAAAGGTGGTGGTCTCGGACAGAATTGTGGACTCTCCCTGCTGCTTGGTGACCGGCGAATATGGATGGACAGCAAACATGGAAAGGATTATGAAAGCCCAGGCTCTGAGGGACAACAGCATGAGCTCTTACATGACCAGCAAGAAGACAATGGAAATTAACCCTGACAATGGGATTATGGAGGAACTGAGGAAGAGAGCTGAGGTTGACAAGAAAGACAAGTCGGTGAAAGACTTGGTTTTGCTCCTCTACGAGATTGCGCTGTTAACATCTGGTTTTAGTCTTGATGATCCTAACACATTTGCGGCGAGAATCCACAGGATGTTGAAGTTGGGTTTGAACATCGGTGAGGACGATACTGCTGGGGAAGATGCTGACATGCCTCCGCTGGAAGAGGAAGGAAACGAGGAGAGCAAAATGGAGCAAGTGGACTAAATAACTGTTGAGCCTGCTGCTACCTCTAGAGTTCATTAAAAGGATGTCATGTTCATGTGAGACATGCAATGCTGCTTTGTGAGTCGTTGAGGTCATGGGTTGTTTTCTGACAAACCCTCTTTACTTTTTGTAAAATCTGGAGTGTGAATAGCCTTGTAAGTTACGGTCCCGCAAGTCTTAAAATTCAGTTGTAGACAAAATTCTTTTGACTAAGGAGGCTCTTATAATACTACATTAAGAAATCAACAACTGGAACAACCAAGCTACTACAGCCCATCGCTAATATCGCATCCCCCGTACGGCATCTTGGATTTTAGCTGCTTCTCTGGCTACTCCACCAGGATGCAGTCGGGTCCACTCGTATTTTTCTCTTAATTTCATACACCCAACCACGAATAAAACACTAGAAAAGAAGTCCCCTTTGCAGTAGAATTGTAAGTTTCACACCTTTTGCTCAGCAAAATATGTAATACGAGCCACAAATTTGCTGAAAGGAGACGCAAATCAGGGGCAAATTCGAAACCTTTTAAGAGATGCAAGCTATGAATGACCCAAAAATGGGATTCATACCTGTACCCATATCCCAAAGTCGCACAAGAGTTACATAGAAATTTCATTACAAAATTGCTCACCTATGTAGCAGTACTCATACAAATTAAGATGCAAGCATTTGCATATGGGCACTAGACCGAGCACCGCATTAGCAAAACCGCTCAAAATTCAAAATCCCCAAGGCAAAGAAAAATGTCTGATTGCTCAAATAATTACTGAGAGAGGGGGATCTACTACCTAACTCCGACGACAACCGCATTCGTCTACAAGACTAACTGCAAAAAACTGTAGCAGAAACCATTCCACTCAGGAAAGATTGGAACTAGTTTGCCCTCCATATCCACCGGCACCGCGGCCAAAGCCAGTCCTTCCGCCAGGGCCCTGCAGATGGGTTGAAAAGAATAAAATTTTGATTCAGGAAAACTCTCAACTTGCAATAACAGATTATATTGCTCACCAACCACAGCCAAAAGAGCAGATTCACATAATAGCATTATGTAAATAAGAAGAATATCACTCCAATATTGCATGTAAATTGGCGAGTTTCCCAAGTTGAAACCAACGAAGATTCACAGAGAATCTGATGATGACAGCGAGAAACCGAATACCATATACAAAGAACAAACATAAACGAAACAAAATGGCAATTCTGACTCAATCCTACATAGAAAAGAACATCGAAAACACTACATAGACAGAAACATTACCCCGAAAGAAGGCCTATAGTCAGCAGGAGCTCCACCCTTGTCCCCAAAGTCGCCACCAGGACCTCGGGGACCTCCGCGGTATCCATCCCGGTCACCAAATCTCCGCTCTCCTTCAAAGCGAGGTGGACCCCTGTCAGACAAGCATTAACATCAACCAAGTTGCAATCAGATATAAAAGAAACCCGTAATCAGCGACAGAGATCGCATGTCAGTTTGCCTAGAACATTGGCATTTTAATCGAAAAAGATGAGGAAGTTGTCCATATTATTATATCTTAATATATACGCATAAGAGCATAGAATGAAACTACGCGCATTTTACCTTGGGCGATCACCAGATGGGCCACCAAATGGTCTACCCGGAGGCTTTGCTTGTTTCTTCAAAGTAGCAGGCACAATCTCGGAAGGAAGATTGAGGTACGTTCTAAGGAACTCAATGCCATCGTTTGTGAGAAACCAGTAGTAGTGCCTCCAAGCAAAAGTCTCGCGCACGTACTCCCTCGACTTGAAGCTCTGCATCAGCTTAATCACCTGTAGGTTCGGCACATCAATCTCGGGGTGTTTTGCCAGATTAAAATCCTTCGCCGCAAAGCAAACTCCCTCTGAACAAAAATTAAAATAAGATAAATTAAAGCGGAAATAAAGATTAAACACAATGGAGTTCAACTACAAAATCCATAACATCAAGAAACCTTGGAAGATGTATTTGCAGATCTCTCTACGATTCTTCTCTGGAATAATCTGCAAATTTTTATTTAAATAAATAAATACAAATGCATAAAAACAGAACGATGAATGCGATTGAATCTCAAAGATCCCAACACTGCCATTATATGCCAAAAAACTACAGAATTCGGCTAAACCATTTAATTGCTGCTTCTGGAAAATTAGAAAATCGGGGCTGTGATAGAAAACTTACCATGGTTGCGAAGTAGAAGAGCGTGGTAAGGCTGCAGGAGGCGGCAACGGCACAAAGCTCTTTCCCCCTGTTGTCGCAATAAACCCTAAAACCACCCGCCAATGTTCTATAACGCATCGCTCAAAATCTGATCGACTCAGCGTATTTGGGTTTCATGGCCGCGCCTATTCTGGGCCATGCTTTTCGTAAAGAATTCCGTACGTGAAATTTCTTTTTGGGCCTTTGGGTCCATGAGCTGGAGTCGTTTTACTCACTAACAATAGTCATGAGCAAGATTCCAAAAGAAAAAAAAGAGGGAAAAAAACAAACACATTACAAAATAATAATCAATAAACATAACAAATACGGCAAATTGAGTACAATCCTTACATTTTAACAAATAAATTATTTTATTATTAATTTACGTACTCCTCAAAATTAAGGCGATATTACAAAAAGTACTACTACCAGAGTCATGAAACTAATTTTTTAAATAAATTATATGATAAAATATATAATATATAAAATCGTGTCATCGTTCATCTTCCTTAAATTGAAGTATAATTACAATAAAATTCAATATGGTTAATCTCCTTCTACAGTTGTCTAATGACTCCATAATAATAGGGATTGGGATGTTTTCAAGTAAGAAATATATTTTATAAAATGAAATATAAGTGAATAAGTATTAATTAAAAAATAAATAATGATAATTATTATAAAATATAAATAATTAAAAAATAATTTATAAATTTAAAATAATATATTTAATTACCTTTTTTAAAAAATTATTTATTTATATTTTATTATATAAAATATACCATTCACTTTAAAAATTTCCTAAGGAAAGTACATGATATCCGTAATCAACAGGAGAAAGGTGTGGCATGTAGCTATGGCGGGCGACAAATGCCTTGTCGTTCCTCTACATGCCTTCGCTAGCCACAAGAGTACAAGCCAGAACTCAGCCTTCGATCACAGTGTCAAGTGTCAACCTTTTGACTATGGTCATCTCTTTTTGACCCATGAACGGAATTTTCTATGTCGTGTGTGTGTGTGTGTGCTTGAGCAGAAAGACATGGAAGAGGGGTTGGGAATACGAGGGCAAATCCATTATTATCATTCAAAACCACCATGTACAGAGTCAATAGCAAATTGAAGATGTTTTGTCTTCAAAATCAAACTTCACCGCTGCTTGCAGTTGCCATTATTCTTTCCTCTTCAATTTCCAAACCACCAAATAATAAACACTGCACTCATGGTTATTTATACATATTTATATATTACTTTCACTCTTCACAATCTTGCCAATCAGAATAAAAAAGGGAAAACAACAAATTGAAAAAGAACAACCTCTTCTGCATGTTTCAGAAAGCCTGGCATGGACCATGGTTAAAACTCGTCCTAGTGTGAAAGATGAGATTATAAGAAGGGAGAGAGAACTTCAGAGAGTAGGACAGTCTTTGCAATCGTTACATCTCACAATGACGAAGGAAAAGAAGAAAGTGTATTTGTTCCCAAATTTGATGAATTTTGTGCTATTGCTTCCCCACCGAGTTGTCCTTCAACATTGTCCCAGAAAAGAAAGCTGGGACATTGTTGTTGAGTGTCAACCCATTCATTCAACTCTTGCCTCTGCAAGCACTCCAGTGCCATTTCTCCTTCCTCCTCCATACTGCAAGACTGTACTTCAATCGGCACCATGTTCTCCACGTTCTCTATCAACGGTGGCAGATAACTCGTGGTGTCCATGCCTGCAGCAACTGTAAAGGTCGCTGCTGGAGCAGGAAGTGCCTGCACTTGGTGGTGGTTCAAATTCCAAGTCTCGGAGTTCAATCCCACAGCATCTTGGAAGAGATCTCCTCGTACATTGTTGTGATCCGCTGTTGTCCCATCTAGTGCACTAGTGTCAAACATAAATAGGGGGCACGTCGAAGAGAATAAGGTTTCTTGAAGGGGTGGTGGCTTTGTTGTTAGATTATCTTGGTTGGCAAAGTCTAGTTGATTGGGATTATAATCGAATTGAGGATGATGATCGACATTTTGTGCAGTGGTACCGGTGTTTGAAGACACCGAAGGCTTTCTTATTTTCTTTTTGATCCACGAATTCCAATAGTTCTTTATTTCGTTGTCAGTTCTACCAGGCAAGTGGCTGGCTATGTGAGCCCATCTGCAATTTTCACATGCAATTGAAGAATCTTATTAACTATATTAATCTCACATATAGTTAAAAGTAAATCACATGAAGATAAACCATCTTCGACCATAAGATATACATATACTTAACTATATTAATCCCACATATCGTAATTTGGAAGCAGTTAATGTCGGGGAAAACAGGGCGAGAGAAACGGATAAAAATATAATATTTGAGTTGCTTGAAGAGAAGGCTTTGAGGAAATGTATATTTTGAAGGATGTGAACGTGAGAGGCTGGAAGATTAGAGACACTGAAAGCAGACAAGTAAATTTCAACAGACAAAATTGCCTGCTTAACTTCTCCAATTAAAACAGTAGCTTAATTGCAGGCTGATAGCTACTTCTTCAACCTTTACGATTTGTTCCCTTATGGCTGCCACTTTAGAATATAATTTCATCGGACTTGTTTTTACAAACTTGGCTAATTAATTTAGTTAGAAGTAATGGGTTGGAGTCCATTTGTACTTACCTCATCTCCATTTCGTTCATTCATTCATTAATTAATACCACCTATAAATAGAATTAATTTATTAATTTCAACTGAAACTGCCAACGGGAAACGAAAGGAGAAGACAGAAGATAGGAAGATAGGAATCTAACTGGGCAAACGAGGCAGGGAAGAGCGAAGTATAGCAAATAATGCCGGTGGCGACTAACTGGAGAAGAGAATAATTCAATTTAATTACCTGTTGCCTACGACCCCATGAAGGCTTATAATTAACTTCTCCTCTTCAGGAGTAAACCTGCCTCTTCTAATATCAGGTCTCAAATAATTAATCCATCTCAGGCGACAACTCTTGCCACACCTTTGAAGTCCTGAAATTAATAACCCACACACAAATTAAATTTAATGCATTAATTAATTAGTACAAAGACTTCAATTATCGTTTCTTCAATATTATGGGGTTGGTTGGTTAATCACTGAAATTAAGGAAATTGTACGTGCATATGATCATAAAGAAGAAAAATGAATAGATAGAACAGAGACCAGCTTTCTCTGGAACTTCACTCCAACAGCCGTAGCCATGAGTGGTAATGTATCTGATGAGTTTCTCATCTTCCTCAGGGGACCAAAGTCCTCTCTTAACCTTCTGCTGGTTGCAGCAAGAATGGTGACCCATCTTTATTTCTATGCCGTGGTCTTCTTGATCTTTTCTCTTCTTTTCAAGTCTTGCTCCCTCAGTGGCCTGTATTGCCTGGATGAATTGGGTATCAAAATGCGGGGATTGGGGTGCAATAGTTAGGTCCCTCTCTCTCCCTCCTTTAAATGTGAGGGGAAAGTTCAAGCCTCAGCCGACATTTACAACCTGATGGGGTCCATCCAGAGGACCCACAACTTCATCTAACCCTAAAATGACCTTTCATCAACTTTATTCTAGCTGCCAGTCGCTACAGCAAGCTAGTGTTACCATTTTCTACGTACATGTGTTGTATTACGTAACCAAACTTCACGTACCCCTCCAAGCCCTTCACATAACCACGAGCCCCCAACAAGGAGAGGGGTAAAATAATAATGCTAAGGGGAAACATTGCCGGTGGTTTCACACACCTCGCCTCCTCTCTGTCCGAAACTGCTCAGCAACGTCATGGCATGAGGGGCAAGTGGAGTCACTAGGTGAAAGTGATGGGGATCAGGATTCAGACTTATCGCAAAGTTAATTATTACACTTTCATTTATATATCACCTCAGTAATGCACTATATGATCATGTATGGGAAACTATAAATGGTCAAGATCTCCATGATAGAGTGATTAAGGGCCATCAGGAGAAAGGTTTATGTTTTCTTTACACTCAAGTTTTCTCTGCTACCAATATATGTTCTTTTTCATATAAATGGAGCACAATTGAAAGAAAATTTGTTCAATTTCAACTCAAATATTTTTATCAATTGAGCTTGAAAATATTCGAAAACCCTTTCCAACAATCACATGCTAATTTTGGTGTTTGTGGTAAGGAGGGGTTCAAATAAGATGAAATTTTGATTAATGACTTTGAAATTTTTTGACTTTAATAATTTTAGGTAATTTTTTTATTGAAAAGATTTAAAGATATAGAAGACTATCCATTCTAAGTTCAAACGCATATTATAGGTTTCAATGAAATATTACAAAGATACTTATAAAGGGACTCGAATTTAAACTTCACACAATACTCTGAACTTTACCAACTGAACCTTAAACCCGTTGGCACTTTGCAAAACTGATAGAATAGGTAGCAATCTATATTTATGTGTGTCACTTTTTTTCTTATCAATTTTTTAATTTTCTTTTTTTTTTTTGTCTTCATTTAATTGTAGCCCTCACTTTGGATCTGGAAGTTAGGGATCAAGATCCAAATAAGATTCATGCATGTACTAGAGTATGAGGCTTTACATATAATTTAACATTAATACTCCTAATTTATTAGGATATATACCTCATAAAAATGAAATCTATATATAATTTAGATTTCACTCATAGCTTTACTATAATCCCTTTGTTTAAACTGTTGAAGGTCTGACGTCATATCTGGATTTTTTTTTTAATTACATGTTTTTACATATGTATGGGAAATATTTGCGGCTGACGGTTGCATAACGTGTTTCATATATGTACATTCAAAAAGCAATGGTGATTTAATTAAAGTTGTTCGATATTTCCATGGCTTCCGAGAGAATCCTTGAGCAATATACAAAGGCGTGAGAAGGACAGAAATATTAGTCCGTTGCTTTATGATTTAAGCAAAGCCCAAACCATTAATTATTTTGACTTAAATGTGTCATCGTTTGATTAGGAAGAAAAATAATTAATCCATTAATGTTGTTGGAATAACGTGTATATGTAGCATGATTGACGTCAATTATATAGTTAATAGCCCTTAATTAACAAGCCCTCTTTAT